>CM051640.1:1602500-2202500 GCA_028020825.1 Podargus strigoides
TTTATTGCTTTGTTAGTAGAACAAATCTAGTGTGGTATGGTTTGGTTTTTTTTTTTCTTTTTATATTTACTGTCCTAAATTACTGAAGGGTCAGTGTCTGCTGGGGAGAGGGATGAAATGCAGGATTACACAAATGCAGGAATTCATGTGTGGGCACTTGAGTCAGTTTAAGTTTAGCAGATCCATGGCTGAACTGTGCCACAGTGTTTAAAATGTGATACTTGAATCTAAACGGCTGTAATTCTCTGTCTTTAAACAGAGAGAACGTGAGCTCGAGGAAGGAGACATTGGAACGAGCTTGACTCAAGAGAATGCTGGGAGGAAGGAGGGTGAAAAGAGAGAGATGATTACCCCGGCTCTGAGAGAAGCACTCACAAAACAAGGTGAGGTTCTGCAAAGACAAGATGGTGGACCAGGCTTTGAAGTCTTAATGGTAGACTTTTAACAGAGCAAATGAAAGATGGTGTTCTTCATGCTAAAGATACAGCTCTGAACCATCCATCATGGCAGGCTCTAACCAGAGGCAGGACAGAGATTAGGCAAGGGCTGTTTGTAGCTGATTGTTGCAGGGAAAGAAGGTAAGGTAATGAAGGAAAGAAGGTAATGCATCTCAGAGTGATACACTGTAAGGTGCAGAGTGTATCAGAGTTTGCAGGGTTTAATGTGGCTGCCAAGGTGATAGTCCCACATGCCTCTAGTTCCCAGAGTGTAGGTTTCTCAAAGAATATTTGAGGATCAGCTTTGCATCTGTTTTGCATCTTAGTCCTCTGCTTTTATTTCAGTTTCAAGCTCTGTCACTGAAGCTTTATTTCCAGAAAAGGAAGTAGTTCAGACTAACAGTCCATTAGGTGATTAGGTCAGTTGTTCTCCTGTGAGCTGTAGAGAACAGTTTTAATGAACTTAATGCCTTTTTTAAAAAACAAAGGGCAAACATGAGAAGAGCTGGACTGAAGCCCTGTAGGTCAGAAGCGTTGGTTCTGAGTGGCAGAGCCAGGAGAAGGGTGATGAGCTCCCCTATGCTGCTCAGCTGGAGAATAAAGGGAGTTTAGTCTAATTTATCTCTTAGGATGAGAGTGTCCTTAGTCTTCTTGCTAAGTGGTTTTTTTTTCATTAACATTAGCACAATTATAAGATAAAGAGGCATTCTTTAAATTTGTAGTCTGAAGGAATAAAGTAAAGGCTTAGTAAGGAGTGACTTTGCCTCCCCTTCACCTCCATAGCGGTGCTGCTTCTGCCTGGGACCTGTGGAGGGATTGTAGGAGGCTGGTTCAATACATCTCTTCAGCTTTGGTTCTGAAGGCTGTAATGTGGTGGCAGTTATGCTGCAGTGTGTTGCAGAGCAGCTGGAGCACTGCTGTTTATTAATTTACTTAGTTACTACTGCCTGTGTTTGATCCAGAAGTCTGCCTATTGCTCTGTCTGCCTGCAAGGGTGTTTTGGAGGACAGGTGGGTTTGGCCAGCAGGGCTGAGGGAGTGGGCTGGTGGGGACATGGCTGTCTAAAAATGGGCAGTGGGGACATGAGTACACTGGTCTGCTGCAAGTCCCCTGTTTTGAGAGGTTAGAGGGGCCACTGACTCCATGGAAGGGTGCACCAAGTCCCCCCCATGTCTCAGATTTTGCCTTGGGACACAGGAATCCTTGATGGGCTGTGGAGTCTGCCTCTGGTACTGACTTCTGAGGGGAGTAGGGGTGTTTTTCAGCACACTGCCCTGGTTCAATTGGGGTGCAGGGCTCTGTGCTGGCTCTGCATTGTGCATGGTAGTCACAGGAGCGTTTCACCCTGGTAGACTTTCTGACCCAGTCTCTACTGGTTCACATTTGGGGAATGAATGAAACTGCCTTTCTAATGGTATATAAAGAGTGTTCACTTAGAGAATGAAAACTGTGCTGGAGGGAAGGTCACCTTCCTACCATAATTTTTTTGACACAAAAGCAAGCTCCCCAGAGAACTCGGATTTCCTTGTGGTGTTCCAGGGACGCAATTCATTATCCAGATAAGCAGGTATGTATTTCTCCCTTCCACACTCGGGGTAGTGCCAGCATTGGATCAACTAGTAGGATCTACTTACATAAATCTGCAGTTTCAAAGGCCTAAAACTACTGTGTCTGTATCCTGACAGTTACAACTGCCTCTCGCTGGCACAACACCCCCCTCCTTTCCTCTGCTGCTCATGTATTTCTTTAATGGTAACTCAACAGTGAAGAGAAGCTGCCTTTCTTTTTTCACATCATACAGTAGTTTTTTCTGCAGATAACACACCAAGGCAGGCTTATGTGCCTATAAAAATAAAACTCCCTCCTTCCCTCAGCACCATTCCCCCCAAAATATTAAGTGCAATGTATTCAAAGATAATCTCATTTATTTAGTAACAGCTGGTTGCTTTGGGTGTAGGTTCAGTGTCTTTTCAAGATTATCCCTGTGGGCATAATTAGCCCAAGAGAAGGAAAAACCAGTACTAGTGATTCAGGAGAAGGCTGTTCTAAATTGTAGTTGCATAACAGAAGTTTGCCTTTGAAGAACATCTCTTCACACTATTGTGATGCTCCCTCTTGATTCACCTTCAGACAAACTTACCTTCCTGTAGGTAAATTGAATATTGCTTAAACAACGGTTTTGTTTTAGCACTGGTGTTGGATTTCAGCTAAATGTAGCCTCACCTCTTGGGCTGTACAGGTGTTAGCCCTTGTAGTTGCCTGCATGCAAATGCCTTTGTAAAAGATGCTCTGTAATAGTTGCTTTTTAAAGTTGTAGCCAATCTTGTGTTGTGAGAAAACGCTGATTCCCCTTCCATCAGTGTTCAGTCTTGCATGAAATACAAATACAGCACAAACTATTTAGTGCCTCCAAGTAACAAATGTAGTGGGAGAGAGAGGCTGACAGTGGAAGTGTTTTGGCTTCATGTTATATTTGCAGTGGTATCATCTTACTGTGTTAATGCTTCAGTAATTTTGTCAGTTTAGGTAGATGTCACAAAATAAACTGAAAATAGAAGCAAACTTCTCATATTAATGTTTCCTGTGGTGATTAGGTAAAGCCTAATGTTCTTGTTTGCGTTCTGCAGTTGCTTGTAGATTCTTGAAACAATCCCTGCTGGGCTGAAAGTTTTTTGCTTGGCCTGGGTGCCAGGAGGATTTTGTGGATGGTGGAGTTTGCCTTTCCAGAGCTCCTGTTTTTTTTCAGGAAGTTAATTTAAATTGTTCTTTAGCTTTAGAGGGAATCTCAAGCAGCTGTTTAAATGGGAAAGGTGACAGTAAAAAACCCAGTGTGAATCCATGGGATTCCTTCAGTGTCTCCTGTATCAGCTGTGATTATTTTATGGGTACAAAATACTGACTTTCTGCCACATTTTCCTGCTGCCACAAAGTCAGTACAGCAACAGGGCAAAGACCTGTGCTCTGTTTGGGCTGCTAACCATCACTGGTCTTAACTACTCTTTGATTTGCCAAATGTTTTATTGATAGTGATGGTCAGACTGGAAGCAAAACAAATTGTCATGCCAAATACAAAAGCAAAGGCTGGCGGTTGGGGGAATTGTGGTTTTACTGCAGCTGACTTCTCAATCTTTGGAGGTCTAAAGTATGATGTTGCA
Organism: Podargus strigoides; assembly: GCA_028020825.1. Classification (NCBI taxonomy): domain Eukaryota; kingdom Metazoa; phylum Chordata; class Aves; order Caprimulgiformes; family Podargidae; genus Podargus; species Podargus strigoides. The sequence goes on from CM051640.1 coordinate 1,606,093, forward strand.
CAGTGACAGCCAGTTTCATCATCCCTATCAACTTACAGTTGTATTTGTCAGTGCTTCAGATTGTCTTTGATGTGCAGGAATGAAACAGAAAAAACAAAACCCTGAAGAGCTGATCACTTGCTTAGGAAATTCCAAGGACCTGGATTTCATACCTGCTGCTCATTCTCTGTATTTCTGATGTGCTCTTTGACTTTGTCTTTTCTGCTCTAGCACTGCTAAATACAGCTGTGCTTTTTGTGGTAGGCAACACAATGCGAATGGATTAATGATACCCAAAGACTGACCCTGCTGACACTGTCTAAATTGTTCTGTTGTCTCTGCTACCACAGGTACAGTTTTGCTGCAGTCCAGTTCATTGTTCTGTGTTTATGGTTAAGTGAGCCTACACTTTAGCTCTGGCGTGTCCAGGATGCCTCTATTTTACTTGTATCCAAAGGCAAGTGGTATTAGGAGAAGGCTTCTCTCTGAAATAGTGTGGGCTGCTTCAGGAACTGCTTGTTTTCATGCTTTGACTTCATGGTTGGTATGAAGATATACTTTGATCTGTGTTTTTCAGTGTGTATGGCCCATCAAGAGGCCAACTTCAGAAAAAATATTGAAGATTGGGCTTTTTCAAGTGCTTACCAACCTTGTTTGAAATTAGGTTTTATAAAAGGACTTTGTGGCTTCTGCTGTCCATTCTTAGACTGAGATTTCCAGTGCCTGCAGCTCTGAGCTCTGACCATCTCAGCTTGGCTCACTGTGCTGAGTTTGAGTGTCCAGACTTTGGAAGTGAGAGCCACTGTGCAAAGACATCACACAGATTGGTGCTGGTGGATGTATACTTTTGCAGGCTGAGCACTAAGGTGTTTGCATGTGTCTTTGGAATTTGGTGTGCCTTATGTACAGCTTTTAAACTCCAGGTGGCACCAGCAGCTCACAGCTGGTCAGGGATTAGTAACACTGGTGCAGTCCCTGAAATGTACCACAGAATTCAAATATTGGCCTTGGGAAGATTATAAATTAATTTGCAAAATAGAAAATTATGTTTAGTGAGCAGCATAACTACAGTGACCCAAACCAGGCAAAGTTTAGTAGGCTTAACTTTATTGCAATTCCTTAAAAAATGTCTGTGTCAACAAACAGTGAATACAGAGTTAAAGGGGAACAATCCAGGAAGCAGAAGATGCTGAAGTCCCACAGTGTGGAAGCTGCCAAGAGCTGGTGGTGAGCTGACTGCAATACTAATTTGCTGGCGCAGATGGAGCAGCTTATCAGCACAGAGTAGATGGTGAAAGCTGTTTTGTGGGCCTGATTCTTCCCTCATATAGTTACTGGAGCTGGTAGAGTTACCCCGTATATAACAGAGGAAAATAAGTGTAAATGCTTTTCTATTAGAAGTACATCCATTTTTATTTTTATTTTTTTTTTTAGGTTTTGGAAGGGCTTTAGAGAGTATTGGTCTCTGGAATTAAGTCTATTAAGCTGGAACAAAATACAAGATATATTCAGGCAAGGACAGAATTTGCTGTCCTTCCTTTATAATATGACACTCCATAAGCACAGGGACAGTTCATACAAATGGAAATGCAGAGAGAAATGTGCCCAGAATGACTGAAAGAGAGCCTCAATAAAATACAAAAAAAATACCTCATCTGTAGCAACTTGTAATTCTGTCTCTTACTCTTCATGTGTTTGTTCTGGGTACTTGAAGAGAGTTGTGCAGGCTGGGTGCTGCCTTCCACTAGAAACTTCAGCCAAAGTTGACACTGTTCTTCAGGTCTTAAAGACACTAAGTTCCTGTAGATTTCTTGATAATTTCCCTGTGAATTAGGAAGAGAGGCTGAGGCTATTTTCCTCCTTGCTGAATGATGTGGCCTCTGAGTTATGACCCATCCTGTGTGGCCAGCTGGTTGCTCCCAGTTGGCAGGGATGAGGTTCTAGGCCAGGTGTGCATTTGCTGTTTCCTGCTCAGCCATGGGGCCAACCAGAACAGGTAGCAGATGAAAGGGGAGCTGGAGAGGTGAAGCAGGGCTACCGAAGGCACTGGAGGGACCCAGACTCTCTGTGGGAGGGTGAGTGTGAGGGGAAAGCCCAGGGACCTGAGGATGGAGCTGTTGCTTTGGCCCTGGCAGGGGAGCTGAGGCAGTGCAGGGAATCACAGAATGTCAGGGATTGGAAGGGACCTCAAAAGATCATCTAGTCCAATCCCCCTGCCAGAGCAGGAACACCTAGGTCAGGTCACACAGGAACATGTCCAGGCGGGTTTGGAATGTCTCCAGAGAAGGAGACTCCTCTCTGGGCAGCCTGTGCCAGTGCTCTGTCACCCTCACTGGGAAGAAGTTCTTCCTCACATTTATGTGGAACCTCCTATGTTCCAGCTTGCACCCATTGCCCCTTGTCCTATCATTGGATGTCACTGAGAAGAGCCTGGCTCCATCCTCATGACACTCACCCTTTCACCCCTCAGTCTCCTCTTCTCCAAGCTAAAGAGACCCAGCTCCCTCAGCCTTTCCTCATAAGGGAGATGTTCCGCTCCCTTCATCATCTTTGTGGCTCTGCGCTGGACTCTCTCAAGCAGTTCCCTGTCCTTCTTGATACTGGGGGGCTCAGAACTGGACACAATATTCCAGATGCGGCCTCACCAAGGCAGAATAGAGGGGAAGGAGAACCTCTCTTGACCTACTAACCACCCCCTTTCTAATACACCCCAGGATGCCATTGGCCTTCTTGGCCACAAGGGCACACTGCTGGCTCATGGTCATCCTGCTGTCCACCAGGACCCCCAGGTCCCTTTCCCCTACACTGCTCTCCAGCAGGTCAGCCCCCAACCTGTACTGGCACATGGGGTTGTTCTTCCCCAGATGCAAAACTCTACACTTGCCCTTGTTGAATTTCATTAAGTTTCTCCCCGCCCAACTCTCCAGCCTATCAAGGTCTCGTTGAATGGCAGCACAACCCTCTGGTGTGTCAGCCATTCCTCCTAGTTTGGTGTCATCAGCAAACTTGCTGAGGATACATTCTGTACCCTCATCCAGGTCGTTGATGAAGATACTGAACAACACCGGTCCCAGTACTGACCCCTGAGGGACTCCACTAGTCACAGGCCTCCAACTAGACTCTGTCCCATTGACCACAGCTCTCTGGCTTCTTCCCTTCAGCCAGTTCACAATCCACCTCACTACCTGATCACCAAACCCATACTTTATCAGCTTATCTACAAGGGTGCTGTGGGAGACAGTGTCAAATGCTTTACTGAAATCAAGATAAACCACATGTTTGTGGGAAACGGGTGGTTCTGTGAGACAGCCTGTTTGAGTCCCATTATGTCTTTTTTTCTGCTTGCTTTACAGGCTGAACGTGAATTGCACGTGCTCTCCTCAGTGGAGCTTTGTCTTCCCAGCCTCCCAGACAGAGGTGTAGGGATCCTTTTGCTGTTCAGAACATTTGAGGGACTGTTATCTTGCAGCTCTTTATCTTGGGTGCAGTGCCTGAGAGCAGTTGGAAGGCGACTTCTGAAGATGGCTGGTTAGTTCTGTTTTCTTAGGATTGTGCTGGTGGATGGTGATGGATGTTTGCTTGCCAAATTCCAAAGATCCCTTTCTGGGAGTAGGGCAGCAGCTGTTCTCCTCTTGGGTTGGCAAAGCTAACATGGAAGTTAGTGAAACTGCTTGGGCTGAGGAATGGACATCTTTTCTCCATCTTGCCTTGGGTGAGAAGAGGTCTCAAGAACTTGCGTTTGATTTGGGGGATGGGCTGCCATGTTGTTGATGCCCACGGCCTTGCTCCTGCAAGACTTGCTTTGCTGTGGTTGCTACTAGTGGCAAACATTTTGCAATGGCTCAGCAAATGGTCTGGGTTACCACATTGCTCTCTAAGGTGCCAGATACTGAAGGATTTTCTTTCGGTTTTTCTTCAGGGCTAGTTGATGTAGGTGAAAGTATCAGTGGTCTCTGTGGCTGTTTTTGTCAAAGGCATAGTTTGACAAGAAATTATGCATTTTAATTTTGGAGGTTTTTATATTCCTGCTGCCTAGGCAGTTCTGTGCTGCAAACAAAAAGGTGCTCTTGGATTGAAATGGACATCTGGGTTTAAGTGAAAAGCCAGATTTTAAGAATTTTTTAGCTCTTTTATGATCAACTGTGAGGCTGAAATTTATTATAGCTACTGGCATTCCTACCCTTGAACTTTGCCAGTCTCATTTTCTTCATACTAGGTTAGGTTTGCCTGCTGATACAGCTGTATTTTTTTCACTAACATTAGCAGGCTTTTTTTTTTTTTTACTAGGTGTTAAAAATGTTCAAGATGTTCTTTGTCTTGTGTACGGTGAGAAGGATCTGAAGCAGCATTTCAGCAGCTCCACTGAAAGACCAATCTTTCCCTCTATTTTGGCATGAGTGTTTTTGCATACAAGGTACAGTCCTGTAATCCTTTCTCATGTCCTTACTCCTGCTTTGAGTTCATGGAAGCAAGTCCTTCCACAAGTTGCAAGCCTTTTGCACTTTTTAAGACCTTTTTCTTCTTTTTCAGAAAAAAAGAGAAAACTTAGAGTAGGTCCTGATGGGATTGGCAAAGGTTTTGTGGAGATTGAGCAATGCTAGGAATGAAACTGAAAGTTTCTCCTACCGTGCTTGGGCAGTCTGAAAAGTTCCACTGCCTGGATTCCACTCTTTTTTTGTCTGTTTTGGTATAAAACGCAGATATAATTTGAACAGCTTGCTTTCACCAATGGCATTTCTTGTTTATTTTTTTTTTTTCTTATTAGTTTTCTAGCTTTAGTCAGAACATTGTCCTTTGGGTGGTAGCTCAAGTGCAGCGGTTGTAGTGTACTTTTGAATGGTCCTTACTGGTGATGATGGGTTAGTGCTGTGTCACTGACCTCTGTCTCTGGTCCTTTTAAGCTGAACTCTTGCAAAGTGGCAGGAAATTGGAAACTTTTCTTCCTGGTAAATGTTCTCCTAGTGTAAAGTTCCCCTTTCTGCACCGAGTTTCAGCTCTAACAGATAATAATTGCTTCAAACCAGAGGGCTTTTATTTAAGGAGATTGCTAGATAGAATCATAGTGACTTGCCAGCTCTGTGTTACTCTTCTTGAAAGAAAATCCTGAAAGTCATTTGAACTTGTAAAGCACAAGATGATATCAGAGTGGCTTTTACCAAGTTTATGGTGACTGCATTCTCAGAGAAGGATGGCCATGTCTCTTTGTGTGTTTTGGGGATTTTTCAACCACTGATCTACTTCATTTTTTTCATATTTAAATCTTTTGCTTTGTGCTTTCAAAGTCTTCTGTTGAAGCAGGCTTTTAGTGGTGTAGAGATCTGTTCTGAAAGGTGCCTTTGGGTTTCCTTCTGGACATTTTGCCATGTTGGAATAGTCAGCAATCTTTGAAAGCTGTCCAGTATGGCTGTCTTAAAGGTGCTTTTTTAGACTGTGCAGATATCATAATGCTGCTTCTGATATGGACAGTTGTTCTTGTGGGAATTTGGGTTATCTTGGCTATATCTGCCCTGCTTTCAAAATAACATGATCACTCAAATGTGTATAATGCATCCATGTTGAGGAGCTTAGAAAGACTTGTTTTCTGTAGGGCACTAGTAAACTAGCAAAACCACAACCAGAATACCTTGGTATCCTGGAATGTGCCATGAGTGTATAGATAGCAGTGTCCTGTCTCGGTGGCTGAGAGCTCAGTAGGGTCCCTTGATGAATTCTTTGAGTTTCAGAGAATGGACTTTTAAAACTATTATTTCCATGGTGGAGTTGAAATGCTGCAATGTGGTTTTAAGTGGCTGCAGAACAGTTTTGCCCCAGACAATGGAGCAGTTGCCATCTGTGACACTGGCCACCTCTGTGGTGAAAAGTCTGTCTGTTGTCTATTAAACTGCAGTTGGATTGTGAGGGTGAGCAATTGCCAAATGTTTATCAGCCTAGTGTTATTGCCTGATAACACTCATTTCACCCAAAAGCTTGTTTAAAAGCTTTATTCATGTCTTATTATAGTTAAAAATGGCACCATTTCAGTGAAGCTTGGCAGGCTTCTAGGTCATTCAAAATTTATCATCTAGAGCAGGATCAACTAACACGCAGACTTTTGATCAGATGTTCTTGTGCCTTTAGTCAGGAGTTGAGCTGGTTACTTTGAGCCTGCTTACTTAAGGATTCCTTTGAATATTAGGCTGTAGAAACAATAAATGGATTGGTTTTGTTCAGCCTTAGTATCTGAAGATACTTAGGGACCGTGACCAGAGTCCCATCAAGACAACACTATTGTTTGGAAGATGTTGTATCCAAATATTCTCTGTAGAGTTATTGTTCACAAGTAGTATGTCTTAAGAGCAAAGAAGTGAATATGTTCACAGTGAGACCTGGTGTATGTAAGTGCAGATCTCTGGGCCATCAGTAAAACTTGATTCAACCACCATTTGCCTTGACAGAGCCACAGTGAAGTTGTGGCAAAGCTGATGGAAGAGATGAGCTAGCCTGAGCTTTCAGAAGGGTTGTTCAGCAGAAGCTGTGATGTGGAAACAGAACTGAAAGACCCACTCACTGACTGGTTCTTGAACACGTTTTCTTCCGTGTTTGGTTTGAAACTCAGTGCTGCTTGGTTCTTGCTTTAACCCTTTGTACTTTCTTTTAGCCTGAATTGGTTTGCTGCCTGTGTTACTAGCCAGCAGTAAAGCAAGTACTTGAAGAAACAGGCTTTAGAGAGGTGGAAGGACTCTGCTCACAGAGAGCAGATGTGTGAAGAGTGTTTGGCCTTGGTCACTGATACTTTACCTAATTTGAGTCTCGAGAAGCATGGCGCAGTGTTCACCCTGATGGACTAGCAGGGTAACCGCACTTTCTAGCATAGCTACCAACGTGGTGAAGGCCTGAGTTCAGCAGCTTCCTACAGTGCTTTTAAGAAGTACTGCAAGTATATGATGTTTCTTCTTGTTAACTGTAACTGTGACTCCTGGCAGCAGCAAACAAGATGAGTAAACCCCTTCTCATCAGTAAAGCTGGCTGAAGTTTGTAAGACTGTTTTGATGTTGAACATGTACAATTTTCTTGGCCTTTATAGGAAGCTGTGGGTGCTCCACATGGTGGAAGTAGATTTAAGAAACTTAAGAGAAAATGCTGCAGCTTTGGGCTCCGGAGCTTGGCAAGTTGCTCAGTTTAGCTATCTCCTCGTTCCTTTCAAACAACTCTAGGAGATCTGGGCAAGCATGTCCTATTTCCGATTTAATTTTAATCTAAAACCCATTTTAAACCAGCCATATTACTTCTACTGACAAGTGATCTGTGAGAGAATTACCTTACATGGATGCTGTTGCTGGATTCTGAATAATGGAAAAAACCCCATTGCTAGGGCTGTGCTGGTTGACATCAGCAAGGAGTCTGACTCGGAGAGCCGTATTGGAGGAGGAATGTATCACCCTTTTCCACACTTGTCAAGAAATCCTGTAAAGGACATGGATTCTAGCAGTGCAGGGAGGTCTTGGTTGAGATTAGACCTTGCTCGACAAGCCTGTTAGGAAAGAAATGCAGAAGAAATAGGCAAGACAGACCCAAGGTGGGAGGAGATGATGTGGTGCAGCCAAATGCAGTTGTGTGTACTTGGCTGTGCCTCTGTTAAGTGTCAGTCAGAAGTTGCCACAAGTTCTTCTGGTTTTCATTCAGTCCTAGATAAAGATGTTCCCAATATTGCATGTGGCTTTGGAGACTCAGTTCCATGTCAGAAGTGCTGTTCAGGGTTACAGCGATGCCTTTCTCCAGGAAAACATTGGATGATCTGCAATGTGAAATACCAAGGCTTTTTGGCTTACAGCAGTTTGTTCTTCCTTGCTACATTGGCCTGACCCTGAAAATACCTGTGAGGCTTGGAGTTTTTCATTTGGGGGGAAAAGATTGAAACACTGTCTATTCCCCCTGAGCTGGAGGGGGAGAGGGAGCTCAGGACATGGGAGCAGTCTGCCATTGCAGTCACTAAAGCCTCACTTAATCTGGCAGTTGGTCCCTTTGCCATCTAATGGGGGGTCCCTACCGCTTGCTCCTGCCAGCCACCTCCCCGTGCTGGCCCAAGTGTTCATGCGGTCTCTTGGAGAGTCACGTTAAGGAACTGATCAGGCTAAAATTGCACATGTCCTAACCCTCCAGCACAGTTAAAGCTAGTGTGAGGAGACAGGAGCAAACATCAGGTCAAGAAAAAAGAGGAGACCGGGTAGATCTCTGCAGTATTTAAGTGGCAGAGTAACTACAGCAATGTGCTCTAGATGATCTCGTTAGCCATGTGTGTCTTCATGGTTTGATTTTTAGATTGTGCAGCTGTGGTGGCATCTATCACTGTCTGGCTTGGTGTCCTTGGAGGTGGAGAGGACTTAGGGGTGCAGTACCATTCCCCTGGGATCTTGCTGTGCAAGTGATGCATGGTGACAAATAAGTAGGGCAGGGTAATAGTGCCACCTTATGTTGGAGGAGGTGAAGGCTGAACAGGAGGCTTTTTTTCCCCTGTTAAGTTCATGCTGGTTGGCAGGAAGGAGACTTGATACCTAGAATTTGATTTGCCTTAAAAATGCTAATATAAACATCATCCTAAAGCAGCTAGTTGAGATGTCCTGCGTTTGGGGACAACCAGGACATTGACGTGTAAATGCTACTGTGTGAATAACACAGTGAGGCTTCTCAAATACCTCTTATTTTTATGCTGGTTTTGAAGTGACTTTTAATCCTTCAGACATATTGGTCTCTAAGCACGTTTTTTTTTTCAAAGAGGAAAATAACCCAACTCAAGCAGTTTGGGTAATAATAGTACTTAGTGCTTGACGAATGTTGTGGAATTAATCCTTCTGGACCAATACATTTAAATGAAACTGTGTTGATCTTGGCTGGGGAATAGGAAAGTGGTGTGAAATCAGCTTTCCTCTGGGCATGGAGGAGCACCTCCCTCACTGTGGCTCCACCATGGCCAGTGGAGATGGAATTGGTGAATTTGGTGAGAACCTGTGAAGTTTGGGGTCAAGCTGAGCCCTGCATTTTAGTTCTTCCACTCTCACAATCACAGACTCACAGTCACAGAGTGGTAGGGGTGGAAGGGACCTCCAAAGATCATCTAGTCCAACCCCCTACTAGAGTAGATCACAGAAGAACACGTCCAGATGAGTTTTACGTGTCTCCACAGATGGAGACTCCACAACCTCTGTGGGCAGCCTGTGCCAGTGCTCTGTCACCCTTATAGTAAAGAAGTGTTTTCTTATGTTAAGATTGAACCTCTGTGTTCCAGTTTGTGCCCAGTGCCCCTTGTCCTGTCACTGGACACCACCGAGAAGAGTCTGGCCCCATCTTCCTGACATCTGCCCTTGAGATATTGATAAGCATTGAGATTCTCCCTCAGCCTCCCTCAAGCTAAACAGACCCAGCTCCCTCAGCCTCTCCTCAGATGGGAGATGCTCCAGTCCCTTCATCATCTCAGTGGTCCTGCACTGGACTCTTTCCAGTAGATCCTTGTCCCTCTTGAACTGGGGAGCCCAGAACTGGACACAGTACTCCAGATGAGGCCTCACCAGGGCAGAGTAGCGGGGGAGGAGAACCTCCCTTGACGTGCTGGCCACACTCCTCTTCTAATACACCCCAAGATGCCATTGGCCTTCTTGGCTGTGGGGGCACACTGCTGGCTCATGGTCACTCTGCTGTCCACCAGGACTCCCAGGTCCTTTTCCCCAGAGCTGCTCTCCAGCAGCTCAGCCCCCAGCCTGGACTGGAACATGGGGCTGTTCTTCCCCAGATGCAGGACTCTACACTTGCTCTTGTTGAATTTCATAAAGTTTCTCCCTGCCCAGCTCTCCAGCCTGTCCAGGTCACACTGGATGGCAGCACAGCCCTCTGGAGTGTCAGCCACTCCTCCCAGCTTTGTGTCACCAGCAAACTGGCTGAGGATCCACTGTGCCCCTTCATCCAGGTCATTAATGAATATATGGAATAGGACTGGACGCAGTACCCACCCCTGGGGGACACCACTTGTCACAGGCCTCCAAGCAGACCCTGCCCCACGGACCACTGCTCTCTGGGCTCTGTCCTTCAGCCAGTTTGCAATCCACCTCCCTGCCCAGTCATCCAATCCACAGTTGTTAAGCTTGGCTGTGAGGATGCCCTGGGAGGCAGTGTCAAAAGCCTTGCTGAAGTCCAGGTACACCACTTGGACTGCCCTCCCCTCATCAATCCCGTCTAGTTATGTCTTCGTAGAAAGCTATCAGGTTGGTCAAGCATGACTTTCCCTTGGTGAACCCACGTTGACTACTCCTGATAACCTTCTTTTCCTCAACAATCTTTGAGATGGTGCCAAGAACAAGCTGTTCCATCACCTTTCCAGGGATGGAGGTGAGGCTGACTGGCCTGTAGTTACCTGGTTCCTTCTTCTTGCCCTTTTTATAGATCAGTGTGATGTTGGCCTTCCTCCAGTCCTCTGGCACCTCTCCTATTCTCCAGGACTTTTCAAAGATGATGGAGCGTGGCCCAGCAATGACTTCTGCCAGCTCCCTCAGCACTTGCAGGTGAATCCCATCAGGGCCCATGGATTTTTGGGTGTCCAGTTCATCTAACTTGTCCCTAACCCAGTCCTCTTCAACCATGGCAGTCTTCTTCTCTCCTGACTTCTTCTGTGGTCTCAAGGGTCTGGGACTCCTGAGGGTCTGCCTTAGCAGTAAAGACTGAGGCAAAGAAAGCATTCAGTAACTCCTTCTCTGTATCCTCTGTCACCAGGGCACCCACTTAGCAGAGGGCCTACATTTCCCCCAGTCTTCCTTTTGGATCCAATGTACTTGAAGAATCCTTTCTTGTTATCCTTGACTTCCCTTGCTAGGTTTAATTCTAAGGAGGCCTTAGCTTTTCTTACTGCATCTCTACATTCTCTGACCACATTCTTGTATTCCTCCCAAGTGCTCAGCCCCTTCTTCCATGTTCTGTAAGTTTTCTTCTTCCACTGGAGTTTATTCTGTAGCTCCCTGCTCAGCCATGCAGGTCTCCTGGCTCCCTTACATGATTTCTTATTCTTTGGGATGCTACGATCCTGAGCTTAGAGGAAATTATGCTTGAATATTGACCAGCTCTCTTGGGCCCCTCTTCCATCCAGTGCCTTGTCCCATGGGATTTGTCCAAGGAGTTTCTTGAAGAGGCTAAAGTCAGCCCTCCTGAAGTCCAGGGTTATGATCCCGCTTGTTGCTCTGTGCCTACTGCACATGTTCTTGAACTCCACCATCCTGTGGTTGCTACGGCCAAGGCTGCCCTGTACCTTCACATCCCTGACCAGTCCCTCCTTGTTTATCAATACAAGGTCCAGCAGTGCTTCTCTCCTTGTTGGTTCCTCCACCACCTGTATCAGGAAGTTGTCATCAATGCAGTGCAGGAACTGCCACGATCCGCTGCTTTGGAGCTCTTCGCCTCAGTGACTGACACTGTGAAACAGATGTCATTCTCCAAGCTTGGTCAGACCTGCTGAGAAGCAGTGGGAATGTGTCTCCTTAGTCCTGGGGAAGAGTCAGTCCTGGGGTGACTGTGTAGGGCTAGGGAGATGCTTCTGGTTCCCTGTCCTGCTGCTTCCCATGTGCTCTCCCTTGGGGTCAGTGCAGGCATCCCACATCACTGGGCTTGACCTGCCAGTCTGCCATCCTGTTACATGGAGAAGTCTTATGGCCACATCCTGTTGATTCAAACAAGACTGAGGAATATCAAACCATTTCTCTTATTGGGATATTTATTGGAGTTGACCAAAGTCCCTTGGGTGGTTTTGGCCTTTGCTGTGATGTGCAGGCCCCCAGAACCCAACCAAGTGCACTAATGTCTTGTTGGTTAGAGTCACCTTTGGGGCAACAGGGAAGAGCAGCATTGAGATGCTTAATGAGGATGTCGCAGTTGATACACTTTGTGGTTCAGCTATCATCAGTTACAATTGATGGTTTGATTTATTTCTTGTTTCCAGGTTACAAGCTGATTGGAAGCCATTCTGGGGTGAAGCTCTGCCGATGGACAAAGGTATGCTCTCTTTTCTTTTCTCATTTTGTAAATTTAAAAAAAAAAAAAAAAAAGATAGAGACTTATTCAGGTATTATAGTTTCCAGATGAAATATTCTTTAAGAATGTGATATTACTTGCACGAAACCAAATTTCATCTTCCAAGCTGTAGTTTTGCATTTCAAGCTATTAAAATCCCTCTGCAAAGAATGAGAATGCAGCCATGGCAAAGAGCTGGGAACATCACTTTTCCGTTTTTCCTGTTATTCTGCTGTCTGCTAAAATCTCCTGCCTCCTGAAATACATGGCAGGAGCAGAACCCCACAGAGAAAAGTGGGAAGGTTACGTCAGCAGCGTGAGATCTTGTGAAACAAAGAGAGCGCAGTCAGTCATTGCACTCGAGTGGGCACACAAAGGCATTTGAGCCTGTTGTTCTGTGACTGATACCTGGTTTGCAGGCAGTCAGTGCTCCTCCTCTGCTTTTCAGCATTTGTCAACTAAGATTTAAATGACGAGGTAACTGTCACTGGCTGGGACTTCTTCAAAATGTGGGAGTGTGTATGTATGTAGTTGTGTGTGTACACACACACACATATCTGTCGACCTGTGTGGTCGTTGACCTGTGTGGTCGTCGACCAAGTTATCCTCCAAGCCCTGCAGTTGTGTGTTGTAGGCTATGTAAGCCAGTAGCTTTTCAACTAGTTTACAGACTTAAAACAATCTCAGCATAAAGCCCTGTAGAACAAACTTCAGCCCCCTCAGTGTATTGATTGTTTTTGCTGCCCTTTGCATGTCCCCGAGAAGCCCAGAAGTTGAAAGCTGGTCTAGAATGTTATGTATTTGGGGAGTACCATTGATGAAGTCTTCAGTATTTGTGGGATGGTAAACTATGGGAATCATCACCTCATTAAAATGCCAGCACACCTCTAATTGTGCTGTGGCAGTGATCAGTTCCTTGGTCTCTCGGCTCTCTTTTGCTGCATGATTAACTTTGTTTATTTGTGAAGAGATCTCTTTGAGTGGCAGTCACCAAAGTGGGTGGCTGCAGTGAGGTTTTCTTATCGAAATGCCTGCTATCAATGAACTCTTTCATCAAAATTCTTGTTTTTCTGAACAGTTTAGAGCTCACCACTGTATTATCACGAATATTTGTGAGCCATACTGGTCCCACTGAAGCTTCTGCTGTGTACTCTTGCAAATATTTCTCTCTTCTGTCATTTTTAGTATCAGAGAAGGCCATGAAATGTTTCAAGAAAAACTTGTCAAACTTTATCAATGCTGTGACAGAGAAAATCAGATAACCTATTTTTATTAAACCAGAATTTAATGCAGCGCTGTAAAGCCATTTCACAAAATAAATAGCAGCTCTGTGTGCTTAGATAGGACCATACTATTTTTAGCTTAAGGAGGAGCTGAATGTAAAGTGTTCTAAAAAATTGAGCTGAAGTTGGTTACAGGCAGTGGCTTTGACTCAGATTCACACCTATGTGTGAATATCTTCAGGAGGCTTGTTTGAGATGTGGATCAGCGGAAAGCAGGAGCAGGGCTAGAAGGATTAGTAGTAAGCAGAGTTTCATAGTGATAGCTCAGATTAAAATGGTTGTGTTCTGTCATATTCCGGAAAAAAGAGCATGAAACCAGATTTTAGGAAGAGTCTGATTTGCCTGTTGTGAAATCCGAAATATAGTTTACTCTCCTAGAATTTGTGGAACTTCTGAGATCTCTGATGTTTGAGGAATGGGTGGGATAAGTAGCATTTTCCATTTTTTTAATCTCCCAACTATATAATAAGGCTGTGCATGTGTTAGGGGTTACCTGTGTTTTCCTTCCCTGCTGCTCAGGGGAGACTTCCTGTTGGATCACCAGGGCTCCTCAGGTAGAGGAAGGTAGATTGAAAGTTCCTATGTCATATTTCAGATTTTCTCTTGAGAGTAGTGAAGATTCTTTCTCATTTATTATTATTGAACTGACATAATGAAAGATAGTCTTTGCTCCAAGCAACTCGCATGCTAAATAGGAGCTGTATCCCGGAGGGAAGGCTGTTGTGGTTCTGCTGTGAGGTACAGTGTCCTGCTGGAGCCATGACTGGTGTGAATGAGGGTTTTATAAGGTCAGGGTATTTATTTAATTTAGTGCTACAAGAAATACTCTACTAGCTAAATGAAAAGAATTGAGTGCTCAGTAGTGCAGCCTTGAAATTGATCCTTGTTACTCTTTAGTGAGCTTTTACAATAATATTTCTTGCAGCTTGAGTGGCTTCACATGCTTCCCTTTGGTGGCTCATTCAGTTAAAAGCTTCAGTAAAGCACATTGTTATGCTGTGGTCTTGCAAGTGAGAACTTATTGATTATGTTAAAACTGTTGTAGAGGAGAGAAACTTTAAATTTGACATCATAAATGCCTTTTCTGTAAGGATGTGTATAAACAGCCATGCTGTATACTGATCTACGTGCTAGGAATTTCCTGAAGCAGCCTGCATCTGTCACTCTTCAGACCTGCTCTGCAGCTGTGACCTTGCTTGCAGTGTCTGTCACAGGTGACTTTGAACACTGAAGTTACTAGTGACTGAAAGCTGCAAACGTACCCAGGCAGCAGATTTGAAACCTTTGCACTCAGTTTGGTTCTGAATGGTGTGTTTTAACTTTCTTGGTATTTGTCTTGTGTGTGTCTTTCTCTGCTGTCAGTCGATGCTTCGAGGCCGAGGAGGCTGCTACAAGCACACGTTTTACGGGATCGAGAGCCACCGCTGCATGGAGGCCACGCCGAGCCTGGCTTGTGCAAACAAATGTGTCTTTTGCTGGAGGTAAAATACTCATGCAGGTTTGCTCTGGGATGGGATTCCACTCTGTCCCTGTCCTGTTCCTCAAACCTAGGGCAGTGTTACTTATGTGCCCTTTTCACTTGGAAACTGGGGGAGGAAAGGTTTGGAAGGGAGCGGTGTTGCTCCCCTTTCCTACCTATACTCGTCCCCTTTTGAGAGCCACAGACCCTGCAGGTCAGGGATGGTGGGAGATGAGCAGGGTGGATGGGCTCCACAGCTCAGAGGCTGAAGATCCAAGGGCTCCCCAGTGCCACCTCCCCTAGAACTGTATCCTGTGCAGCCAGGTCTTGGGACCTGGCAAGTTCAGATCAGCTGGGGATCAGTGGAAGGAGGAATTAAGGAGGCAGGAGACAGACACCTTTCTCTCTACCACCCATCAAGTCCCACTGCCACCTCCACCGAGCACTTGATGGAGGTTTGGTTCCCTCTGGAGGTCATTGTCTGGGGTATCCTGGGACTCTGGAGAACATGGGCTGTCTCATGTTGTGCAAAGCCACCAAGGTGCTAAGTGATGTGTGTCTCTGGTTTGAAATTGGGCCATTTTTCTTATTTGAAGTGCCTTTGCCCCCACCAATTCAATTGCATGCTCAGTGAGTGAGAAGTGATGACTTAGGAACTGTTGCCTTCCTAAAACAGCAGCTAATAAACGACTTTCCATTTGAGTCAGTAAAGTGACCCCTTTTCTCAGAGGAATTACTTTGTTGTTAATTCCAGAAAGGAAATGAGGTTTGCCTGGGTCTGAACTGTGAGCTGCTCCAGCACTGCTTACTCACCAAAATGCCTGGATTTCCGAGGGAGGTCTTTGCTAGGCTGGGGGAGTGCGGGAGGGGATCTGTGAGAGAGTCTGAGGCTCAGCAGAAATAGTATGCTTTCACATCATTGCTTTTGAGTGGGAGGACATGGAGGTTATTCTTTGGGCTCTTTTGTGTTTTACCTTGCTAGCTAATTCAAACCATGGGGGCTGCACTTCCTCTAGTATTTATGCCTACCCCAGTGCCTGGCTGCCAGTAGCACCTATTCCATCCCTAAGCCTGGGTGTCCAACAGCCCAATATTTCCATATAAAACCAGCCAAATTCCTCAGAGTACCACTTTCTGTTTTTCATAGTCTTGAAGCTTTAATAATACAAATATTTCATGAGAATATTTAAATGATAGCATCAGTGCAAAAGGACTGCTATAATTCTGAAGGCACTTTGAAGCTGTCTCCCATGTTAGTGTTAAGTATAAGCGTTAGACACTGGTCATACTGTTAAGCTTACATTTGGGAGTCTATTCAGAAATGTTAATTGGTGCTGTTGATGGGCTTTCATCATATCCTGGCTTGAAAGGACACACCAAATAGCATGCTTAATGTCTGAGTTGTGATGCTTTTTCTCCAGAGCAATCTAGTGACTGGGAAGAAAAATGTACTGCTCATTCCTTTTTTTCCAATGTATCGGCTAGCAATGGTGCATTTAATTCTGCAGTGGTGACTGTACTGCTAGGAAGAAGATTGCCGTGCATGTTATCACTCTGTCCCTACACAGAAGGTACATAAACACCAAACAAAGCAATAACATTGCCAGAATGAGACATTTTGGTCCTAGCATTGCACTGTAGACCATTTAACATCGTTCCCCATCAAAATGACCAAGCTTGGTATTTCTTAGCAGCAGCTGGAACACGGGACTGAATCAGGCAAGTTGAACAAGTGTAAATTGAGAAGTGCAGTAATTGGGATAAATGGCCATGTGTGATGCCTTCCATGTGCCTCTAACTTCTCATCCTCAAGCTGTCATTTGTCACATTTACTAGAAACCTAGAAACAGTAGCCCTAATGATAATGAATGCTAGGATGCTTATTTTACTGATGGTAGCAACTTGAATGCAAGGAAACAGCTTTTTAGGGGACTATGCTGAAAAATGATCTCATTTATTTACCTTTTGTGGGTGAAATGGGTTGCAGTTGTTGGACTTTTCCATGTGGACTGCAGCTGTCTGTCTGCTCTTAGACCTCTCCCAAGTGGGAAGACTTAGGGCTCGGTTTGAGACACATCTCGAGGCTCAGTGTGTGCACCTTAAGCTTGACATGAAGCAGAACTGAAAGCTTTCCCTGCTTTGGTTGCTTTTTCAGCCACTGCGCTTGGGCTGCTACAACCTTTGTGTGGCTGTGAGCTGCACCAGGTCAGGTTAATCTGGTGTAGGAAGAGGAGACTTCCATACTCCCTCTCCCCCCTGCTGGTTGCATATCAGCACAATTCACAAACCCTGCAGCCAGGACTATCTATCTATATTTTTGTTTTAATTATTTTAAACCCACCATGCTTTGTGGATTCTTAATCACGTGAGGCTAAATGTAGAATCACAGGCACCGGTGGCTGGGCAGGATAAGTATGTTACCTTCTTATTAGCAGTTACCATCTGTGCTGTTGGAGACATATGAAGAGGTAGTTTTGATCTACTGTTGGCAAAATGTTTTTAGTACAGGTTTTGTGCCTTGCTGGTCTCGTCACGCAGCTCTGCACACTAAGTTGCAGATAAGACTGCTGTGATTCTTTTTTTTTTTTCTTGATCTCTTCTTTCAGGGTTTTGACATTTGTAGAGTCTCCCAGTGTTGCCAACTGCATAACCACTGCAGCTCTCCCAGGAGTGCTGAGGAAAAGGCTAAGGAGCCTGTTTGTTTTCTCTTGCTCACTTTGGCAGGAAATGCTGTAGTTCAGCCGCTTTCCCTGGGTACTGGATGTCATCATAGTTGGCTGGTTGTGACTGACACATTTTGGCCCTGAACCAGGAATCATGGGTGGAGCCAGCATCCAAACACACTCAAAGTGGGGGTTTCCTTATAGGAGATGTAGCTTGACTCTGTACTGGAGACCTTCCTTGTCCCTGGAAGCGATATCTCTGTTGGATCTCAAGCCAGCCAGTGTCCCCTGGTCACTGGTGTGATGACTGGCTCGTCCTTCACTGCCTCCCCCTTTCAGAGTGTTGGCTGAGAGTTTGGTGATGCAGTTTTATAATGTGGCAGCTTCTCTGGAGGGCAGGGAAAGCAGATTGTTCATCTGTGTGGAGTTCCCCCTGCAAGACAGGGCAGCAGTTGTGCAGAGTTGAACTCTCAAGGCTGTTGTGTCAAGAACAAGGAGGGGGAAGAAACACCTTAATTACCACAACATCCCTAAGTCATCATTCTCCCTATAAAAATAATCTGTGGCTATCCATTATTGCTCTGAGCTGGTCTTGCTGTGTGTGTAGTGTCTCTTTTAGCTTAATTGTCTAAATGGAAATGTGCAAGTGACCAAATATTTTAATCAGTTTAGAGCAGGTGTGGGGACTGAGGCTTTGTGGCACAATAGCCAGGCAAACCTGATTTGATTATGTTTTCTGACAGTGTCTAAAGCCCAATCAATTATTGTGAGTTGGAACAGCTAAATAAGTTTTAAATTAATAGGGTTTATTTTTGCATCTGAGGAGGAGGAAAACCAGACAAAGTGAAATATCCCGTAAAGAAATTGATTCATTTTTTTTCTTCAGTAACTTTATGATGTTTATACCTGTACTTGAAGGTTTCAGCCTTAGCTTGTTCAGTAGACAACAGCTGAGATTCTGTTGTCTACTGAGGTTCAGCCGCTCCCCATCACACTGTGCTCCAGACCCTTCCCCAGCTCCGTTCCCTTCTCTGGACACACTCCAGCAGCTCAGTGTCCTTCTGGGAGTGAGGGGCCCAAAACTGAACACGGTATTCAAGGTGTGGCCTCACCAGTACCAGAAATGGGTTCTAAAAATCTTCTGAAACTCGTTTGTCTCTCAGTTCAGAGGAACTGGCAAAACCAACCTGGTGTAAAGACCTCACTATTGGTGCTACCATGAGTCGCTGCCAGGTGTTGCAATATGGCCAAGTAATCTCACAAGGAGAAGATCAAATTTATTTTGATCAACTGATTTGAAAATCTTTAGGAGTTAGTGAGGGTCCAGCTGCAGTGCACTCCTTGCGAAAATGCAGAAGTTATGGGTTGACTTATTTTGTTTCATCTAAAATTCATCAATTCATTTTGGGCTCTTTCACCTGTTTCTGAAAAGTATTTCTATTTAAGCTGACTTTAAAACATGAGAACTGGAAATTTTCTTTTGAAAATACTGAGTACTTTGTAATTTTTAAAATCCAGAGTTCTACTGGGTGTTCAGTTATCCAAACATTTGACTTCAGCCCTATTTTCCCAATTTTTTCTTCTCTAAAATTCATAATTTATTAGCCTTTAGGAATAATTCTGTGCCTTTTGAAAAGCTTTTTTCTCTTCCTGAATTTATTCATAATAAATCATTTTTTTCATTCCTACAGCTAACAAAAGATTGTTCAGAGCAACATGAGAAATAATTATTTAACAAAATTTCTATAGAAACATTGTGTTCCTGAGACAGCAGTCTAGATAGGGTTTTTTAAAAATTATTGTTACTATCAAACCTTTTCTTTCTCTTTTTAAAGTGAGTGTCATCAGATTTAGTCTGGAGAAGAGGAGGCTGAAGGGAGACCTCATTGCTCTGTGCAACTCCCTGAAAGGAGGGGGTAGGGAGATGGGGGTCAGTCTCTTCTCCCAGGTATCAGTGACAGGACGAGGGGTGATGGCCTCAAGTTGTGCCAGGGGAGGGTTAGATTGGATATTAGGAAAACTTTTTTCACTGCAAGGGTTGTCAGGCACTGGCACAGGCTGCCCAGGGCAGTGGTGGAGTCCCCATCCCTGGCAGTGTTTAAGAAATGTGTAGATGAGGTGCTGAGGGAAATGGTTTAGTGGGGAATTGGCAGTGCTGGGTTAATGGTTGGACTTGATGATCTTAGAGGTCTCTTCCAACCAAGGCTATTCTGTGATTTGTAGAAAGTAAATCTTGAAGTCCTTATCCCTGTCACAAGGCCAATTCATCCAACATGCTCTAGGCTGAGTTTAACTATCCTAGTGAAAACATTTCATTTAGATTAAATACCTCTAGCCTGTCCTCTTCCCAGTCCAGTCTGAGTTCTCCCCATTGCTGTCAGGAGAAAGTAGAAGAATAGGTGCAAACAGGTTTCTTGTGATCACAGAGAAATGTTAAATATTGTTTGCTTGTGCATTGGACAAGCTTTTTCTTTGGTCTTCCTCTTAGTCCTCACATCATTACAGGCAAGTCTGTCAGCCCTTTTATATGTCCTTTGCTAGTTGTGTCTGATTTTCTGCCTTGACCTTTCTGATGATGACCCTGTGTTCTTGTGCTCTTGCTTTTATTTTCAGCTGGAGGAATACAAGGTTGCAGAAGAGCCTGTGATTTTGACAGATTGGTTTCTTGCCACTCTTTGCATCTTTGCTTTTTAGTGCCACAGTTTGCACTTCTGCCCTAATAGTGTTTAAAAAGCTGCCAGTTTTCCTGAACAACTTTGCCCTTAAATTCTTCTCCTCTGGGACCTCACCCGCCAGTTCTCAGTGTTCACTGAAGTCTGCTTCTTGAACTCTCCTGGTTTTATTCTGCTCTTTCCCTCCTGTCCCTTCCCAGGGGCTGTGTGCTCTGTCCTTTCATGATCACTGCCCCCAGTGTTTCTTCAACTTCATGTTCCCCACCAGGTATCAACATCAGTGAGTGACTGGAGTAGATCACAGTATCACAGGACAGCCTTGGTTGGAAAAGACATCTGAGATCATCAAGTCCAAATGTAAACCCAACTCTGCCAATTCCCCACTAAACCATGTCTCTTTAGCACCTCATCTACATGTTTCTTAAATACCTTCAGGGATGGGGACTCTACCACTGTCCTGGGCAGTCTGTTCCAATGCCTGATAACCCTTTAAGTGAAAATTTTTTTCCTAATATCTATAAACCTCCCCTGGCACAACTTGAGGCCATCACCCCTTGTCCTTTCACTGTTACCCAGGAGAAGAGACTGACCCCCCCTCACTACCCCCTCCTTTCAGGGAGTTGCAGAGAGCAATGAGGTCTCCCTTCAGCCTCCTCCAGACTGAACACCCCCAGTTCCCTCAGCTGCTCCCCATCACACTTGTGCTCCAGACCCTGCCCCAGCTCTGTTCCCTTCTCTGGACACGCTCCAGCAGCTCAGTGTCCTTCTTGTAGTGAGGGGCCCAAAACTGAACACTGTATTCTAGATGATACTTTATACCCATGCTGCATTTTCCCTCAAATTTTCTTGGAAGACTTCATAATACTAAGCATTGTGCACAGAAGAGAGTGACCATTTTAAGAGAGTATAATGCAAAAGCTGATTTAGTTAAATAATACACAAGTGATTGGGGAGGGGGAGGATGCACTGCCCCACTGAAGAATACACCTTTGCAGAGGTCTGACTGCCAGGGACACTTTGGTAATGCTGGCAAATAATATTGGTAGATTACAGGTCTGAGGATGCAAATATGCCTAGATCAGAGGTGGTTTTGTTAGCCAGGAGTGAGCTGGCAGCTCCCCATCACGTTTCGTGCAGTCTTGCATCCCTCTGTGGTGGTGGGGTGCTGTGGCAGTGATGGCTTCTCCAAAGTATCAAACCAAACCTTTTTCACACCTGGAATCTTGAATAAAAGAAGGGTTTTCTGGTGTACCTGGGTTTGGGTGAGATTTTTTTTTTTTTCTTGTGTTGTTTTTGGAAGGGGAGGAATACCATGCAAAATTACCTGCTCAAGACTTGAGTACCTGATGAGGTGGATGATCCGGGGGGTCACAGAGCCTTCAGCGCACCAGGAAAGTGACAGTGAACTTCTGTCTGCTGGGGACTGTGAAACAATCTCATCAGCCTCAAGACATTGCTTTTCCCCTCCTATTAGAGGAAAAACTGCTTCTTGCCAAATAAGCTGCTTTGTAGACATGACCTGGTATGGTTATTAAACAGTTTGAATGCGTTAAAAATTAAAGGACTGTTAGGCATTAATAATAGCTGTCCAGTGTGCATCAAGAGCCTATTGATTTTCTGCCAACTTGCCCTATTAAATATACAAGGTGCAAGTTAGGTAGTTAAACATGCAAGAGTTTTTATAAATGCTTTTTTATAGTTGGCATTCAGAAAACTTTCCATGTTGGCAGACAGAGAGGAAAATAAAAAGAAAGGGGGAAATTCAAAAAGCAAAGCTGTTTTAGCTTAAAGGATATTTGAGGTAGTAAAGTAGTTTGAGAGCAGTGTTTGAATCTTTGCTCTTGAAGTGGGTGAGGAAATGTTTGGGCCAAAGGGCTGTTTTTATTGATGCCAGGTCTTGGATTTGTTGTGTTCACACTGTCAGTGTGTGGAGCTGCAGGTCTTCCTCACTTGGAGAAGTCAGTGGGAGTCTTTGATTGTCTTCAGCAGACACTGGACCAGCCACTTCATTCTGAGGAAGTGCTTCCCTCTGTCTTTTCTCCTTTCATTAAGCACTGGACATCATGTCCTAGTGCTGAGAGGTTGAATACTGCAGATAACCTCACAGTCATCTCTCTGTAACTTCCAGGGATGATGGAGAGCAGTAGAGGAAACAGAGATCAGTGAGTCAGAAAACAGTTTCAGAAGTATATGTTGCTTAATCTTGTTTTCCTGCCAGAGCTGTGTTAATCCAATAGTGCTGCTTTGAAAGACACTGCAAAATATGCTACTCTTCTCTTAATAAATTTTTTTAAGCCGCAATAGAATTGGTAGGGGAAAAGTAGAGGAACTTTTGTGGCATGTTTTGGAAAAAAAAGCAGGAGAAAATAGAGAACAAGGAGGTGAAAGCACAGACATTTCCTGAATTTTCCTAGGATGATACTTAAAGGCTGAATTATCCCTGTTTCTAAGTGCAGCAAGGTTAGTGGGAACTTCCTCTCACCAGGGAGAGGTCTGTGCCCTTGTACAGGCTCGCTTTAGGTTGTGTTTGTCTAGGTCTGAGCATGATGGTTACCACTCCTGTTACTTGTAAGATTTAATTTGCTGGTCAGGATGCATTTACTTTTTTTTTTTTTTTTTCCCCAGAAGACTTACAATGACTCTGTAACATCCTCTCATGCTAATGAAATAGGGAATGGGGAGAAACTCCATATCTCTTCCAGGTGCTTGGGTGGATTTGCCTGGGTAGGCTTTTTCTGGTTTTGAAGAAAACAAAATATGGGTACAGTGCTTCTTTGTGGCTAAGCAATGTTGGCTTCCTAACCCAGTGTGGTACAAGCTGTCCCTCAGATGAAAGATCAGTAGGTTTTTTTCCTGCAATGTGCTTGGCTCAGAAAAGTTAACACTTTATTTTTATTGTTTAGTTTTGGATTTCAGTAATGGGATGGCTAGTCAGAAGTGTGGAGAAGCCCCTATTGAGTAAATCTGGGAGGTTAACCAGACCCACCAGCCATGCATCTCTGGCATACTGCAGGCTTCCCAGTCTCTTCCTATATTTTTGAAGGAGTCTGGCCTCGTCTGTCTTGTTACTAGAACAGTGTACAAGGATTTGGGTTAGAAACAACTCCTTTCCTTCTCAGGGTGGCAGTTGGTACCTTCACAATGGAACTAAAAATGGCTTAGGACCTTTGTTTTTGAGTGCTTTGTGAAGCTGTGGTCAGAAGAGGAGGTAGAACCAGTTTTCCTTTATTTACAGAGGTCTTCCTGGCTGAAGAGCACCATTTTAGCTTCTTAGAAACCTTTTACCTGTGATTCAAAATAGGTATGTTAAGTGGAGGTTGTAGCAAGGCAGAGGTCTGTCTCTTCTCCTGGGTAACAGTGATAGGACGAGAGGTGATGGCCTCAGTTTGTGGCAGGGGAGGGTTAGATGACATATTAGGAAAAATTTCTTCACTGAAAGTGTTGTCAGGCATTGGCAGAGGCTGCCCAGGGCAGTGCTGGAGTCCCCATCCCTGGCAGTGTTTAAGAAATGTGTAGATGAGGTGCTGAGGGACATGGTTTAGTGGGGAATTGGCAGTGCTGGGTTAATGGTTGGACTTGATGATCTCAGATGTCTTTTCCAACCAAGGCTGTTCTGTGATTCTGTAATATAAACTGTAATGTCCATTCTTTTTTCTGGAGAGAGCAGAGCCTGGAAGGAGAGGGGTATGAGAACAGTGTTCAGAGATCACATCTGAGAGTTGTGTCAGAAGCAGGATATTCCTGAGCATTTCTTGTTACTTTATGAAACAATGCCAATGTCCCCAGGGCAACAGATAGATTCTTCTGTGTATGATACAAACAACAGCGAGTAACTGTCTCTTCTTCCTTCAGACATCATACAAATCCAGTGGGCACAGAGTGGCGATGGAAGATGGACCAGCCTGAAATGATCTTGCAGGAGGCTATTGAGAACCATCAGAATATGATCAAGCAGTTCAAAGGTAACTTCTCCCACTTCTTCCCTGTTAACAATGCTTTTGGAAAATAGCCAGGAGTAGCATCTTCAAAGCATAGGTAAAACTGTTCTGGTCATCTGTGAATTGCTGGGAAGGAGGCATGAGATTTCTAATATTAGAATAATGGGTGAGATGAAACTTTTGGGACACACATTGTTTTCTGAGAGGTTCTGCCTTGTTTTTGACATCAGAACATGAGTCAGCCACTGGGTGTCTGCTGCTGCCTTGAGGGAGCAGAGTGGAGTTGCCTCTTATGTGTCTTGGTAGTTGTCATGTCCTTTTCAGTGTGCATGAAGGCTTCTGCGGTGGTTAAAGCTGGCCTGGATGACAAGGACTTTTGATTCTTATGTAAAAGTGAGGGCAGGTAGAAGGCAAAAGGAATCAACCTTTAGCCTCAGGAAATGTACTGCCCAGCATTAATCCCCTGGGAGCTTTTGTGTTGGCTCTGGAACTTCTAGGTGACATTTTTCTCATGAGTGAGCAGTAGCATTCAGGGTATTATTATTTTTAGGAATTATTCAGTACATCTGTTTGTTTGAAGCTGCAGTTCCTCAGGATATCTGAAAATTACTGTTTTGCTTTCCATATGAACTCCTTGTGAGTTCGTTATATATCTATATATATGTAGATGGTTGACTTTTTTTATTTTTTTCCCCAAATGTGATAAAGTTGGTTACCCTGCCAAGGTCAGTTTTGTGTGCTGAGAGGGCTGGCCAGCTTGGCAGGATGAGGCTAGGATTCTGCGCTTCCTCACTGACAGCAGAGGCCATGTGAGCAGCAGGAGTGGAATGAAGCATCCATAAAATGTGTGAGATGAGCCTTAGTCTTGGCTGTCATTTTAGGAACCCATTTGTTTATGTTGGCTGTGCAGAGAGAGAACCCAATGGATTAAAAATGTGACAGGCAAAAAAAACCTTCTGTCAGCAGAGCAGAGTTGCTCAGTCTCATTCACTGGAGTTATATAATAGGCAGAAAAATAAGTTAAGGCCTCATGAGCTTCATTTTCATCAAGTGGCTGGTTTGAATCATCATGCACTCCTGGACCAGCAGCTCCAGGGCAGCCAGTTCCCTGTGCTGAACTGGATGGAGAGCAGCCAGAATAACCAGACCTGGATGCACTCTGCCTGCTGCTCACGTGTGGTCTGGCGGACTGGATCACAGCTCCATTTCTCATCCAGGGGAAAGCAGTGGAGGTGCAGAAGTGGGATAGGGGAAAAGGATGTTAATTTGGAGGATGCTGGAATCTGGGAACCTATGTTGTGTAGCACTTCCATCAAGAGATGGTGGGGAAGATGAGGCTGAATACACACTCTGCAGCTTTGCAAGCAATGCTAATTTAGTGGGGGTGGCAGGCACACTCAACAGCAGAGCTGTACTTCAGTGGGACCTTGAGAAACATGATTATTGGGCCAATAGATGCATGTGGAGTTCAGCAAGAAGTGGAAGGTTCTATATGAGTTTGCTAACCCTGTGTTGGTACATGCTGGGAGACCCACTTGCCATGGTAGAACAAAGGACAACAGATCTGGGTTTTTGTTTGGGAGGTTCAGGTTCATAGAATTGCAGACTGGTGGGGGTTGGAAGGGACCTCCTGGAGATCATCTGGTCCAACCCCCCATCAGAGCAGGTTCACCCAGAGCAGATTGCACAGGATCACATCCAAGTGGGTTTGGAATGTCTCCAGAGAAGGAGACTCCACCACCTCTCTGGGCAGCCTGTGCCAGTGCTCTGTCACCCTCACTGGGAAGAAGTTTTTCCTCATGTTCAGGTGGAACTTGCTGTGTTCTAGTTTGTGCCCATTGCCCCTTGTCCTGTCACTGGGCGCTGCTGAAAAGTCTGGCCCATCCTCCTGACACCCACCCTTTAGATATTGATAAGCGTTGATGAGATCCCCTCTCAATCTTCTCCAGGTCTCTCAGCCTTTCCTTGTCAGAGAGATGCTCCAGTCCCTTCATCATCTTTGTACCCTCTACTGGACTCTCTCCAGCAGTTCCTTGTCTCTCTTGAACTGGGGAGCCCAGAACTGGACACAGCACTCCAGATGAGTCCTCACCAGGGCAGAGTAGAGGGGGAGGAGAACCCCCCTTGTCCTGCTGGCCACACTCCTCTTAATGCACCCCAGGATGCCATTGGCCGCCTTGGCCACAAGGGCACATTATGCCCTTGGACATCAAAATAAGCTTGTTTAGCCAAGGTGGTGCTCAGGGAGGTGGGGGACCCTCCAGCCTTGGAGGTTTTCAAGCCTTTTAAGGAAGGCCTTTGTCACCCTGGTCCAGTGTTGGCAATTGTCCTCTCTGAGCAGAGGGCTGTACTAGAGACCTGCAGGAGGCCCTGCTAACCAGGAGTTCTGACTTTCATTATGACTGTATTGAAAGTCCTGAAAACAATAACAACCCCCCTCCTTTTTATGAGGCAGGACTTGACTCAAAATAGTTATTTATATTCACTTAGGAAGAACCTACATGCTGTTTAGTGATGATTGGATTTGTGGGCAGTTGCTGATAGAGTATTGGGGGTATATTTGTGGAGCTGGTCGAGTGGGAGATGTCCCTGCCCATGGCAAGGGGGCTGGAACTAGATGATATTTGCGGTCCCTTCCAACCTAAACCATTCTATGATATGATTCTATGAGCTAGGAATTGCCTTCTAGTGGTGCAGCACTGGTGCAGTGTGATGGCAGAAATGTCTTGTATGCACTACAGAGAGGTGAAAAGCAAAAGTTATTTTGCAGCTGCTTGAAAGCCCTATCTTTTTGTAGAAGCTGAGTGCAGAAATCTGTTTAAACCCCACTTCAGCCTCTGGAATAACCCTCTTCATCCCTTCCTGCCCCTTGGTGTCTTCCCAGAAAGGGTTGAGGAGAGGGAAAGAGTATAGATGGACTTGACACTTCGGGAACACTTTCAAGATGCTGCCAAGAGGCCTGTAAGACATCCCAGTTCTCTCTTTTGGAGCTTATTTTCTGTTAAACGAATTCCTAAATATATTCCCTGAAACTTGCATGTGCATCCTCAGCATGACCTGGGACTGTACCCCTGACCTGGAACTGTGAAAGGAGAGAGACTGAAAAAAGCCCAAAGGCTCTGGACTGGAAGTGTACTGTAAATTGTAAAAGAAAAGATGTGTTACTTTTTCAGAGTGATAGATGGCAACACGCTTCCTGTCTTGGGAGCCTAAAAGCAAAAGGTTTATTAAGGAGAAGAAAAAAAACAGTAAGAAAAGCCCAGTGCTTCACTGTTACATTTTGTGAATTTCATGTTGTTCCTTCCCTGAGGTGCATGTGAAAATATTGTTAGAGTAGAATCGGTGAAAGCAGAATTGAGTTGAAACACTGTGCTGTCAGGTGAAGCCAGGGAGTGTTAAAATGTGCAGTGTCTTGCAGGATAAAAGTCCCTTGTGTGCCTTGCCAGAGGGGACTGTGCTCTGGCCAGCTTGGAAATGCCTCGGGCAGAAACCATCACTGCCTGCTTCCAGTGAACTTAGCACTCTGCAGATAGTAGGGTGGGTTTTATTGTGATTGATTTTTAAAAGAGAAAAAACCCCACCAACTCCCCCAGGGCCCGAGCAGCAGGGTGGGCCAGCCTGCGTTGTTGAAGAGGGAGGACAGGTTGGAGCTGGGCCCTGCGACAGGCTGGGTGCCCACAGGGACCCCAGAGTCCAGCATGGTGCTGTGCAGTCTGCTGAGATGTCATGGAGTCACCACCCCTGGAGGTATCTAAAAGATGGGTAGGTATGGAGCTTAGGGACATGGTTTAATGGTGGCTTGGCACTGCTGCATTAACAGTTGATCCTGATGATCTTAAAGGTCTCTTCTAACCAAAATGATTCTATGTTTGAACACTGACCTGCAATGCAGAGCAGACCAGGCTATTTCAGGCTACTGGAGAAGAAAAGTATGGGGAAAATGTCTTACCTAAGAGAGCCCTCAAGGCTTTAGCGTGTCTGGTAATGCTGCTCAGATAATACCCAAAGCTACTGCAATAAATTGATGCTCTTTCTGGTACCAGTACCACAGCTTTGCATTCAGGTATACACAGACATCTCCATGTGCCAAAGGAAATGGTGAGCTAATCTGATGCTTTATTAATTCCACACATTGTAGTAAAAATGAGACCTTTGGAACAGAATTCTTGGAGACCCTCTGTCCTGTAGGATATCCTAGAGGGCAGCCCTCTGTCCTGTACAAGTCCCTGTGCATACTTTTAGACATGATAATATGTCGTCTTCACTTTTATTTTTACTATAGTTTGTACTGGGTTTGTAGACCACAAATGTTAATGTCACATAATTCTCTTTCAGAGTAACTGATGGAGGGACATCTTGCTGATAGGAAGCTAAGGTGGGAAAGTGTGAATTAGTTTATTTGATGGATACATTTTCTATGTAGTGACTAGTAAATCTCTGTGCCCTTGTGAAGGATGCACACAGAATGGAAACACAATTAAAAATAGGTGAGTGGGAATCTGTGATAATACAGCCCTGATTCAACTGGGGGGGAATGAAAAAAACAGACAAAAATGCATTACTTGAACTAGGAAATCCCAAGGCTACCTGTGTCTTGCTGTAAGAGTGGATAAAACAGGTTCTTTGTCTCTGCAGTCACCTGGGCACTTATGACTGGTGTGCAGGTATTTGCCGAGGAGTACCCAAAGTCAACAGCCAGCCTCTCTAGGGTGATGTGCCAGGTGATGCTTTTCTTTCCCAAACTGGAGTGCCCCAGTAGGAGAGCAGCTAGAATCAGCTGTTCAGAGGAGATGTGCTGATCAAAGGAGGGTTGGCTGTGTGCACTGCTGAGATCCAAGCTCGGCAGGAGCTCAAAGCTGTATGCCACTGCCTCTTGCAGAGGTTTCTTGAGCTCCTGTAACTCCAAGCTCCTGCACCTGCGTTGGACCTGCTGCATGCTGTACAAAATCTGCCCAGGCTCTGACTGCTGAAATTCATTGGCTGAAGACAGAAGGAGGCTCGTCTACAGGAGCAGAGGTTGAGTGCTGTAGTGGTATGGCAGCCAAAAGTGCAGCAGAGTTCATGGGCTCCCTGGAATACCCACTAATCCTGTTTAGTTTATCCCTGTCTAGCTTGTGATATATATGGTCAAATTATGGCATACAAAACCTCTGCCCTCCTCTGGAGTGTATTTACTGTATGCCAGATTTGCTGTAAACTGTTTTGAGAAAGTTACTCTCAAACTTTGTGATGTTGGAATTTTTTTCTTTCTGCTTATAAAGCTGGCAGGGTAATTATCATAGTCCCATTGCAAGATGCTGAGAAAGAGAAATTAATTCCATAAATGACTTACAGGAGCTTTAGGAATATGGAAGCTAGGCCTTTAATCTCTGTGTGGTTGAGATGCTTCTTTCTTTTCAAATAAAGTTCTCATTTAATACTGTCAAGTTCCTGCAGTATAACCATTAGTCCTGTCACTTACTCAGGACTGAGCCTGGCTGGTTTAAAATGCACTGAGCTTCACTCTGATTGCAAACCAGCTTTTCTATGTGAGGCTGAAGCAATGGCCACAAACACCTCTTTTTATCTTGGCTTTGCAGTGTAGCATGTAATTTTCTGTACTGCTTGAGCTCCAGTGTCTAGGCAACGAGAGGTGAGCTGAGGACCTGGTTTCAAACTCAAGTCTTTGGTTTTTGTTTGGTTTTTTTTGTTTGTTTTTTTTTTTTTTTAAAATGGATCAACCCCTATCTAAAACCTCAGGTATTATTCAAGTACATCAAGGCACGTCGAGGAAATGTGAAATGACATATTTGGAACAAAAGCTTGTTTGCAGTCAGATGATTTCATAGGGGGTCCTGAGCACTTGGTCAGGTATGGATGGGCTGGAGGAGTATTTGCCTCTCCCCTGCCCTCCTGGGGGTACAATAAATATGACTCAGACTGGGACTCTACAGCTGAACTCCTTGTGTTTTCCTCTTGGCTCTGAAATGTCTCTTGCTGTTCAGGATCATGTCATGTGTTGGGTTTTCTTTCTGAACGCATCCTCTGTGGAGCTGTTTGTGAGGCTGCCAATATGCACTCAGACCATATTTTATTTTAAAAGATTCCTACTTGAAGTGATATTGAACTGACTTTTGTGTTTCTGTCTCAGCATTCAGGCAGTGTTGTTGGGGTCTTTAAAAAGGGAAAGCTCGGCTCAAGTGTTACTGGGAAGTGGCTTGCAGTGGTTAGCAGGGCACACGAAGCCTGTGTGCTGCTCTGTGCATTCCTGCAGAGCTGGCTCAGCGGGCGCTGGCCTGTGGCCTGGTGTCCCCTCTGGGTCAGCAGGTCTCAGTCTCCCATGTGCCAGGGAGTATTTTAGGTATGGATGCATGGTTTGAGATGGGGCTGTAGTTGATTTAGGCCTCTTCTCCCTCTCTTTGCAGGCGTGTCAGGAGTCAAAGCAGATCGCTTTGAGGCAGCGATGACGGTGAAGCACTGCGCGCTCTCGCTGGTGGGGGAGCCCATCATGTACCCGCAGATCAATCGCTTCGTGAAGCTCCTGCACCACCACAGCATCTCTAGCTTCCTGGTTACAAATGCACAGTTCCCAGATGAGATTAGGTAAGAGCTGGACAAAATATCTCCCTCCTGAAACATTGGAGTGCTGACCTGTGTTTTAATTCCATTTTATTGCTCATCAGGGTCAGCTCTGTGTGAGCACTGGCAACGAAAAACCCTGCTCAGTGTCTGTTTGACTTCTACCTTAATCTCCTTGTGCTCCTTCTCATCTCTTCCTATCCCCTAGTTTGACTTTTCTCTATCTCTTAAAGTCGGGTTACTTCTGGAAGTGAGGATGCTGTCACACAGTGCCTCCCGGAGGGGCGAGAGGAGGGCAGCAGGGAGTGAGCTGCGTTTCGTGCCTGGGGACACAAATAACTGGTGTGGGTGTTTCTGACAGCAAGGGCAGGAGACCGAACTCGGGAACTGCCTTTCTGGTTTGTGTGCTTCTCTTGCAGTCTGATGTTTGCTCTAACTCCGTCAGACCAGCCCTAATGGCTCAAACCAGCATCTCCAGAAGGACCCAGAGTGTAGGATAAGGACAGGCAAGAGGTGCCCACATCTGCAATGGCGGGATCAGCAGTTTTTTATCTCCCTCTCAGGGACTTGAGCTAAAAGTTCAAAACATTTTAATGAATTCTGATGAAAGTCTTTCCAAGCACAAAGAATCCCTGCTTCCGATGTTCTTGAGCACCCAGGTTGCTTCTGACAAAACCCGCAGCGCTGCAGGAAGGAGGCGCAGCCCGCGGGGCGGATCTCACTGCAGCACCGCTGGCTGGTAACGCTGGCAAAGTCCCACCCTGGGCTCAGGGGAGCGGGGCAGTGGAGCTGTGTGGGGGGTGGTTCTGGCGTGGTTCTCAGCGTGTCCTTTCAGCTCAGTGCCTCCCTCTGTGCTTTCTGGTGGAGCTTCTTTTTCACTTCCTTCTCGTGGTCGGAGTACAGCAGTGAGCAGGGAGGGCACGCAATTTTTGAGTGAGTAATTATACACTACAAAGGCATTCCAAATGATTGAATAATTGTGTAATCAAGTTACTTTAAGTCATGTATTATGTGCCTGATAGACAGAAATTACTCTTTCCCAAAAATAGCGTCTTAAAAAGAGAGCACACACTCTATTTTGAATTTGCATTTCTTAGGATCTGCTGAATGTTTTTAAAAAGAAACAAAAAAAGAAAGTGATAAAGTGCTAGTCTTGCTGTCTTAAAAATTGCAACTGATCTTTGGCTCATCAAAGCAAATGATTTCCTTAATATGGGAACTGAAGTATGCATCAAGCTGACTTTTCAGTTGTCAGCAGAGGGGAGCTATGGTCTAAAAGTTAGTCCTAAAATAGGCAGCACGACCTCTGGCATCCAGCATGTGAAGAGGGAGCGGGGCCTGGGGTGTTCACTGGCTTTGGAGAGGGGGCTGCTGAGGCTCTAGTGTGGTGCTGGTGGTGCCTGCCTTCCTCCTCCTCCTGTAGTTGGACTGCAGCTTTGTTCTCCTCTAGGCACACACACGTTTTCATAAAGTGAATAGGTTTTATAGCACCTGAGCTCATGTTGAACAGTTACCTGCCTCTTGATCTCTTCCTCCTCTTGTTTCTGATTAGTGGCTCTGAACAAGAACCCTTGTGTGTGTGTTTGCGTTTATGAACAGCAATAATAACAGAGAGCAGATGCTTATTATTGCTGATAAAAATGAGCATTTGCTTATTATATTGATATTTCTGCTCCTTGTGTCATTGACTAGGCTGTGTCCTGTCTGGCTTATGAAACCCCTTCATGGCTGGTGGCCTGAAGTCAGTTTGTTACTCTGGGGTTGTGCTGTGCTACTCAGTCATGGTTTCTGCCAGAGTGGTAAATACCATGAACTTGATCTCTTGGGTAGGATCTCTGCTGTCTAAGCTAGTTTAGAAATTACAACCAAAAATTAAGGGGGAATGTTAGAAAATCTGTCTTAGTACCGTGCAACTAAATTTCCTGTTAATTATGAAATGTAGCTGTGTTCTGGGAACACCAATTTGTGCTCTGCTTCTCCTTGCTGCTGGCTGCACCCCGTGACTGCCCTTTCTCCTTTGGCAGAGCATGTACAGGGTCATCCCAGCTCCAGTCCTGGCCATGGCAGAGCCTGGTAGACCACTGTTTTGGAGCAATGTGGGGCAGAAATCCCTCACTGGAATCTTTTCTAATTCTTTATTTTTCTCCAGTACAACAGTGCTGAGTCTGCTGGCTCTTGTCTGTCCTTAGGATTGAGATCCTCGGAGAACAGATGATTTTTCTCAACTCATGTCTTGAAAAACACTCATTCCATCTTCAGCAGGGCCCCTTTTAATTAGGCAAATGCAACATTAAGTAAAGGAAGGAGTATTTTGGCTGTTCTTTGAAACTGAACACTTCAATCCACTCACGCCTAGAACATTTGGTCATTTTTGGAGATTGTGGCTTTGGGCTGCCAGTCCAGACAAGCTTGTTTACAAAATAACTTTTTTTTTTTTTTTAACCTAAAATGTTAAATTTGTTCTGGGCTATTTCATTCTTCTGTCTAAATGCATACAGAGAGAATATGTTTAAATAAGCTGTTTGTGTTCGTGTCAGTAAGTGGATTTTTCTGGGTACCAAGGGCTTTGCTCGGTCTCATTCTGGACGGTTTGTCACTTTACCACCTTTGGGGAGGGCAGGAGGTTTGGTGTATTTTTAGGTAGCACTGTTGGGCGGCTGAACAATAGTTTCTAATTTCTTGTCTGCTTCTAAAGAAGCAAATCAAAACTAGGACTATAGCCTGCTCATTAACAGCCTTCACAAAAGATGCTTGCAAAATGGTGTTCTAAAACTGTTGAGAGCTAAAGAGTTATACAGTAGAATTAAGATGCTGTCACTTCATCTTGGAGACACCAGTGTGGAAGATGCCATGAGGACTGGGATGTGTTACAGCCACTGGCTCTACCAGTTCTGTCTGTGGCAAAGGAGCTCGTTTTAGGTTGTTCCTCTTAGTGCCCTTCATTATCCCTTTGCTAATGGACTGCAGCGTTGCTGCTTCTCATTGGTATCCTTGGGGTTTAGGGAAGGGATTAGGCTTGACCCAGGCTCTTCACACACCAGAGGAAGCTTAATCTTTTTAGAAGCTACCGGTGTTGGGCTCACAGATACCATGCTCACCAGCATTATGTGACCAGAAAGTCTTTACTGCAGGATTTATATGCAATAAGAGCCTTGGAAGTGGAAAGAGAACACAGTGGGGGATTGTGCTTGGCTTTATTTTCTGAACAGCTTTGATTTTTCTTCAAAAAATTGACTGATGCCAGCTGCAGGTCAGGTAAGTTCAACATGTCCAGCAATAGAAACTGGCTGAATTATGGCTGTATTTCTATGGAATGGGATTATTTTTCCATAGGCCATAGGGGAAGTAGAGCTTGGGGAAGGGGCTGAGCTTTATGGTTTTTAACCATGGGGGCTGTGGTGAGAAGCAGAGCCATTCCATGCCTGGCATGAACTCCTGGCAGTCTGCTTTGGGAATGTTACAGCTGCAGTGAAGTGAAATATGTTGTAGTTCAGTGAGGAAAAGATAATTAAAATGTCAGCTGAGGCCTCTGTATGTGACGTTCTTAGCTTTGGGGTATATTATGTATTCAAAGTAGGTTGCAGCTATTAAGATGGTGGTCACTTGGTAGAGATGAACCACTGGACTTGATAGTTTTCCCTGTAAATACTGTTCCTGTTGCTACTGGACCAGCAGAGCAGCTTGTTCAGAGATGGTGTGTTTTGTGTGCTTTGGTAGGAAAACACAAATTCAGCTAGCAGTAATGCCTGAAAACAACAATTCCCTTCTTTTTATTTCCAAGGAACCTTGAGCCAGTAACACAGCTGTATGTCAGCGTGGATGCCAGCACCAAAGAGAGCCTGAAGAGAATTGATCGACCCCTCTTCAAGGATTTCTGGCAGAGGTTTCTAGACAGTTTAAAGGCCTTGTCTGAAAAGGTATCCAGTTAAGATTATTTTTTATATTTTTTCCCCCCTTTCTTCTGTATCTTACCTACTTGGGACCAAAGTAGAAGACAGAGGGGCTTAACATGGACCATGGAGTGGGTTCTGGATGAGGTGGGAGCATATTTACATGTTTTGTACTTTAAGGTGTATGAAGTCCAGCAAGTCTGATCAGTTTTCCATGTGGGAAGAAATTTAATGACGAGGAGAACAGAATGTGTGTCAAATGAGACAGTAAACTTTGCTGTGAATATGAGATGTTATAAGAGATGAAGAGATTATAAAATAATGGAAGATTTCCTAATGAAGTGTTTATGCTGAAAGTGGGCTGCTGAAGGAAAACTGGCAATCCAGGGAAGCCTAGGAAGAGTCTTAAATCCCTGTGTGGCACTTAGCAGTGGTTCTTGAAGGTTCCTTTTAAATTGCAATATTTAAAGGACATTAAAGTGTATGTGCTGGAGTTTACTAGCTCTAGTTACCCTCCTACTGTGTAGAGATGTGCTTATTTCTGGAAGATTTAGCCAAAATGGTAAATTTGATCACAACACCAAGGGTGCTGCTTTATACTGTCAGTGGTTTGGGGTAGTTTGTCTGAGGCAGCTTAACAGGGACCTGAAGGCCCATGGGATCATGTCTGCTACTGTCAGCTTGGAACTTAGTCTAGCGTGGGACAGCTTTTGTAGTAATTAATGAAGCACTCGTGGTCCTGGCATCACTTAAATTAATAGGGATAGTGCTTTGTGAGCATGTCTTCCCTCTTGTTTATGGAATCTGTGCTCTGATGGAAACAAGTACTTCTGTTTACTGATTTGGCAGCAGTTGACATGTTACCTGCTGAGATGAACAGACAAGAGAGACATTATTCAAATGAAACAGCGTTTTCCTGTCTTCTGAGGTGACAATGTTGGAGCATTTTCTGCCAAATGTATGTACATTATAGATCTGGGACACTCTGTGTAACTGACACTTTCTTCTGCAAAGGCATGTGAGTAGCTTGATCAGGCTCTTTGCATGCAAGTGTGTGGGCTGATACTGTTAAGCTAAAACTCAGGCCAAACTGATTCCTGAAATCAGGTATAAACTTACCAAGTTCTCTGTGTGAGTAGAGGAGGCTGTGGAAAGAAGGGAAGCTAAAATGGTGAAGGCAAAAATATTGAAAAAGCCTTTTGGGAAGTTGCTTTTGCCCATCATTTCTTTCCTTCTGCCTCTCTTGACCCTGGATAGATATGGTTCATTCATGGCTGTGTGTTGTCAGAAATTTCCTTGCAAAGAATTGAAGGTGAAAGTATTGGCAAGTCTGTCCATATAGCTAAAAATACTCTGGTCAAGGTGAAGAGGAGAGGAAAAAGAAGCTCAACTAGCAGGTGCATTTTCTCCTCAAAGCAACTGCACTTTAAAGGGTCCTTGAAACACTGATCTCACAAGAGCCAATTAATGGTTGCTCCAGCTGGTAATACACTGCTCTTCCAGCCCCTGCTCAGCTGTGTATTGCATCATCCCACGTGGGGGGGCAGCAAGGAGCCTTGGGGAAGCTGCTGCTCGTTAGATTTTTCTCTTCATGTTATCCATGGTTCTGGTACCCCAAAATTATCTTGAACTGCTTCTAGGCAGAAGCACCTTTCTGTTTTCCTTCTGAGCACGTTGCTTGGTGTTCCTGTGTGATGTTAAGCACTGTTCTGTAGGACTGTGATGAATGAAAGGTGATGAAAGCTAATGCATCTGCTGATTGTTGAGAAATACAGCTCCTGTTTCAGAATAGGTGGGGAAGTGGTGATGCATTGTGTTGGGGAAGTGATGCTAATCTATCTGGAAACAAAATACAAGTCTCATATTTTCACACTGCCTGACAAACCATCCAGGCTTGTGCAGTTCTGAGACTGAAACAAGCTGGCATTGCAGCTGAGATGAGTCACTGCTAGTAAGAACCATGGATAGGTTTGATCTTTGTGCATTTAAAAATAAACAAAAATGAGTGAAGGAGGCTTCTAAAAACACAAGCTGTACCTTGCTGTGCTTGCCATTGTGGTGTTTGGCAAGTGCTGCACCATTACCCAGTTCAGGGGGGTGGCTGCTGGCAGGTAGGGCCTGGTTGTCCCCAGGGCTCTGCTTGGTGCTGCAGGGATGAGTGGAGACAGGTCCTGCTGCAGAATGTGGGTAATCCAAACAGGGGAGTGGGAGAGAGGAAGAGGAGAGGCCATGGTGAGAAAGGAGTAAGGATGTCCTTGGCTGTTCTCTTTCCTGCCACCAAAAAGCAGGGTGATTATTCTTAAAAATAGAAATGGAAGGGCTTGGGCAAAGAGGTGGGTTTCACATGTGAGGTAGTTACAAGAGATTACATTATTTTAACTGAAGTTCTGCACAAAGTTCTTGAGCCCTTAATGAAGAGGTGAATTTCATAATGAGTTGTTCCCAGTATGATTTGGCAGCACCATACAGCGTGTTGGTGATTGATTGCTACAGAGTTTTCAAACAAAGTTCAGGAATAAAAGATAAAAATCTTATGTGGTATTTCTTTCTGCAGCAAACAGCAAGAAATGCTCTTTGTCCACTGTTACTTGGAGCAAGTTTTATCCTTCCTACAGTGATTCTTGCTGAGATGATCTGTGTAAATTTTCTATGCTGAGAAGTGTTTTTTTTGAGAGGAGTTTGTGTTAAACAGCAGGTGGGCTCCCAGAAGGTTCCATTTGTTTCTTGTCATGTGTTTTCTGCCCTTCAAATTAAATAGAGAGGAAGAAGAAAGATGTTAACATGTGCAATTTAGAATGTGCCCTTTCAGAATGCCACGTTTGAGAAGTCTTAGAGTCTCATCTGACAGCCTTGAGTTCATCAGAACGATTGAGAGGTGACTTGACTTGATAGGCAAGTACTTGGAGGAAGCACTAAGGATGTGAATCCTTGTTCTTATCATAAGGATGAGAAGTCTCTGTTCCAGTGATTGAAAGACACTTCTTCCAGCCACTGCTTCCTCACAGTGCTGTATCCAAATTAGTTACAATTTAATAACGAGGGTCCCGAAGCTCAGGAGGGAAGAGGCAGATTTTTCCATCCCTTGAAGTTTTATGATCAAGTTGATTTTTTTATTTTTTATTTTTTTCCCAGAGGTGGCATTGACCAAACTTACTGTCTGGAAAATAACGAACCGATGTTCTATGAGCTCTCAACCACCAGCAGTCACACTTGTGATCCATTTGTGTTTTGACTTTGTGCTGTTTCCCTCAGTGTTACTAGACCAGATTCTGTAGGTTAAGAAATTTTCAAGAGTGTTGTTCTTGTTGCTGTCCATAAATCACCAGGTGTTCTCCCAGGTGATAGGGCTGTTGACTGAGACAAATGGGACTCCCCCACGGAGATGCTGACAGATGGAGTGGGGATGCAGTGACCCAGTATGGCAGAAGTCCTTACAGATTTCTATCCGAGCTCTTTGAAAATAACGGGACAAAAGATGATGATGGACATGCCAGCAGAACATGCCCTGTTTGTGGTTCAACATCACCTTGCAGTGTCTCTGAGCATGCTTTATTCCACCTGTTAAGAGAGTAAGACAACTCTTGTAGCAAGCAGCTGCTGCTCTGTGGACCTTCACGGGCTAGACAAGCACTGGGGAAAAGGTCCCTGTGTTGCTCATGTGCTCTGAGAAGCACTCTTCCAACCCTGACGTGGTGTCACCTCTTCTGTCTGTATCTTCTTGACTTAATCATGATAAATCCTGTCCAATCTGCTCAATACACTGTACCTCACAGTACTTGCTGTGCTGCCAGACACCAAGTAGGCATTGCTGAACTGCTTTAACTTTCAGAGGACAGGTGCCAATGTTCTCTTAAACAGATTGGAGCCACGCACAAAGCAAACGGGGAAAAACTCTTTAGGTTAATAGATGTTATGGTGCTGCAGGAGCTGATGGTGAAGCAGAACCTTGTCCTTCCAGGAGGGTCACAAAAACCCAAAGAAACAGCTTATTGGAGCTGTCTGGAGTTCAGTCAGATTTGTGTCTTTAGACATCATACAAAACTCGTGCTTTAGATCTTGGGTAAAACCTTGCCCTCAATTTTTTTTTCTTCTTCAAGAGAATTAGGATTTTGTAGAGAAACAGGTTCATGTCTCTGTGGGCAAGGTGTAACAAATGTGGGGTGTTTTTTTATTCTATTAAAAAAGGTCCAAAAAGGAAAGTTCTTAGCTCTGCTTGTCTGAGGCTATCATGTATTTGACAGCATGGATTTGGCACCTGTGACTGTGTACTCCTTGCTGAAAGGTGAAAGATGTTTTTTCCAGAGTAAGGTGTGAAATAAAATAATTTCTCTTATTTACCATTGCCCAGTTGTGCATTTGCACGCTGTGTACAGGTAGTTCCTGTTACGTTTCTGGATGATGGAGATGCCAGCTTGCACGTTCAAACGTTCTCTGGGTTGCAGCTCGTGCTGTTTGCTTTAGTCTTTTTTTTTTTTTTTTTTTTTTTCCTCCAATATGATCCTTTCTTCAAAGTTACCCCTGGCTTCTCTGTGCTTACAAACATAATGTCAATACACTGAGTTACATTTTAACCATGTTTTAGTGCTTATTATCTGATATATGACAGTAACAATTGCTTTTATGAAAAGAACACATTTGATTTGCATGGAGATTATTTACGTGGCTCCTGGGGGAGGGCAGCTGGTTTGT
This sequence comes from Podargus strigoides, assembly GCA_028020825.1. NCBI lineage: Eukaryota > Metazoa > Chordata > Aves > Caprimulgiformes > Podargidae > Podargus > Podargus strigoides. The sequence continues at coordinate 1,645,248 of CM051640.1, forward strand.
AGAGCCTAGCCTGATGTTTCTGAGCTAAGTGACTTTTTAAGGAGAATTTAAATGTAAAATTTGCCACAGATGTTAGAACCAGTAATCAATTTTACCACTATAAATTTAGAAGGATTTGATTCTTCTGCATGGTAAATGTTCTCTACCAGCTGTGTGCTTGTTTTAATGGTTTTGCTAATGAGACTTCTGGCATAGGCCTTTTGGAATGGAATATGATGAGTGTTACAAAGGTATGATGGTTAATATTAACTTATTGTCTCTGAAATACATCATCTCCTCTCAGATTTACTTACAGCAAGCAGCAATCCAAATGAGGCTTCAGTGAGATTCTTGGCTGCAGAGCGAGTGAAATCTTATTTCTTCTGTCTGTTCCAGTGCCTTGCTTGAAGGCAAGAAAATGGGAAAAATGTTCTTAAACACACTTGACAATCAAAAGGATATGTTATTCTAAGCTACTGGTGGTTACTGTGTGCCTTATGAGGGGAGGATAGTGAGGCTGGGGGAAGGCAAGGTGTCTCTGGCCACTTGATGAGGCAGAGGTGAGGGGGAAATCCATGTTGTCTTGGTCCTCGTTCCTTCATCCATTATCCCACATCAGTCCTCCCTCCTCATTACTGCCTGGACCTTTGGGGTAGCCAGGCCTGTGGGTGTTCACTTGCTGCTTGTTCTTGCCAGGGGGCAGTTACAGCTGCTGAGAGGCTGCCTGGCTGCCACCCACTTTGTACGAGACACTTTTCCCCCTTTCCATGTCCTTTGGAAATGGGCTCTGACCTCTGAAGTGTAAGTGGGAGAAAGAGAAAGTTTCTTCCTCTTCTGAGCTCACCCTTCTCTCTCACTCTGTGGCTAGCACGTGCTATTTAGCTTGCCTAGCTTTTCTGCTACTTAACATTTAAGAAGTATTTGCTGTTCTTAGCCCTTATTAAACATGATCTTTCTTTTGCCTTGAGCTGTTCCTTGGACTGCATGAGAGATGCCAGACTTGACTTTTAGAGAACCTGGTTGCAACCAGTTTCTATTCCTTCTTCCAGCCCTTCTGTTATTTGTTAACCCCAATCACTAGTGAAGGGCTGCTCTGTTCCCTGGGGCTTGCCTTTGGGAGCCAGAACTCCCAGCTACCCCAGCAGGCTCCATGGTCATGGGGATGTCTTCTCACTTTTTTTATTCTTTAGCTATGAAATAGAGCAGTAGTCTTTGTGTAAAAGCACCCTGAGAAGACAGACCATGTATATGTTGTCATGTGAACTCTTAAAAAGGAAAGAGTGAGCCTAAAATTCTTCTTGTGGCAGCTAGGCAAAGGAAACTTGTATCTGTGCTTTATTTTAAAACATGTTTTTATTTAAGTCTATAAAGTTGAAGTAACTGGGCCGAATGCCAGAGGTTGGGACAGCACAGAGCATTGCATAATATTCCATTCTACTAAATGCATTAGCTGTTGGATCCCTCTACTCACTGACTGATTATCAATGGCTCTAGTGTGATGATTCAGATAAGAAACATTTATTGGGTCCATTGAATCTATTCATTTGACATTTCAGGAAAGATGAGTTGACAAAGCATCTGCAAGACTGATCTGTTTTCTCATCTTGGACAGTAAGTGTGTAATTGGGGTGAAAATAAGAAAATGGGTTTTATGGGAATGTGGTAACGGGCGTGCTGGTGCTGCTCCGAAGCAGAGGGAACGTACTGGTGACCTTGTGCAAGGCAAATAAAATCAGGAAGACTTCTTCCTTTGGAGGGGTTGAGAAATCCTCTCATAGGGGGTTGCTATGCTGGACTCAGTGCAGGACTGTTTGGATGACAGAGGCCAGACGGTGGCTCCAGGCTTGCAGAAGCAGCTGGAGTGACACATGGACAGTGCCCCAGGGCTGTGGAGTTCCACATGTCATCTGGTGGAGTGGGCTCTGGGAAGGCTCTTCTCTGTGTCAGGGTGAGATCGGTATGCTCGGCTCAAACTGCTGCTGGAGGTGGTTTGACCTGGTTTAGTTGTTCTGGGCCTGAAGCAGCTTTGGGAAGAGCTCAGTCTCTTCCTCTGGTTCCCCTTCAGGGCAGGATCCTGCAGCAGGTGGGCAGCAGTAGAGCTTAGGGAACAGTTGTGCCTTCAGTGCTCTGCTTGTCAGTAATCTTTCTTGGCCCCAGTTTCAGCTTCTTTGGGTTACCTGAGTGCTGGCAAGAGCAGAATCTGACCTAAACTTCCTTTGTCAGACTGACTTTTAGCCATAAACCAGGTCATGCAAAGGAACTGGTTTTCCTTGTTGCAGGCAGGTGTTTGTGCCTTGGCCCTTCCTTTGTATGGCTCTCCACCCTTAAAAATCCACAGGGAGCTGGTGGTGTGAGTGGGGTATTCGTACCTCTGGACACTGCTGGTGTGTGTAAATGATACAGTGACCGGTGGGGTGGTCTGTGGCCTCCCAAACCACGTGCTCCATCCATCGTTTCCATAGCTGCTGAAGTCCCCCATCTGGAGCCTTGTTGACTGGTGACTTGTGCGCTGGAGTGCCAAGTCCTGCGTTTCTCCTTGGATGAGACTGATGTTACATTTGCCAATGTAAGAATGCAGGAACTACAGCACACAGATTCTGACTCTTCTCTGAAGCTGCTAAATTGCTGGAGTGTCTTTCATATGAATTTGTGGGGTCTGCCTTGTACGTACTAGAATTCAGAAGGTCAGTAATTACCAACAGTAACAAAAGGTCAAAGCAAACTGGCCAATCAAAGGTGATCTATTTTCCAATTTTTACACAATTAAGGCCTTTGTTATGGGTGGACTTGGCTCCTCTCAAATCTGTTCAGCCATTTCTAGGTGCAATAGTTGGGTACAAATACTGTGCTGACTAATTTCGGGATCTCCCTTTCTTGTTATCCCAGGAGAGCACTTGGCTGCTCATAAATCTGTTTGGTGGAGGAACTGGTATTAGATGCACTGTGAATTATTTCCTCTCACTGCTTAGTTCTAAAAACAGAGGAGCATAGAGAGTACAGGTGATGGTGAGACCTGCAACTGGAGACTTGATGATCCATAGTGCTAATGCAACTGTTTACAGACCTGTACAAATGTGTCTGCTTCATTGCATTTATTTCATTCTAGCTTTGTGTTAAATTTGCTTCACGATCTTGAGGAGCCTTATCTCCCTGAAGGGCTCTTCTGAAGAGTCCAACTTCCTGTGAAGGTAGGAGGATCTGAAGGCTTTTGGTAGAGACTAGGTCTCTAAAAGAATGCTTTAATGTGAGATGTCAGCATTTCAGGTAATGTCAAGCATGTACCCCCCAAGGCAGGCTCCTCGAGTGGGAGAAGAAGTTGCAGTGTGCTTCCCAAGGCAGGACTTTGTTAAACCATTTATGGTTTGTTTTTTTTTGGTTTTTTTTAAGAAGCAACACAAATTTAAATCATATCAGGCTCGTGAATACCTTTTGAAATATGCAAGTTTTTATTACTTTTACAGGTTGGACTCACTCCTTTACAGAAAGCAAAGACTGCACAGCACAGTTATCTTCTTTGTCGAGTATTTGCTGGGCAGTGTTCCTGCCAAAGGCTCTGGCCCTGCCAGCTGGTACCCAAGTAGAAAGTTGCCATTTTTATTCAGGCTGTCAGAGGCAGAGACGTTACAGCTGTGGAAAGTGGGTAATTTCAGTTAAATGTGTGCCTCTGAAACTAGGTGAGATGGAGCTCATCAGTAGCAATGCTGGAGCTTTGCTGGTGCCTCGTGCCTGAGGTTTGCATTCAGGCAGGTTTGTGAAGCTGTCTGCAGGAACAGGACCTGACAGACCCTGACACTAGCCATGGTTTCTGCCATGACTTTGGAATAGACTTCTTCAGTCTGTTTTAAGAGATGTGTTCTCTTTTCTTCTTTACCCAGCCTCTGTTGGATTGAGCAGATGCCTCTGATTCTGTTCTAAATGCTCCATTTTCATGCATTGCTTCTGTCTCAGTTGTCTGTAGGGAGCTGACTTGCAAATCTGATGGATCAATACTGCACTTTGAGTGAGGTGAGGATGGCAGGATGCTGCACGGTGGCAAGTGAGAGCTCTTACATTTTGTGTGATGCTTCAAGAGAATCTTATCTGGTAGCTTTCAGAGATACTCAGTTACTTCATGCTCATGTCTCTGCACTTGAGAGCACATCAAGCACAGGAGTGGAGCTGAGAAGAGATGGAACTTTGCTAATGGTGGCGACTGACCTCCTTAGAGCTGGTGTACATCAGGATGTCCCCCCAGTAGGTACAAGCAGTCCAGATCAGGAGTGCAGACTGTGATGTCACTCATTGGTCTTGGGATGTGTAAAAGAGCTTGTAGTGCTTTCTATCATGTCAAGAGAGGAGAGATGGTTGCCTGCAGTGGACTGCTGGATGCATCTCTGTGCAGCTGACGGGAGACAGGAGTGCTGTGCAGAAACATAATGGCAGCTCCTTTGCAAGCAAAAGTGATGCTCACCTTGTGAGCTGCCATTCTGCAGTCTCTCCTGATGCTGCTCCATGTTGCTGGCCTGGCTGTGAGACTGGGGTAGCCAGGGGGAGAGAACTTTCTCAGCAGGTGGCAATGGAGGGACAGGGGCTGAGGAGTTCAGGTATTGCTGCCTGCTGTGGAGTGGGGATGCTCCACAAATTTTCCTACAGTGTATCTGTAGGGAGTAATCTGGTAAACTGGTGGGAACTTCCTCAAGGCCAAAGCTCTAAGGCTTAACTGCTCAAAACCAAGAGTCAGAGTTGCAGAGTGGTAGGGGTGGAAGGGACCTCTGCAGATCATCTAGTCCAACCTCCTTGCTAGAGCAGGATCCTAGAGTAGATGCCACAGGAACATGTCCAGACAGGTTTGAAATGTCTCCAGAGACAGACTCCACCACCTCTCTGGGCAGTTCCAGTGCTCTGTCACCCTCACAGTTCCTTATGTTAAGATTGAACCTCCTGTGTTCCAGTTTGTGCCCATTGCCCCTTGTCCTGTCACTGGACACCACTGAGAAGAGTCTGGCCCCATCTTCCTGACACCCGCCCTTAAGATATTGATAAGCATTGATGAGATCCCCCTCAGCCTCCTCTTCTCCAAGCTAAACAGACCCAGCTCCCTCAGCCTCTCCTCAGATGGGAGATGCTCCAATCCATTCATCATCTCAGTGGCCCTGTGCTGGACTCTTTCCAGTAGCTCCGTGTCCCTCTTGAACTGGGGAGCCCAGAACTGGACACAATACTCCAGATAAGGCCTCACCAGGGCAGAGTAGCGGGGGAGGAGAACCTCCCTTGACCTGCTGGCCACACTCCTCTTAATGCACCCCAGGATGCCATTGGCCTTCTTGGCCACACACACTGCTGGCTCATGGTCACCCTGATGTCCACCAGGACTCCCAGGTCCTTTTCCCCAGAGCTGCTCTCCAGCAGCTCAGCCCCCAGCCTGGACTGGCACATGGGGTTGTTCTTCCCCAGATGCAGGACTCTCCAGCCTGTCCAGGTCACACTGGATGGCAGCACAGCCCTCTGGCATGTCAGCCACTCCTCCCAGCTTTGTGTCATGAGCAAACTGGCTGAGGATCCACTGTGCCCCTTCATCCAGGTCATTAATGAATATATGGAATAGGACCAGACCCAGTACCCACCCCTGGGGGACACCACTTGTCACAGGCCTCCAAGCAGACCCTGCCCCACAGACCACTGCTCTCTGGGCTCTGTCCTTCAGCCAGTTCCCAATCCACCTCCCTGCCCAGTCATCCAATCCACAGTTGTTAAGCTTGGCTGTGAGGATGCCCTGGGAGGCAGTGTCAAAAGCCTTGCTGAAGTCAAGGCAGACCACATCAACTGTTCTCCCCTTGTCTATCCATCTAGTTACATCATCATAAAAGGCTGTCAGATTGGTCAAGCATGGCTTCCCCTTGGTGAACCCACGTTGAGTACTCCTGATAACCCTCTTTTCCTCAACAATCTTTGAGAGCCAGATACAAAGCCTGTGGGAGCTGCTAAATTTCCCAGTGCTGTGCCTGAACACTCAGGTGGGTCCTAGTGAGCAGTGTTTGGAGGGGAGTTCCTAGTGGCTGCTGGCAAACAGCTGTTCTGCTGCAGGATTCATCTCCAGACCCTGAGTGCATCATCCAGGTTCTGTTCATAGGCTGCTTTCACACGCCTGCCTGGGGCATGTGTGCTCCAATGGGGACTGTCCCCTCTCCACGTGTCACCTCCTGGCATGTCTCACTGCCCCAGTGCCATGCAGGAGTGTGCTCAGTCCCCAGCTCACGCTGCAGCTCGACTGTTTAATAGGATGGGCAGTTAAAATGTTTAAAGCCTATTTACCTTTCCCTAATGTTTGTTACTTTAGAGCCTGGCTCCTGAGTTAGGGCTTCACAAGAGCAGTAGTCTTGCAAGGATTACTTAATCAATACAAAATTTCTTTCAGACTCCTTGTTTATGTTGTCCTTTGTTAAATGAAATGGGCTGGATTTTCAGCAAATCGTGGTGGGATTTTTGGTTCTATTTTTAGATGATTTGGACAAAACCCAGCAGAAAAATCCCATAAACCCTTTGCTTCGCAGACTATGAGAGGGATTTTTAACGAGGTAATTATGTTTTTATGGCGGATTAATCCCCACTTTCCTCATTTGACTCTTGAAGTTGCGTTGCTGGTTTGTTGTTTCCTGAGATAACGAGCGCTGGTTTATTCTCTCAACCCCAGCAGCCCCTTCCCAGGCTCAGGCCGAGCTGACTGTCGCCGGCTGCATGTGATACCCGTGGGAGTGCTGACATCTACTCAAATCATGGATTCTTTTTACCCTATTGATGTGATGTCCCTTCGCTTTTCACTCTCCTGCAATTGCTCGCTTAAACCAGCATTGTTACAGGATTATTTAAAATGCAGTTTGTTCTTCCTTCCTGTATCCCCTAGTGCTCAGCAACAAGCACTGATTTTGAGGAATATTCTCTTATATTTGCAAAATTTCTGTGGGATGTTGTTTTCCTGGCTGAGATTTCCAGTTCCAGAGGTCTGTAAGGAAGCACCCAAGTGTTTGGCTGTATGTATAAATAACTGCTGGGATGGCTTAAAGCCACGGAACACCTGGCAGCTGACATGGGGAGATTGGGTTCCTCTGTTGGATCCGAAGAGACTTTGGTGAATGCTCAGTTCGTTCTTGAGCCAGAAGCATTTGACTGAAGTTGGAATCTGTTTTTAAGCTGCTCTTATACCTCAAAAGTTTCAAAGTTTCACAGTCTGTATGTTAAGGTGTTTTGCAAATTACTGTTTGAAGTGGGGTCCCCTCCTTGGTGTCCCTTGCCCTTCTTTGGGGCTCCCTTCCTTGGTGTCACCCCCTCTTTGGGGCTCCCCTTCTTGTCTGTAGTTTGTTCTTAGTGTTGTCTTTCTCTTGATGTTCTTGTGCTGCCAGGGTCACAGGCGTGCACTGTTCAGTGATGTGTTTGAAATGGTGCCTCTCCAGGGCCACCACACTGGGGACCGCAGGCTCCCCTTAGCTTTGGCCAAGCAGCCAAGCCCAGGACACCAGGTCCTGGAGCTAGAGGAACATGACAGCGTGGAGCTGTAGCAGGGCCATGTGCCTCTTCTGGGGATGTGAAACCAACGGAGGTAGTGGGAAGTCCCAGAGGGTGGTTTCAGCTCTTTGCCATCCTGGGGCTGGGTCTTGGATGCCTCTTCTCTTCCCCACACGTGACCAGACAAAAGCCACTGCCCCATCCTGTGACCTTGCATGCAAAGTGCAGGCCCAGATGAAAGCAGAGGTGCCTACTCAGCTTCAATATAAATAATTTTTGTGGTCAGATGAAAGCAAGCCAGTGATCCTCCTTGGGTCTTGTGCCTCTTTGGCGAAGAGGCTGTTGGAGCCGAGGGGCTGAGCAGGGCGGCTGCTGGCCGAGCTCCCGTGCTCATCCTCGCTTTGTGCTGAACAGCAGCAGCTGGGGCTGGACAGAGTGCCTGTCACTTGGTGCCTGCATGGCAGATCCCTGCTGCTGTGGCAGCTGCTGCTCCGACCCGTGGGACTGCTGCTGCGCTTACCCGTGCGGAGAAGGTCCTGATCTCGCCTGTATCTGGGAGCCTTCACGAGAGCATCCCCTGCCAAACTTCTGGCTTGAGTCCTTTCAAAGTCACTGGGACCTGGGCCCAAACTTGGAGCGTTGCTGAAGGCTTTTGTCCTGGTGAAAAGGGATTTTTGGTTTCACGAGTTCACTTTCTGCTCGGATTTGAGCCTGCCTTTGCCTGTAACAGCTCCTTGGCGCAGGGCTCGGGGCGAGTGCTGCCTGGGCTCGTGCTAACGCTTGTTCTGGCTCTCTGGTGTGAAACATACTCTGTTTCCCCAGGAAATGAAATATGGTCGGGCTGTGTGGTCTGTTTAACAGCAGGCTTGAAGTGGGTTTTTTGCTGATGATTTGATATATGTTTTAATGCCACTCTTCTATTTTAGGTTTTGTTGCAGTGGACATTTTTTCCCTTGGTATAAATTTTACATAATATTTCCTTGAAACTGCCCTAGAAACATTGGAGGAAAAAAAAAAAAAGAATTGCTGAAATACTGTTGGTGCTGATTTACAGGAGTAAGTGTATTAAACTAATCCCTGGAAAATGGGTAAGGAGCAGTCATGGTTCTGGATTTACGTAAGAAAAACAGTTTTAGGCTTCAGAACAAAGCTGTTGCTGTACTTTGTTTTATTTCTAGAGATGCTTAACTGCATAAACTGATTAATTTCTATTGAAGTGTGAAGCAATAAGGCAGATTACAAGCAATAGGTGGTGAGTAAAGGATGAATGATTATGGAGGTGAATGTGACAGGATGGTGGTTTAGGAAGGTAAGAATAAAATTTGATTTATTTTCTCCTTGTTTTCAGTCTGGATCAGTTATTCTTGTGTTTCATTCAGCAGCGGGACTGCTCAGAGGCTGAGGGGCTGTTCTGGCTTAAAATTCTGGCTTGGGAATTAGTGCTGATGTGCTCATCTCACTCCAGCATTGTCTCTATTTTGAGGCAGAATTTCAAAGCTGGTCAATATGAACAGATTTTGAATGATAAGAGAACAGTTATGTTGACTGTCTTTAAAAAAAACCAAACCTGATACAAACCAAAAGTCCAGCTTTCATGTTTTTGTAATTATTATTCATGACAGTTTTTTTCGTTTTATTTTCAAGGCTCTGGAAGAGTAAGAAATTTTGTGTGGCTTTCAGACCTGACACCTCATAACACTTTAGAGAGAGAATTTTTTATTACATAGGTGTATTAAATCTGAAGAATTACAGTCTGCTTTGCTCTTTGGCCTTTGTCTAAGGAGACTGACTTGGGATCCAGGTGTCAAGTCGAGATACAGGACCAGTCCCCTCATCATTTGGACATGTGCAGGTTCTGTTACCCAGTTCCCTCTCAAAGAACAGGAATGACTGTTGCATGACAGGATAGTGCCAGGTTTGTGGGGATATTTTAAAAAGCTTGTTTAAAAAAAAAACCAAGCAGCCTTGCATCCTAGGTTCTTTGGCATTAGAGCTTGAATACTGGGCTGGAGCCGGTGTGGGGTCTTTGCTGCTTTAAAACGAGGGTGGTGGTGATGTGGTTGGCTTTCTCCTCGGTCCTGGGGATGGCATGGGGACAAGTGTGGTGCTGTAAGATCCTGGGTGTGAGGGTGGAGGGCTTCGGTGCTGACCTGCAGGTAAGGGCTGGGGCTGAGTGCTCTCACTTTTCTAGCAGTAAAATCAAAGTTCTGAGCTTTGCTCTGGTTTTGCAGCAGAGTAGCTAATGTGTTAATTATCCTATGGTAATGTGCACCTTTTTTAGCAATGAAGACAAAGCCTCAGCTTGGTTTAAACTGGTGTATTAATAGCAAATGCTTGAACATGTATGTTTTTAGTAGATACCTACGCAGCATAACCTATTCAGGTTTTTTTTTTTGCTTTAATGACTATATTAGCCTGAAGAAAGGAAGCTGAAAACTTCTGTGCTCTGTGCTAAGTTAATCTTTGAAGGGGAAAAACCTCCTCTGCTGTGCAAATCTGCTTAGCAGAATGCTTTCAGGTGTTTGCAAAGTGACTTTTGGGAGGATGTCACCTCTCCAGTGCCCGTGTTCAGCGCTATTTGTGCGGTGATAGATGAGCCCGAAGGAAGTGATGAGCCCTTTATTTAAGGGGAGGGTCCTGGGTGCCAAAAGAATAGATTAATCTGCTGTCCTTTCAAGGGCACCGAGTCTTTCCCTGCTGATGTTCTGCTGGAGCACGATGGGTGCCAGGGCTCATCTGCAGAGCTGCTGGGAGCCTGGAGGCTCAGCAGTGCTGGATTTGGGAGAGGCAGAAGTGATCTCCAGCTCTCTTACAGAGACTGTCTCCAGGCTGAACTGGAAGGGTTTGGAAAGCTGTGAAATTTGGGGGGTGTAGGCACTTAAGATTTCCTTTAGCTGTGTGTTGGATCTTTTATCCTTCGTGGAGTTTTATGCATAAAGATGTGTGTTGTTGAATATGGTGAATAGATACTTGGCTGCAGGGGATTTTTTCTGATCACATCCCTGTGACAAGTAATTTCCAAGTGTGAAAATTGCTTTGATATCTTTATGCAGGACTCGCTCACTTAGTAGGGTGTTGCATAACCTGAACACAGGAACTGAATGGAGTCTGTGGAGCAGACAGTTTCTCCCCTGGCAGGGGCTGTCACTCAGGAAGGGCAGCTCGCCTCCGGCCACCACGCGAGAGCACGGAGCCTGCTGGGAGCGCTGGGTGGGTTTGTGTCGTGGTCCAAGCGGGTCCTTGCCAGCTGGGAAGCTCTGACAATGTCTCATGAAGTCAGTTTGCAAGTCAAGCTTTCATTGAATAAGAAGTATTAATGAAACTAAGAAACTGGCTTCTGAAGTGGCTTCCTGTTCATCATCCAGTGCCTGCACAGGATCTGTGAAGTTGTGTGACAGAAGGAGCGATTTGTGTTCAGAGTCTGCACCACAATTTCTTCTCCCCCAAGAGAGTTTTTCCTTTTAAGCAAAACAATATTTCTGTTGGCAGTGTTGGCTTTGTCGCTTGAGTTTCATTAGCTGCAAAATATGGATTGATGTTGTTGTCTGTGAAGGAAATGTCATTTCTAGCAATATAACTACTTTATCTATGTCTAAGGAAGGTTTATGAGTGTTCAGAATATCTGACTTTAAGCTTGTGAGTAGCAATCTGAGTTTTGTTGTGTTTATTTCCAAACAGTAGGACAGTGTTATTCTGCTTTATCAAAAGAACAGGTTCAAGTGACATGATTCAAGGTAAGGGTCTTGTAGGACCTCAGTGCATGGTTTGGAGGAAGAGGTTTGTCTGCTTTCCACCCTTCCTCCCAGCCTTGTGCAGCCCTGTGAGGTCCAGTCCTGCCTCAGCAGGAGAAAGGAGATGCTCTCCTGCCCCAGCTGAACTCCTGTCCATCCAGCAACCTGCTCTTCACAGCACGGTTGACGTGTTCACCCCTCCCTTTTCCTCCTGAGATTAGATCTGGGATGTTTTATGAAGAATAATTATTTGATCTATGAAAAGATGAATGTTGAGGAGGAGGGAATTAAAAAGAAACGATAAAAAAAAAAGGCAGCCCAAATCCCTCTTGGTTATTGAAGCAAGAAGGGAACACTTTGTCAAACTGACGTGTGAATCCTTTATTTTAACATCTTGTGGGCCAGTGGATGTGAGGAGAGCAGTGTCACCTCATGGGCTCGGTCTGAGGTGTTCGGTGCTTTGGCTTTAAGATTTGTCCATTGGCAAAATATGCACATACAGAAAACGCTCATTTGCAAATGTTACAGGACTAGGAGACTTTTAGGATGGTTTCAAAGGAAAATGTAACCACCTTGGTAACGGGAAGAAGTGTCAGAGCTGCTGGGTGCTGCTCGGAGGGCCGGGCTCTGTGCTGGGCTTGGCTCGGCTGGGGGGTCCCTGGTGCGGAGCTGCCGCAGTGCCCGGCGTTGTGCTTCAGTGTGAGCAGTTAAAGGGGTGCAAGCATGCAGCAGCCTGGTGTCTTGGCTGTGGGTCCACCTGAGCCTCAGCCACCCTGCAGGGGACAGAGGGAAGGAGCCACAGCCCTGATCATGACTTTAAGCTCAGGTCATTGGGTGCTGCTGTTGCTGGGACCAGGGCATGAGACACTTAAGACAAAAATTTTGATCCTTTGTCTGCTGAGTGAGAGACCAGGATCTCAGATCCAGTTAATGAAGTAGGGTTTTTTTAACCTTGGTTCTTCATTCTGTTGTCCTCAAGTCTGCTTTGTCCTCCAGTGTCTGGGGAACAGAAGGCTCAGCTGGCCCATTGACTTGCGTTTTTGGGACCTTGTTATAGAAGGGTGACAGTTGCTATGTATTTTTCAGAGTATAATGAGAGAGAAAATGCAATATCTGTTTCTTGAGCCTTCTGCCAACACTGATGTGGTTTGTGTCCTCTAAAGAGTAAGATTTGAAAGTCTTGGGGAAACAAGTCAGTGTGGTATGTGCCAAAGTGGTTCTCAGTGTTTTTTTTCTTTTAAGATATTTATTGGATAATATTCTGTATTAAGGTGCCTTTGATGAACCAACTATATTTTAGAGAAGGCTGCTGTGATAACCTGAGCAAAGGTTTGGGAACACAAGGGACATCTGTATAAAACTGCTCAATTTCTACCCGTATGCTCAGTGTCCTGTGTGGGCAAAAGCACCTCATTAACAGCTTTTTGTACCGGAGATCGTGGGTTGAGAGTTGAAGTTCCTCGGGGCAGGACACAGGTTGTCCCTCTGCTCCCGAGCACTGTGCATGAAGGAACATCTCCCAGTGAGAAGGACTCACAGATGCTAATTGTCCTTAAGCAGCAGCACAGGCCCTTCCTGGTGCTATTTTGGTATCTTATTTGGTGTTACTTGGCTCTTAAGAATGGGCTTTGTGCTTCTGCTGTTTGTTGTGACCTGTGCTTGTTGCCCTTAAGATGATGTACTCTGAGTAACATCTCATCCTGAGTCAACTTATTTACCAAGGGCAAGAGTGAAAGCATTGTTGACCCCTGGGCTTTGGGCAGAGAGGGGATTTCCTGGTAGAGAAGGGTGGTCCTGTAGGAATGCTGCTTTCTGGGGCATAGAGCATGTGTTGGGTGCCTGGGGAAACCCAACAATGATGCCACTTAACCCCTTGAGAGGCTGCTGGCATTTTTGGCAGGGCCAGACTCCTCCATCCTTTGCCCTCCTGGCTGCACAGTGACTGTGCTGTGACCTGCAGCCATGCAACACTTTTGTGGTGTGCCTTGCAGAGACAGAAAGCGAGATGGCCTTTTCTCCAGCTGCAGACCAGAGCAGAAGCATTGAGAATTCCAGAGCAATGTTCTGCTGTGGCCCTGTGAGGAGAGTGATTGGACCTGCAGTGCAGTTAAGGAGGCTTCATTTGGTTTTTACATGTTCATAACTGAAAAAAATAACTCTTTATTAGTCAGTTATTCTGTTTCTGAGATCAGCTCTCTGCAGAGCGTGCTTTTCATCCACAATCTCAATCAGGAAAACGCTGCAGATTGCTGTTGAATGCTCTCCTTTTGTCCAGGCTGGATGAGTGTACTTGGTGCTCAGAGCAGGGGGTTGTGCTGGAGGGAGGATGCATCCTGCTTTCCATGCAAACCTGCAGGAATCGTGCCGTGAACCCACTCTGAACTCCATGTTTTTCATATTACTTTAGAAGTTCTTCCAACTTCCTCAGCCTTTGATAGATTTACTTCAACATATTCAACTGCCCTTCTCTCTGTGCTCCTGGTTCTTCTTTAAGGTCTGAATTGCTGGTTATTTAATCTGCCTTGATTATAACTGATGGGTGGTGGGGCTCCCACTCTAGCTGTAATTCAGCTGCTTGGCTGCAGCATTTGCTGCCTGTTGCCTTCCCAAGCTGTTTTGTGCTGATGTTCACCCAGTCTAAGGGAACCTTCTCCAAAAGCTGCTGCTTCTAGTCCTTTCTTGTGGAGGTGATCTGCATGCTGCCCTTGTCTCCTCCTGAAAGGTACTTGAGAAAAATCTGCACCTCCTAGATGGGCAGGATGGGAGCTGTTGAGGTGGGAAGACACCTCTGGAGATGACCTAGTTCAACTCCTGCTCAAAGCAGGGTCAGCTTGGTGGGTTGGGTAGGGATATCTCCAAGCATGGAAACTCCTCAACCTCTCTGGGAATATCCCATGGCAGGGGGGTTGGAGCTGGATGATCTTTAAGGTCCCTTCCAACTGAAACCAGTCTGTGATTCTAGTGTTCAATCACTTTCCTTTGTAGGAATTGCACTTAAAAATGCAGTTTTCTGTGGTTCATCCCATGCCCATTGCCTCTTGTCCTTTCCCTGGGCATTGCTAGGAAGAGTCTGGCTCCTTCCACTTCATTCCCCCCACCAGGTATTTATTTACAAGGGTATGCTCTCTTGTTTTCTTTCCTATCTCTTTTCCTTTGCCACGTGCAAAGTCCTGCCAGGCCCTGGTGCTGCCCCTTCCCAGGAGTCTGACCATCTGCATAACGAGCTTGTTGGCATGAAATACATGTGGTGTCACGCCCCCAACTTTCACCCATTCAAAAGACTCGTTATTGTATTCATTAGCAGAAAAGAAAAAAATTTTATTCTGATGACTGTCTGAAGTAAAATAATGGTTGCTTTTCCTGGAAACATGGGGTGTAAAGAACTGCAGTCTGGTTTTATATCCTGATGGTGTAGACCATTAAATTCTCAAGGCTTAAGCTCTTATTTCTTGTTTTTCAGTGCTTATAAGAGGATCTCCTGGGGCCCTATTGTACAACCAAATACAAGTAATACACTAATGAAACAGGATTGTGTATTTGTACTGCTGGCAGTCTGTAAGGATTACTTGTGTGTAACGTTCTGTGGTCTTAGGCCCTTAGTCATTTTGATCTGTCCCTTCTGCCACTTCTTTAAAGTGGCTGTTCTCTCTGCTCAGACAGCACTTGAGAGAGGTTGCCCTCTGGAAAGAGGTTTAATAGAATCTTAGAATGGTTTGGGTTGAAAGGTACAGAATCACAGAGTGGTAGGGGGTGGAAGGGACCTCCGAAGATCATCCAGTCCAACCCCCCTGCCAGAGCAGGATCCTAGAGTAGATCCCACAGGAACACATCCAGAGGGGTTTGAAATGTTTCAAGAGACAGACTCCACAACCTCTCTGGGCAGCCTGTGCCAGTGCTCTGTTACCCTCACAGTAAAGATATTGATAAGCATTGATGAGATCCCCCCTCAGCCTCCTCTTCCTAAACAGACCCAGCTCCCTCAGCCTCTCCTCAGATGGGAGATGCTCCAATCCCTTCATCATCTCAGTGGCCCTGCACCGGACTCTTTCCAGTAGCTCCATGTCCCTCTTGAACTGGGGAGCCCAGAACTGGACACAGTACTCCAGATAAGGCTGTGAACATGAGGTTGTTCTTCCCCAGATGCAGGACTCTACACTTGCTCTTGTTGAATTTCATAAAGTTTCTCCCTGCCCAGCTCTCCAGCCTGTCCAGGTCACACTGGATGGCAGCACAGCCCTCTGGAGTGTCAGCCACTCCTCCCAGCTTTGTGTCATCAGCAAACTGGCTGAGGATCCACTGTGCCCCTTCATCCAGGTCATTAATGAATATATGGAATAGGACTGGATGCAGTACCCACCCCTGGGGGACACCACTTGTCACAGGCCTCCAAGCAGACCCTGCCCCACGGACCACTGCTCTCTGGGCTCTGTCCTTCAGCCAGTTCCCAATCCACCTCCCTGCCCAGTCATCCAATCCACACTTGTTAAGCTTGGCTGTGAGGATGCCCTGGGAGGCAGTGTCAAAAGCCTTGCTGAAGTCAAGGTAGACCACTTGGACTGCCCTCCCCGCATCAATCCCATCCAGTTATGTGCTCATAGAAGTCTATCAGAAAATGTTGTGATAAACATAAACTGATAATGCTTCATCCTCTCTGCAAAACTGTTCTTGCAGCATCGTGTTTACTTGGTGCTGACAGCATTCCTTCTGTGTTCAGGCTTGAGCTTCAAACCATTTTTGGTGGCATTTATGACACTGCAGAATGAGTGTAAAATGAATAAATGAATATTTTTATTTTTTTCAGAAAGTGCTTGCATGCCTCAGCCCAGTCCCAAAGTGGGAAAGAAAACAAACTGTTAGAGTTATAAGAACAATGCATGAAGAGAGATCAGGGATTAGCCTCTAAAAAACATTTTTTAGATTAGAGAGGGAAGAAATGAGATGGTCCCAGGAGCTGCAGCACCAAGATGCTGGGCAAAAGGTGTCCCTACTCACCCTGGCTTGCAAGATGACAAGTGACTGGACTTCAGGCACCAGAGGGGAGGGTGGGCTAACAGACTGCTTGATGGGGGTCACTGCACATGGATGTCCTCTGCCAACATAAGGTTTTTTTCGAATATATTTTTGCAAAGTCTTTGCTGGTCCAATTGGGTTTTGGTCCTGTCTGCCCAAGTGAATGTCCCCTGTTCCAAGCCAGAAGCAGCTGTTGGTGGCTGTGTGCGTTCACACCCTCCCTTTGTACTGGTGGCAGCCCCTAGGAAACAGGACTCTGCATGGCCAGCCCTGTGTCTGTAAACCCCAGGGGACTTCTGTCTGCTGCATTGACAGGGCATTGACAGGACTGAGCCATGTGTAAGAGCAAGCAAGAAACCTTCTTCCCTGCTGCCTCCTGGAGAGCTGTCTTGGGAAGAGAAGTCCCAGTGATGGCTGTAAGGGCAGTGCTGAGGACTGGCAAATAAGAACCAAGTGTACATTTGTTTCCCCTTTAATAACCATTTCTGTTAATCTTGGCAACCTGATTTCATCCATTTTTAATAGACTAGGCTTGTTTTTAAAATATATTGCTTGCACTATATTCTGGCAAGAAACGTGAGCTGTGGGTAGTCCCCTCCAGCATGGTCTCCTATGGGTGATGTGGGTACATCTGGCATATTCATCTGCCAGCAGAGATGGAGGGGTGAACCAGCGTACCCCCTGCAAAAATGACAACGTGGGCCTCTGAAATCACAGCGTGGCACTCCCAATCCCCTTTCAATCAACTTCAATTTTTGCTGCCAACAAAGATGCTATGAATTTTTTTTTATTGCTGTGAGTGGTCCTTTCAGCCTCTAGACAATGTTTTCTGTCCTTTTGGAGATCTCACTAAGGAATTAAACCTCAGGAGAACAGTTGATGGCATTTTCTAAGCTTGCTCCAAGCAATGAAGCGGTGCTATAAATGACACTGTCACACCTGTGTCCTTCAGGGTAGCAAATGCCCTCCTGAACTGCCAGCACTGCAGTTACCGACAGGTCTTGCCCTTGCTGCTCAGCAGAAGTGACATGCAAAGCTCTGATCAATCCCCTTCCCACTTGGGCTACATATAAATATTTTTCAGTAGTCGATAGGAGCTTTCCATACATCTCCTGATATGATTTGTTACCCTGCGCTCGCCACCAGTTTCTGCCTGCTCTACTCTCCTGTTGTCTCGGTTGTGTTCAATTTCCCCAAAGAGGAATCTGCTGTCTGAGGATCAAGTGGATTTTCTTAGACTTTCATCCCACAAACAGATTTCCTGTGTTTCATTTCCTGTGTTAAGTATGAGATTTTATTTTCCTTCCCCCCCAACCCCCCTCTTTTTATGTCTGATGCTGCTGCAGAGTATTGGCCAGCAGTGGCGCTGCTGCTCGTGCTGGGTGTAACAGGATGTGCTGTCCCATTCCCTGCGTGCTCATCGCCAAGCTACAGTTTCTACACCAGACAGAGACGTCCAGAAATTTGCTTTTAATTTTAGCACAAAACCATTTTGCCAAAAAACCACAAATGCCCCTAAAGGCTTCACTTCATGGTGGACTCCCCACTCCAATGGTCACACTGGGGACCCAGTCTGGGGACTGGGTCTGTACCAGCAGCTGTTGGTAGAAACTGATATTTCTAATATGATTTTTATTTACTGTTGCCTTGAAGCTGCCTGCATTTGTTTACCACTGTGAGCTGACCTTTGGGGAGACATTTCTCGATTAATTGGGTATCTAATCACTTCAGGCAATTGGCAGGCATGTGTGCATTGGAGTTTTTCCTCTTGTTAGATATTTTCCCTCTAGTTACTACTTTTACCATTATGTGGCAAATGATACGTTTATTTTTTGTATTAGTTCCTTCATTGTTTTTCTCTTTAGTAATTAAGTGTTGATTTCATACTTGTCTCTTTTGCCAGTCCATTGAAATTGTGACTCTCTTGTTCTTAAATATGTGTTTGTATGCTAAAGCAGAGGTCAGCTGTTTTAATTCTATAAGAATATTTGGCCTTCAATAGTCATTCAATAATTCCTTAAGGTTACTCTCCATGGAGATGTTTTGTTTTTTTTAAAGAAGCTCCACCTTTAATTATATTCTGAAGGCACTGACTCCTCATAGGTATCGAATCCTCAATCCTGTTTATCCCCTGGAGAATTTAGCAGATTTACCTGGTGCTGTAGGTTCCCAAGGCAAGAGGCAGTGAGTGTGTTGGGACACTTCTGCCTGCATTGGCTTTAGTTCTCTCTACGTACATACCCTGAAGACCTGCCCCTGGCTGTGTTCAGATGTTAGCAGGAGGAAGAAGATGCTCCTGGTTTTCATTTGTTTGTCCTCTAGTTATTTGTAAAGGATCTGGAATGTTTCTGTAGCAAGCTGGTGTAGAAAATGGTTTTTTTCCCCTGTGGAAAACAGAAATGTGTTTCACGTAAGTGATGATTTGATTTTTATAGAGAGAGCACAATTCACTTACATGGCATGTAGGTCAGAGGCTCTGAAGAAGTAAAAAGTGGCTAGATTGGGGATTGGTCCTGGGAAGTATCAGTTTTATCTGGGGAGGGCTATAGCAGAAACTTCTTAACAGCCTTGGACTGGGACTTGGGTCCCAGGATCCACCCCTGCTTTGCCGCTGGCCAGTGGATGCTGTCGGAGGCACTGCAGTGGGAAGCAGCCTGAGGTTTGGTGCTGGGAACTTCAGTTCTGTACCAGATCTCCTTATTGGCTTATCTTGGACTGGCAAAGACGCTGAATAGCTTGTGTGCTTCCCACATGTGGCACTGAAGTTCAGGTAACCTTGTGCCACGAGCATGTCACGGGTAGCAGGTAAAGGGAGAAGAACCTCTTAACTCATCCTGGGTCTGAGCCTGGCCTTTCTGGAGCAGGAACACTTGACCCCAGCCCTTGCTGGCCTGTGGAGGCCCAGCCCCAGGACACAGCCTGGCCCCAGCTGTGCAGCCTTGGGTTGCTGTGGGTTGGTTACAGTGCTCTTTCACTCTGGTGAAACTGGTGCTTTTGTCAGTGTTTTACAGTCTGCAGTGTGCCAGGGAAGGAAAATGAGTTAATTCAAAAAACAATTTTGCTGGAAGATTGCTCTATAAATAAATTCCAGAGATAAGTGAAATAACACATTAGTGGAAGATGAACGGAGGGAGAGGGGAAAGATGGAAACAAGCAGATGTGAGCAGTGAGGCTGGATTTGTTCCAGGGCCAAGTGCTTATATTGATAAGAGAAGTCCTTGTGTCACCAGGAACTTCTTTGGTGAGCAGCCCTTAGAGGGAAAACCAGAGTAACTCCAAGGAGAGAAGTTCTGGGAGTGCTGTCTGCTGCCATGCACAGAAATAAGTCTGGGCACCTTGGAGAGGCACTGGTGTGAGGGGGAGCAGCGGGCTGGGGAGGATGGGTCCAGCTGCCTGGGTGTGAGGGGGGGTGCTGCTCTTACAGCCCTTTTGTTTCAGAACCACACTCTTTGTATGGCTGGGTCAGAAGTGGGGTATGTTCAGTATTTCCCAGTTGTGATTTTAATTGTTGCTTTGTGCTTCCAATAAAATGTTCCGCATAACTGATCACAGCAGCACCATTTATCTGTTAGATTGTACCTACTGTGCTGGAGGGATCTGCAGACAGGGGCAGACAGTGGTCTGTCTGTTCTTCTCTGCGCTGTCCAAAAGTCACCAATGCCAGATAATCCAGCTGGAGGAAATAAAAATATCTGTATAGCAACTAATAGTGAGATTTTATGCCTGGGGAAGCAAATCAGAGAGAGAGAAACTTCCTGGTTATCTTCCCATTAAATTAAACTGCCTGTAAAAACAAAGTGCCTGGGATGTATAAAGAGGGGATAAGTGTCTGCATGGCAAAAGGTAGCTCAGCTCACAGATGCTGTGGAGCAGCTTTCTTGAAAGAACAAGTGAGGTGACTCCTGGTTTGCGTCTGGTTTGGTTTAGCCCCTGGATTCTTGGAATAAATTAATTATTCTTATTTTCCCCCTCCCTGTTTGAAGCTCTGTGGAAGGCTGGAACGTCCTCCCTGTGTCAGAATGTGTTGCTGATATAATTTCTCCTTTCTTTCAGCAACAGCGCACTGTTTATCGGCTGACACTGGTGAAAGCTTGGAATGTGGATGAGCTCAAAGCCTATGCTGACCTCATATCCCTTGGTAAACCAGACTTCATCGAGGTCAAGGTGAGCTGCATGGAACTGTTTATTTTTTTTTTCTATCAGTATTTTTCTTTTTTCCTACCCATTTCTCCCCCTCCTCTGCCATGGTCATAAACTTATACAAGTAAAGTCAATTCTTCCAAAGGTTTCAGTGATGCATAAGAAACTTCTATCTTGCTTTTAAGGTTAGGCAGCCAGGTTTCTGCTATCTTAGGTGTGCGTTTGGAGTAGTCTTCAGTGTTATACAAGACAGGCTTTGTACCAGCTGGCATCAATTTCTGCTCCACAGAATAGTAACCCTTTGGTCTCTTCTGTGTTTCTTATGAAAGCAGTGACTGATAGATGTTACTTCTGTTATGTCAGTGAGCATTTTAAACAAAATATTCTGGGCCAAGCGTCGTTTGTGGTGATATTCTTCCCCTCCTGGTCTCAGATTCTGCTGGGGGAAAAGGTGATAATGTCTGGCTCACTGGCGTGGTATTTGTGCAGAAGAGCAGAAGTATTGCCCTCTGGGACTGGAAGAGCTACGGACAGGAGCGTGTGAGGTGTAGCAGGGCAGGAGGTGCTTTGTCTGGGGATTAATCAATTCAGTATATAGAGTGTTAAAAAGGCACATTATAAAGTGTTGTGTAAGGACTCACTATCAGCATTTTCATCCAGCAGCTCTCCTGCAGACCAGCATGTTTACCTCTGGTCTGTATTGTTGCAGTTCTATTACTTCTGGACTACTTCTCTCTTTTCTCTTTTCTTTCTCTCTTCTATTTTTAAAATCTTTATTTACTGCTGCTTTGAAGGAAAAACCTGGAGTTTGCTGCAATTCCTGTATGAAACAAAACCCAAAGGTTTTGATATTATCGGTAGTGAGTGCTCTCTTTCTCTCTGAATGTACTGCTGAAGTTGATGGCTTAATACAAAATAAGATCTTTGTGTATGGTTTGGGGGGAAAAAACCCTCAGTTTTACAATGTGTATATATTCCTCAGGTAAGACCTAGCAGAAGGAGTGCTCTTACAGGGCCCTTCCCACCTTGTATCTTCTGACTCTTGTACTGCAGCCTGGTAGTACCAGACCCTTCCTTGCAGTGTGGGAGGAGGGCAGGGAGGAGCGTGCACACCAGCGTGGAGCGTGAGCCTGTGAGCACACGTGCTGCTTGGACTGCTCTGTCGTGTGGAGCAGCTCTAATTAGTAAAACAAACCAGGTGTAAGTCATTCAATATTTCTGAGCTCAGATTCCCCTGGGTGCTCTCCAGGGCAAACATCTGTCTCCTCCAAAGCAGAGGGCTGTTGTTCCCTGTGCCTGGGGAAGGGTTCAGCCTTGCCGTTGTGTTTTCCCAGCAGTGTGGAGCTCGGGGCTCTTCCCAGGGAAAATCATGCTTTGGACTGCCAGGGAAATAGGTGAGAAAAGAGGTGATGGTAGAGGTACAGATGTGTTCCTGGCACTCTCCCAGCTGGGACAGGCTGAAGCCCACAGTGCTTCAATCAAAAATGTTGTCTTTACACTCCAAGTGCTTCTAAGTGCTTTTCAGGTCTCAAGTAGTGAGGACTTTCTCTGAGGAAGGGATATATACTGAATGCTCTGCCTTGCTTGCAAAAGTATGAACTGAGGCAGAGAGGGGCTGTGTGACATCCCCAAAACCACGTAGCATGGTAGTGTGGTTGGGGGTTCAACCATGCTCATACCTGCCAACCCCAGTTGCAGAGGGGACTCCCAGGGGCTGCAGTACAGGGAAGGCAGAGGGCTGCACTTGGCACTTGATGGCCACATGCTGTTGGGTGGATTTGGGTCTTTTTGTGGGCTGATATGAGTGTAAG
Organism: Podargus strigoides; assembly: GCA_028020825.1. Lineage (NCBI taxonomy): Eukaryota > Metazoa > Chordata > Aves > Caprimulgiformes > Podargidae > Podargus > Podargus strigoides. The sequence continues at coordinate 1,667,398 of CM051640.1, forward strand.
TTTGCAGTTTGGGGTTTTTTGGGGGGGGGAAAGTGTATGCTGTTTAATGTTACTTAATTAGATTTACAAGTGGGATGCTTTGATCTAAATGTCATTTTTTTCAGATCTATTCCAGCAGGTAAGTGAAGTTCTGCAAGTGCAGGAGAACAGAAGTGTTTACCAGAGTGCTGATCCTTGTCAGATCGTGGTGTCCTCAAGCTAAGGGACAACATCTCCTGTATCTGTTTCTTCTTCCACAAATGATTAGCATTGTGCCTATACCACGGCCACAAAAGCAGTCTGTAGTTGGCATGTGGGAAGTCTTGTCTTTCCAGTCCCAAGAGCAGTAGTCGGGGACACAGGGAAACTCAGGTTTAAGCCTTTTCAAAGGATGTATCATCTCTCCCTTGTCTGTGCTAGTCACTGCACTGAGGCTGGCAGTGATGGGGAGTCTTCCCTTCCCTGGTTACGGTACAAACCACAGTACAGCGCTGCACAGCTTCATTGTGAGCTGTATGCTCCAAGTCTGAAAAGCGTCTTCTACAGTTTGCTCTTTGTTTCCAGTCTAGTGGAGGCAGGACAATTTTCCAAAGCTCTCAAAACCATGCAGCAAGTCTGACAGCAACTGAGCTCTATAAGACAGAAGTGAGCAGTTGAGTACAAGGAATTTTCAAGGCACTGCTCCACCTCATGCACCAGCAGGCTCTGAAATAGTCTCCATTTTTTTCCATTTAATTGAGCTTTTAAATAGAGGTGTGCTGTCCTGTTATCTTAATTTTGAAGGCAGGAGAGCAGGGTTCGTATACTTGAAGTACGAGTTGCACCTTCATGAGCAGTGCTGCTGGCAGTGCCCATTCAGTGGGAGCTGAACTGATGTTAGTGCTGTCTGAAACAAATGGTGCAGCTCTGCACTGGCACATTTGGGGTCTAAGTGGCATTTCCATCCTTCTGAAAAGTCATGAAACCTTGTGATGGCCTTCCTGGGGCGGTGGAACATGACTAAATTGTTTAAATAGACCCTAAGTCAGATGAAAGGGCTTGCTCACAGATTGTTATAGGGGATGATTTTATGTGAGAAGGGATTTTTTTAACAAAGTTGCCTTTCTTCCTTCTCTCTCTGCAGCAAGTGTGATGTTCCAAAAGGTGGAGCCCTTGGTGGTCTGCTGAGGGGAAGCAGCTCATGTTTAAATACAGCATTAGCCCAGTCAGTGGCTTTGTTTCGCACAGTTTAATCTGTCAGTTCCTGCTAAACAGCAGCACTTCTAAAGTGTGGAAGCTTTAGCTCGATAAGGGGGTGCAGTGGCCTTCTCCTCTTGCTGCACTGTCTGGGTCACTTTGAAACACAAGGGGATTACAAGGTTTCTCACCTCAAGCATGGAACCAGTTTTTCCCCTTTTCTCGGTCAGAAGGAATAAGCAGCATGTCCTGGAGTGGCTGCTGAATGGTGAGTTGTCTTGCTGCAGGGTAGTGAGATTCCAGCCACATACCAACAGGAAAGGCTGACAGAGAGGATGTTATCTTAAGGATGACTTCCTCACGTGGCTGTCCTTCTCTGATGGGTTGATTGATGGCTGGTGGGGTGATGTGTCCTTCATGCTGCTGGAGACATTGGTGTTGCTGCTGTGTGCCTGCACTGTGGTCTGACCTAACTTAGTAGGTTATCCTCCTGCAGACAGCTTGTTTCCATCTGATTGTCTTTAATCCAGGCTTGTAAAGCTCTTGTCCAACACTGTACCTATGAGATCAGCCCTCTCTTACAGCAGGGTCGCTGGTGTGGGTGGTGGCTGCAGTGTTTCCAGAGGCATCTGAGCAAACTGGGGTTCAGGGGGCTTTGAGGTGCCTCATCGCTTCTGCCTGTGTGGCTGTGGAGTGAAGCCAAGAGCTGGGGTCTCTGTCCCTGCAATGTTTGGCTGCTCTGGAGTAAAAGGCTAGCAGATATCCTCCCCACCAAAGAACAGCAGAAGAGGGGCTGCATCTTACCCCCAAAGCCTGGGAGCTTGTGATTGTGCAGGCCAAGTGTACGTAAGCAGAGTGATCACAGATACATCCCATGACATTCACAGTGATGCTCGATACAGTAGTACATATAAAGTCAGGAGTTAAATTCTGACCCAAAGGAAGACAGGGAGGGTTGAGGTGTGTTCACATCCAGCATTATTGCTGTCGGTGTTCCTTGCATGCGCTCTGTGCATTGATCTGCACTCGGGTAAAAGCTCCTGCTCGTGTGTGACTGGCTGTCAGTCCAGCCCCAGCGAGCGTGGGGTTCACACAGTATTTGTGACCTGGGAGCTTTCCCCCAAACACTTGATATTTTGATTTAAAGTAATTTCTTGTGTTCCTTTGAGAATGAAGCATCTTGAAGAATCTATTTAGCATGTGGCTAGGAGTTAGCTTTTTTTTTTTTTCCAAAACTGCAGTGTGATAGGTTAAAAAGGCAAAGACCAGGTCCTGCTCAAAGCAAATAAACAAAAAAATATTACAAGATGCTGCGAAGCATCTGCCAGAAAATGAGGCTCATCTCAGCGGGATTTCCTGGTTAAATACTTGAGATAAATGACGTTCATTTAAAATGAATGTAGCTAATCCCCTGTTGCTCCAGAGAGGCTCACGGGGTGAAGTGGATAGAGATTTAAATTCTTGCAGGGCTTAATACTTGTTCTCATTTACATGAGTATCTTACAGCAGTGTAACGTGGTGGGACCCTGTTCTCCCACTTAAGCCAATAGAAATTAGACTTGATTACCCTTGCATAAGAGCAAAGTAAAGGAAGAATCAGTCATGTGGTTATTAAATACACATCAATTTTATTTACTGCTTTAGTCTGTTTTAATGCCACAGTGTCACAGTTGTACAAAGTTGATTGTTATATGTAAAACCTGGAACGTGCAGCTCATCTTGTTGCACTGTTACCCTCTTTCTGTTTTAAAAGGCAGAGGCTTGTGTTGATGTGCAGTCTTTTGCCATTTCTATTCCTCCTTAAACCGAAGGGGTAAAAGGCTTTTTGTATGAAGTGTAAATGGGCCCTAAGGAGCTCATGCAGACATGTGAGTGGAGTGTGCTGCAGGGTCAGGTAAGCACCCAGAAACCCAGCCTGGACCTTTGGTCATTGCAGACGGATCACAGAGCAGCTGGGCACGCTGGCACGTTCCATTGTGGCTGTGCCCACGCCACTGTCCTTAGCTTTAAGGTTGTGCATGCACAGGTGTGCATGCAAGTGCTCAACCTTGAAACATGGCTCTTGATTTTGGAGCTGGTTCTGCAGTGGTGTGGGAGATCTGGTCACTCAGAGCTGCGGGTGAAATGCCATCCCCAGGGAAGGGGTCTGTATGTGCTAACGTGAAGCTTTATCTTGCAGCTTTTGCTTCCTGCCTGAGCAGAGCCTTCCTGCTTCTCTCCATCTGCTTTACTTTAAGGGGGAAAAAAAAAGCTTTCCTGTCTTGTGCTTTGTTTTTGAGGGCTGTTCATAGCATGGTGCTGTCTGAGGCCAGGACTTGGGCAGAGCAGAGCTGAGAGTCAGGGCACTGCACAGAATTGCCTCAGGACTTTGTGAAATCACCTTTCAGCCACTCAAAATCACTTGTCCATGATGATTTTTCTGCAGCTCCAGTGCAGGACTGTGGTGCTGAGCTCATGTTGGTGGATGGGCTCAGTGTTCTGTGTAGCTCAGGACGGTGTTCTGGGACTGCAGCCCCTGCTCTTTGCATCCAAGGCTTTGCTACGGAATTAAAATAACCAAGTAAATGTCTGGGAGGGAGGACCAGAGGGAAGTATCTGTCCCAATCTGCTCAGCCTTGTCATATTAAACAGTAAAGATTATTTAAGTGCTTAAAATAATGAGGAAAATGAGCTCTGCTTTAATGAGTTTTTAATTGCCTGCAGCAAGAGGCGATTGCCCCCACCTGTCAAAGCTATTCAGAGCCTTGCTGCTCTTCCAGTCTGCATTTAGATGAAGAGAAGGTGAAGTTAAAAAAAAATCTCCCATCCTAGTGCCTGCTATAAAATAAATCCAAACAATGTATAATTTCAATGCCTCCCCAAAGAACCACCATTGACCACTTAATGTCCTCTCAGCTGCAAGCCATCAAGGAGAAGGCCTGGATGGTCCTAGGTGGCTGGGTAGGCAATGGTGGGGCTGCCCCACCACCCCATCATGCTGGAGGGCACTGGGGCACCCGAGTGGCTGGATAAATCTGGTTCTGCTGGATAAATCCCAGTGGCCCTGGACTGCCCTGGAGAGCTGTCTCCAGGCGGCGGGTCCTGAGCTGAATGCTGCTCCTTTCCTTATTAGCATCTGTGGGTGGCAGAGACCAGGACCCAGGCTGCTATTTCTGTTGATCCAGCTAAAGGTTACAAGTTACTAATAGATGTGTCTGAGGAGTCCAGCTTCACATCCGTGGGTTTTTCATGCTATGAGTACACAGTAAGGCTCGATAACAAGTTCCATTGCAAGCGTAGGCGAGTGATTAAATTTTGAATTTTTAGGTGACACTGCCATGCAGTTTCATCAAAAATCAGTGTTTGGTCCAAGCCTGTGGACTGATACAAATACATTTCTGAAATTGAGGAGAATTTTTGCAGTCCAGCACTGGGCTGGAGTGCAAATGTAAGCCTGATATAAAAATCCAGCCTAGAATGGATTGTTCTCATCTATTTCTTGTGTTTCAGTGAAGGTTAGTATCCAAACTAAGTGGGCAGCAGAGGGCACAGAAATGGCATTAGGCTTGTGAGGCTTTTAGATATGACCAAGGGAAGCTCTAGAAAATGGAGTGTGTGGGAACTGGCTGTCTGTGATGGCCCAGTGTTGCTGTGCTCAACAGTCTGTAATAATAAATATCTGCCCATGGCTCTGAGTGCTTGCTGAGATGATGGGCTAGTGCTGTGTACTGTGTTTTGCAGCTGGGGAAACTGAGGCAGGGTAGGAATGGGTTGTAGCAAAGCAGGTCTGTGGCTGAAAATTCACCTCCTGCCTTCCAGGGAAGCCTTTCTTTCTCCCACCTCCCTCTGTGCAGTTGCTCTCTAACGGGGCAGAAGGAGCAGTGGAGGGGGGTGGTTTAACAGTGCCCATTTCTCTCTCAGTATCTACACAGCTCACTTTGAAGAGCTGGAATGAATGGCTGTGTGCAGCGTTTCAGAGTTTAGCTTTGATGGGAGGAGTTCTTTGACTTAAGGGAGTCACGGGAGACTCATGGGCCGCTGTAGCACCAATCTGCATGTAGCCATCCATGTGATGCATCTGGAGAGCTGGTGTTAAATACTGGGGCTGTGCTGCGTAACTAACCATTTCCCTCCCTGCTTCTCAGATTTAACTGACACAAATAAACCAAGGTCCTTCACTAAATCAACTTGAAAGCAATTATTAAAAACAACTGATGAGCCTGAATCGGCTCCAGCGAGGAGCAGACGTGCATGAGAGTTTGTGTCTGTAATTTGGACAATGCTGATGCTCGGATTATAAGCATTTTTATTGCAGAGAGTGCAATCTATCAACATGTCATTTGAGGCCTTTTTTATTTGTCTTGGGTCAGGGCTGCCCCAGTTTTTAAACAGTGGCTCTGTCACTCAGCAGCTTGGCTGACACTTTGTTCTTCTGTTAATTCACACGAGCCTCAATTAAGCAAATTTATAATTTGTGGGCTAGGAGTTAAGAAAATTCTCATGTTCGGTAATTAAGTTGGGAAGCCTGGAGTTTCAGAGTTGAGAAACAAAGCACTGTCATATTTAGTTCCCCAGTAATCTTTCCTTCGTAGCCCCCTGGATTAAAATGATTGCAGGCTGTGGAGATCTCTGGCAAGGAGCCAGATTGCAGTGGAAGGAACCAGTGATAATCATCTTGGCACGGGGCGTTGCTTAAATACAGTTGTGCAGCTTTTCAGAAGGCTTCTGTGTTTCAAGGTATTTGGCCAAAGCTGTGTGACGTGATTAGGGTGCTAAAAGCACCATTATTAAAGGCTAATTAAGGGGTAGCGTCATTGATGTTGCTGCTGCAGGGAAGTTGGTGTAAGAGCTTAGGGTGTACAGTGAATGGTTTCCTTTTTTTAATACTTGTTATCTTAATAACTGCCTTCATGTATTACTGAAAAATCTAACGTGACCACCCTAATCAACTGTTCCCATTTTTAAAGTGGTATGAGCACTGTTAATTAACTCAAGTTTTAAGAAGCTGGGGAAGTTGAGAGTTGATGTGCTTTCAGTCGGTGTGCTGCTAAGCTGATTTTCATTGATTTGTGCTTGTGAATTAATCAGCCATCCAAGCACTTAGTTATTCCATTTGCCTCTGCTTTCTTTGCTTGTAAGTGGTATCTTTGAAGTTTATTAAGAGTGAGTCATGTTGTAGCTTCCTAAGAATTTTCCCTCTTTGTAGTCATACATTTTTCATGCTGCTCAAATCATAATCTGTATAATGAACGTGGGGAAAATATTGCTCTATGGAGCTGCATCTGTACAGCTGAACTTGGGAGATACATATCCTATTATTTGCGTGGCTGGCTGCTTTAAGACAAGAATGTTTAAAATCTTTTTCAGACTTCCAGACCCGAGCTATAAAATTAATGTACTTCCCTGTTCAGCATTCCCCTGCCTTGTCTGTGGTTGTTCACAGCCAACCTGTTTCCACGCCGGCTCTGAGTTATGGCACGCAGCTCTAATATCCTTTGCTCGGGCAGATTAATAGAGGAGGTCCCTCATAAATTTAGCAGTGAGAAAGTAATTGCTTCCAAAACTTGTACAGTTTCTAATTAGCATGAGTCTGTTTCTTTTGTAGCCCTATTTAAGCACTGTGTGGTTCACCTTGCTCTTTTATTTTTGCAAAGGATCTTTCTGTTTATTGCTGGATGTGACACACTGAAGTTTAATGTAGCTGAATTAGGTTTTGGGGGTGCACTGTTAGCCAGGACCAGGTGCTGTAAACATAGCATGGATGTAAATGCCATTTAGAAGAAGCAGAAATGTTCTTCACGGAGGAAAAACATGAGAACACAAAACATAATCATCCATAAAATTGTGCGTGCTCTGTTTGGAAGATCCGTGCTTGATGGGGTTTGGTGACTGGAATAAAATAGCTCAGCCAAAGAGCAGCAATGCTAAAACTGCCTAGAGGGGTACAGAGGAGGTGGGCTTTTGTCTAGAAGAAAAGCTGAGTTTCTCATGTGAGTTTGCCCTTTTGGGTGCCGGTGGGTTTGTGACCTGTGTTGCGATACCACAGGTTAAACCCCTGGGATGAGCCTGTAATGGATTTTATCTGGAAAGAAAGAAATAAGCAAAAATACATCTCAGCAAGCTGCATATGTCTGAGCTAATTTATGAGAATTTTACTAATGTAATTAAAGACTGATCAAGGCAGTAGTGAAATTGAGATCAGGACTAAGACTAAACCAGTAATTCAGGAGGTTCAAGTTATCAAATCTGCAAATTAAGAGCAGCTGATCTCAAAATGCTGAGTCTGAAGTTGGGTGGAGTGGGCTGCAGGAGAACTTGGGAGTTGCACACTCACTGACCAGTGATGGCTGCAGCACATGGCTGCTGCAGGGAGTGGGTATTGCATTGACCTGGAGGACCTCAGCTTCTGTTGCAAGTAAATCCCCAAACCAGCAGTGCCGGAGTCTTGGCTTTGTGTAGGGCAGAGCAGGAACACGTGTCCCTCGCTGCCCCACTTTGGTCCATGTTGGGTGTTTGGGATGGGAGCTGGAGCCAGAACCCAGTATCTCTGCTGACTTAATACAGTTAAATCTGAGATGAAGGTGTCTTTTGAACAATCGCACTTCTAAATGAGCAGCTAGTTTTGAGTGTGCTTCCAGAAAGCCATCAGAAAAGCCGTTTCTGCAAAGACTCCTGCACCGGCCTGTCCACACGAGGGAGCTGCAGAGCCTTGCAGGCCGATGTGCGGTGGGGAACTCATCTCTGTGCTCTGCCCAAGGCATGCTGACGGTGCCCGTCCCACCAGCCTGCACGTGCTGGGTCCTTCCCACCCCAGGGACTGGTGGGTTTTTGGATGCAGATACACCATGCCAGCACCGTGTGACCTTTACTTCTGCCAAGTCGGGGGCTCGGGAGCGATGGTGCTGACCTTTTGGCTGGCAGATGGCATTGGGTGGGAGAAACACAATCGGTGCAAATCTCTCTTATAAAAAAAAATCCCTCCCTGTTCCCTGTGGCTGTTCTCTCTTGGGCAGTGACTTCAGCTCTCAGCGTTTCGCGGAGCAGTGCGGACTCTTCACGCAGTGGTGGGATTAGAGAAACTCCTCGATTGTTCTGGTGGCCTTTGACCAAACAACACCGGCTGCTTTGTAATGCCATCGAGTCAGTTCTACTCATCAGTAAGCACTGAGAGTTTCTACAGCACAGCGTAAGCCTGGATTTTCACCCTCCCTCCGCATGTGTGTGAGGTGCAGTCAGAGAGGGACTTTTTTCCAAGCAGTTCTCAGTATTTACTGAATTAATTTAAGCAAAAGATAGTACGAGTGAGATGAGCTGGGGGAGTGTTTACAAATGCCTCTCTATTTTTTGGGTGTTTGCACATGCACTCAGCCCTGAAAAATAATCTGTTTACTTCCTGTGTTTGCACTGGCTTTACTGTGTTAGTGCTATTTTTGTTTCTAGCTCATGGCTCCTGATATCCAGGGGGGATACTGAGCAGTTCGGACAAGTGCTCCTAATCTCAGTGTCTTCCTTAAATTGCTACCACCCCCAGCAGGCACTCGGTGAGCAGCCTGCAGACCTCCCTGCAAACAGAGATCCTGCCACCCAGCCAGAGAATTGCAGAATAATCTTGAAAAATAGTGACTTTGCTTGACTTCCTCCATCTAGCTAGAGTTCTCCACCAGGTTTCTAGAAGCACTTGGTCACATGAGGCTTCATAGAGTCATAGAATCGCCATGGTTGGAAAGGGCCTCCAGGATCATCAAGTCCAACCTTTATCCCATCATCTCCCTAACCACTAGACCATTAGACCATGGCCTCAAGTGCTTCATCCACTCGTTTTTTGAACACCTCCAGGGATGGGGACTCCACCACCTCCCTGGGCAGCCTGTGCCAGGGCCTAACCACCCTTTCAGGCTCATCCTTTCATGTCAGTGTCGAGGGTCTTGGTGGAACCTTGAATTGCTGGGGGTGGCAGCAGAGCCAGCAGCAAACCAGTTCTCCTGGTCTGTGCTGTGGTCACCTCTAAATAGCAAGCTTGTTTCTGACTGACTTGGGGTGCTCCTGCCTCCTGAGGAGTGAACGAACAACAAAGAGCAGTGCCTTCCTCTAGCTGTGAAGTTTTCTTACAGTTTTAGAAATCCTGCCCTAACTGGGAGTTGGGGGAGCGGTGGTGCTGGGGAGAGGAGCTGAGGTGGAGCAGCCTGGATTAGGAAGATCAGGTTTTGGCAGTGCCACGATGCTGCCCAGGGCAGCCGTCCTTCCTCCCGTACAGCTTTCCCCATGGCCCTGTCCAGATGGTTTTTTCCAGGCTGTAAAAAGAGGGTAAGAGCAGAGCACCTCCCTCCCAGAGGTGTGCGTTTGCTGGCTTCCTTCAGGATCTTTAGATGCTTTGTTACTGCAGACCAGCTTGGATGAGCAGAGGCAGAAGCAAAGCCGTGTTTTTTCTGGGGGAGCTCTGTTTTGCCCCCAGTGAAGATGCTTTCATCCCCAGGGAGCTGCTTCTGGTTTAGCAAAGGTCTTGGAGAAGGGACTGAGTGATGTGGCACCTGACTGTGCAAATTCACCATTTGTTCACCTTTAAAGCCCAATTCCATCCCTCTGATTTGGACCTACTTGTCTTTGGAAGACCTGAAGGCTCACAGATGTCCTCTGCTTTGTTCCACTTTTGCACCGTTTATTTTTTTTAAGTGAGTTTGTTCTTTGGGCTTGCAAGAATCATACACTTTGCACATGCACAGAAGAGAATGACTATTTGCGCACTTGCAGGTATCTTCTCCCTCTTTCTTTGGAAGAAAAGTGGTTTAAAATAAATCTGCTCTTTCTCTGGGCTCAGGCTGCTGCTACCCTGCCAGCATCTGCATCTCCACCTTTCTTTTGCTGAGCCACATCTCTGCCAGTGCTCGGTCTGGGCATCGCTGCCCGCTGGGACTCTGCCCAGCCCATCTCCACATGGATGCATAATACTTTCCAAATGCTCATTTCTTACACCAAAACTGGGAGTATCTTAATTCTTCTGTAAAATGACCGGTACTTGGGAAGAACCTTGATTCTCATATGAATAAAACTGATTGTTTCCTCAAAATCCCCAATATACATATTCATAGAGCTCCAGGTTACAGTTCCTTGGGTCTCACTGCAGGGGTTCTGGACCACAAGGACTGTCTTTGTCTTGGTTGCTGAAGTGGTCTTGATCTGGGGCAGTTACAGCAATCATCTACGCCTAAAATAGGCAGTTTTAATTCTCTTGTAATTAAGTTGAACAGCTGGAAGCAGGGAGGGCCTGCACTGTATGGCTGGGGGAGCTTCCCCAGGCCCAGGTAGGGAGGAGGGCATGTAGGAGGGCTTTACAAGGGGCTGGAATGAGATTTGTGTGGATAGTAGAGGGCAGTGAGAGGAATCACTGGAATGGGAGAGGTCCTTACCTCTGTGGCATGGACAGTTATCTCTAGAAGTGTCACACTGACTTGTTGCATTGGTTGTTCGTGAGACTCTTCCAAGCATGTCATGTTTCAAAACCAAGTGACCTTCTCAAAGGTCCCTTGGTAGCTCAGGAGCACGAGCATCCTCCATTTCCTGCATTTGGATGCTTTTCAAGCTACTTTCCAGGATAAAGCCTAACCCGTGTTTTAGTGCTGGGGAAGCCCAGGCACACAGTGGTTTGGTGATGTGTCACTGAGGGGGAGACTGGGTTTTGATGCCATCTCCAGATTTGTTACCTTTCTGTAAGATACAGAGCGAAGTGGGGACAGAAGAGACTATTATTTTCAGAGTTTGCTGTGGCTGACATGCTGGCACTGCCCGGAGCTCAGGGAGGGTTAAGCTGACTGTGACAGTTCCCATGTTTCTTCTCAGGGCGTGACGTACTGCGGTGAAAGCTCAGCCAGCAACCTCACCATGGCCAACGTCCCCTGGCACGAGGAGGTGGTGCACTTCGTCCAGGAGCTGGCCGACCTTCTTCCTGACTACGAGATCGCGTGTGAGCACGAACACTCGAACTGCCTCCTCATAGCTCACAAGAAGGTGAGGCTGTGCCTGGGTGTGAGACTGGGCACTGTATCTTCTCCTTGGAAGCATTGCACAGTTGCTTTTTCCCAACACATTTTCTCTCTAGAGTTAGCTGAATACTTTGGGGTTTTTTGGGGTAGGGGGGAAAGCATAGCACGTATTGCAGAGAGCTGTGGAATAATTGCTCAAGCTGTTGCAGGTTGCAGCTGGTCATGGTAACTCACAGCAATCCAGGCAAGAAGCATTTAACGGCTCCAGGAGTTCAGTGCAATATCTCCTGTGCTTTGTCAGTGTGCTTTGTGTTTTGGGACAAGCAAGAACAAATCTTGTGGAGGTGGGTCAGCTGGCTTTGTCTTGTTTCTGTATTTCCATGATGGCTTTCAGTGGTACAGACAGCTTGCTGAGGAAGTTACACCAGAAAAGATTGTGGTTTTCCTTCTCTGGACCTTGTGGTACCTACCAGGCGTCCTTCCTTTCAGCCAGGGTTAAGATAATGTATTTTTCTTCGTTAAAGAAATAATTTTGGCAAAAGTCACTGATAGGGGGATGTTGACAGAGGATGCTCTCCTTTTGAACTGGAGCTGCCTTCCTGCAAAACTCTTTTGCAGGACAAGTGAAGCAGCCAGAACAATTCTGTGCGTTCTCCATCCTATTGATGGTGAAGAGGTGTAGTGGTGCTGCCTTCTGACCCCAGGCCAACGTCCCTTCATGGTACTGGAGTGCTTCACAGGCCAAGCCTGACAGCCTGTGTGCATGTCAAATGTTTTATTTGAAGCTGGGATTTGTTCATAAATACCATCACCACAGTTTGAAATAGAAGTGAAATGCAAAAAAAAAATTAATTAATTTTAAAGGATGCAGGATATAGAAAGCCAAACTGTACTTGATATTTTTTGAGCTTCAGAAAAGCTTAATAGAAAGATAATAAATGTGTAATAATATGCTAGCTAGGCAACTGTTGGAGCAGCTACTTATTATGCTAATTGGGATGATTTTGCTCTTTGCATTTTCTTCGCTTGTGTTTGCTGAAGTCAGGAGTGCTCTCGCATCCGTTGCTGAAACGGGAGCTGGTTTTAGTGAGTGGGGGAGTGGGGCTTTCCACAGGGAATAACCAGTTAAAAGCACTGCTTGAAACAGATCCAAAATATTTTAAATCCGTGTTTGAAAAACATTAGAATCTCATTGTTGAGAACTTCTGCACAGTTATCAAACTGTTGCTTTTGCATTTCTATGGGAACAGCTGTAAAGGAGCAGAGAGAAACGGGATACCTGGCACTGGTTTGGGTTTAACTCACCTTAAAGTTGCTTTATTTACAGTCTCAGTCTTGGTGGTTGCCACTGGCAACTGTGCCTGAGCAAATCCTTGAATGCAAAGTATTCTTTTTCCTTCTAAGGTGAAGGGCCCAAGGAAAGGAAGGAAACAGATTGCATATCTGACTTATTGATGCATAATTCAAGTAACACTATTAGTAACAAGAATAGATTGATACTGGCCCAGGAGGAATTCAACAGCTGCTTTGCTTTCCAAAGCCATTAGGAGACGGCGTCTTTTGGAAACAATCTATACTTGGTACTGAAATAACTAATAAAAAATAAATTTATTTCTATTAAGTTTAATTCTGAATTTCAGGCTCCAGTGGAGAATAAAATTTGTCAGTGTGTTATTTGCAGAAAATCTGTGCTCTGGGAACAATCAAGCTGTAGTGGGTAATTGCAAAATCAAAGATATCTTTAAGAAGTTAAGGAGTTGCAGGAAGACAGTAATAAAAATCATTAGGAAGTGTGATTTATTTCACTGTGTTCTTCTAGATCTGAGGTTTGAGGTGTTCAAACAATGCTCTTAATTTTAAACACTGGTATTGAAATGCCAGTGTGTGTGAAAGAGTCTGGAAATGTCAGAAATAATACATCTTGCTTACAGCCTCTGTTCCTGCATTTATGGTCAATCACTGATTGGCACCTGCTTACTTGATCATAATAGTTTGGGACTTTGGCTCTGGAGTTGCAAGGATTTAGGTAGGAAAAGGGATTTTAGGTAGAGAAAACTGCAGTTTGTATGTCTGGTGTTATTTTCTTAGGAGATCAAGAGGCCATACAGACATAGGAGCTGTTGCATTTCTGGGCTGATTCAGTGTCTTAATCTCCCACTGGGCTTCTAAGTCTCTCCCTGAACACACATTTTCCCCCCCCCCTTTTTTTTTTCCTGCTGAGCAGAAGTGGGTTCCTGGAGTCTGAGTCTCTGTGGTTACAGGTGAGGTGCTTGTGAAAGCTTCAGGTCCCGGAGAGTCTCAGGAAGTGAGAAGTGTCCCACTTAACCTCCGAGAGCTTTGGATCTGGCATCCCTGCACTACCCCAAGAGAGCTTAAAGTCTCATAAACCGAAGCCTTGCAGCAAAATGTTTGTCTTCCAGTTACCCTTCACAGAGCACTAAAAATAACACAGAGAATGCCTGGACCCCACTTACCATGACCTGAAAAAACATTAGTTATTGGTACTGCCATTTTTCTTTGGGCCAGCTGGGTATCAGCTTCTTAAGCCCGAAGGACTAGCGAGGACAGGCAGGGTTGAGTGCAGCTCTCCCTGTGACTCTCCCTTGGCTTGACTGGGGCTCCATGGGTGGGAGAGACCCTCTTCCCTGTCCTTTCTGCATCCTCCTCCCAGCTTTGTCTGGTTCCCCCCATGCTGGTTTCCATCTCTCCTTAAGAGACACCCAGTGTGTTTTGGCTCCATCCTTTTTGATTCTTTTCTTTATCAATAGCACTAAATTCTTGAGTAATTATATTTGCTTTGTAGCAAATCCTATAAACACCGTGATTAAAAAAAATCTAATTTGTTACAGCACTTCTGAACTAATTGGCTAAGATATTGAGACAGCAGCAACTTTATAATGTAATAGTTAGTTCAAGTAACCTTTTCCAGAGAGAGTCCTTAGGCACTGCTTTTCCTGGGTTCTAACAGTAAGTGTATCCTTGAGGACCATAACAAGTGCCTGAGAAGGGGGACTGTGCTGCAGCTGCTTTGCAGCAAAGATTTTATTTTTTGAATGAAAGTTAGCATCTTGGTAATTTCTAGAACAAAAACCTCTGCCCCACCTTGTTGAATTTGTTTTACACACGTGTTTACCACCTGTTCCATTGTGTCAAAACACTCACATGCCAACTATCTCCTCTTACCTTCATTTAAATACCCACCTCGCTTTTGCAGGGGGGTTGTTCTCCAGCCACATTCTCCCTGTTGCTTTATAGCTGTGAATTTCTTGTTAGTGCAATTTGTATCATGTGCTGCTGCTCGGCCTGGTACTTAGCCAAGTCTGCTAGTACATGTGAGCATAGAGTCATAGAATGGTTTGGGTTGGAAGGGACCTTAAAGACCATCTAGTTCTACCCCACGTGCCATGGGCAGGGACACCTCCCACCAGCCCAGGTTGTTCCAAGCCCCATCCAGCCTGGCCTGGAACACTGCCAGGGAGGGGGCAGCCACAGCTTCCTTGGGCAGCCTGGGCCAGTGTCTCACTACCCTCACAGGAAAGAATTTCTGTCTAATATCTAGTCTAAATCTCCCCTCTTTCAGTTTAAAGCCATCACCCCTTGTCCTATCACTACATGATCTTGTAAAAAGTTCCCAGCTTTCTTGTAGGCCCCGTTCAGGTACTGGAAGGTGCTGTCAGGTCTCCCCAGAGCCTTCTCCAGGCTGAACAACCCCAACTCCCTCAGCCTGTCCCCATAGCAGAGGTGCTCCAGCCCTCTGATCATCTTCGTGGCCTCCTCTGCAACTGTTCCAACAGCTCAGCTCCTTGCCTCTTCCCTGTGATGCTGGGACTGTTTTCCATGTCTATTAGCTGTGCAGAGCCCAGGGAACAGTCCTGAAATCCCATCACTTTTTGCTCTCTTTGGAGGTCTCAGGGTGAAATGAATGGCTGGTGGGTTCAGAAAAGTGGCTGCCATCATTGTTTTTTGCTTTAATAAATGGATATGCCTGACTTCAACAAGCAGATCCAAGTCCAGACCTGGATCCAGATGTTCCCCCATGGTGCAGTCTTGTACCCCAGCTTTCCCTGTCTCACCAGTTGGATTATTTCTCCGGTGGATGTGGTCTGGGTTAGTGCTGCATTCTCTGATGCAGTGGGGTGAGCCTGGCATCCACAACATGACCCAAGGCAGATGCTTTTAGGAAAGTCCTTGTAATAATTTCACTTCCCATAACCAAAATGAAGTGCTGAGGGTACACGGGGTACCTCAAGGCAGGTGTCATGGGTAATTTGAAATGAAATGAGTTGGGGGGGGGGGCGGGGGGGAGAATAGAAGCCTGGCCAAAGGTGCTCATTGCTCTCCATCAACCAAGAAATCTTCCCAGCAAAGAGGGGATTAGGCTTTTCCTTGCCACTGAGTTTTCTAACACGGCCCATGTCTGTGCTGGGGGAGCTCAGATGGGATGTGAAGGCTTCATGTGCATCCTGGCTGCACTCGCAGAAGGCTCGAGAGGTTGGGTGAAAGGCGTTGAAGTTGTTCCACGCTGAGGATTTCATCTATATTTAGGGAGGAAAAGGAAGCACTTAACTACCAGCTGCATATCGACTAACAAGGGTTATATTAGAGAAAAACGGTCCATCACATTTTATTTCCTTCCTGCCTTGCAAATCAGTTGGGGAGTGTAAGCTGTCCTTGCGGTCCAGCATCCCAGAGCCAGAGTTTGGATCTGTTCTCCACTTGTTCACTCACCAGTGTTACCCATACCTGTGACAGCCTTACAGTGCGAGGGGAAAAACAAACTTGGGTTGCTGATTCGTGTCAGAAGGTCACCAAAGAGGTGTGACATCCCCGTGTGTGGCAGATGCAGGGGGTGGGGATGCTCCCCAGCTGAGGAGGTGTCTCAGTAGCCAAAGAGCAGCCTTAGTGCAGGCCTGAGCATGAGATGTTACGGTTCCTGAAGTTTTTTTTTCCTTTTGTCATCTCCTTCCACATAGGAAGGGGGCTCTGCTGGGCTGATCTGTTAGTCAGTAAAAGGAGATCACAGTTGTGCTGAAGTAATCTGGTTTTCATCCATGGGAATGGAAGCTGTCTGGATGTAGCCCTGGCTTAATTGGCAGACGAGGTGTTCCACTCTGCAGCGGGTAGGGATTAAAAAAAAAAATCTGCAATAATGAATCTTTTCTTTAGAGTAACTCAGGTAAGATGAGCTGTGATAAATAGGAAGTCAGGAGGTGCAGAGGAGGGGTCCCGCGGGCACGGGGCCAGGCGCTGCCGAGGGGTCAGGGCAGCGTTTGGAATGGATTAACCAGCTTCATCGGAACTCCTTCCCTTGACAGCCTGAGGTTACAGCTGGTAATTAACAAGAAAAGTGCTTTAGCTTTTTAACAAGCAATATGGCCCTGTTCAAGGAATTTATTTACAATATTTCTTCTTTTCCTGAGTGACTCCAGTCACTTCCACTGTGGAACAAAGGGAGCCTTAAATAATTGTGAGCCTTAATTAGGTGAGAAACTGTGTTATAATTCAATGAATTATTTGTTTGACTTGGAGAGCTTCACACTGGTGGGTGGCAAAAAGTCATAGCAGTTGCATGGTGTAAATACTTCACACTCCCATTATATGTGATCTGTTTAATAATACCCTGTGTGAAAGTACGAACGCTGTTTTGTTTATTGCAATGATGGGCTGTCTTCAAATCTAAATTAAGGAGCTCAAGATTGGAGCCATGGAGATCATTTTTCCAGCTGGCTTTTGGATGATGTGCCCGGAGAAGTGGCTGACCGTAGGGACCCACGGTAGAAAACCAGGAGCTGAAAGCTGCTGCGTTACAAACCTGGAGTGGTACCAGGTCTGACACGGCGTTCCCCTCTCCTCAGACATCTCCTCTTTCAGGGCTTAAATGCTTCCAAGAAAAGAGACCTTGGGAAGTGGAGTGGGGAGCTGGGGTTTTTATTTTTCATCAGGAGAATCATAAAGGTGAGCCTGGCACGTCAGGCGTGGTGAGAGTGGGACTGGCATTTCCCTCCCGGCTCTGTGCACAGCCTCGGCTGCAGCCCGCAGGAGCCCAGCTGTGCTCAGACAGATCAGGAGCCATCTGCCTGTCCCTCACAGAGCATCCAGATGTGCACTGACCCCACGGCCCCTGGGGGTGGCTCACAGGGCCGTTCTCTGCAAGCTTTGCGCTGTTTCTTTAGAAACAGCCGAGCTGGGGTCTGTAAGTGTCCCCTGGTCTCTTTGGTGACAATGAAAATGTAAGAAGAAATGAAAGGGATGGTGGAGGGTGACTCCTGCCCCACCACATGGCCAGTTATGGCCAGCAGAAAAAGTATCTGGGATGGATTTATTTTTGTATTGATATACTCATCTATTCGTGTGTGAATGTTCACATGTATCACTGCACATGGATGGAACTTGCAGTGCTGTGATGCTGCTGA
Organism: Podargus strigoides; assembly: GCA_028020825.1. Lineage (NCBI taxonomy): Eukaryota > Metazoa > Chordata > Aves > Caprimulgiformes > Podargidae > Podargus > Podargus strigoides. The sequence goes on from CM051640.1 coordinate 1,684,922, forward strand.
GTTGTTCCAGCTGCTGCCAGAGGTTCTGAGGAAAGGAGCATTTCTACTACAGATGGGGTTTTTTGTCAAAATACTCTTGATCTAAGACCAGTAGTGTGTCCAGGTGGGAAAAGTCACCTTCAGTGACCCTGTGGGCTGTGAGCTCCCCCAACCTGTGACACACAGGAGGCTGCACGGATACTTGGCAACAAGTTTTTGAGTTTCAGGAGCATAGATATGTAAGCATGGAATTAAATCTGCTTAAGACCTGTGTGCAAAGCCACACTCCATCTCCCCAGAACAATGCTTTTCCTTGATAGCAGAAGAATATATTTAAGCTTAGCAAAGAAAGCATTTCCAGGAAAGCCACTGAGAAGCAGAATGGGGATATGCTGACTGCTTCTCCAAAGATAATGCAAAGATATTGGGGGTGTTCAAAAAACGGGTTGATGAGGCACTTGAGGCCATGGTCTAATGGTCTAGTGGTTAGGAACATGATGGGATAAAGGTTGGACTTGATGACCCTGGAGGTCCCTTCCAACCATAATTATTCTATGATTCTGTGATAAGTTTTCTTCTCAGAAAAGAACATAAATGGAGTGTAGTAGTGGGGTTTTTTAAATCCCTCTGTGTGTTTAAATGCTTAGTTGGTGCAGGGCTCTGAATGTGTTACTTTCCTTAAGAAAAAAGTGTGTGCACGAAATGATTTTGGTTATTTATTTATTTGTTCTTGGTTGGGTTTTTTTTCTTCTCTTCTCACAGCCCTGGGTCGCTGAAGCCACCAGCAGCAGTGTTGCTGTTGGTACTTGAGGGTCACAGTGGGTGGCAGGGGGGAAGGAGCTGTGCAGGTGGTGCTGGATCCAGTTGCTCTGCAGGGAGAGGAGAAGGGGAGTGGGGCACCCCACAGCACACAGTCCCTGCCTGAGCTGTCAGCCTGCACTGCGTGCCTGGGATTTTAACAGGCGGGCAGGGAGAAGACTTAATCATTTCTGAATGTCTGAGAGCAGAGCTGGCAGTTGGGTTTAATTTGGGTTTTGGGGATGGGGACATTAAGGCGTGTACTGGGAAGCATCAGCCTTATAGAAGCTGGGCTGCTGGGGCTTGCTTTTGCTCCTTTAGTGTCTCGTGCTATGTGCAAACCAAAATAAGTGTTGACTGCAACGTTGGGCAAAGCCAGGTTTTAAAGTGCTGGTGATGGTAACTAGCAAAGCCATCAGCTGGGCTCTCCCTGCCCTCCTGTGTGATGCTGCCCCAGCTGCTCTGCTTCCCAGCAACTGAAGCACATGCTGTTTTCCTAGCCTACCCCTGACTTTTTTGTGTGTGTGGTCTTTAAACCTATGCATAAACCTACTGTATTTAACCATCAGACCCTGCCCATCTGCCCGGGGAAGGATCCATTTGGTGGACTAATAAATCTTCATATCCTCAAATAATTAAAAAGTAGTTGTTACAAGACCCAAAGCTCTGCTTTCTCTTCCCTGTCTTCCCTCTGCTCCTCGGGGATGCTGCATTGCCACACAGCTCATTGGAGAGGTTTCCCATGGGTCCTCTCCCCATCAGGGATGGACCAGGTCCTTTCAGCCCAGGGCTTGCTTTGTGAGGAGGTCTGCAAGGGCTTCAGCAGGCTTTGCCCCATTGCTCTGCTTCATTGTCTTATGTAGCCTGTAGCTTTAGTCCATTCCTGAAAATACATTAATTTTTTTTTGTAGAGAAAGACCAGAGTGAGTGGATGAAGAGGAACCTCCTCATTTCAGTGTCTTTTTCTCTGAGAAAAAAATATAACATTATCCTTGTTAAGACAAACTAATTGATTTTTGGCTGACTTCCATTTTTCAGTGTTAGCATTCATGTGTCACCATCTCTGCCTCTCTTCTGCATTTTATCCCTTCCTACAAACCCTGTGTTTATTTCTCAGCAGTTATGTGTGTCTGGAGGAGTGTAGTAAATTGTACTACTGTATTGTCCTCAATATATGCATATGTGTTTATTCTCCCAAAAGAATTGCTTATGCAAATATACTGATAAGAAAAGAAATACGTAGTTTGGCTTTTCTCCTTCATGAATGCTGATGGGTTGCTGTAACAAGGCCCTTCTCTCGCTGCAGCTGGAGCAGCTGTAAACCCACTGCAAAAGATAAATTAAAGAAATTTCCTGTTCATACCCACTCTTGTGAGTTCTAAGGGAAAAGGAAGGTGTTGGCCATGCTCTGTTAATGCTCCCAGGTAACTTGGCTCTCCATTTTAGTCCTGGCTCCTGGTTGTCTTTGCAGTCTATGTATTAGTTTTGCTAGAGACCATTTGAGGGACTGGCCATGTCCATGGGAGGTACCTCTGTCCTTTTGCACCGTGGCTCTGTGGCTGCCCTGGGTCCAGCCTGGCAGAGGTGTGTAACCCCTTGACAGGTGGTCCCCCAGTCCAGCATCATGCCTAGATCTGCTTCTCTAAGCTTGAAAGCCATTACCAGTAGTTCCCCCTTGTTTCCTTTACCTCTGATTTCCCAAGCATTAATGCCTGCTTGGGGCACTGCTCCTTGCCCTGGCTGGAGGATCTGCAGAAATCAGGCAGGTTTTGCATTACTGTGCACTGGTGCCACTTCTGTAGGGAGCAATCAGTGGTGGGACCATGGGGACTGGAGCCTGGGGACCAGAGCCTGGGGACCCTTGGAGCAGAAGCTCTGAGGGGAAGGTGTGCACTGGCTCCTCTGTCAGCTCCCAGCTTGAGCACAGCCCTCGGGGCAGGTGAGTTTGCCTTTCCAGACAGCACAGCCTGGGTTTGGAGCAAGCTGGAGGAGCTTTATAGCTTTATTACTTTTCTTTTTATGATACTAGCTTAAAGAAAAAAACTAGAAAAAAAAAAAAAAGGAAGGGTTTCAGCCGTGTGTCTTTTGTCGATGTATTTATCACCTTAAAAGACTTAACCAGGTAGTGAGAAATTCAGTAAAAAAACCTCACTGCATTATTTTGAAATAACACTGGTGTTTAGCATTGGCTCGTCTGTTATGGATGTTGTGAAACCATTTTGAGTCTTAAATCTTTTGTAATTTGTGGAATAATCACAAAATTGTTAAAATCCAATCTGTAAATCTTGTGGGCAATTGAGGCTGTTCTCCCCCACCCCGTTTGCCTGGTTTTTTACTCCTCAGGAGAAGCAATTTCTTTCTCTGACACACTTAAGAGATTGCTCCCATTTCTTTGTGTTTTATAGCTGGGCTATTACAGCACTAAAAATATTTAATATTATTTAATCTGCTTTTGTAATGAATCCCAGGCAGCCTTGGTTTGGCTGTCCTGGTGGGAATGGTATCCTCACCTCAGTCTGCAGCAGGAGGCTCCCAGCATTGGTAGCTCTGTTGTGTCAGGAGCTGCACATTCAGCTGGAGTCAAAATTAAATAGATTAAAAAATCTCACTTTGGTGACCTAGCCAGAGTTCAGGATGCAGAGCAGCACGTGTGGTTTATGCAAGCCTGGAGAGTGTTATCCCACAATGGAGTGGTTTTATCCCCTGGAAAGCAGAGGTAGAGATTTATCTGAGGGGAGCACCCTCTGAGGAGGACAGAGGTCCCTTCTGGTCACTCACCAAGCCACCTCTCAGCATCCCTCCTTGCCCAGGAGCACAACCCAAAAGCCAGCAGGTCTGGGCATGCTGCCTTTGGGGCAGCTGTGTCCTTGCTCACTCCACTGCACGCTTCTTCCAGTGGCCTCTGAAAGCTTTGCTGCCTGACTCCAGGTGAAGGGGACTTCTGGGGAGATGGTGTTGGGAGACCTTTGGCTTTATTTCCTTCTCCTGCTGGTCTCAGCAAGGGTCACTGACTCCATGGAAGAACAGTGGATGTGGTGAGATGCAGCCATGGCATGATACAGGGGGAAAAAATAGTTTGCTTCTAGAAAGAGAGAAACCATCTGATTGTGTCCCAGAAGCTCATGGCAGACTCTCATCCCAGTACAAGACTGCTTCTGCCCTGGGCTGGGCAGTGACAGGGTTACACTGATGTGGAGCTGCTGTGGACGATGAAAGCGCCAGCACACCCATAGGATGCTGGGTTTCACCCACCCGTTACCAGTTAAACTGGTTGTGAGTGCAGCTGCATCACCATTGACTGGCTTGACCCAGCAATGGCCTGAGCAGGATTTCTTCTAGACACAGTCTAGAAATAGTTCGCAGTCTTTCCTGCAGGTAATAGCATGCTGGTTTTGTGCAGTTTCTAGCTTTAGATTCTGGCAAGGCAGATACCTACACCAGTGTCTGGGTTGGGTTTCTCTGGTCTGTCTGGCAGCAGCATCTCCTGTGACTTTGGTGCTCTTGTTGAGCCACTCCTCACCCCAGGGTTAATGGAGCTTGTTGCAAGCTCCCCCTTCCATCCTGGGATTAGAGCAGCCTGTTGGTTTTCAAGGAAACAGGCTTTACCACATTACCCATTCCATTGAATTCAAGTCTCAGCAGCTTTTTTGTTCTTTATGTGCTAGGTTTCTCTTAGTTGGCCTCAAGGGACCAATCTAACATGTGAGGAGTGCTCCATGCCCATTGTGGGAATAAACGTAACTCGTGCTACAGACTCTTCCATGTGTGCTTTGCTGGATCCTTTGGGTTGGGTTGGTTTTTTTCCTTTAATTTGTGTGAGAATTTGCTGAGTATTAGTGAAGCAGACCTGGGGGGAGCAGGGATTCTTAGGCATGGGTTTAAGGTGTCACCAAGCATGTCCCCATGCACTGGGAGGGAAGTTCAGGTCTGCTGAGCCTGGATCGTGTTTGGGACCTGCGGCTTTACAGGTGGTAACGGTGTCCTTCCTGCTGTTGCTTTACTTGTGGCTGCTTGCACTGGAGAGGACGTGTCCCCTTGGTGTCACCTCCACCTTGGCACGTAAAGAGTGCACGCTGGGTGAGTTTATTTACGGCGAGACTTGTTCCCTGTTGTTATGACTCTGCAGTCTCACATCTCCGCTCCATGCGGAGGTTGACTCCTGCAAGGATTCGCTGTAATTACACAGGCAGCAATAGATGAGCATTAGCAATGTTTGATTGCAAAATTTTGTAGGTGTCAGCAGTTTTTCCTACCAAAAAAGCTTTTAGCTCTTGGGCAGAAAGTCAAGTGCCATTTTAAATGTATAGCCATCAGGATTTGGAAAAAAAAAAGAGGGAGTCAATCTGGTTGGTGGTTGGTTGGTTTTGGTTTTTTTTTTGGATGAAGTGCATAATAAGCTCTTAGCTCAGATAAATCCTAATTGAGGATTCAGTCAAGGCTGTTGCTAAATTAGCAGAGCAGGTCTGCTAGACAAATGCAGCTTCAGCTTGTCAAAATAAGCAATTCTTAAAATTCTCACATGAAAAGAGGATTTATGTCATTAAACCCTTTTATCTTCCCCCCTTCCCAAACACAGCCCTCTTGCCCCTTTCAAAAATTGCCCAAATCCATCCCAATCACCACAGCACATGGCTCTGGTCTTGCTCCCATACCGTTTTGCCAGGCTGTGGCTGCCCTGGGGTCAGTGTCACACACTCCAAACAGTGTCTTTGGTTGACCTTGGAGAGGTCCCTTCGAGGGTTACCTGGGTATCACTCTCAAATTAATGTGTTTCCTCTGGGGTTCTTTCAGTTCCCCAAATCAAGGCCTTTCAGGTGTAAATGACCCCTGAGAAGTACAGACACGCCTGGGAAGGCTTTGGGATGCACCATGGAAGCGTTCCTCCTGGCAGAGTAGGGCTGAAGTGGTGGTGGGATGTGGTGCTTTGAGGGGTCCAGCAAAATACCCAACAGTCAAGCCCTCAAGAAGATTATCTGCTGGTAGACAGTGCTAAATGACTAAAGCTGTAAGAAAAATAGCCATCCTGTATCTGTGCATGTTGTCAAACCTCGTGGGTGAAATGTGGCTCAGAGGAATAACTTCTGGGTACTTGTCCACCTGAATTTCTTTCTTTTTATTAAAGCACTTACCCTACATGAGCTTCTGGATGGCTTTACCCTGGACTTTATTGTGGCTAGAAAATTACAGCTAGGTAACCAATTTCACATACACCCAGCTTGTCTCAGCATGAATGTGGTGTTTCATACTCCCCATTGCTCTCTGCCTTGGTAACGTGTTTATTCTCCTTCCAGTTCAAGGTCAATGGCGAGTGGTGCACCTGGATCAACTACGCCCGCTTCCAGGAGCTGGTGCGAGAGCACGAGCGGAGCAGCGGGTCCAGGACGTTCACAGCGGCCGACTACGCAGCCAGAACTCCTCCCTGGGCACTGTTTGGGTCCAGAGAAAGGGGCTTCGACCCCCTGGACGTGAGGTACCAGCGGAGGGACAAAGCGAGAGACATCTCCGGGTGCTGAAGTGAGATGGGGGCTTGCCCAGCTCCTGGCTGACTGTTGAGTTTTGTGGTCTCCATTGCCAGGCTAACACTGATTTTTAATCTATTCACCTAGGTTTTTGTGATGTTTGATACTGAGAAGGAGGGTAAAGCCTTTATTTAACCCCTCCCTCCTGTTTTTAGGGCTTCGTGGATAAAAATATTTGTAATGCCCTCTATCTCAAATCACAGTGGTGCATGCCAGCGATTTATCACCGCTGGCCGCACGCTGAGGGAGGCGGTGGCTGTGGTCTCTGCAGTGTTTGGGGTTGGATGTGGGGGGAGCGTTCATTTGACTTCTGTGCCTTGCTGCTAGGAGAGCCCGGTGCCTGCTGGCACCCAGCTCGGCAGCAAAATGTTCCAGGTCCGTGAGGATCAGTGCCCAGGGGGTTTCACACCCTGGCTGGATCTGTGCAGGTGGGACTGCAGAAGGATCTGGATCGAAAAGCCCTGAGCCCTGCTGGCAGTCCTGCAGTACAGACAGTAACAAAGAGTGATGTATTTAAACACTGGCACCAGTTCCTACAGAGACCCCAACCCCAAGAAGCTGAAGCTTGGTCTGAGTGACAACAGTGCTCTTAATATTGTCTGCAGCTTCCACTATCCCTCCAAATATTTTCCAACTTCAGGGGTTTAGCAGCCCTACACCACATCTAATTCTTCAAAGCCCTGTTGGGCCCCTGCTGTGGGTGTCCTGGTGCTGCTGGTGGTGAGGATGTGCTGGGGGAACCAGCAGGTGTGGGTGTCAGCTTCCTTCGGCCCAGGGCAGGTGAGCAGGGTCACTGCTGGTGTGGGTGGAGGTGGCAGTCTGATGTAAGTGAAAACTGAATGCAATTGAGATCTCTTTTGTCAAGAAACCAGCTCTCTTAGGAGAGGTGGCATCTAGGCACGAGGTCCAGTGACATGTCCCCGGGTGTTACTCTCGGTGACCCCAGCTGTGCCTGGCACTCTGTCTGGAGGTACTGCAGCCTGAAAGTTGTATTTAAATGAGAGGGGATTGGGCTGTTTTCTCTTGGGAAGATCCCCACCTTCCTGTGCCAGCGACCTTTCCCTTTCTGTCTGTGCAACATCCCCATGGGCTGCAGTCCCCAACGAGTGGCAAAGGACCAGTCTGCAGACCCAAATTGGCTACAAGGCTCCTCCTTCCCAGCTGCCTCTGCCAGTGCCTTCCACCGAGACACTGGGCAGCACTGGCCACTCTCCCCGCTCCCCGCCAGCCTCTGGGGAGAGGGGGCTGTGGTGTGGGGGGACAGCAGGCACAGGGGCTCCCACTGTCTGCTGCAGCGTGGCTTGACCTGCTCCAGCTGAAGCCCCGGGAGCCTGCCCCAGCCTGCTGCAGGAGGAGCTTTGGTTGAGGCACAGGGGGTGTCAGCTGCTGGTGGGAAGGAAAAGGCAGTCATGCCGGAGTGGTGGTGTTGTGCCACTGAACTCCAGGAGCCCAGGTCAGAGCTCCTCACCGCGCTCCCACCTGAGCAGTGAGGTCTGGAAGCCTGTGAGGCCCAGGGCCCGTGGTGCTGTGGATGGGACTGTTCCTGAGATTGGGATTATTTTTTTAAAAAGAACCTCATTTCTTAAACTGTAAAAAGTGTTTCTAAAGAAGAAAGAAAATAAAGTGATTTTCCCTAGAGCCCCTTTGTTGTCGTTGCTGTATGAGACTTTGTAAGAGGGGATGCTGAATGGATTAGCTTCTTTTTTCTTGTTGGCACGTGGAATGGAAGGGAGAGCATCTGTGTGTCCATGGATGATGGATAGGGCTTGGCTGATGGGAGGCTGCTCTGACAGGTTGGTCACCTGGCTCCTGTCCCCGAAGCACTGGATGGAGGTTGGAGGTGGTGAGAAGCCCCCCTCTTTCCTCAGAGCGATGCCAGGCAGGACACAAGTGGCACCAGCAAGCCCTGGGGAGGGACAGGACATTTTCAAGTCATCCATCCGTCTTCCTACAACAGAAACCCGACACAATCACGCTGCTCTGTGTGTATTGCATCACCCAAGTCCAACCAGGGACTCTCCACCCCAAGGTGTCCACACTGTGTGACTGCATCTGGCTGGAGGCTGAGCTCTGTGTCTTGAGTGTCCCAGCCAGGCTGGTGGGAGCCTGTGCCCAGGCCACTGTGTGCCATGGGCTGTCTCGAAAACTGCTGTTGGGGTGAGCCAGGCCATGGTCATGGTGAGATCTGATCTTGGCTGCTAATGCTGCTTCCTAGCTAAGACGTCACAGAATCATCTGGGTTGGAAAAGATCTTGAAGATCGAATCCAACCATCAACCCAACACTGACAGTCCTCAATTACACCATATCCCTGAGTACTGTGGCAGCCCGAGCCTTAAACACCTCCAGGGATGGGGACTCCACCACATGTCCACATGTTCCATCCTTTACAGCCCCGTCCATGGGAGCTGGTGAGTACCAAGCTGAGCTGGGAGGGAACCTGCTTGTTGCCTTCTTCCACCAGAAAAAAATTTGTGTTGTTGGTGATAGATTTTGCTGTTCAGTGAATGGTAGAGGAAAAGCATGGATTCATTAAGGCATTGAAAACTCTGGGTGAGAATCTTTGTGTATTTGGTTCAGTGGTGGGCATCTGTCTTCAAGCAAGGTCTCCAAAATGACTTTTTTTCTTCGTTTCCTGACCATATTTTCAGAAAATACTTCCTAAATCCTCACAGGAGAGGGATTTGACTTCATTAAGAAACAGGCTCAAGAAAGGATGCTCTCCTTTCCCCTCCGGAGAAGGATTTGTCCTGTTCCCACCACAGCTTCTCCAGGGACGATCTCATTCTCTGCTCAGTCACTCCTCTGTTCTCCTGGCCATGTTTGACACCACTTCACTCCCATCTGGGCTTTGGGTGGAGGTCAGCAGCACTGGAGAGCCCCCATGCTCCATGCTGAAAGGTTTGAAGCTGTTAACAGGAAGAAACACATTTACTAGTGAGACCTGTACTCTGAGTCCTGCTTCTCATGGGAGGGATGCTGTGTAGAGAAGGTGACTTCTCAGAAACTCCCAGTCCACCTTTGAGTTAAAAACTGTTGTGTTCTGGGCTTATTTTTTTCAGAACTAATGGAGTTTGAGCAAAACTATAAGGGGTGAGCACAGATGTTTAGTTGGTGCAGAGACCTCTCCAGCCACCTCTGCAAGACTGTTGGAAGGTTTGGCTCACATCTGCCAGCCCAGGCAGTTGTCCCAGGGCATCTCCCAAGCCACCAGGTGTGTGTTTATGTGGTGGTCCTCCCTGTTTTCTCGTCAGCTCTGGGATTACTGGCATCCTTGTTCCTCTGCGTGACCTTTTGTAAATGTGGAGCGTGGTGGGACCTTCCTGTAGCCAAGTCCTAGGGAAAGGAATTTGTCCATGCCATAAGAAATAAAGGTCCACAAGTGTTTCACTGCCTCCTCACTACCAACCTTCTGTGGGTTAACTGAGGTCAGGAGCAGCTTAGGCAAGACAGGAGCTTTTTGTGGGTCTCGTGCTAACTCTGGTGCATCAGCTGCATGTGGGGACAGCTGCAGTTTTGGGCTGGCACGTTTGGTGTCCACCATAACCCACCATTTTCCCCTTAATGGATTTCAGCTCTTCTGCACCTATTCCTCCATTCTGGGCCAGACACCTCCACCCCACACCCACCTCCCTGACAGGTGAAGCAGCCATAAATCACCAGGATTCACCCCAATCCCTTGCTCGTCCAGGATGAGCACTGGTAGCAGCTGGAGCTGCTCTGGGAGAGGTGGCCCCAGCGCTGGAGGAGCCCTGGGGCTGCTGCCCTCAATGGCTGCCACAGTGATTAGTACTTCATGTAAAGTGCTCCCCAGAACCCCGACAGTGCCTTCCCTTGGAGATCCTGAGGGAGCCCTGAAGAAAACTCTGCCTGTGTGTTTTCTCCTTGCTGTGGCATTAGCACTATTTCTTCTCCAGCCCCCCGGGACACACAAATTGCTGCTGTCCCCATTACACAGTGCTGTTCCACGGGCCATTGAGCTCCGACGAAATAACTTCTTGGCGCTGTAAAATCCTCATCCTCCCTGTGTCCCCACATCCCCTCCATCCTTCTCCCTGATCCTCCCTGTGTCCCCACATCCCCTCCATCCTTCTCCCTGATCCTCCCTGTGTCCCCACATCCCCTCCATCCTTCTCCCTGATCCTCCCTGTGTCCCCACATCCCCTCCATCCTTCTCCCTGATCCTCCCTGTGTCCCCACATCCCCTCCATCCTTCTCCCCGATCCTCCCTGTGTCCCCACATCCCCTCCATCCTTCTCCCTGATCCTCCCTGTGTCCCCACATCCCCTCCATCCTTCTCCCTGATCCTCCCTGTGTCCCCACATCCCCTCCATCCTTCTCCCTGATCCTCCCTGTGTCCCCACATCCCCTCCATCCTTCTCCCCAGTCCTCCCTGTGTCCCCATGTCTCCTCTCCATCCTTCTCCCTGATCCTCCTTGTGTCCCTATGTTCCCTCCATCTTTCTTGTCTTCCCTGTGCTCCCTCCATCCTTCTCCTTGGTCCTCCCCACTATGTTCCAGGGCTCCAGGACAAGTCTGTCCAAAGGGGGTGCTGGTGGCTGGTTTGCAGCCCTGGAGATGGGGCTGATGTGGCCACCACTGCTGGGGCCTGGAGAAGAGGACAGGGGAGAGGGATGAGGTGGGTGACCTGCCCAGAGGCCAATGCTGTGACATCCCCATGGGGATAGGCAGCTGAGATGTTTCAGAACAATCATGATTTCCCCTGCTCAGGGGCTGGTGGGGGAACACAGCCCCCCAGTACCAGGCAGGGTGGTGTCCAGGGCTGCGTCCCGCCCGCTTCTCCCTCTCGGGCTCCATCTGACATCTGGAAGCCGCTCGGAGAGCAATTTGGGCAGAATTCACTCCTGCAATTACACTTGAATTGCCTTGTGCTTAAAGCAAATCTTTCAGCGCACGTATCGGGAAGCAATCCTCTTACCCAAGAAGCTTCCAATTGTACAACTTGGCACAAACCACCCCCTCGAGCTCTCAGGGACACGCAAAGCAAAGGCCCAGCCGGGCAGTGGGAATGGCTGGGGGAGCTCCAGGGGGGTCGTGCTCCGGGCGTGCTGGGGCCAGGGAGCTTCGCCTCTGCTGCGAGGGGTTTGTTTTACCTGCTCTCCAACAGCAGTGTTTCATGCTTCACCTAAAATTGCTTCTTTTAAGATTTAAAATAGATTGCGGCTCGCCGGGATGCTCGCAGAGGCTGGAGGTTGGGGGTTTTTGCAGGGAAGCTTTAATGGTGTGGGATGTACTTGATGCACTCCAAAAAAAAAAGATCTTTAGTTAAATGAGGTCTTTGCTGTTCTGCCAGAGATCAGTAAGAGGTCCCAATCTGGAAAGATCTCTCCGGAGTCATGATTTGAGGATCAGCCCGTGCTCTTGCGATGGGGATGCTCTGTCACTGTAAATATATTTGACTTAATAACTGAGTCATGCCAGCCCATTTCCATAGGTTTGGTCAGAACTGCCTTCCAGCAGTCTGTGCCAGGACTGCAGGGGGTGTCTCCATCCTCCTCGCTGCCCCCAGCGCTGCCCAGGACCCCCCCAAAGGAATGACCTCCCTCCAGTTTGGGGGATTTTGTCCAAAGCCAGGTCATGATGTGCTTCCCGGGCACCATTTCCAGCGAAGAGGGACCTGTTGCTTCAACAGTCAGCCTGGAGGCTCAGGAGGTTCCATCCTAAAGGCAGAAGTATTTTATAACCACTTAAAGCCAGGGAGCATTTGAGGAGCCCTGTGCCCCAGCTCCTCCCCCTGGTCCAGCCTGGCATCCCTCCTCCCCACACCGCGGGCTCCGGCTGCGCTGCCGTAGTGCCCTGACTCACGGCGTGAGTCATTCGGGCTGAGGGGCTGCATTTCATCTTTTAATGAGGGTAAATGTATTTGTTTCCAAAAATCTCCAGCAGACAAACATCCCCCAAACAGCGAATTGTCATCCATCAGCTTTGTCTTCATCTGGCTCCGCTCCTAAATCATTTACGATGTTGGAGCCGCTCTTGTGCCTTGAGGGGAGAGGAAGAAGATCGGAATTAATTGAAGAAAAGGCATCTTTTTCATTTCATCAACTGCAAAGTGAGCCAGAAGTTGGCAAAGCCCGTGGGCCCCGCGGGAGGGGACCCGACCCAGCAGTGCGAACACGTGCTGCTCCAGCAGCTTGCTGTGATGAAGGGAGGCAATTAGTGCTGGGGAAATATCTCAAAAGTTCTTGTGTTTCTGGAGCTGAGCTTTCCCGGAGGGGGGAGCTCACCAGTTCCTTCCCTGCTCCTCCTCCGCTCCATCTCTGTCTCCTCCCATCCCTGCCCAAACAAGACTGACCAGGGACTGCTCACTGCATCAGGGATGACGGTGGCAGGTGCTCTGGGGTCTCATTTCCAGCAGTGAGGGGACATTTAGGAGGAGGCAGGGAACCCACACCAGGCAGCACCCGGCTCCTTCGGCCAGTCCGAATGTTCACTCCCAACATCTGGGGAGCAGTGGCATGACTGAAGCCAATGAGAGCACCAAGGGGGGCTGATTTTATGGCTGTCACCATCCACTGCTCCATCCCTGGTGCCCACATCCCCATTCCAGTGTGGGGCACAAGCCCACCTGGCCGCGTCCTCCAGCTTCCTGGAGCAGGGCCACCATACTTGGGTTGTCTCCCTGGTCCTCAGACAAATCCTGGCTTATCCCTTCATCCCAAAACAGCCTTTCTCCATTATTACTTGGAAAGACTGAGGAAGAAAAGCTTTTTCTGCCATTTGTGCAGCCCTGGTGACTCCATGTCATGAGCAGTTCTCAAAAAGGTGACATGGAGATGATCTCCCATCCCAGGAGACACTGGAAAGGTTCACAGAAAGACAGCAGAGGTGGGGTAACCACCTCCAAGAGCAAATCACTGGTTTAAATTAATTATCAGCATCTTCTGCAAGTGGGGGAGCCGGAGGTGGAGAGAGGCCAGAGGAGGGAGCGGGCAGGGGGCAGGGGCGTCCCCAAGTCCTGCAGCTGCTGATGCTGAGGGCGGATGCAGACGCAGCAGCGCCCTGGAGATGCAGAGGCGGATGCTGGGAACAGTTACATTTAATCTCGTGGTTTAAAGCATTTCCCCCAGAAGCTGTTGTTCATGTCAGACTGGAAATAATTTACAATCACAGCAGGCTCCCTATTCCTTCTACTATTTGTTCTTTTTTTTTATTATTATTTATTTTTAACAAAAGCCTGCCCTGTGTTCTTGGCGCTGTCCCCCAGTCCCTACCCTGGCTGTGGCTCTCTGCTTCCTGGCTGACCCTCTGCCCTGTCCCCAAGGACTGATGTAGCCAGAGCTCCCTATGCCACCTTTCAGAGCCAAGGGGGACCTGGCATGTGTGTCCCTGACAGGATATTGCTGTGCCTGACTTGTCCTTTTCCTTTTATACCTCTAAAAATCCAATGTGGTGTCTTGGAAATGCCACTCAGTAAAGCCTGGAGGATGCTCACCTAGCTGCAGAGCCCAGCCCTGGAGATACCCCATCAGTGGGACACCCCAGCCCTGGAACATCCCATCCATGGGACACCCCACCCCTGGGACACCTCATTCCCAGGACATCCTATCCCTGGGACACCCCATCCCTGGGGCACCCCATCATCCTCTCTGCCTCACAGCCTCTCTGTCTTCAGGCTGCCAAGGCCACGGCTCCATTCATGTATTAGAAGTGTCCAAAATGGTTATCCCAAATGACAGATCTCCTGGGATGGCTGGGGGCTTCTCCGAAGGATGCTACGGAATTAGTGAAGGTGCAACCCTGTGTTGGGGATGGAATTCCTGCACAGGGCTCCCCACTTCCACAGAAGATGCCCCAGATTGCTGGGTCTCCAGTAGAAGAGAGTTTGTTACAGCTGATCCCTCATCCCAGCTGTGCCATCGTGGTCCAGGTGAGCCAGGAGCCGGGAGCAGCTGCGCAGGCGTAGGGGTCCAGGCTTTCCAATAAATGGTAAAATGTTCAGTTCTGGTTTTCCATGAAATTTAGATTAATTTTTTTTGGAGATTCAATTAGATTTTTTTAAATTTTATTTTCTCCTACACTTTTCTCTGCCTTCATGTATTTTAAACTTTTTTTTTAAGGAACAAAGTAACTATGGTGTTATTTTTTTTAAATAAACTGTTCTTTTTAGTGAAGAAGGAAACTTTTCAAGGGTTTCACAACCTCAAAATGAATGTTTGAATTGGAAGATGAGCTGGGAAGGGTCTTTCCTTGTGGACGGTTTTGGCTTCAGTGATGTGATATTTTCACATTCTTCCCCATCTTTTTTCAGGGTGGGCTCAGACCCCTGGGGCAGCTGCTGGGACTGGTGCTCGCTGCTGGGATACCCCGGCCATGGGAAGCCAGACCCCCAGCTGCCCCATTGCACAGTGACTGGTGACACTGTTTGAATTAAACTTTCTAAACCAAAAAACCTTTTCCAGATAGATCAAAATCGATGAGAAGTGTGGTGAGAAATCATTCCAGCAAAAACATGGCACCGTTTTTTTGCTCCGATGGAGCCTGGCCTGTCTAAGGGTGAGCTGGTTCAGCTCCCTAAACCAGCTGAGGGCCAGTCCCTTGTTTGTGAGGTGGGCTGGAAGCCCTCAGCCATCCCAGCTGGGTGGCCATGGGGGACAAGGGACATGTCCATTCGCCTCCTACAAACACCTGCACCCGCGCCGAGGCTGGCTCCATCACCTCTGTCCTGCCCCCGCACCGCCGTGCGCCTTTCCTATTCTGGGATGTTTTAGGGATGCTGATAATAACCTGATCCTCACCTCTGGGGCAGCCATCTGGGAGCTTAAATCGCTGCTGCCTGCCTGCATTTCATCCTCTTTGCTGGAGGCTCAGGTTAGATCAGCTGTTTAAATCATCTTAGCACTAAATACACGTTATTTGGAAAACAGAGAGAAAGCATCAAAGACAGGAGTAATTAGCTGTTAAATGCCACAGCCGCCCACGGTGGCGTGTCCCAGGAAACGTGAAGCCACTCCTCAAATTATCCACAGTCCCCCGAGGTGCTGAGATGAAGTTGGCACCTGGTAATTTCTGCTCTGCTGGAGGCTGGTGGGTGAGACCCCGCCGGCAGGTTGCTTTCCCCATAATCCTGAAGATGGGACCTGGCTGTGAAGTTTTGCAGTGAAATGATCTTGTTGCAGCCTTTGCTGTTGCTACATCCTGGCCATGAAGCTCTGTAAGGGGTCTATAAGGGGGGGATAATGCCTTTAGGCAGCACCTATGGCATCTCACACCCTTGTTGGAGCTGGTGGAGAGAAGCACTGCCTCTCTGCCCTGGCCTAGGCATTGATATTTCCACTTCTTCCACTCCAAAACCCAAAAGGCCACTGGCACTGGGGGATGCAGAGGCTGCAGGGAGGTTTGCATGGGGCCACCAGCAGTGCAGGCAGCAGCACTGCCTGCACCCCATAGCCAGTCACCCATTCCTGCCTTCCCTGCTTAAATATATGGTATAAAACATCCACTTGCTTCTAAATGTTTGCTTAATCGGAGTTTTACTCATTCCCCCCCACAGCTGTTATTTCCCTCTCTGGCCCTGATGTTTTGGCAGCCCAGGGTGGGCAGGGCATCCCAGACATCCAGGAGATCACAGGGTTTGGAACTGCAGAAATGTTCATGGTTTTTTTGGTCAGGTCCTGTGGTCCTGCTTGAAACCCCCCTGGTGCAGCTGCCCAGCCAGGACATGATGGTAAAATATCACTTTTTTCCCCATCTCCTCACCCTGCCACTGCTGTGGCCCATGCACCCATCCTTTCCTGGGGGGAGCAGCTCGAGGATCTTCAGAGAGATGTTCACTTGGGGTTCATTTTCAATGAAAGGCAAGAGCCTGAGGAATCCAGCCCAGAAACACAGAAACAGACCCACCAGCACTTTATTTCACTGAAACACACATGCTTAGCATGGGTGAAGATGCCCCCAGTAATCCCGTGTTTATTCCATACCTCAAATCGCGCTTTCAAACAATGGGATTAGAATAAAAAGAGTTATTAAGGGTGATATTTGCTAACCCACCACGTGCTTTGGAGCGAGCCCCATCGCAAGAGGCAGTTCCCCCTGAGCTGGGGGGGCTGGCTCTGCTGGGCAGGGGTGCCCCCCATTGCATCGTGCCCCTCGCTGCGACTCAGTGCCCGCTGCCAGCGCAGTCCCCTCGGCCAGCAGCTGTAAGGGCAGAGCTTGCAGCTGGCATCAGGGCTGCTGCGGGTGACAGGGAAGTAACTCCCCTCGACTGTTTTTAAAATAAAAACTGCAGGGTATGTATCATTTAAGGAGAGTCTGCGTGTACTTTTTTTAATGTGAAAATATGCTAATTAACAACAATAATACAATTTAAAACCACAATAATTAAACAATAAATAATAAAACATTACATAATTAGCCTGGGAAAAAGGAGACTGAGGGGAGACCTCATTGCCCTCTGCAACTGCCTGAAAGGAGGGGGTAGAGAGGTGGGGATGGGGCTTTTGAACCAAGTGACGACAGGACAAGGATTAGTGGCCTCAAGTTGTGCCAGGGGAGGTTTAGACTGGATATTAGGAAGAATTTCTTCACAGAGCAGGTTGCCAGACATTGGAACAGGCTGCCCAGGGCAGTGGTAGAGTCCCCATCCCTGGAGGTGTTTAAGGGTCGGGGTGACACGGCGCTCAGGGATATGGTGTAGTTGAGGACTGTCAGTGTTAGGTTGATGGTTGGACTCTACGATCTTCAAGGTCTTTTCCAACCAAGGCAATTCTGTGATTCTGTCATAATAAACCAGCAAATAATAAAGCAATAATAACAAAGAGAATTAGCTGTGGCTTACGATTTCTGTTTGCCACCTTGAGATAATCTGAAGTCTTTGGCTTCAGATTCTGCTTTCCCTGTGTCCTTGGGGGACGGGCACTGATGGCACATCAAGGTGCCCTTTGGGTTTCAAGGAGCCAGGGGCTCCCCTCTGGACTGTGGATGGCTCTTCCCAGGCATCCAGCACTGGCTCTGATCTCTCTATGGTTTCAAGCCAGAGAAATGAGAACACATTTTTTTTGAGCCTGGGAGTTTAACTGGGCTTTTCTCATGTCTTGGTTTTTTTGGGGTTTTTTGCTTCTGGGCATGTAAAGCCTTAACCCATCTTTTCTACTTCTGATTAACATCCAGCCCTCTGTGAACTGCTGTGTGCCAGGGTCTGATTTACCCCTGGCCATGGTCAAACCTTCTTGGGGGCTGGGAGGGCACCCCCAGCATGGGCTGTGCTTGCAGCATTGTGATGATGTAGGTTACATTGGAGGTGTCCTCTGCAGCATGTGATGACAGCGGGGTTTGTTGCACTGAGGCTGGTTGGTCCTTGAAGGGGAGCTAATAAGTAAAAATCCACCTCAGTACCTTTGCACAGGACTGATGCTGTGTGGCATATTTCAGCACAGTGTGGGGTACCCGGAGGAATTTCTAACGTGCTTTGGTCTCCTCCAGCAGACCACCTCTTGAATGGTACAATATATCGTCCGCGTATTATAGAAATCTGCTTTCCAGATTAATGCTGAAGGGAAATCAGCGGTGAGCTCTGCGGGCGGGAGCTGAGGATCGTGGCATTAGCACGCTAATAATAAAACATTGTTCTTTGGCAGCAGGCTTACAGCATTACAAGCAAAGCTGCTCTGAGCTCAGCTTATGCGGGCAGAGCCGACATACCTGTGCCTCTGCTCTCCCGACACCTGCTCAGAACAAAGCTTTTTGGTTTCTTCAAACAAATACGCTACGAAGCTGGTAACACCATGGAGAAACAGCAGTGAGAAAGCAAGACCACAGAAACAGTTTGACTCAAGCCTCACTCGGAGGGATGGAGGGTGGAGCCAGCGACCTCCATTCCTGGTGAGGTCTCTGAGCCTGGGCAAACTCGTGGCATCTCAGGGTGGCGGCATGCAGCTACACGCATGGCCCCATGCAGTGGCCAAGCGAAGCCCTCGAGGACACGGGGGCACAAAAGCCCCTGCCCTGTGGGAGCCGTCGCCAGTGCCGAGCTGCCTGCTGCCCTCGTGCCCGGGGGAGCGCGCAGTTTCTAGAAGGTCTGCAAATGGCCACTTGGAAAAGGAGCGACCGTGTGTGGCTGTGGGGGGGGGGCTGACCTTGGCTGGCTGCCAGGTGCCCACCCAGCCGCTTGCTCACCCTCCCTCCTTGGCAAGGTAAGAAGATGAGATGCAAAAGCTCATGGGTTGGGACAACAAGGACCAAATCATGCCTCCTGGCTTGAGGAAGCAATGATGAATGTCTGCTGGCCAGCAGGAACACTGCTGGAGCAGAGAGCAGTGCAGCCTCAGTGTGCTGTTGTGTCACACACGGTGTGCAGGCAGGGAGCTAAAAGCAATGTTGGTGCTTCCTTTGCTGCAGGCACCATGCATCACTTGGAGGAGCGTGCCAAAGTGATTGTCACCATTCCTTGAAAACTTCTGTGGCTGCTTTTAAAATGTCGGGCACAAAGCTGGTTGCTCAGATTCCCTGTAACTAAACCAGCTTGTTCATCTCATGGAGATGACCCCTCCGTGGTTAAGTTTGCCTCGTTTTTGGGGCACACCTTGCAAAGAGGGACCATGCTTGGGGCAAAGACCTCCTTGAGGATGGGGGATCATCTTGTCCCTGGGTTTCCTCTGGTCCTGGAGCTCTCTGCAAAGGGGGTTATGGCTGGAGAGTAGATGGGGACATCACGTTTTCCCCTTCGCTCCCTTTGGGTCTGCCCCTGCCCTTGGGAACAGGGTGAAACAGGTCCCACCTGCTCCAGTGGGTGGGTTAATGTGATCTTAAAGACAAGGAGTGGACACGATGTGGTTTTTCAACAGCCCTGTCACAAAACAGCAAGTTTCACTGAAAAAACAGAGGGATAACATCTGGCTGGGCTCTCAGTGGGGACAGAGCACCCCTCCCTGCCCTGGCTTTGCTGCAGGCTGTCCCTGCCTGCCATCAGGCTGCTGGCCCATGATGCTGGGCTTGTCCCATGTGTATCTAGAAGAGAGTGAGATCAGCTGCCTGTTATTTTTAAAGGAAAAAATGTGAAAACAGCAAATGGGAGTTGGGTCCTGTAGTCCTCCCTGCTGAGACTGCTGGCTTTGATGGCACTGCTGCAGGCAGGAGCTCCTTGGGTGAGCAGGGCTTACCAGCAACCTGCTGAACACTGTGCTGGGGCTTGAGAATACATTATTCCAACATTTTCCCTTCTTTACATGTTTTTAATTTATATTTCCCTAAAGATTTCAGGAAGACCCACAGCATGAGTGGTGTGCATAGCTGGAAGCATCATGCTTGGTGCTTCCACAATATTTGCTGTGCATAGGAGACCAGTGCTTAGCCCAGACTCCAGGGGTACACGTTCTCATAGCAGTTGGTAACATCAAAGCTATGAGAAAGAGATGTGTTTATCTGTGGTGTCAAGGTGCTTGCTGCTTCCCCAACAGCCCACCGCAGCTCCTTGAGAGCTCTTCTGGAGAACAGCAGCAAGCATCCATCTCCACCTGCCCCCTCATGCACCACAGGTGGGCATGGCCAACAGCAAAACCCACTTGATCTCAGTAGTTATTTCCATATAACCACCACTTCCTGCAATTTGTGCCCTCCCAGGCCAGTGTCACAGGGAATTCCCATGCCTGTGAGAGCCATACTCCTGTGTGGAAGCAGCAACGTGGCTTGAAAAGGGCTCTGGAAGAGGAAAACCAGCAGCAAGTGGTTTCTCTACAGGTGGGTCTGGTTTGTTCTGACAGTGGTGAGGGTCTTGGCCAGGGCACTTGGGAAGGTTCTAAAAGCCACTGGGGCTGCCCAAAAGAAAGGAGGTTTTAAGCTTCAAAGGCAGATCCTTGAGCATGGAGGAGCTGATGCTGAAGGATGTCTCTGCTCGTGGATGGTGCTCAAGGTGAGTTTTGCAGCCTGGTGGGACCAGGGATGGGATGTGCTGCCCATGGTGCCACATCACTCTGTGCTGTGGGGTTAGTGGTGACTATAACTTTGAGGTCCCCTGGCCGTGTTTCTTGGGGACCTGTGAGGTGTGGGCTGCTGGCAGCTCTGCCCTGCCAGACCAAGCTCTGCTGCAGGCAGATGAGGAGGGTGCACCCCGTGCCTGGCAGTGGGGTTAGGGTTGGTGGATGAATCCTGGCAGGTGGTGGGTGAGAAACCTGCTGGGAAATGGCCATGAAATAAAGCAGCAATTGCTCTGGTGCTTTACAGCATTAGCAAAAATAATCTTAAAATTTCAAGAACAGAGTTAAAAAATAAGGAAAAAAGGACTGTTGGGATCCTTTTGGGATCTGCTCTGTCCTCTCAGAGGCTGAAAAATCATCTCCACCAGGAGCCCCAGCACGGACCAGTTCCCTGGGGGCTGTGGTGCTGGCGAGAAGCCCATGGGCTGAGCGGAACAGTGTGTTACTCACCCTGCCTTTCCTTTTGCCTAAATCCTTCCTTTTCCTCCGTTGAAGTCTGACGTGATGGAGATGTGTTGCAGGGGCCTGATGACCTGGGCATTCTGGGGCGGGTTGGACAGGAGCTGCCAGAAGCACACTCTGACTTCCCAGAAAAGTCAAAATGTGTATATATTGCTGTATTTCAAAGTATGTGGGTGTATTGCTGCATTTAAGCTCTCGTTTATCCCTCCCACCTCTGGCACACCTTGCCCCCCTCACTTGGCTCTGGGGCCAGGGCTCCCTGCTGGCACTTGCGTGTCCATCCCAACACACCACCAGCAGGTGCAGGTTTAAGGACTCCTCTGACCTCAAACCAGGCACAGGAAAGCCCAAACAGCCCAAACTGCCTGTTTTTTTCCAAAACCTGGCCCAAGTTCTGGGTCTGGCAACACACCAGCACTGGCAATACTTTCAGTGAAAAAAAAATCAGGCAAAACTGCCCATGTTTATTGTGAAAGCTTGAGTTTCAGGCAATGATTTGTAGGTGAGTGTTTATTTCCTGACTTCATGCTGGCCAACCTGTCTCAGATATTATTTCCTGCTAATATCCTAATAACCAAGTGCATTAAATTGATGGTTGTTTGTAATTGTAAACCTGTGAAACTTCTGTAAAAAGACCAATGAGCCCTGTACAGCCAGCCCTGTCTTTCTGAAGTGGTTTCAGGTGGGTTTTTTTAAACAAGGTTTTCATGTTATTTTTATAGTTGAGCTCTTCGGAGTGAGGAAGGGTGGGTAGATTTTCTGTCCATGTTAGCAGCCTTTCCTGGGCACCCCGTGATTTGCTGAGCTGCCTTCAGAAGAGGCTCTGTCAGCACATACCAAGGTGACAGCAGCAGAGAGCGAGGAGAGATGGGGCAGGGCTTTTCCCAATGGCAGCTGATGCAGGGGTTAATTTGGGCATCCGTTGTGTGGCAAGGGGATGGGAAGTGTTTGCTCACCAGACCCAAGGCTGTCTCAGAGGGCTGTCCATGCTCACCTGTGCAGCAGGTACTTGGTTTTGTGTTTCCCCTCCTCCCCATTTTCTCTCTCCTCCTCTCAAGATTAAACAAAGAACATGAGGAACATCCAGACCCTTTTGAACAATCCTTGTAAAGCTCTGATCTCTTCAAAGGCCCCGTTTGATGCCTGCTGTGAGTGATGCTGTGCAGGTTTTCCTCACGGGGCTCCTCGAGGCCGCGGGTGGGATGTTGCTGACGCAGCACTGCAGCTGTCTCTGCTTCTGGAAGGGGAGCAGAGGGTCCTGGGTTATCCAGGAGCTGAGCCATTGCTTTGTGGCAAGTCTGTTAACCCAAACCTGGCACCAAATCTCCCTAAATCACTTGAGTCTTGGGAGTCTTGTTTCTGCAAGAGATCTGGATGTCTGCAGAGTGGACTGGGAGCCCTGGGGAGGTGATGCTCTGGGAACCACCACCCTGGAGGGCCACCAGGGAAAGGTGCCAGGCACTGGTCACTGCTCATACCCCATCCTGTTTCCCTGCTGCCAAGTGTGGCTGTTCCCAATGCCTCCCCCTGCCATCTGGTTTGCAGGAGGAGGGAAGGGGCTTTGCAGGGATCACCTGTGGGGGTGCTGCTGGCGTCGTGGCAGCAGAGGAGGCAGCTCTGGGGCTGGGGCTCAGTGCCTCTGGGAAAAGCTTCTAGGATCTCCTTGCAGCTGGCTTCCTCCACAGAGCACTTCCAAAGTGGTCCTGATGCTCAGCTGTCCCTGTCACAGGTGATGCACACCTGCAGCGTGGGGCCACAACTGAAGCACATCTGCAGGATCCTCTCTCGGGCATGGTGTGTAATGGCCCAACTTATTTGTTACCATTAAATACCAAACAGTAACGCACGTAAATATTGCTGTTTGTATCCTCTTTGTGGACTGAGGAGTACATAACCAGCTACCAGTGATGTAAATGTTTTTCTCACTATCTTCAACTTTGTAGACTGAGATTCTAAATTTTAACCCATGGATGGAGGATCAGTTCTGTAGGAACACTGGCAGCAGGCAACTGCTCCACATATGAAACAGATTTCACACTCCCATAAGCTGCTTCCTTTGTAGATATGTGCTGAAATCACATTAAGCAGAAGTTGTGCTGAGTAAACTCAGAAAGATTCGTAGAAAAATCAGGAGAGTCTGAGACAGAAAATGAGACATAATATTGTTCAAGTATTCAGTAGTATTTTATATTAATAGTATTTAATATTTTCTAGGCTGTTTCCAGACTTGACTCACTGTTGCTTTGATAACATAACGTGGGTTTTTGATGTTTCGTATCTTCCATCTAAAGTCTTCAAAGCACTTTGTTGCCATCAATGAAACACATTTCCCCATATGACTGTGCTGGGTGGGCTTCGTGGTCCTCGTTCTCCATGTTTCTCTGTCCCTGGAGGCCCTGGTGATCAAAGCCTCCTTGTGCATCAGGCTGTGCACACACACCCAGAGTGGTTGCAGCCAGCCCCACAGCCCTGGCGTTGGCAAAGGTGGGAGATGGGAGTGTTGCAGCCTCCTGTGTGGAGGTGAAGCTCTGGCTTCATGCCAGTGCTCCCTCCATCCTTGGAGGGTTTTATGACCCACCTGGATAAAGCCCTGAGTAACTTGGTGTGACCCCATAGCTGATCACATGTGACAAGCTGGTTGGGCTGAGTCCTCCGAAGGTACCTGCCAACCCAAAGCATCTGTGATCTTTTTAATGTAAAAGCTGAGCTTTGCCATGGGTCATTTGATCTTTTGAGGTCCCTTCCAATCCCTAACATTCTGTGATTCTGTGATTCTGTGATCTGTAATGACAACCTCCCTGGTACTGAGCCCGCTGGTTCCCACCACAGACAGTCAGGGTTTGGAGGTGGTTTCGCTCTTTGCCACATTGGACCACAATGGGAGTCACCATGAGTCCTTCCTGCACCCTCCTGCAGGGAAGGCAAAACATGCTCTGCTGCTTACACCAACAAGCCACCAGAAGACAACCTTTTTTTGCCTCAGCCTCTTCATCGGCTCTTCCTGTGGTTTTCAGGTTTTTTGGGGGGGAGATTTCTGTTTTTTCTTAAAGATCTTTAAATTGTTATTAAAAAACAAACTTTCCCCAAGGCTTTCTATATTTAATCAGCAAATATCATCCAATTATATGGGGATAAAGTAATTATGTCTCCCTCAGCAAACCTACTTCTCTTTCTTTCCCGAGGGGGAGGAGAGGTCTTCCCTCAGGATTATGTGATTAAGCAGAGGTTTAAGAGAGAAATCTTGCTTTGTTACTTAAAGAGCTTAATTTGAAATCCTCTCGTATGTGAACTGCACTTCACAAACACTGAGAAAGGGAACCATGGGCTGATCACCCACCCGGGGTCCCACTCGACTGTGTACCCCATTCCTGGGTGCAGAAGTGAGCTCCAGAGGAGCTACTGGAGGGAAGGACCTGCTCCGTTAATTCATCCAATCAGGCAAAAAGTGTCTGAGAAGCTGTTATGTCTCCTCATTAATAGCTTGCCATGATCTGCTTCTAAAATTTTATGTGCATTTGTGACCCAGTAGAGAAGTGCTGGCCATGTGCCAGTCCCACATGTGGGCACCTTGGAGAAAAACACCCACCACATCACCAGGGCCAGTGCCTGATGAAAGGAGATGGAGATAGCTCAGGCTTGTTCATTCTCACCAGCGAGATGCCAAATGCCCAGCTGTGAGTCCTCCTAACAGCCCTGGGTATAGGTGGTAATTTCTCAGGAGCTTTTACCCTTTTAGCTGCTGTCAGAAACAAGAGATGGGACGTTTACAGGCTTCTGCAGCTGATAGAAATCTGAGAGGCTTCACAAAAGGACTGGAAAGCCCTTCTCAAGCTTTTACTTCTGTGCTTGCATTTGCCTTTCAGTTCATGTTACCTAAGACTATCATTTTTGTTCAGAAAAAAAAGCACATTTGGGGAATTTGAGAGTTTTCTGGTATGTTGAGCTGGAATTCAGCGAGTGTGGCCTGTGCCACCAAAGGAGGACACAGGTTTTCTGGCAAATCTGCACTGTGGTTTTGAATGGGAGCACAGGAAAAGGGTGAGAGGAGGGACCAAGCTGTCCCAGAGCTGTGCCCATACACTGGCTGGTTCTCTGCTGACAATTGCCAAACGACAGAGAAATGCAACAGAAATAGCCAGGGTGGAAATACCAGCACCTGCTGCACTGGGTGCTGCTGTGGTGGGGATGCCAAGGACATCGTGGTGGCCCATGGGTGCTTGAACCACAGTGGAAAATCCAGCTGGCAGGTTCAGGGGTGGCATCTGTAATGGCTGTTCCCAAAGATACTGCTTGGAGAAAGACCAGCTATGGGGTTTAGATGCAAACATCACCCTGCAGCGCACTGGTGGGCAGACACGGTGTCCTCACCAGAGCTGCTGTGAAGTCTCCACAGCACCCTCCCTTAGCAATGGGGCACACCCAAAGCCTGGTGAAACGTGCTAATTTAGCCTTCTGTTTTACCATGTTTGACACCGTTGTGTTGCCCTGTCCCTTTCTATTGCCCATCCGTTGATGCTGGTGGACACTGCTAAGCTGTGGCTTGTCCCTCTGGGTAACCCAGGGCAAGGCTCTGGTTGTTGAAACCAAATATTTTCCAAGGTTTGGTGGAAGGTGTGTTGAGGCTGGTCTCCTTCCCTCTCCTCTTCCGTGGATGTAGTGCTCTCAGCAAGACAGCAGGCAGCTGTAGAGATGGCAAAGTGTGTGTGAGTGCAAATCAGGGCAAGGCAGGAGGAGAAAAAGGAATTCAAGGAGAGATGTGTCTCCCAGAAGCCTGTGTTAAAAGAAGACAGTAAGGTGGGATGAATGATGCATAAGATAAAAAGCCTAGGGACAGCGGGGAGGGGAAAGAAATAGTTGCATAAATGGGGAAAATATATGAGAGAGACAAGGGGAAGATCCATAAAAGCAGGGATGTCATTTATCAGGACATGTTTCATATTTGCAAGAAAAAAAATAATAAATCCACAAACCTAAACTAAAAACCTTGTGGCAAAAGTTTGAGTGAGCCTCAGGGAACATCTTGGAGGGTGGGTGGCATGAGGGTTCAGTAAACTGGGTTGAATGATATTTGCAGTTGTTTTGCATAATGATGTGCTCTACAGGATCCTGCTTTTAATCAGGGGAGTTGGACTGGATGGTCTCTGGAGGTCCCTTCCAACTCTGAATATTGTGTGATTCCGTGACTCCGTGATATACCAGAGTGAGCCACAGCCCTGACGAGCCCTGCTTGAGGCTCCCCAGCACCTTGCACATGCCAGGTCCCCCCAGTCAGGCCAGCAACACATGGACCTCCTGTAAATGGGCTCCTTTGGGCGGGAGGGTGGGGAGCGAGAGGGAAAACAAAGGGAACCGAGAGCCCTTGAAAACTGCTAAATTGAAAACAATCTCATCAGTATGAATTATATAAATATATGTGTGTGCATATATACCTGTGTGTGTGTACTGCACAGAAGGAGGGTTCAGGGAAGGGCTCCCAAAGTCACGTCTCCTTAGGGACCCTGCACAAGGAGGATGCAGACAGACGCCTGTGGGCACAGACCCGGGCACAAGAGGTGTGCAAGGCAGAGCAGTGAGCTGGTGCCTGGGTGTGTGTCTGTAAACAAGGCAGAAGGGGGGAGCAGGGGCTGGGGGTGACCCCATGCTGGTCCCCTGCAAGAGCAAACAGAGCTGGTGTGTCTCAGGGCCTGTTCTGCTCTGGATCGATGGGCTGTGGGGGTCTCTGGTCTAATAAAGAGCTGAGCTGGAGGGAAGGAGGGATAAGAGCTCGGGCTGTGTTACTGGTGCCTTGGTGCCAGAGGAGGAGAGGCAGTGGCTGTCCTTCCACAGGACACAGAGCCGGAATCCTTGGAAGGGTGTCTGGAGATGAGGCTGTAAATCTGGTGGGCACTGCGAGTAGAAGCAGCTAAGGGATATTCATCAGATTCCTCACGAGGGTGCAGGAGCTGCTCTGTCATCATAAACCTCTGTGATTCCCTGGCTCCAGGTTATCAGATATTTCCCACTTTGCATACTGATACTGCCTGTCTCCAGAGGGCTGCAGCTGCTCCTGCAGCATTGTCTGGGATCACGCCGGGTTGGAGGGTGGGTGTGTTCCCTGGCACCCCTGCCTCTGGCTCCTGCTGCCTGTGGGACACCAGGGAGCACGTGGCTGGATCACTCTGCCCTGGTTTGCACGGGGAGCCATGTCCCCAGCACGCTGCAGCCGAGGGAACCCATCTGAAAAAGCATTGCTATGGAATTTTAAACCCCTCAGACTGGATTAATCCAGCTGACCTGGGCACTCCCCAACAGTCCGATAGCCATGGATTTGTTCTGCTGCTGGCACTAAAACCAGGCTTTGGGGGAAAGGTCTTTGCTTCCAATGACAGTGTGTGAGCTGGGCAGTGAGAGAACGGCTGCAATGACTGCGTCTGCTTCCTTCCCCCTCCCAGGCCACCCTGGAAAGCTTTTCCCAGTCCCTCTGACACTCAGCCCCCTCTGCCAATGGATGGTGCACACTGACCCCTGAGCTGGGAGATGGTGCTTTGGGACCTGGCTTCTTGGATCCATGGGTCTTGCTCCCTCCAGGACCTTTCCACGCCGAGCTGTGTTTCGGTGTGGGCTCACCACGGGCCGTGTTTGCTGGGCACTTGTCTCCTGGTTTGTGCAGTCCAGTTTGTGGCTGCAGGAAAGCATCCCTGGCCTGGGCTGTTTGGTCTCTGCATGGCTCCACTCCATGATCTGTCTTTTCTTGGCTGTAAGTGTTAACGATATGAATTAAGTGGAGTTGAGACTGCATTAATTATTAAGTAGTTCCTCCGCAGCCTTTTTCTCGAGGAAAGGACGGTGGCATAGCACACCTTCACCTTCATTTTGCAAATGCTGGCTGAGTGCGTTGAGCAGCCCAGGAGCACTGGGTGGGCTTGGTTTGCTCTTGTAGCCTTTGCAAAATGGGGTGAGTTCTGGTGCTTTTGCTGGGTGTGAATTTGAGGTACCAGCTCCACCACTGCAGAGCAGCAGGTACAGCATGTTCTGAAGAAATTAACAATAAAATTCAGCTCACCTCCAAAACCCAGGTCCCAAAGGCAAGCAGGTGGCACTCCTGGCCTGGCCAGAGCTTCCTCTTCAGTATGAGCTCTGCTCCTTGATTAAAAATGCAAAGCCCCCAGTGATAACACTCATCACTCCTCTGACATGGATTTTGCAGCCGTCTCAAAGCCCAGTGTCGCAGAGGTTCGGAAGCTGCCTGCTAGCTGGTGAAGTAGCAGTCCAGTTAAAGTCACAGGAAAATATGAGCAACAAAAAAATTACAGCTACAGAAAGAGAACAGTGAGAAAACAGGAATGATTTGTTAATAATTGTAGTGCTGGATGAAGGAGCCAGGCTTAGTCCCTCCACTTCATTCTTCCCACTGCAATTTGGCAAATGCCACCAGCTTCGGAAAGTTCACATTTTCCCGTGTCTTTTTTTGAAGCAAAACCATTTTCAGACTGCTCTCCCTTTGTCCTCTGCTTCATTTCTTTGTGAAAAACCCATTAAACCCAGAAAGGTCAGGTTTTCAAAAGCGCATGGTGCACTGCACATGGAACACCTGGCTGTGAGCTTCCCATCAGAGGCTGGTGGATGTTGTTTGAAGTACTGAGGCTTACTTTGGTGCCTGGCTGGGGGATGAGCTCTCCAGGAATCCTGCCCATACGTGCTGGCTGCCATCTCCACCTCACCAAGAGGCAGAACGCCTGTAGCCCTTCCCAGCATAGCCCTGTGTCCTGGTGTGCAGAGACTGCCTGCAGCTCCTGAGAGATCCAGCAGCTTCAGGAATGACCTGCTCTTCTGGGAACCCAGTGCAGCTGAGCCCATAACCTGCCCCAGCCTGACTTTTGATGTGCAGCCAGCAGCAGCAGCTCATCCAATGAGCAAAGATCCACCTCGAGGTCCCAAGGCCCAGAAACTAACTTTGTGGAGTCCTTTGCCTTGCCAACATGGAAGGGCTGAAATGATAACCTCACGTTGGCCTGTCCCTCGGCATCATATCAATAAGCTTAGAGAAGCTTTGCTGATAACCTTACATTGGCAATTCCCTGAAATCCAGCCAAGGAAGAGAGGAAAAACTCTGATGTAGTCTAAAATTAAAAAAAAAAAAAAAAGAGAAACTATCTTCCCAGGAAAGAAGCTGCTGTAAATGTCTTACACTGGACAGCTGGGTCTCCATGGCCCCACGTGAGGATACATTTCTGAACTCAGGAGAGGATTTAGGAACTGCTGGATGTTAACTCTGGCACACAGACCACTGTGATTGCTGCTGCTTGGAAACGGGAGGAGAAGAACAAATGCCACAAGAGAGCAAGAAATTGCTTTGCATGATCCTTAAAGTATCACAAGGTGCTCTTGTCCCATCATTTGAAGTGCCACACCATTACTAGTGAAGAGATTAGTGGGAATGGCAGTAATTCTTCAGAGGCACCTTTACTGTGAAGAGAAAATTGTGCCTTTTTCCACCTGGGACTCCTCTTGGCCAATATTTCATTTACTCTCCTCTTTAGCACCTTGCTTTATAGACTCATTGTACCCATAACTGCTGCAAACTTTGTGCTGCAGGCACAACAAGTCCCAGCCCTTTAGCCTTTCATCTCTGCTGGGTGTGTCTCTCCTTTTCTGAGCTGCTGGGGCCCTGTGTTGAGCATGGAGTCGTGCTGCAGCCTGGGGTCTGCCGAGGCTTCAGGTGGAATGAAAAGCTGAAGCAAGGTCCAGTGCTGTGGTGACCTTTCCTCTGTGCAGGTGCAGGTGTTGGCATTGCAAAGCCTGCAGCTGGTTTGCAGCATCTGCTCAGGCCACAGGGATGTGCTTTAATGACCCAGGCAAAGCTGCTGCTTCTGGAGGCTCCATGGGAGAGCTCCCCTCGAGCCCCAGCCATGCCAGTTCGAACAATCTGGAGACAAGGTGGGGAAGATTACCATGGTCCCTGGACGAAGCAGGAGCCCAGCAAGCTTGGAGAGCATCAAAGTGCAGAAAACGGAGAGAAGACATGCAGATATTTCCATTGCAGCTTTGGAAATAAGGACTCCCCAGACAGCTCTGCTTGCTCTAACTGGGACCTCAGTGCAAACCCTGAATTTGGGGGAGGTTGGAGGGGCAGGTTTGCATCGCTCCTGGCTCTGCCCTGAGGCTGAGCAAGTTAGTTTGGAGCTGGCTCCATCTAGCCCAGGCTCCTGCCTCCAGCAGAGACCCAGAGATGATGTCCCCTTGCCTGTGATACCCCAGGTCTCCCCCAAAATCAACTGTGCATGCAGAATTGCCTTCTGCTGCCTGCTTTGAAGCTCACAGGAACACTTCAGCTTTATGGAGGCCCTCCTAAATGGGTGCTCCTTGGTTTTCTTCCTACGGAAGCCTTCCAGTTTTACAGCACTGAAAGTCATTGTTGGATTACAGTATTTTCTTGTGCATTATGTATTTTCACTTATTACTTCAATTATTTTGCCTTCCTCTGTAATTTACTTCCATATTTTATTCTATAATGGTCTTGCTGTGCCTAAGGATCTTTTCAACTCTAATAATAATTGTAGGAGTAATAATATAAATCATCCTGGTGCTACCTGCTTGTGTTTGGTTACTTTCTTTGCATTTCTGCTAACAGAGCTAGATGGGATCAAATGGGGTGTTTTGACATTTTTCTTTTACCTCTCAAAGGAGAATTGCCAGGTATATCTGTGGCTCCCAAACACGTGGCAATTCAGCACATCACCGATGGCTACTGGGTACTATCAGCCTTTTTACAAGTTGTCAGCTAAGGCTGTTTTACACTGGTACATTAAATCCAAAATCTTTGACATAGGGAATGACTGTTCAAAGATCCCAACGATAACATTCATTCACTTAAGGCACTGTTATTGATGTTGTGTCAGCATTATTGAGCTCTCGGTTACCAAAGCCCTAATGAAAGTATTTGTGTTAAAGAAAAGCCTAGAGGCAGGATGATTGAACCATCTCTGGCCACGGCAGTTTACCATTTTAACACAGAATAGCACAGACTCGGAGAAAACCAGTCCTTAACTGTCCTGTTTTGCAGGTGGCAGACTGAGACAGAAGGGTTTGTCCAGCTTCATACCAGAAGCTGTGGCTGAGTCATGAACACCATTCCCAGAGTAACAGCTTGGGGCTGCAGCTATATCATCCCTGACTCTGAGAGGAATTATGTACTCAAGATGTTATGTTCTCACCTTAAGGCAAGAAAATATTAAATTTTGTAGAGGAGAGGGAAGGGAGGCTGGTGCGTTGTCTGATGAGCTCAGTGCCTGCTGGACTGAGCTTTACCCATCACATCCCTGGAAGTCTTGGCTCTGTAATGACAGGCTGGGAGTTGCTCAGATGAAGGTCATAATTTCTCACGTGTCTGTGGAGAGCCTGGCACATCTTGACCTCACCTCAGGCCCCCCAGGTACATCATGAATTTCCCAACAGAACAGAACACCTGCACAAGTGTGAAGATAAACCCCTGAAGTGTCGAGATGGTTTGGTGGGTGTCTGGCTGAGGCAATGTCAGGAGAAGGCATATTTCTCATTTTTCCCTAGATCTGGTTCCTCAGTATGCTGAAGAGAGAAGGGAGGAGGCAACGAGGCCTTATGGCTGCAAAGAAAGTTCTTTTGAGACCAATTGAATAAGGATGGAATAAACCATCCGTCAATTCATTCCTCCTGCTTCAAACATCTCAGCCACATGAGGATTTGTGAAGCAGCACGTGTGCAAGTGTGTGTGCAAGTGCCTCAGTCCTCTAGAGCTTCTCAGGTCATTTTGTATTTTTGATACGAGAATACAAAGCTTTGGCAGGGACCAAGACAAGGTGGAGAAATGTGCAGAGTCAGCTCCAAGTAAGAGCCAGCCAAAATCCTGAAGACCCTCAGCTGAGTCCTATCTGACTCTTTTTCTCCACTTATTTTTGCCCTCTGTGCCCCTCCTTATGTCACACTGCTTCTGCCTCTGGGTGATGGAGACTCCTGAGGAAATCCATGAACAAGGGCTTTCACAGGCTTCAAAATGCAATGTCTGAGGGTGGTGTCATCTACAGCAGTGCTCCCAGCTGCACACCCCAAAGGCAGTGCTGGAGCCTTTCCAGTAGATTTTTGGAAAGGGTCTTAACTCACCAGAGTGTCACATTCAAGAGGGGATGTTTGGAAACATGGCTGTTACAGCCAGGGGCATCCCGTTAGGATCTTGGTGTGGAGAGCTCCTGGGGATGCTGGCACTGGGCTGAGCTGGCTGCAGGTGTCTGGAAGGGATGAGCAATGTGGGACTGTCACTGCTGGACACTGCTGGACAAAACACTCTGTGCATGCCCTGTGGATTTTCTAGGTGATGGGCCAGGGGATTGTTTGGAGGAGAAAATATCTGGACCAACAGAAACGCAAATTTAAGTGAAATGTAGAGCCTGCACTCACAGAACTGCCCATGTCCTGAGCTGGATAACTAAGAGGAGATTAAAGTTTCCTTGACAGCAGGAATATTAATGAAAAAGAAAAAAAAAGGCACTGGAGGGGTTTATCTGTACCTCTTTGCTGGGAATTAGGCAGCATTGTCAGACAGCCTCTCCTACGGGGCTGATTTACTGATGGAGAAATAACAGATGGGTCTCTGAAGCAAGAAGCCATGCTTGGATCACACCCTGGGCACCGATTTGTGAATCATGGTACCGAAGTGGCTGTCTCCAGCCATCCCTCCCTTTTGTGCTCACTAAATATCTTCTCTGCTGTTATTAATGTACTGGTCAGCTCTGATCTTGCTTTGCCCCAGAGCACACATCTGTGTCCCTGATACCCACACACCCTCTGGGCAGGACCTGGGTCCTCCCTGAAATCACTTTATTCTCCTTTTTCATGTTGAATGAGCCCATGTCTGCAGCCTCCTACCTTTAAGTCCTTTTTGGATCTCTGTTCGTTGTTCCTGGACTCTATTTACAAGCTGTAAGTGCAGCTGCTGGCCAGACTGTGTTGGGCTTTTGTTAGTGGCTCGGAGCCATGTGGAGTGATTTTCCATATGACACTTCAGAGCCAGACTCTCAGCCACGAGTGCGCTTGTAGAAATGGGATTTGGGACAAAGCTTTCAGGCTGCCCCACATCCTGTTTCTGAAATGGCTGAGGCTCCTGGGACAGAGGTGGAATCCATCTGCACGAGTCTGGCTAGAGGCTTTTAAAGATGCTGGGGGACTTCTTCATAGTGAATAACTTGCAGCCTCCGAGCTCAGGACTGTAGTTTAGGTGTTTAAATATCCTTCAAGTCAGGCCCCCCATAGCTCAGACCTCATTGCCAGCCCATGGAAATTAAAGTTCGGGATAAAATGGAATTCAGACTTCCTAAACCACTTTCGAAAATGTCACCTAATGTCTCTGCTTGCATCTTTATTTCTGTTTACTTGGATCCATGGCAAGTTTTCTAACTCTCCTTGGCACCTTCAGATTCTGGTCCCTCTTCATTTTAGGTGCTAATTATTTTCCTCATGGCATTAAGTGCTTCAGTGGGCTGAGCAGCCTGATCGCTCACTCATTTATTCCTCCATCCCAACAAATCGTCATGCTCACTTTGGCTCATTACACTTACATCCTGGACTCTAAGTGACAGCATGCTGCCAAGCCCTGGAGCTGCATCCCTGAAGCCTCTTGCTGCTAACTCCAGAAATCAGAGAAGATTTCAAGACCTGGGCAAAAATGTTGTAGTTTATTTTCCCACTCCCCTGAGGTTTTTCCAGGGGAGGTTTTGCAGCCAGATGTGGGTGTCGAGGAGGACTGGGCATACTGGCACAGAGCCTGGGGGCAAACAGGGCACGGCTCCCTGCTGACTGCGCCTGGAGGGATGCTGTTGGTGCAGCAACAGCCCTAGATGATTAACCCTTGTCGTCTCCATTAGTGCTCAATCATTTCGGTCTGGATTTTGACACCACTTCCCTCTCCAGCCCTAAGATAATGGAAAAGGAAATTATACATATTTGAAAAAATCACATCACTGACAGAAGTCAAGAGCAATTTTACTGAAGCCAGATTCATTACCTGTCTCATATTGCTGAACAAGCAGACAGGACTGTTAAATTTAACTTGACTTTATCCCTTTAAATAATAGAAATGTGTGATGTCATGTCTAAGACTCTATCAGCACCTGTAATGCCATCAGTCATATGAGAAATATTATGACATAGATATTTTTTTAATGCCATCAGTCATATGAGAAATATTATAACATAGATATTTTTTTAATGCTGAATCGCTTCTATCATTTTGGAAAAGATCCCATCTCAAATGGATTGAATTCCCACAAAAAAAAATCAACCTTTGAATTAGGTGGGTTTTAGTGTGTTTGGGTTTTTTTTCAGTTTAAGTGAAGTGAGGGCTGAATTGGCTCTGAAATGATATTTGAAGCAGGACACCCTGTTGCAGACCTAAAGACTGAGCGTGCACCAGAGGGCACTGCACGATGCACTGGGAAACACGGACAAACCCAGCCACCTTGTGTGGGGTTTTTTTGCGTGTAGACAGCGTGTATGCTCACACCTGGAGGTGTGTGTCTCACTTTGGGAAGGGGTGGTACAGACCTTCATCCCCCTGGGGCTGATGCTACCATCACTGGCCCTGGTGTGACCCCATGCTCTGTCCCATGGTGAGGGCACAAACTGCAGCCCCCAGCCTGTGACAGCTCCTTCTCTGTCCCAGCTCGTGATGGGGATGATGGCACGATGTGAGTGGCTCCTTGCTGGCAGGAGGCATCTCGCCACCCCGGGTCACATCCCGCCTCCCTCACAGCGTGCTGAGGTGGGGCTGGTGGGCATGCATGCTGGGCTGGCCTGGGTTAATCAAATCACTTGGGGCTTGTAGGGTCCTTTCCCACCCTGTGCTTTTGCATCCCATCTCCCCTCCGATCAGCCAGCTGCCTGCAGCTGCTGCCAGCTCCAGCAAAAGCTTTTGGTAAGGGCACTTCTGCTTGGAAACCGAGCTGTGGCACCTCATCTGCAGGAAACCTGACAGGACGGGTGTCGTGGAGGGACAGCCCGTGGGGGACGTTCCCCATGAGGGTATCTGGGGGGGCTCAGCTTTGTCCACACAAAAATCATGGAAGGGGAACACAGGGGGAGGGTGAGGAAACACCCCCAAATTAGCTGGCCAAGCAGGAACACTGATGGGCAGAGGTGAAGCAGGGTATCCTCAGCAGCCTTCCCTGACCACCATCCCACCAGCTTGGGCTCACTTTCCTGATCCTTAATTGTGCCATGGAAGTTGTGCAGGTAACAGAGAGCCCCACAGTGCTGCCAGCGTGTGCCTCAAATAGCGGTCACCGTGTCACAGTGTCACCGTGTCACAGCAACAGATTAATACAGAGTGCAACTATAAAAATAATACTGTGATCACGACTGTGAATGAGTACAGATGGGAAACTGGAACAGGATCACTGCTCAGAATTTCCACTGTCAGCTCGAGCTGGGAAATGTGTTTGCCATGGACCGAGGGGTTACTGTGCAGGTTTGCATTTCTGCGGTGCCAGACTGCCCTGGTGGGATGGCTCGGTGCAGGTAACCTGGCAGTGGTGTGTGCTGGCTCCTTTCCTTTGAACTCAAGGATTCCTGCAATCCAAATAAACCCCACAGGACTGAGTTTGTGTTTTTAGCACGCCACAGCCCTGCACTGTGCAAAGCCAGGCTGCCTTTGGAACTGCCAGGAGCTATAAAGGAGTGGTGGAGCTGGCAGCTAGCTCCTACCTCTGCACCTGTTTTATATTATTTGTGGGCAAAGTCCTGAGGTCTGTAGTCACTAGCTGAACAACCACGGGAGGAAAAAGGCTTCTGGGGGAGGAGGTGTTTGCGAGGATTGTCTTGCAGATGTCTCCTCAGATAATCCTTTGGGGAGGGGATTGTAGTGGGACCCCCACCTCTCTGCTCATGGAAAAGGCCAGTGGATTATTCCTAAGCACCCTCCCAGCTGGGGGCTTTCCTGCATGGAAAGATGTGTTCATGCACCAGGGATGCTCGAGCACGCGCCTGTAAATCCACCTGGAAAAAAGCCCCCAGGCCCTCCCCCAGCTCCTGTGCGATGGCCCCGTGGATGTGGTTCAGGTGAGCCTGGCTCAAGAGTTTTGGCTCAGCCTGTGCCACAGGAGCGGGGTGGAAGGGAACAGGGAGGGCTGACCACACTCCCAGGAACCAGCCTATCATGTGAGTCTCCCACCTCCTGCCTTATCACCACCATGCTCTCCCTGGGCTATCTCAACCCCATCACCTCCAGCATCCCTTTTGTCTTTAGCATCCTTTCAGATCTTTCTTCAGGGTGGCAGTCTGGGACCAAGCTGAAGGGGCTTTATGGTGAAGGTCCCTTCTCCGAGCTCCTCTGCCCAGCCAGTCCACCTGGCTCCACAGCGAGGGTGTCCCTGCTTGGATGGTCTCTTCTCACCAGCTCCTCTACCAAAACCACAAATCAGTGTGTGTTCAAAGGGTTTTCTCTTGCAGGACGGGACCTCTTACACCCTCCATCCCCAAGGAGCTCTGGGTGGCTGCAGCATAGCCAGAAGGTCAGAGGCTAAGTGTGGCACTGGGGCACCATGTCACCTGCCTGTTCTCCCCAGGTCATTTCAGTTTATTCCCATCTTATCACCCTATCTGCTCACAATCAGGAATCACCAGCACCCTTCAAGTCCTTCTTCACCCCAAAAAGGAGGGCTGGGGGGTTCCAGGAGCTGCTCTTCTCCAGCATGTGGAATGGCCAGCGAGGGGCAGCCAGCAGAGAAGTTTCCCAGGAGCCTGATGAGGAGATAAGGGCCACACGAAGCGTTAATCCTTGCTCTCCAGGACCCGACTGAATTGATGTAATCCCACACGAGCTGATGGGAAGCTCTGTATGACGATATGAATTGTTGCTGTGTTCTAGTCCTTTAATTATTTGACTCATTCACATTTAGTATAAATACAGGATTAACCCAAAATGAGGGTTTAGGAAGGAGAATCTCCTACTCTTTAATTTTAATCTAAAATGTGTTCAAAAAAATCACTCCAGTGATTGAGGGGAGGTGATTTAGGAAAGGATACGGGCATGAGTAGAAGAAGCCTGGGGATGGATGGGACTGGGCAACCACAGCAGTCACCAATGTCTGCTTCAAATAAACCCAACACATTTCTCTCCTCTCTCCTCTGCTCTCCAAGACCCTTTAATAAGCTATTCCTCCCAAATTTGTGGTTTTAGCTTTTTGTTTGTTTGTTTGTTTTTCCCCTCAGCAGACACTCCTCTCCTCTGGGGACTGCATTAACATATGAGTTGAGGCAGATGAGCATGGGTGCCACAGCTGCCTGCAGGCCAGGTACAAAGTGAGGGAGCATTGTCCTATCCCTGTTTCTGCCCTGTACCTTCTCAGCCGTGCTGAGAAACCCCTCTGCACCTCCCAGCAGGCACTGGAGCAGGAGGGGTGCAGCCCTGACTGGAGCACCCCCAGGCAGAGCCACAAGGAAGGGACAGCAGGAATGTCCAGAGGTTGTGGCATGGCACAGCCCATTGAACAGCCTCTGGGCTTTCCTTGGAGTGCAAGCCAGGCAGGCCCCTGGTGTTTTGCCTTTGTGTTTGAGGTTTTCTTTGCATGAGGTAGAGGAAACACCAGTTGCAACTGGTATTTTGGTGAGCGGTCCTCTCTGCAGGGCACAAAGAACTGAAAGGCAGCCCAAAACACCAGCCCAAACCCTGCTGACTGAGAGAACCAGACTCTGCTCTTGCAGAGAAAAGGTGCCAGGCTGACAAAACCCCTCCTCAGCTTGACTCATCCACCATGCCATGGGGTGAAGGTGGGTGATGCTGGAGATGACTTCACAGCCCTTCCACTGGGCACCGCAGACCACCTTGTCAGCCCCTCCTGTGCATCAGTGCTGGATGTGGACAGGCAGCACTGTGCACCTGACGTGATGGACACCCCGGTGGGACAGCACCTTCCACCCAGCACGTGATGGTGAGGAGAACTTGCTGCATTTGTGTCTGCTCTGGGATCCCAAAATAAGGCCAGATTTTGCATAGGTTGAGGCTGCTGTGCTAAAAGGATGACGCAGAGCCATTACCATGGAGACAGAAAGCCAAGGTAAGGAGCTACGCTGCTCCTGGCAGCATCCCGGAAGCAGGGACCTCACCCTGAGTCCTACAGCATCTATGAGGGGAGAGAGGGGAAAGATGCTTTCCCTCAGGTGCAGACACACAGTTCAGCATTGCTGGCAGGATCGTTTGCTGGTGCTTTTATTTTACACAAATGCCTCAGCCTCCTATGGGATGTAAATATTCAAGCACAGGTTGAAAACTTCCCTCCTCCCTCTCCTGTGTGCTTTCACGTGCCAGCTGTGCGTAAAGGAGCAAACACAGGTTGTGCAGGGTGCAGCCGGATGCAGGTTACACAATTTGGTAGCATTAAAGAGTGCTTAGCATTTTAGGTAATAATAGCTACACTTCAAAGAATTGCTTAACAACTCTTTTGCTGAGCCCTCTGAGTTGCTCAGACGAGAGCAGCTCAGAAGCTCATAAAAACCCAATTAGAGGCTGGGAGCGAGCTGTGGTTCTTGAAATGCTGAGCAGGGTTTTGTGGAGTGGGCAGCAGCCTGCAGGCACAGCATCCTCTGCCATGGCACCCAGCACACCAGTATCCATCCAAAATCACAGTGGAGAGCAAGAACAGAGGGGCTGGAACACGCTTGAAAGACCCCATAGTTGTGAGGACATGGTTTTCTTCCCTTAGGAAGAGGAGAGCCAAACTTTCACATCCTCTCAGTAAACATTTTCACATAGCCATGGTAGGATGCTGAGACCAGGTCCCCGTGCTTGCCATGGGCCCCAGTTCCTGAGCAGGTGCTGCTGCCATGTGCAGACATCTGAGCTCCCATTTACTGTTTATCTCCTCTCTTGTGCTACCAGCCCTTTTTCTTGGCTCTTGGTGGGGTGGAAAGCAGGGAGCTGCTATTAAAATATGGAAACTGCTATTTCCCATGTTCTTTTCATATATAATTTATCTTGGATGCAGATGGCAGCAGCCAGGCTTCCAGGGGCTGAGCTTGGTGTCCATAATGCTGAAGATTCACATTGTCCATGCCAGGGTTATCTGGCAGTCCCAGGGCCAGCCAGCAGGACTGGTGATCCAAGAACAGGGTTCCTGGAGCTGGGCATGGACTGCTTGAGAGCTGGGTTTGGCCACGCTGGATGGAGAGCTGGTGAAATAGCACATGGTAAAACCACACGAATGGGGAGACGGCTGTAGGGGTCTTGTTACCAAACCAGTGTCTTGGCTTGCTCCATTGTACGCGTGGGTGCAGGCTGCTCTGTGTCCTCCTGGAAGAGCAAAAGAGAACAAAATGACCACAACAGAATGAAATGTGCACTGTGGATAAGACACTGTGCACTCTTTGCAGAGGTTCTCTTTGGCTTTCTCTTCCTGTAGGCAAAGACTGGGTTTGGGTGATAAAGGGATGGTGATCACGTTGTAGCCACTGCACAGGTTGGCAGGTGAGAATTACCATCATGGATGAGCCCTGCAGATCCATCCAGTCCTGCAGGTGTCGCACAGAGAGGTCTGAAGTGCTGGGGTCTGAACCCCAAGCCCTGAATTAAGGTTGACATATGGGTGGTCCCCATGGCCCTTTAAGAGGAGGGGATGAGTTTGCCTTTTGGCTTTCCTCCAAGGTGCAGCCAACCTTGTAAGGAAAGCCCTTGGGTGAACAAGCCCCAGGTGCCCTGCATTGGGTAAATGAGTGCCAGGTGTCCTGCTGTGGGGATAAAAGCTGGGACCACTTGCAGGAAGGGTGCAGTGTCTGTCTGTGAGGTGGATGCACTGTGCAGAGTTTCCCTGTTGGGGAAGGACCTCCTGACTCTTCATGCAACTGGGCCTGGTCAGGTTTGGCATTTGCAAACGTGGGCTTTGTGGGGGAACACTATGTGGCTACTTCTATCCTCTGTGATCAGCCTATTGACTTGGTTGTCTCCCATCTCTTCTATGGGAGACTTTGTTTCTTTGTTTATTCCACCTATTATTGGTTGTGCTGTGTTATCCCTGGGATTGCTGGGGTTGATGTTTATTATGTGTGATCTGACTTGTTTGTACCCCCAGCTATCACCCATATACTGACTTTTTTGTATATGATAGAATCTGGTTACTGGTTTGTTCTACTGCTGTGCCCTTTGTGCTAGGCCTGGTGATTGGCAAAACAGAGGTCATGCTCAGGAGCACAACAGATTGCATGGACCAAACCTTGGTGAGTTTTATTTGATTTTTTTCCCAGTTCAAGGCAATTTGAAATGTTCCAACTGTGTCTCTAACTCAGTTGAAGGGGAAAAAAGCAGTTAAATAACTCTGTGAACAGCAGAATTGACAGGACCTGTTCTGTGGATTTATGACTTTCAACTCTTTGCCCAGTACTCTCAGCTCCTTCCTTTATCCCCCATCAGTTTGGCAGGGCAGGTGGCACCGTTGCTTTGGAGCTTACTGATGGGATGGACAATAGATGTGTTGCCTTTCACAGTAAGTATGTAGAAGAGTTGAATTTGCCTCTCACTCTTATAGACACTATTTTGGGCTTTCTCTCTTATCCAGCCACTTGTCATGAAACCTGCTGCAAAAGCAGATCTTTGAGATCTCTGCTCCAGTATGAAATTGAGTTTGGGTTGGCTGATATATGAAATTATATTTTTTTTAGTGAAGAAGGATGGACAGTTAAATGAGTGGATGCACTGGCTCTATGACCTTGCCTTTACCTTAGACTAAAGCTAGGAATAGTCATAAAACGAGAAGCAGTTATTAGATCTGTCAATGAACAGTTTCCTAATCTTTCTTTTACATTTTAAAAATTTAAACCAGCCCATCAATAAGGTTTCTTCTATTTCCGCTGTTAGTTGGAGGCTGATTTATGTCCTGAAACAGGATGATTTAGGTCTCCTTCACACTTTTTTTTACAACTCTTTGTGAGTGGAAGTCGGGGTTCCCATCATTTGCCCACGTTCATTCCTCCCCTGGGTTCTGCTGAGCCCTTGCTGTCAGTGTCTTGCACCAAGTATGACCCACTAACTGTGGAAACAAAAAAACTTCCTTTTTTAGTTTCTGGTTCTGCACAGCCACCAGCCAAAGCACAGATACCATTATTTTATGTGTCTCCATCCTGTCCCCTTGCGGTAGACCTGGTAAAGTTGCATGTCCCATTGTTTTCTGTCTTGCAAGCCCAGGTGACCTTTTTTGCCAGATTTGCAATTTTTGAAGGGTGCTCTCCTTGGGGGACAGCCTGGCACCTGTCAGGAAGCCTTTCCTCAGCTGGACATGTCCCTGCTGAATATAGCTAAATTGCTTCCAAGGATGAAGAAGCCATTGAGACAGATCCACATCCACGTGGCATGAATCTAGTTTCATTTGCAGATCTGGGTAAAAAGAATAACTAATTAGTCAAGTACCCCTTTTTTCTGAGAGGTGGATGAGAACTTTACTTTCTCCATGGCCTGAGTTTGGACATCAATGTCCCAGAGGGAACTGGAAAGTCATCAAAAGGAGAGATTTGGGGCAGATATGTAAAACTGGATTAAGCATCAGCTCCTCCATCTTTAACTACTTTTTTTGTTTTTCCAAATTCCTTTTGAACTTCTAAATAATCCCCTGTGACACTTGTTGAAAGCAAACACAGTTTTCAAAGCTTTGCATTGGAATTCAGGAGAGCAAAACTCTGCGTATAGGTTTCCAGCATGTGTTATTCTCTTTGCTTTTTATCTTTATTAAAGGGATGTAATTTGTGTGATTAATTGCAAATGTATATGGCTATTTTCTTGGCCTAACACAATATTGCACTTTGAGAGTCCATTGTCTGCCCAGAACAGGTACACTGCTTCCACGTCAGCAAAAAAAGGGTTGTCATATAGACTCCTCCTTGTATTATGAATTAATTGAACCAGATTTAGGGTCTCTAGCCAGCGTTGTTGTCCTGTAGCAATATGTCAATGTAACTCGCTCGTCTGTGCTGTGGGAAACTGAATGAGAAAAGCAGCAACAGTGTCTTCCAGCCTTGAAACCCATGCAAATGAGAAGGAGGTTTGCCCTCCAGAAAACGTGATGTAGAGACAAGATGCATCGTAATGCACCAAAAACATGCAGTTATGACAAAAGTTAACGCTACTTGGCTTGAGAGTGGAAGAGTCAGCTTGCCTGTGTGCTTGACCATCCCTGGCTTTCCAGGCAGCCTCATGGTTTGGGTTGGAGATGGAATTTAGCAGCAATGTGACATGGGTTTTGGAAGGCTCTACAGAGGGACCTGGACAGGCTGGATTGATGGACTAAGGCCAACTGTATGAGTTTCAGTAAGGCCAAATTCCGGGTTCTGCTCTTCGGCCACAACAAACCCCAGCAGCCTCCAGGCCTGGGGAGGAGTGGCTGGAGAGCTGCCAGGCAGAGAGGGACCTGGGGGTGTTGATTGAAGCCTCCTGAACATGAGCCATCAGTGTGCCCAGGTGGCCAAGAAGGCCAATGGAGTCCTGGCTTGTATCAGAAATAGCATGGCCAGCAGGGGCAGGGAAGTGATCTTACCCCTGTACTCAGCCCTAGTGAGGCCACATCTCAAGTACTGTGTTCAGTTTTGGCCCCCTCACTACAAAAAGGACATTGAAATACTTGAGTGTGTCCAGAGAAGGGCAACAAAGCTGGTGAAGGGTCTGGAGCACAAGTGTGATGGGCAGTGGCTGAGGGAACTGGGTGTTTTCAGTCTGGAGAAGAGGAGGCTGAGGGGAGACCTCATTGCTCTCTGTAGTTCCCTGAAAGGAGGTTGTAGAGAGGTGGGGATGACTCTCTTTAACCAAGTGACAAGCAATAGAACAAGAGGTATTGTCCTCAAGTTGCACCAGGGGAGATTTAGACTGGATATTAGGAAGAATTTCTTCACAGAGCAGGTTGTCAGACATTGGAACAGGCTGCCCAGGGCAGTGGTGGAGTCCCCATCCCTGGAGGTGTTTGAGTCATGTTGACATAGCACTCAGGGATGTGGTGTAGTCAAGGACTGTCAGTGTTGGGTTGATGGTTGGACTCTATGATCTTCAAGGTCTTTTCCAACCAAGGCAATTCTGTGATTCGGTGACCACATCCTGCACAGCGCTGCATCTGGCTGATGGGTTTTCTGCCACCCTGCTGCTTGTATGTGATCTCCCTGCCTCTGTGCCCTTCCCACCCTGCCTAACTGCAGTCAGACCCAAAGGTTTGGGGAAGGATGGCTGAGCTGGTGTAAATAAGAGAGATGCCTCATGCAAGTGAAAACCGCATCCCTGCTTGCTGGATGCTGTGGGCAAGGCAAATGGACCCAGGGTATGATTCAGTCTGGCAGCTCCTCTCCCCAGAAATACCTTTGCCTTGATGCTTTTTACATGTTGCTATAATACCCAGCTCTATCCTTTAATCTCATTCTCAGAAACCCACTGTTTTCCCCGGCGTCATGAGAACCTATCCTCTAGCATCCTTGCAGATAACAAAATCAAAGCGACACTGCTTCCATTAAGAAAGCAACAACCCACCAAAAGTAAAACGAGCTGCCAGCTGCTAGGATGCTGACCGAGCAGCACTGCAACCTCACGAGCTCAGCTGGGTCTAGCCCTGCCAGCACCCTTGGTAATACAAATACCTGCAAATGCTGATTTCTGCCAGAGATTAAATATCTCTCTAGCTGCAAGCTTTCCAGGAGACTTGTTGCCTGGCAGAGACAGGATCAAATGAGGTCAAGTGCAAGATTTAGGTGGTTGGAGAAAAGAAGACATGACAAAACCTCCAATGAACCAAACTTCATGCTTAATGGAGTCCAATGAACCCAACTCTGAAATCATGGCAAATGAGGGGGTTTGAGCTTGTTGCACAAGGACACCTCCTGTGTCATGGCCATGGCACAGCCACTATAAAGAAAAGGGAAGAGATTAATATTTCACAGTGAAACACCAAAAAATTTCAGAATCAAGGGTGCCATCACACTGAAATTTATGTGCCCCTCACTGTAGACTTCCAGTTGACCAAAATTGATAGAGGAAGTGCAAGATTTGTTTCAGAAACACAGATCTGTGGCTGAAAATACAAACAAGGCTGAGGATCTTCCAAAAGCTGAACAGCTCGTCGCTGCTGCTCGAGCCTGGCCAAGGCAGCCAGCACACAAGCCTGTGCCCGGCAGCCTGGGCATCTGATCTGGAAATCAGATACAGCACACACCATTCTGATGAAAAAAATCACAAGTGGTCTATACTCCAGGCTACTTTCCAGTATCTCAAGGAAGGGATCTTTTAATTGAAAGCCTTAATGTTTCCCATCATATTTAAAATTAGAGTGGAACGGCAATAAAATTGGTCATGGATTGAGACAAGTTTTAAGGGAGAGAAGGAAGTTTATTCTTCATTTTTTGCATCGAAGCATCCTTCAGAAGCCCATGCACATTTGAATATGCCAGTGCAAGGATTAATAATTAAAGGAACAACAACCACATCTCCCATATACGCACAAGAAAGCAACAGCTCAGGCCGGAGGCTGCAGTCTCTGGGGACACGTTGTTTTTGCTGGCATTTCACCTCCTCTTGGTATACCTCTTTACTTAGAAAAGCACTTTCCCACCAGGCTTTGCCAAGGAATATCTTACCTAGCAATTTGCAGCTGACAGCTATCCCCAGCGTTAGTCTGGGAAATTGTATCTATGCTCGTTATCAGATTGATTCTGAAGGAAGATGCGGCTGTGTTCACATAGAATATAAGTGACTTGGATAGTTGTGTTTTGGGGTGAAACCCTCCAGCCAGCAGCAGCAGCCTATGCAGAGCGGTGGTGATGCTCCAGCAAAACCAACAGCCCCAGGTCAA
This sequence comes from Podargus strigoides, assembly GCA_028020825.1. Lineage (NCBI taxonomy): Eukaryota > Metazoa > Chordata > Aves > Caprimulgiformes > Podargidae > Podargus > Podargus strigoides. The sequence continues at coordinate 1,729,416 of CM051640.1, forward strand.
CGTGACTCTTGGATACAGTTGCCCAAGATTTGCAAAAAAGCAGGCTCCAAACTCGCTTCCTCTGCGTTCCCCAGAGCCAGATGGATGTCAACAGTCTACAGCGATGAGATGGAGCCGTTTTGCTCCCCAGTGTGGCCCCCGGCCAAGCAGACGCCTCAGCACGCTGCTCTGCAGAGCAGCCCCGCAGCCCCGCAGCCGGGAGCACGTCTCTGGGTGCTGAGGGTGGGTCAAAGCGCTGGAGAAGGGACTCTCAGACTTGAATGCAGTTATCCTCACCAGGCCGAAACAACGCTTCCCCTCCCTCCCCATCCTTCCTTCCTCCATGTTGGTAGTCTTCTCATTCATTAAAAACCTGCTAATTATCTCAGCAGCTTGGAGCTGGGTTGCAGCGTGGAATTAAAACCAGCTTTTCATTTTGGCATCCACCACCTCGTGTAATTAATAAGACAAGAGAAAGCCAGAACATGCGGGTCAGCCCTGAGCGCGAGGAAGGGATTGATTGGACACAGCCCGTGCTGCAGCTCACGGTCGGGATGCTCTGAAGCTGGCCTCAGTAAGGGTGGGTTGCATTTTGGGGCCAAACCAGGGAAAAGAAGGAGGAGATGGGATTTGTTCTTTTCTGGTTGTTCCCTTTGGTTTTCCCTCACTTGAACTCGAAGTCTGGACAAAGCAGTGCTCAGTGCACTCAGCCTTCAGCACCTCTTTGCCGGGGGAAGAAAGGGAAAGCATTCTGGCAAAGCTTGACGGTGTGTTTTGGCCATCCCTGCCATGCTGAGCAGAATGGGATGCTCTGAGAGCCTGGACTGTTGCGGACAGGTGTGTGGATGGAGATCTGGAAAACAGCTGGAGGAACCTGAAACCGAAGGAGGGACCAGTGTTGCTTGCACATGCACCAGTGCCAGGTCCTCTCCTTGCTGCTTTGGCATGAGCAAGTGGCCACCAAATTGAAATGGAAATACTTCCCTGCTCGTTGGCCACAGGCAGGAGAAGGCCAAAGACCTCATCTTGCAGAGCTAAGCTGGGGTGACGCAACCCTTCCCCACAGCCCTGCTCCTCCCAGAGCACCCACGTCCGCCTGGCTTGGGCTGGCAGCGGGAGGGCAATGTCTTTGGGCACCGTTGCAGAGTGGTGGCAGCACCAGGACAGAGAGGACATGACCCTCCTCCCGACTCGACAGAGCTTTGGTGGAGCACAAACTTTCCTCCCTGCATCCGCAGGAGCACTCGGGCTCCCCTTGCCCACCCTGCTGCCAAGAGCATCCCCTCTTGCCACCCACCGTGCCTGCTCTCCGGAGCATTGATTTATAATTTGTTGCTGCTGCCACTGTGTAACTACTGTTGCAGTTTACTACAGACTTGCTTGGCTGCCAGGATGCCCGCAACGTGCGACGAGACGCTGCCGGAGCTGGCAGGCCAGGGCGGGAGAGCATTGCTCCTGGCGGAGCAGAAACGCCAAACGGAGGTTCTAGCCCTTTAAATCCAATCCGGTACTGAAAAAAAAGGGCGAGCGAGCAGGAGAGAGCCTTCAGACTCTTTTAATTAAAGCTTGTACCATAGTCTGTCTTCCCAAGTCGCAGCAGTCGCTCTCGCTTCTTCAGGACATCTCGGGGCTCGGCGGCACCACGGCATGGATGGGGGGAGTCACTCACCTGGGACTGGCAGCAGTAGGTATGCGCGGAGGCACAGGGCTGCTTGCATGGCTTCTCCCCCTCTCCTCGCTGTCAGCTGGAAGCATCCCTCTTTTTTTTTTCCCATGGCTTTTCATTTCCTGGAGAAAAAGTCTAATGCGTTGCTTCTGGCTTGCCACCTCGCGTGGGGACAGTGGCAGGAGGCACCTGGGGGCAAGGGGCTCCCCGTCCTGCCACCACCACTCTCTTCCCTCCCCTCTCCCTCCCTTTTAAATAAGTGCATGATCTAGAGTTGTGGGTTTTTTCCTCTCACTCCCTAAATCAAAGAGCTGCCGTCCAGCAGAAGATAAGTTGGGATGCCTGCTCCATAAATCACCGGAGAAGTTCGTCCCTGTCGTGTTCTTGCCGCCGATTGCCCCCACCCGCACCGCTTGCGGCTCCTCTCCCCTCTGCCTCCCCCTTGTAAGTGCACCAGGTTAAGAGAGTTTTGCCATATCCTTTCATGCGCATTGCATTCTCAATGCAGAGCATTTCTTAGAGCCTCACGGACCCAGTCCCGGGGTTATTAGGAAAGGCGGCGTTGTATTCACACCGGAGTCTCATCTCTACGGCAGTATAACCCACAGCAGCTTTAGCTGGTCTTATAAATTGCCCTTCAGTGGGAACATTGTGCACAGAGAACATTTAACTGTGAACTATCCCATTTGCCAATCGATTTTTCTCTCCCCCTCTGCTCCTCACTGAGTGATCTCTTCATTTGTATTTCCACGCAACACGGCTATTTCTTTAAATTATGTATTGCTGTTCCCTTGTCGCTCTCTCAGGTTGGTGCATCATTAGGATGCCCTGACCTTAATGAGAGCCCGTTTTTCTCTTTGCAGCTGGGTCCCAAGTGAGCGTGGGTCCCAAGGAGCCTCCCTCATGCATGGATCCCCAGAGGGGAAAAGAGGCTTTGCCAGGAAAACATTTATCCTGGTGCCTATCTGAGGTTAATAACACTTTTGACAAATAGCAGACTTCCTCGAGGCTTGAAATAGGGTTGAAAAAGCAGCCACTAATCTCCTTGAGAAGTGCTAGATTGTGGCCACCACTCTCAGTAAATCAGGAGACAAGCTGTTTACGTACGGTATGTTGAGACGTTAGCACAGCAAAAAAAATAAATCCTTCTCTTAATCCACCGGCAAAAACTCTGTCTTGCCGTTGTTTCTCAGGGCAGCAGGCTTGGGCAGGGAGCACTGTGAACTCGGTGTGGCCCAGAGCAGAGGGGGCTGTGGGGCTGCCCAGCGGGGTCGGGGGAACGGGCTTTTTTTCTCACCAGCAGCGTTGGGAGTAAGTGAGAGAGTGGTGGGACAGGGAACTTGTGAGTGAGCGAGGGAAGTGGAGCCATTTATCAGTATACGAGCAGCTGAGGAACAGCACCTGGAGGTATCAGGTGGTTTGTGGGCAGCAAGGTGTTTCGACTTGAGTACTCAAAGGGATTAAACTTAGAGGGGAGGAGGCAGTGCACCTGCAAGGAAAAGCAAAGATGCCAGGGCAGAGTGGGATCTGCAGCGCAGTCCCCGCAGTTAACTCACAGGGGTGCGGGACTGCGGAGGAAATGCTGTGTGCCTTGTGGTTCTGCATTGATCTGTTCCCTGGTCGGGTTTGCTTTCACCAGTGGCTGCCACCTCTTTGGTAGTGATTTAACCGTTTGTGACTTTTGGTGACATTGGGAAGGAGCTTGGCCCTTGTGACCGAGACGAGGAATAAAAGCTCCCTTGTTTCTAGCTTGCAGCAAATGACCTGGCGAGGAAACCTGAAAGTGCCTGAAAGTAAAAAAACCCGTTTCTGTGGTCCGAGCAGGGCTGCAGACAGGCTCTTCAGCAGAACCTTTTTCCTCCACCCTGCAGAGCTGGAAAACCCAGAGCAGGATTTGAAAAACACCAACAAATACAAGTGGGGAGAGGAAAAATGAACAAAATGTACATCTCGGTTCAGCAAAGTGACTCAAGCCTTGCAAGCATGCAGAGGGTGGGGAGTAATTATTTATAGTGCCATCAGCAGAAATAATAGAATGAAATGAAGGGCCGAAAAGTTTTGCTGACTCTCAGGGAACACGTCCTGGCATGGAATGATATTTCCTGGGCTCAGCCCTTTGCATCTCCAGCACTCCTGAGTGTGCAGCCTGGAGACCCAGCAACGCCTCGCCAGGGTGGGACCCCCCGGAACGGATGGGCAGGGTCGAGGAGGTGAACTCTCCGGGAGGATGGAGGGTAAACGTCTGCTGTGACTGAGCCACCTCTGATGCCCCAGCCTGGATTTATCTCCTGGTGAATACCTGAACCCAGAGGGGAGTGGAGCTTTGCAGCAGTGGAGGGATGGGTGGCCAGGTTTGGCTTTTCCATTCTAATTCTATGGACATTGAGATCAAAAGGGGGGATGACCATTTCTGAGATCAGCAGTTGGTGTAATTCAGTGCTTTGTCTTCTGTAATTAAGCTCTGCGCTCCGCGTTTCGGTAACACCCTTGAGCTGTGATGACAAGAGGAATCGGAGGGACTGGCAGGCAGACACGGGCAGAGAATCGCTCACCTGGCATTACTCAAATTAAAGGTGACCTGCATAAGGTTTTCTTTTCTAAATTGAGAAAACTGAGTTTGGACTTCTCTTTCTGGCTTTGTGGTGATGAAAAGGCCTCTTTTTTCCTTTTTTTTTTTTTGTCTTTTCTTCACCTATGAATGCTCAGTAGTGTCAAGCCTGTCTCTCCCCATCTGGGCAGATGCACTGGAGGGCGGAGGTGGCCACCGAGGTTGTTGCAGGTGGAAAGGGTGAATCTGAACCCCGATCAAGCAGCAGGCCCTCAGCAAGCCTGGCAGACAGTCACCAATACCCTGCAAAAATTATCCATGCAGCCAGCTTTCTGTAATCCCAGAGCCCTTTCATTCCCCCAGGCTACTTAATGCCACCAAGAGACACCAAGTGGGTGTCAAGTGGGCACAAAGATATCAGAGCTTCATAAAAGTCCCCAAAGGCAGTTTGCTCCATCTTGCTCTGCTTGACAGTCTCCAACCATCCGAGATTTTCCTAGTACAGACAAGGCCTGGATTTCTGAAGAACAAACAGAAAAATAATTCCTTTTTTATGGTAGGTAAATTTCCTGCTTCCTTTACTCCATACACTTGGAAAGAGCACAAACACAAAGGGCATAGCTCTCATTTTTGCTTTTTCTTTGCCAGCCACCTTTAAACAAAAGAAAAATAGCAGGATATCTGGAGCAGGAAGGGACCAAAATGGATCTGACTGAGATAAAACCTAAATTTACTCTTTGTCACTGCTAGAGTCTAATATATTCTTCTATTCAGAGCAAGGGACGTGTGTCAACCCCATTCTACATCTCTGGCAGGGTATTATAGTTTGAATTAGTATGATAAATTAAAAACAGTAATGAAATTCTACCAAGATCTTGAATCGTTAAAATACATCACACGAATGAAATTGCACAGTTAATAAGTGAAACGTTTGAGATCTAAACATTAGCGTGGCACGTCAGTCTGGCAGGATCAGAGCAGTCCTGTCCAGGGGACATGGCATCATGCAGATGTGGATCACACTGATCATCTGATCATCTCTGCTGATCATCTGGATGCTTTAGCCGGATTCAGGTAGCCTTTCAGAGCAGGCTAATCCACCATCTGATGTGGTATTTTCTTCTTTGATTTTTTAATCTTTTTTTTTTTTTTTCCTTCAGGATATGCTTTTCCCCTTTGAACATAAGCTACTTTCAGTGTATTATTTAAAACCTACATTTTAATGGAAAGAGGTAAGAGGCTGCACAGACAATGTAAACCTTGTTTTCCATGACCACCCAGAGACTGCCAAAAATCAATTGTCTGCTAGAGGCTGATCTTTAAATAAAGTTAAGCCAAATCGTATCAGAAGCTCTGGGGATCCTTGAAAGCAGGTTTCCAAGACAATCATGTACAGATGTTGCCCAGTTTGATATAAGTTTCACCTTTAAATCCTTTTGTGCTGCAACTTGGTCTGCTCAGGAACTGAATTACTCTGATTTACTTCTGGCTCTAGCCAAAGCATTGATTCTGAGAACTGCCCAAGTGCTTTGGGAGCCTGAGGCTCTGTTTCAGAGCAGATTAATGAGCCCTTAGGAGCTGCAGATGCTCTACTGGAAGCTGGCAGGACGCCCCTGGGTGGTTTTGCAAAGGGTTCTCTTAGAGGGTCTATTGCAAGAGTAAAGACAGGAATGGTCAGGCATACACAGACCTGGAAATGGAAAAGGAATCTGTTTGAAATTAACTTTTCTTATTGCTCCCTCATAAATACTCTGTGGAAAAACAGCCTATAAAGCTGGGAAAGGATTTGTTTGAGAAGAGCAGAGGTTTAAGGGCAAGAAAACTGCTGTGCTACAGGACATTCTTGCAGAGGAGGTACTGAGCCTGGCTGCCCCATGGACCTTTGCTGTCCATAATGATGTGCAACACCACGGTCACCACAGGACTCCAGATCTGCAGCCATGCCTGGAAGGAAAAAGCAGGAGAGTGTCACCACGGGGAGGGACTGGTTCCTGGCTGGTGGCTCCTGGGAAGGACAGAAGTTCTGCTGTGGCCAGTGGGCTGGTGGTGGAGATGATGTTATAGCACGAGTGTTACACGTGTTAACATGTTGTAATGTGTGAGTTGTGACAGTGTCAAGAAGCTTTTATTAGGCATTTCCCCTTGGCATTAGACATACAGTCCGTGCAAAACTGTTATTCTTGTAAGTTCCTTTCAGTGAGCTTGCATGCAAGACCTTGTATTCTGGAACAAAATCCACAGATCCAAGATCTATTGTCATGCTAATAACATCAGCAGGATTAATCCTAACCAACACTGGCCTTGGAGAAAAATCCAGAGAAGAGCTGATGGGGCAGGACCCCATGCAGCTGGGGAACACATGCTCCACCCTCAGCACAGCTCTCTGGACCATGGTGGGGCAGCTGGGGCGTAAGACTCATCCAGGAGACCTGCTGCTCCTACCTGAGGGAGCCCGGCCCCACGGCTGTTTCCTTTCTAAGTTTCTGATGACTGTATGGAGTGGGAAAGAAGCTTCAGGCATTTCAGATAATCCTCACCCATGAAAAGCAAGCCAAAAGAGTAGGTTGATTCTTTCCTCCATCAGATTGGACCACGGACTGAAGGTGCAATTTTGTCCTGTGACCTGCTGATTGAAGAAACGAAACGGTACAGTGGTGTCATTGGGAAGTTTGATAAATGTTTTATTCCCTCCTGAAATGTCATTTATGAGAGATCCAGGCTTTCTCCTGCGTACAAGAAGAAGACGGATCTGTGGAAAATAATGTCACAGCTCTTTACAACCTAGCTGAACCGTGAGACTTCAGTGAGAGGTTTTATGATGAAGTGATACAGGCTTATATCTTTTGTGGCACAAAAGACAAGAGGGGCTCACCTCAGGTTTCACTTAATGCTTGAGAAAGCAATTACAGCTCTAAACAGGTTGAGAGCAGCCAGAGGCACCAAAAAACCTTGAATGGTCCCTTGTGACCCTTTGGTAACGCTGACCCTACTTTTGCCCCATGTCAGCTATTAAAAACTCAGCAGATGTTGTTCTGGGTCAGAGATGGACCTCCCAAACTGCTCAAGGTGGTCCAGAGTCAACTTCAAATTGTCAAAACCACTGGTGTGGACAAGCCTTGGCAACCATATGATGAGTGTCCTGATGACAATGTGCCAGGTAGGATGGCATGAGAGCAGCTGCTATGTATTCATGCATATCCACTAACAAGACAGTGTAGGAGTGCCTGGGATGCTGGGAGCAGGCATGGGGCTGCAGCTGCCATCACATTGGCATAGGACCCATGGTCATCTTCTTGCTTGCTGGTACACCTCTGGCTTGGCCTGGCTGACATGAGGAACACTCGGATCTCCAAAAGCCACATTTGATTTCTTTTGATCGATGGTTTGGCTTTTTAGGAGAGGGAAGCAGATGGTGTAAATGATTCATGGGCACTGCTGTCAGAAGGTGCAGAAATGGAAGGAGAGGGAAGGCTGGGGGGTTTGCTCTGGGCTTTTCCAGAAATACTTGTTTTGAATTGAAACCAAACCACATTTCAATGGGCTTTTTATAAAGAAACACAACATTGTCTATGGCCCTGTCTTTGTCATGCAGACTCTCCCTAGTAGATATCCCATTCATGTGGTCTTGCATGCTGCTAGAGAAAAAACTTGAAGAAAGTAGGATTTGTTTATAAAAATAATGGCAGGGCATATGAGAGGAAGCTGTGAAGGAAGTATGAGTCTGGAGGCACATGCTGGTATTGTATTCCCCTGATCCTGAGGTATGTCCCCCGGCAGCGGTGGAAAACAGAGTGCTGTGATGTAAACCACATGTTTGTAGAGCACAGCAGATTCTTGGTCTAACAGTGGGACACCAGGACGACTTCTGAGACCTAGAGAAACCGGTCTGCCATGGTGGCTTCCCTCTTCCCCTCCCTACCACCTCATCCAGCCACTACCAGCACAGGAAGCCATGGCATGCAATAGCTGTGGCTGCAGCAGGTTGGGAGCCATCAGGGCTTGGTGAGGACAGCTGGTGGGACCAGGGCACTCTCTGGGTCCTGGAGACCCTCAACTATATCTGAGGCCTGCCAGGGGCACCTGGTTGTATTGGGAATATGAGTCAATATGGACAATGTTATCAAAGTACATGACAAGGCAGAATAGCCATCCTTGCTATGCAGTTTCTTGAAGACAAGCCTACGAAAGTCCCTGAAAAAAAGATATTTATTTTTTGTGGTAATGTGCCTAAGTCAGATTCGCCGTAGAGGATTTTAAAGAACAGATTAGCTGAGTTTAATAGTGGGAGTTATGAAAAGAACCTGCTCTGTGAGAAGCATAGGGTCACATTTGATGATTCACTAGGCTTTTTCTTGACCATTAGTTGAACACTTTATGTCAAAAATGTGATCCACATAAAATTGCTGCAGTCTGATGGAGAATGTCTTCCAGCTCTTAGTGTCCAGCAGCTAAAGGAGGAAACATTTTTTTCTCTGATAGCAGAAAATAAGCCACATAAACTTCGGGCAACGGTATGGGAGCTCCATGCCTTGACGTCACCTCTATAAATAGTGAGGACAAGTTCCCCTCTCATCTAATATCCTGGAGGAGGGCAAGTGCAGCATACGACTTCTCTTACAACTTTCCAACTTCCCTCAGTCACTCATGGAACGTTCCTGAGTTGAAGGCTGAATATGTCTTTGTTTCAATGCATTATTTTACTCCTCCTTGAGCCTATTTCTGCTTCTGAGCACCATGATGTCTCCCAGGAAAAAATCTACAATGTAACTCTGCACTGTTTTCAAAAATACGTCCTTTGGCTTTTTTTTTAAATCTTCCTCTTAGGTCTGGTTCTGTGAGAAACAGCCAGTATTTGTTCTGTATTCACTTTTGTCGTGATGATGAGGGTATGAAGTGCTGGGTCTGAACCCCAAGCCCTGAATTAAGGTTGACACATGGGTGGTGCCCATGGTCCTTCAAAAGGAGGGGATGAGTTTGCCTTTTGGCTTTCCTCCAAGGTGCAGCCAACCATGTAAGGAAAGCCCTTGGGTGAACAAGCCCCAGGTGCCCCCATTGGGTCAATGAGTGCCAGGTGTCCTGCTGTGGGGATAAAAGCTGGGACCACTTGCAGGAAGGGTGGGGTGTCTGTCTGTGAGGTGGATGCATTTGCAGAGTTTCCCTGTTGTGGAAGGACCTCCTGACTCTCCCTGCAACTGGGCCCAGGTCAGGTTTGGTGCTTGCGAACGCAGGCTTTGTGGGGAGGCAACATGGGGTTACCTCTATCGTACACGATCAGCCTATTGACTTGGTTGTCTCCCATTTTTTCTATGGGTTACCTTGTGTCTTTTTTTATTCCATCCATTCTTGGTCGTGCTGTGTCCCTCCTGGGGTCGCTGGGGTTGATGTATGTTATTTGTGATCTATCTGACTTGTTTGTACCCCCAGCAATCCTCTATATACTGACTCCTCTATGTACAATAGAATCTGCTTACTGGATTGTTTTTCTGCTGGCTGTGTCCTTTGTACTAGGCCTAGTAATTGGCAAAACAGGGTATGATAAAACTCTAATAGGTGTCTCCTATATCCCTTTCAACCACCTCTTCACCAGACTGAAGGGCTGTGTTAGTGGTTTTGTGCAAAAGCTGCTCTCTGTCCAAGATCACTTCCTTCCTCTTACCCTTCCTCGTTCTCTTAGCTCATTTTTCAAATGCACCGAGCAGAAATTTATTCATCATGAAGGTGCAGAATGGATTCAGACAACAGCATGGTTTCGGTTTTGTTCTCTGTTTCTTTGCCAGAAATCTCTCACATTACATTAGCCCATGGCTATGCTGAACTTGGGGGGGGCTGTTTTCAAAGAACTGTCCATATTCCTCCTGGTAACTTGTTCCTGAGTGGCGGTGGCTCGTTCAGAGCTTGCTGCTTGGCAGGGACACCCCAGGCTATTTTTCTCACGCGTGTTATTTTGCACTGATTGGCACTGAAATTCAGCTCTTACTCTGTTCTTCAGACCTTGGGGTTTGCAAGATTAATTTTTTGCACCTGTTGCAACCAATTCTGGTTTTGATTATCCTGATTAATTTTGTATCATTAATAAATGTTGTTATCTCATTCCTCACACACCTCCAGTCCCCAGACAATTTCTTAATAAATGGGTAGATTTATTTTACAGGTCTCGCTGGGATTGCAATAGGAAGTTGCTTTCATTATGAAAACAGATTGTTTGTCTTCGTTTCTTGCCTTCTTTTCCCATCTCCTTCATAGTGAAAACAATGCAAACAATTCACTTAACCTTTCTGCTATGACCTGTCTCTCCTGAGTATGCTTTTTATTCGGTGATCATCCATCAGCCACACCACCTCCCTGGCAAACTTCCTTCCCCTAATGTTTCCGAAGAGGTTTTATTGTTACCTCTTACGTCTCTAGCAAGTTGATGCTCAAAACCCTTTTTGGCCTGCCATATTGTCCTTCTCCATGCAATTTGTCACGTTCAGGAATCTATTTCCTCTCTCAAACATGACTCGTGCTTTTTGAGAAATGCCTTTTAACTCTTCTGCTCTGCTGTGTAGCTGCACAATTTTTTTTTTTCTTTTAACCCTTGTTGGTTTGGCACTGTATGCTTATTCCAGGTTTGTAATACAGAGCTTTAAAATGGTTGTTTTACTCTTTTAAGTCCTCCTTTTTTATTTATTTTCAAGCAACTTCTTAGTTTTTAATATACTTTTCATTTTTAAGGTCATATGAGCAATGCTTACATCTTGAATAGATCGCGGGCCTCTCAGAGCCAAACTGAGAGTTGTTTTTGTGCTTCTAGAGTCAATGACTTTAGCTCCAGTAGTTATTTATTATGTTCTAACATTATCTTAGAGGTCATGCCTCAAGTGAGATACTCCAGATGTAGTCTGCCCAGCGTGTGTCCTGGCATCACAGAGCCCCACCAGTCAGGCTCTTTCCCACACAACCTGAGTGACAGCTGTATTAATGTCCCCACCCAAATGGATATCCCCATGCTTTGACTTCCAGAAACTGCAAAAATATTGAAGACAACCACTCTGAACTGTTTTCTACACTCCTGTCTGCTTTGGATGGTGCTGGTAAATAAGGACAAATGTAGCTGGTTTCCACTTCTCAGGATGCAACAATGGCAGTTGACAGTTGCCTATAGTGCCTCTTCATCTTCCAGCCAGCAGAAGGCAGGGCCGTGGGGTGGAACAGCCCTTTGTGCCACCCCTGTGTACCATTTTGACCCAAAGCAAGCCCATTATCTTCCTGTGTGTCTAAGCCACATCTTCAGAAAGCAATAAAACTATTTAGAGGTTGAATCCACCATATTGAATGAAGTCACATTATTGACATCAATGCTCCTATGGACAGTTAAAAAACCCTTTCATTTTCATTCGCTGTGGCGAAGCTCGTATTAGGGGTGGCAGGACTATTCAAGTGGGTCTAAACTAGGTAATAATGGAACTGTTTAAGGAAAATGAGTGTGCTTGTCGAGGTCAGCCTTAAATATGTTTTGCTAATGTCTTGCAGAAAGATTTGGATAAAAAATGCAGGGCTTTGTGAGAGATGACTGGATTTTATTTCAAAGTAAGTAAGTAGAACAGGAGAGAGGGGGGGAGAACTCACAAGAGCACAGTTAATAAGATGCATAATCAAATGAAAACTTTTACACAGTGATACTGCATGAGGTAAAACTTCAGAGTTTAAAAACAGATCATACTTTGTTTGCCAAAAAACCCAAGAATGTTTGAAAGCCCATTTGACTATAATATACATCCCATGCTTTATGGAGTATTTATTTAACATGTGCAAGTTGGGGAAATGAAGCACCTTTTGATAAGTAATGTCTCAAAGTGCTACTGAAAAACAACATAAGCATAGAAAAAGTTGTTTTACAGAACTCAAGAGCTTCTAGCAAAGTTAGAAAAACATGAAACTTCAAGCAAAGGAACTTAAGTCAATGGCACATGAGCACATGTTGAGGTTAAGCAAGTGCATTGGTGCTGTTATTTGCTTTCTTGAGCCAGGGCAAAGCTGTATGCATAGATCTAGCAGACCAGGAGAGTCCTCTCTGCTTTGCAATTGATTTCAACAGGAACTCCAATTCCTTCGTGCTGTAACATGCACCAGCTTGCTCCCACCATGGCATAGAGCAACTGCCAGAGGAGCACTATTGAAGATGCCAGGCAGGTGACAAGATTTTTGGTATTCAACATCTGAATCCCAGTTCCACCGTGTTTCTGAATACTGGGATCAAGCTTTAACGCTATCAGAGCCCTGAGGACATTAACTGTGCTGAGCATCCTCCCCTTGGTCCCATTCACCCCTCTGCCCATGGTCCAGGAGCCCGTTTAAGCTCAGCCCTGGGTCTTTAGCGCCCTCTTTGTGCTGTGCTGTAGGTGTGACTGTGTCCAGCTGGTCTCTGCCAATGGAAGGATCTCATTGCTATATCATCCGTAGCTTTTCTCCCACTCTGTCTCCTGGATGGACCTACACTGTAGCTTTGTTTTCAGCCCTGCTTCTGACTCAGCTTTTGGGTGGACCTCGGACCTGATTTCTCACCTTATCTGGGATGGCTGCTGTACCCTGTTACCAGCACTCAGCTCTGCTCATCAGGTTCAGATCCTGTAGGACCTTCATTGGTGAGGGCACTGCCTGCACTAGGGCCACCCTTGGCTCGTGGTTCTGTTTTTCCCACCATGGAGCAGATCCATCTCTGTCACTCCCTGACAAACCTGTTCTTGACCAGATATTTAATCTCTGAATCTCTCCTGCTGACTAGATTCCAGCATAAGTAGTAGTGGTGTGGGCTGGTGTTGAGTTTGGTTTCGTAGCCCCTGTAACTGAGAGCTAATGCTGTGGAGGTCAGGAGTAGGATGTGAAAATGTGATTGAAGAGACCTCCTTAGTTGGACAGATGAGCACATCTGTGTGCTCAAATAACTACTGAGCACCATCCAATTAGGCCTGGACACCTCTTATATGTCAAGATTTTGATTTGTGCAACCCTTGGTTGACAGATGCTGCAACTCTCAGTTCAGAATAACTATGTAGTGTTCTACATTTATTTCATTGGCCTTCCAGCCTGGCCATCCTCATAAACACCTGCTGAAGCTTAGCTTAGATCCAGCACTGCCAGGTTTTGACCTAAGTCTAGGAACTAGATGATCTTTGAGGTCCCTTCCAACCCTAACCATTCTATGATTCTATAAATCCTGTTTCTCTTTGGTTCTTGCACTGCTGCCCACAATTCTGGTTGGGTCTTTGAGGACAGAAGCCACTTGTTCTGCACAAGGTAGCAAACTGGCTGTTCCACCTTCACAGCAGAAGCATCTCTGGTGAATTAGCTGCAGCACACAGCAATTATGTTACGGAAGCTGGGTGAAAGGGAGCAATAATAATTTGCAAGTTCTGGCAACAAAATCCCTTTCATTTTTGTTGGTTTTTTTTCCTCGTCATACCTTGGCAAGACTCTTTCCTGTTTTTCTTTCATTGCATGGCAAATGCACAATAAGAACTGGAGGTCATTTACTCCAAATCCTCGTTTTATAATTTTTCTGACATTGACAGTTGCTTTTTCTAAAGACTCTAAACAATATGCAAAGTCCTTGTTGAGTAACAGTCATAATTAGAAGCTTTCTAAATTTCCAAGAGCTTTTGAGTACTCAGTATACTCCTTTCCTAATATCCTGTGGCTCCATATTTATGCTAAAAAGTGCGTTGTGTCCATTTCACCCCAGAACTGGTGCTCTGCAGGTTTGGAGAATAGTATATGAAAGCAAAAAAGAAGCAGCTGGAATGGAAGATCCTGTGCAAGAATCCCATGATGTCTGGATTTATAGAGGAATAATATTTTTGATAAAGTTATCCCAGAAAAGCTTACAGGATGAACCCAGGTACAGAGAAAGGAATATGAAATGATTATTGCAGATCCCTGTGGTCAGATAAGCATGGCTTGGTGGACAAGAAAATAATGAAGTGTTGCCTATGAAAGTTAAAATGAGTAATCTTTCAGCTGGGTGGGGATGAAAAAGGCAGATAGAGGGAGGAAAAAATAAAATTTCCGTCATATTATGATGAAGCTGGCAGGTTTTTTTCTCTGCCAAAATGGTCCCTTCTGGTTTTCATCTGAAAACAGAGTTTTGGATCAACTGAAGCAGTTTTTTAATTTGATGAATTCAAAAATGAAGGAATGGTTTATTTAATTTTTTTTTTTTTTTTTTTTTTTTTTTTTTCCCAGCAGATCAGTTTAGTTTCTATGGGAAGTTCTCCAGGGAGAAGCTGAGTAACCCACATCTCTGGGCTGGGAGCAAACAAGCCAGCAAGGTCTGCTGGAGGTGCCCAAGCTGGCCACAAACCCAACCCAGCTTCAGGCTGGAGTGTGGTTCCTGTGTATGACCCCCTTCTCCTAGCTCTCCTGGGGCATAGTAGATGTCTTGTGGTTCTTGATCAGATAAAGGTTGTGATTTGCAGTCTCTAGGGTCGGGGAAACATGCCAGTCTTTGATCCAGCAGTGAGTCAACAGGTGGGATGTGTTGACTGAAGGCATCTCTCCACTCAGTCTGAAAGCAGGTCTTAAGCCAAGGACTTTTGCCTCCAAGACTGTACTGTGTCTTTGGGTGGGTTTCCGTGAAGTTCTCCTGCTGCTGCTTTGCACTGTATAAATAATTGGATACTCATTGGACATGAAGAAGTAGCCATCTACTGTCTGTTTTTTCCTGGTGGGATGAACTGTATGAGCTCTACTCTCTGTCCTAGTGAGTATTTAGGCATTTCTTATGTCTGGAGGCAGACCAGATCCTGATTTCTGATAGTCTGATGTTTAGGTGGTGCACTTTGCTGTTCCAAGTACAACTGACTGAGCTCTCAGGCATGGGTCACCTGCTTCTTGTATGAGGGTCTGAGACCAGTGGGGCTCAGAGCTGAACAGAGCATCACAGCCACCTCCTCCCTGCAGTGACCAGTGGTGTCTGGTGAACTTAGCTTTTCTTGTCAAATGTTCTTGGCCTTTATTAAGTGCCAGAAAATGAAGTGTCTTGCATTAGTCACCACCTTTTGTCAGGCTTGCTTTTTCTTCATTGGCTTAAAGCCACGCATGAAGTTGGGATTGGATCAAGCTGGACTTCTGCTTGAGAAGATCAAGAGAATGAGAAGACATTTTACATGACCCTATATTGTCATTGATGCTTAGATGGGCTGGAGATGGCATGGACTTTGCCTTTACCATTGCCTGTTATGACATATGAGCTGCAGATTGTGTGTTTCAGGAAGAGCCATGTACGTGTTTGTCTCAGCCACAGCCTCACCACTACCAAGGTTATCGCCCAGCCTGAATCCTACCTGAAAATATTGTCAGAGAGCGTTTAAGGCCTTTGTTATTGAGTGGAGAGGTATGCCCATGGTGGTGTACTTTCATCCCCACCAGGAACAGAGCAGCCCAAGCTACAAACAACCTTCTTGCTACTCCAAGTGCCAAGTGCATTTCTTCACCCTGTTCTCCAACATAGAGGGCAAGATATGCATTAAGAAAAAAATCCTTACATCAAAGTGTCGGTAAGCTGTTAGTCATCTTGGGTGTAACCGAGCACATTATGAATGAAAGTGCTTTGTGTATGAAGGGGACAATGATGCACTGTCTCCCTCCCCTCCTGTCTGTGCTCTTCCAGCCCAGTCTCATATCTGTGATCCCCTCTCCTCTCCCTCCACTGGAAAGAAAAATGAGATGTGAAAGGAAAAAAGAGTTGAGGAAAATCTGGAAATCCAGATGTCTCAGCATCAGACACGCAGTCCAAGCTGCGTCCTTTATGGCTTGTAATGAGGAGTGTTGGAGTGACTGAAAGCCCTGACTCCCAGCCAGCCATTGTACCTGCTCTCACCTCCTTCTCTGAGAGGTGAAGTCTGGAGCAGCTGCTGATTTTCATTTTAAGTCTCAGGGTTTGAGCTATTAATAAGCCTGGAAAATAACCACATGTTCTCTGAGTTATGTAACAGATGTTAAACTCCCCGAGATGAAGAAGTGTCAGCCTGATGGAAGAAGTGATGTGAGGACCTTTCTTTTTCCTTTGAGCTGGGTTTCTCCTCTTATTAACAAAACTGGTCATCTGCAGTGGAGATAAAAAGAAAATTAGTATCACTCCACCAGTTTTGACCCAGCTCCACTGTCTACCCCCTCTTTGCTTTGCGCCGTGTTTATGCATTTCTCGCCATGCTCCAGCATGAGATTTTGAAGACAAGTGCCATGCAAAATGAAGTCCCATTGAAGGAATGTGTTGTGATGAAGAGCTGTTGAATGAGTCACTGTGCTCATGCTGGCAAAGCGGGCTGCAGAGCAGGCCAGATCCTGACGCTTGGCGCGAGAGAGCGAGAAGCAAAAGAGGAAAGTAAACTTGGGGCCAGGAGCGCTGCCGTGCTTGGTCAGCCAAGGGGGCTGGGTTGCAAACACTTTCCCACTTAACCATTTCAGTGATGCAGCTGCCACTAAGGTGGAGATGTGTTCACAGCATTGCTGGAAGTAGTTGGAGATGAGCTGAAGGTGAATGCGGAGCAGGTGTCTTGAGCAGGGGATTAAAAAGGATTTCACTTGTCTTCTTTTTTACAATCATTTTTTTTAAGGTTGTCTTCTTCCTGATCCTCCTCTGTCCCAGCATGAGCACTCGTGGCTCCACGTGGGCAAAGGTCCTCAGCACCTCAGGATGTCATTTAACCAGGATGGATCTCTTCCTAGGAGCACTGTCTTACGCCTCTTGGCACCTTGCATAAAGATGGAGGGATGGTGTCATCAGCTCTGTGTGACACAGCTGAGCAGTCCCTTGGGAGAGACATTTATAAATGTGGATTGAAGACACCCGGCCCCAAGGGTACCACATTTTCTGTGGGTGTAGATACACAGTGAGATTAATAAATCAGCGTCTGCACGGATAGAGATGCCTGCACTCTTGACTGTGACCCTGCTGGCTGCTCTCTCTGAGGGGTGACTTTACTCAGACATTTATTTCTGAGATCTGTTTTAGCATCTCCTGCTACACACCCGCTGGCATGACAACTGCAAGTGCTTGTTCCAACACAACCTGCCCCTTCCTCCTGGGGATGCTTCTGGGGAAATGTAGCTCAAGTCAGAACATGCTTATGGGGGAAAGTCCTGCTGGAGGTGTGAGCCATGTTCTACCACCACCACCGCTAATGTGACTGTAGAGAGGGACCTCCTGGATTCCTCCCTCTTTTTGTCGTGTCTTGTACCACAGAGTGGAATAAATTGCAGGAAGTGAGTTCCTGCTAAGTTTGAAATTCAACAGGACTAAAATGTAACTGGGATCTCCCGAGTACTGGGGTCTAATCTAGACAAGAGGCTACCTGGCACAAGTCTGGGTTCCTCACACCAAGAATCCCACCAGAATTGTCAGCCACGTTAAAGAGGTAAAAAAGAAGATGTGGATGCCAGGGGATCAGATTTTGAGCGGTTTCACGATTTCCCCACAGTTCCCCTTAGCTTGTCCTTCAGGAGCAGTCGACAGTCTTGCACTCTGTGTTATTCATTGCTCACTATTGATTAATGGGCTTCTAATGTCATTACTTACTATCCAACCAATCTGGAAGATCAGCCATTATCTATAAAAAAAAAGAAAAGACAATTTCTTACTGGCATTAAGTGGTTGGCTGGCAGGGTAGAGTCCAAGGTTCACATTTAAGAATAAGAGCAAGACACTATTAGCAAGAAAATTTGCAGTGAAAGCCATCTGTAAATTTGCATTATCTAGACAAAGAGTGGAGTCCAGCCATCAGAGGAGGTGTTGCAAAACAGAGAGATAAGTGAGGTAATCCAAAAAATGTAAGGACTGTATCAAGAGCCTCAGAAATTTGGTAGCAACAGTGGTAGTTGTATTAATAATAATAATGATAATAGTCATACACCTTGGAGGTCTGGTCCTGGGTCCTCAAGTGCATTAGATGCTGTGCTATTGTAGGTGAAATGGCAAATAAGTTCTTGCTTTCAAAGCGCTTAAAAACCACATAGAAGAAGAGTGAGGCCAGACGGCCAGTGACAGATGGGCAGGGGAGAAGAGAGAGGTAACGGCGGCTGGCACGGGGAGGGTACGTCTCAGGGCACCTGCAGGCTCACGGCTGTTCTGGAGGTGGTTTCAGGAAGGATAATAAGGTACATATGTGGATCATTTGGGGGCTCTTGCCCAGTTACAAGGGCCAGCACAGGGGAAGGAGTAAAGTGCTTGTCCAAAGTGTAACGAGAGCCCGATAGTGGCTGACATTGAGGGGTGGTTGAAGGCATGGGTTGATGTCCCAGTGGGAACTGGGGATGATGAGTCAACCAGATACAAGCCATGAAGGGTCCTGGCAGTGGAGACACTGTCTTGTCTTGGGTGTAGAAGAGACGGGGGGTGGAGAGGTATCTCCCTGATGGTGGGGAATGAGCATTGCAGACATCTTTCGGATGGCAATGCTGCAGCAGGTGGCATGTGGCAGGAGCTTAGTGACACAGTGCAGGAGGTGTTGGTCAGACTTAGAGGTCTTGTGTGTCATAACTGGAGAAGAGATGCTCAGTGAAGGGGACACCTTGCCTTAGGGGCTTGGAGGTTGGGTGTACCTGTGGTGGGTGCCCTGCAGAGATACCTGCATGGCTCTTGGCAAGTGCATAGGTGGCCCTGGCACCTCCTCTTGTGCAAGGGTGTTTGCACCCGCATCCCTTAACACAGGAGCACTGACTGCTGATTCCTAGGAACAGCAGCAGTATCTCCATGAGTGGGAGGTGGGCACACTCTTGACTGTGTGCAGGGACCCCATGGTAAGGTGCTCCAGGCTGGGGGTGGTGGGAGTGCACGTGGTGTGTGCCTCCTGTTGGGACAACTCATGGCATCATGTGTTCATGCTCAGAGGTGCTGTGCCAGCATCAGCCCAGCACTTCCAAGGAGATGCCTGCAGGCACTGCAGGTCTGCTCTCTCATGACTGCTGGGCTGCAGCTGAAGTCAGCCCTGGATGTTTCATTTGATCTGTGCCAACTCTGCGTTGCAAAACATATGAGGAAATCGCTGTTGCCCCCCGGAAGGAGCAGGGCTGTGTCCCAGAGCACACTATTCCCATGGCATTTAACATTCTCTACAAAACCAGCTTTTATTTAGAACTGAACATCTGTTCCAGATGTGGTTATTCACTGCCTGCATCGCTGCACTCCTGCCGTTGTTGTCCTGCTACACAGTGAAAGGCTGGCATGAATTATTGAAAGATTGAGTTTAAATAAATGATAAACTGGTATTGTGCGTGCAGTTAAGTTTCTGTCCACTCCTTACAGAGTCACACCGCGAGCGTTGGTGTCCCCATGATGAGCTCACACGTTGCCCAGAACCTGACATCTCATCTGCCTGATGGGGCTGATCGAAGAGCATGGAGAGGGGCAGCCCAAGCATGAAGGTGGCCGAGGGGACGAATCTCCTGGGGAGAAGGAGGATCCGCAGCAGAGAAGCAGGGAACCAGAGTTTCCATCCTGGCAAGTGTCTTTCTCATCTCAAACCATCCCTCGCAAGAGGCGAGCTGGCATAGGGGTATTGCTTGTTGAGGGCGGTCGGTGGGGTGGGAGGGATGCTGCCAGTCCCAAGGATGGGCAGCAGGGGCAGTGCTGGGGACCAGCAGCGGGTGAGTGCGTCGGGAATCTGATAGCTTTAAAGGATCCTTAGTTAAAATCCTAGAGTAAAACCTCATCCCAGGGAAACATCTTGTGGGACTGTGCTAAAAGCAAATGTATCCAGACCATCTAGGTGCACATGATATGATATGAGGGTGAGGGGCACACCGTTGGAGCCTGTTGTGGGTCTAAGCCAGCCAAACCTTCCTTTTCTGTTGCCTCTTGGCTGGGAAGTCCAAATGGATTTTTGGAAGCCTGGTAGTCTTGGAAATGTTTTCTTTTTAATTTTTATTTTTTCTTCACCATTGTGAAAAATGGCTTGACTCACGGTTGCATGTGGCTGTGGGGATTCACAGCAGACCATCTGTTTCAGCTGTTAGCAGTCATTAATTTTTTTCATATTTTTTGCTACTTTTGAGATACTTTGGGAAAAAATATGTTCTTGTTGGCATTGGAGGACTTCAAAGTCACTTACATATTTTATTTTTTTTTTTTCTCAGAGAAACAATATACAGTGGGTGCAGTTGTTCTAAAAGAATTACATTTTTATTGGGTTTTATAAATGGGGAATTTGTCTCCTGGGGACAAGCAGGAGGACACAGTGTATTGTTTAATGCCTTTCCACCATACATTTGGCTAATACCTGGCTTGCTACTGTACTGTGATACATCCACCAAGGAGTTTTTTCCTGAGTTAACTCTAACGCAGAAAAGCTTTCATTTAAAAAAAACCCAAACACACAGTGAGATTTTCTTTTAAGCCACTACTTTTCTGGAGCTAAGTACTCACTGATTAAATCAGCCTTATTGTCTCCAGTTATTCTACCCAGAAACTGGAAAATTACTCAACTCCTTGACAGGTGTTCACAGCTGATGGCTCAGATTTGTGGATCGAGTGCTGGGGCATATGGCAAGATAAATAATAGAGCAAACTAATCCTATTGACACTGTCCACCCTCCAGTCTGCACACATTTATCCTCATGCCTTGCTCTCGCTGTGCGACAGCCCATTCCCTGAGCCAGCTCCTCTCAGAGGTGCTGCTCCCGAGCCACGGGCCGACAAGTTTGGCTCATTAGTGTTTGAGCAAAGTGTCGTGGTGCTGTGTTTGCAAAGACCTCAGCTTGGCGTGACGGGCCAGTGTCCACCACAGGTCTGCTCCCCATCTGCTCCGCTGGTTTGTTCAGCGGTGCTTGTGATGACACATCGTGCTGGGGTTTGCCTAAAGCCTCACTGGTGGTTTCCCTGTTGCTTGTGCAGGGTTTTGAATGCAGCAAAAAAACTTCCTTGCGTTTAAGGGGTGCTGGGAAATGGCACAGGCTGGTAGCATGAGGGAGGGTGCAGTATCTTGCATGGAAACATGTGATGGGGAGACGGTGTCAGTTCCTCCAGAGGATGCTGAGCCCTGGCTTTGTGCAAATGAGAAGCTGAGGGCTGGCAATCGGCAGAGCAGAGAGCTCTGCGCTGGGGTCATGGTTGTGCTGGTTTGAGTCATGCAGCCCTGAAAGAAAGAGCTGTGGACAGGACATAAAACATTAGCCATGAGCCTCCAGACCTACTCTTGAGTCTTATGGCGGGAGTCTGCGTACCTCAGAGCTGTCCATGACATCTGGGTGAGGTGACAGCCAGAGAGCTGTGGAGTGTTTCCAGCTGTCCATTAGGACTGCAGGTTTCAGCAAAATTACAAATGTGTCCTGGAAAAAGCTCTTTCAAGCTGGCCAAAGAGCTGGTATCGTTTCTGGGTGTGGGAGCTTCTGCACTTGGCAGCTGGCATGGGGCTGTGTGGTGGGCAAACCCCATGTGTGCCACTGCAGAGCGAGCTGGCACTTGGGGACACAGCAGGGATGGTGGCTACTCCTGCCCTGCTGCTTGCTTCAGGGTGGCATGTGCTGGTAAGACCCAAATACCTCTGTAGTGCAAAGCAGAGTCCATAGGACATGCCTGGAGAGCTCAGCACCAGGTCTATATGCTCCCATGTGCACTTTTGGGCAGTGCCTGGGTCTCCCTCTTGTCCTTTGCGTGCAGAGGAGCAGGACATGTTCCACCCCTCTGTCTCTTGCTCTCCTTTCTGAGCAAGGTGTGTGCCCTGAGTAACCTGGGGCAGCCAGCACACTGGTGCCTGCTGCAAGCTCGCCAGTGGAAGGTGGAGGAATGCACATCTGGAGGCTCAGAGACGTTTGGTGCCTGTGTGGTTTTCATTTTGAGGCCTTCCCATCGTTGATTGACTTAATTAAAATGAAAAAAAAAAAACAAAAAGCAGACAGGAATGGGCCTTTTTTTTTTCCCCTGTAATGAAATGCCTCTCTTTGAGGGCTACAGAGCCAATTTTAATTTTGAAATTTCCTTTAATTTTATTTGTAAAGCTCCCCAAAAATATTTTGAGCTGCAAACTGAAAGGAGGTGTTAGACTTTGTAAACCAGACCAAGTCCAGCCCCAAATCTATTAACTGACTGAAAAAGCATTCTCTGTGTTGCAAAACTGATTTTCTGGAAAAAAAAAAAAAAAAAAAAAAATGTTTCTTTTCCAAACAGAAACACTGTTTTTTAAAAATTGACTGAGTTCACCAACGTACCTAAAATACTCCACATGTTTTTTGTCCCAGCATGGAGAAATGTGGGTCGGTGCTCAGATGTGGGATGCTCTCCCTCTTCACCCTGCCTGCTGAAAGCCTCCTCCATGATATGGAGTCTTCTGGGGCATGGCTCTTGATTTGCAGATTTGATGAAGAGGGAGAAAGATGATTAGCGATCCTGCAGCCCTCATTTGTTCTTCAGCCCCCAACATGTCTCTGGTTTTGCTTGCAGCCATCCTCCTCCTTCCTCAGTCAGGTCACACCTTGGTGCATCCCTGAGAGACCTCACTGGCAGCACAGGACATGGTCCTTAGCATGCCTGGAAATCACTGCCCAGATCTCGAGCGAGATGTAAAAGTAAGAAAAGGGAAGAAAATATTTTCCCACCAATAAATTTGCCACCCCAGACACAAAAGTCTCAATGGAGCTTTTCCCCTCCGAACCAGCTAAAATGTCTCTCACTGATGGGAAGTCTAAAAATAAGCACGTTCTCCACAAACAGCTTAAAGATGTTGAAAATGAAAAGCAACAAAGGCTGTAGAACGTATGAGTCACTAAATTACAGGGCTATCTTTCTAAGAGCACAACAAAACAAAAAAAAAAAACCCCAAACCCAAACCCTCCCCGCTGAAATTCATTGTGAATTTTCTGGGTGTGCTTTGGGGCTCTTTGCCCCGCGATGCCTGTGCAGACAGTCATCTTATTTTTGTGGGCTAGTGACAGCCTGAAACCTTATCCATCTTCGTGATGCAGTGTGCCAGAGCTGCTCTGTCGAAATAATAATAAAACCAGTCTGCTCCATGGCAAGAACAGGAGGTGCTTTTCTCTCACACATGGGCATTTCTGTTGATTCCTTTGGAGATAAACCCCCTTGCATGAGCTTCCTTGCGTGCATTCGTCTCACCAGCGTGTTCTTCTGGCCCCAGCTGAGCCACAAGTGTTTGGACTCTCAGTGGGGAGTGAGAAGATTTTTGTGGGTGCCATCGCATTTGTCAGTATCTTTAGTTTGTTGAGATAATGTCATTAAAAGGAGTTCTTCGTTTGGGGTTTTTTATTTCCTCAGTGAAGGTCTCCTTTCGTGATGAGCTCCACTAGGCTGGACTCCGTTGCGAAACTGAAGCTTTTTTAGCATTTGCAGATGAGCTTGAATCAAAATCTTGGCGTTTGAGGCAGGAGGAAAGGGGATGGAGTGGTGCCAAACCTATGCCTACATCTGATGTTTGCAGCCAGCCCCAATCTCTCTAATAGGCTGAAATGAAACCTTGGATCCAAGCAGATGGTAGGGCTGGAGATGTGAATCTGCCAGCGCTGCAGCGGCCCAAGTCTGCTGTTAGTGTGTGCAGCACCCTCACTGGGGGCTGGAGGAGCTGGAGGCTGCCCCTTTCAGCCCATCATCATCATCGCCTTCATCCATCCTCTCCCTCGCTGCAGTGGGGGGAGGAAGGGCAGCAGCACAGGGCCAGGCTGCACCAGAGCCCTTCCCCGAGCCCATTGCGGAACCTGCTGGCTCGTGCCCACCCCAATAACCCATCCATCAGTACATCAGAGCCTGAGTTGGCAGGTACAATAGGGGCTGTGCACAACAATCATAAATTCTCGAGTGGAGCTCACTCAGGAATGATTTAATCTAGATATTTAGTTCTGAAATGCACTAATTAAGCTTCAGAATAAAGCACGCAGTGAAGAAGCGAGATGAATAAAAAGTAAAAATAAAAGTTTCTCCTGGAATAGTTAACCATCATTAAAACATGAAAATCCAGGCTAGGGAGCAATTGTACGCCTTCCACAAAGTGTTTCATCAGAAATAATGGGACTAAATTAAGCAATACAAAAATGTAGGCTGAAAGTTGAAAAACTTATCCCACTCGTGAGACCCATTAGGCTGTGAAATGTTCCTGAACCCTCCCCAGGGAGCGGTCACACGTGTGTTTCTCAGGATGTTTAAAATCCAACTGGACAGAAACCCCCTCCCCAGTACTGCAGGGAATACTTACAGAGCTCCTCACTTCCGTGGGCCTCACAGAGCTTTCTGTGGGTCATCTCTAACTAAGCCATACTCTTTAATTTCAGTAGAGGACTTCCTTATCTCGAGGACCTGTAAAGTGTGACCCTACAGGCCTTACATCTAGATATTATCTAGGATATTTTTAAGACATCAGCCTCTTCTAAAATCATACACTGGCTTGCCCTGCCTCCCCTTGGACACTGCATTTATTGCTGCAATATTTATCGCGTGCTCACCCAGTGCCTCAGCCACCCCTTTCCTCAGTCTCAAAAAGGTACCTGAAACAAATCAGCGCCGGGGCTGTGCCTGCGGTGCCGTGGGACTGCTGAGAAGCTCCCGGCGAGCTGGGTGGGACCCATGTGTAATCAGCCTGACTGGTGTACAACAGCTTGATAGCAAATTACATCAAGTGATAATCCACTTGTTATTAGAGTGACAGCTCAGCGCTGACAGTGACAACTCTCACCGGTGCCCAACAGGCAGCCAGGCAGGTCCCTGACAACAGCCTTCCCTGCCTTGGGTATTTTTTAAGCGTGTTCCTTTGTCACATTAGTATTATATTGTCTCTCGCCGTATCATTTTCAGGCGCCCAACGCAAGTGTCACAGTGGCAGTTGCCGAGGCAGCCCTCTCCTTCTGGGGAGCGCGCCCTCCATCACCACCCCCCGGGGCCCGCGGTGCTACCGAGGACATGGCCCTGAACACAGAGTTTGCCGTGATTGGCTCTGTATTTTAACAAAGAAAAAGAAAAGAGAGCCATTGGCTGGTCTTATTTATGTGGACACAAGTTTGGAGATATGCTGGATATATTTAGGGATTAATGAGAACTTGGTCCTTTAATAATTTTTAATAATAAATATATAAGCCTGATGGATTTTCCAGCTACTGTTTTCAGCCATGAAGGCTGAATGTCTGAATTTTGGCTAATGTCTTCCAGAACCGAAGGAAAGGAAATTAGCTAAAGGCAGGGAATAATATTCTGCAAATGAGGGGCTTTGCCCCCACTCCACTCACACGAGCAGCCCAGCTGAAGCTGAGGGAGTCGCAGGTGAAAGGTTCCTCATGGATCAAGTGAAAAAAATTAAAAGGATGTGAAGAGATCGACTGGAGTCTCACCCTGGTGAAACAGTGCTTGGTCCCATCATTCAGTTTCCACTGATGGTGCTGAGGGCCACGCTGCTGGAGCAGGAATTACCTTCCCACTGGACACAGAAATGCCAATAACAGTAAAACTGGTGACACTGGAGGATGCAGGCACATGCACAGCCCTGATGGTTTACAAGGGATTTGGCCCATGGCTAAATTCCTGAGCCTCCACCCAGACCTGGTGAGAGGGCAGCGTGCAGGCACCGGGCCGGGGGATGCAGAGATCCCATGCTCGGGCAGGACAGCTCAGCTGGGGAAACAGAAACGGTTTGGTACGGATGGGATTTCCAGTTTGTGTAGGGAGGAGAGAAAGCAAAATCCCTCAGCCCGTGGATCCTGAGCCAGTGATCATGTTCCTTCTGATGGTAAAATCCCAGCACGGGGAATGGCACCCGTGAGGCTGGAAGGAAGGAGACAGGGAGGATTTTATATCAGACAAGTACAACACAGGAGGATGTGAATTAAACCCCGTTGAGCCATAAACCCGACATTCTTCTGAAGGCTTTGTTCAATGCTTACTCAGTGGTGGGAGTGCTGCTGTAGATGCTGGGTGGCTCTCCAGGCTGCTTCCCGGATCTGAGAGAGGCAGTTTTAGTTGATGTGTGTTGAGTGTTGGGTTCCCGTTAGAGACTCTTCTGCAGTCAGCTGTTTTCACTACCAGAACACCTCTCCATGTATTTAGCCTAAATTGTCTTTAGCTAAATTTCACCCCCTGCTGCAGTTTTCCCCAGATATGGCTTTTTCAGTGGGTTTGCCAATACCAAGCAGCAACCCAAAGAGCCTCTGGTGCATTCAGAAAGGGAAGTGGAAAGACAAGCAAGCTCCACTAACCAACTGAAGACGACTGCAGCAAGGAAAGGTGTCTCCTGGCTGATCCGTGGCAGCAGTTTTAGCCCAGATGAGAAGCCTAAGGTGATGCTCAGCAAGCTGGGAGAGGTGTACTCCTTTGAGCCCTTGCTCACCTGTAGATGTGGTGCTGAGGGATGTGGTTTAGTGGTGAATTGGCAGTGCTGGGTTAATGGTTGGGCTTGATCATCTTAGAGGTCTTTTTCAACCAGGACAATTCTATGATTCTATGATTCTACCACTCTGGCGAAGCCAGGACACCCTGGAGCTGCCGGCATCAGTGGTTTGTAGCTACCTGCTTCGTTCCTCTGCCCTCCTCAGCACCAGGAGGGTCCGGCAGGCTGGGCTGGGACACTAGGTTCAGGGAGATGCACACCTCTGTGCACGCAGGAGACATGGAGGCATGGTTTCTTCTCCTTCAGCGGGGTTTCTAAAAAAAGAACCAACATCCTACACACACACATATAAACACCCCCACACACACACAACCCCCCCTAAAAAGCCACCTGGAGCCAACTTCGGAAGGGGCTCAGCCCCACATCAGTCATTCCTCTGGGGGGAGCAGGGGGGATGGTCCCCCTCCCCTTGCGCAGCATCCCGCGGGCTTTGGGGGTGTGGGGGGGGAGGCGGGGAGGTGAGGGGGTGGCTGGCACGGAGGTACCGGCGAGGAAGGGGTTAGCGGGGGCCTGCCGCAAGGTGGGCCGCGGCGGAGGGTGTTCCCCGGGCGGGCGCTGCCGGGGGGAGCGCGGGGCGGCGCGGCGGGCTCGGGCTGTGCGGGGCCATGGGGCGCTGAGCCGCACCGCACCGCGCTGCCGCGCCGCCCCGCGCTCAGCAGCATCTATTTTTATTTCCTTTTTAATTTTATTTATTTATATATATGTATATATATATTTATTTTTTTTTTACTCTGCCATCCTCACCGCCCAGATCTCTCCCTGCCTCCTCCCTCCATCCTCCTTTTGAATAACTCGGCCAGGAGCGATCTGGAGGAGGAGGAGGGGGGGGAAGAGGAGTCGAGCAAACCTGTGGCGGAGGAGCCGGCTGGTGGAGAGGTGAGTCGAGGAGGGGGTCGAACCCCGCAGAGGGATGGGGAGCACCGGCTGCCCCCCGCTCGGGGAGGGGGGGTGTTTGCAGGGAGCCGGCTGCGCGGTTGCGCAAACCCCCTCCCTCCCTCCCCGAGCGGGGGGCGGCCGGTGCCCCCCAGGGACCGGACCTGTTGGCCGGGGGCTCGCCCGGCCCCACCGGCTTCTTAGACGGGGCGGCGGCGGAGCGGTGCCCCGCGGAATGCAGCGGAGTCCGGCGTGGGGGGGTGGGGGTGCGCTCTGCGGGTGTGGATGCTCATCCCCACGCTGACCTGCGGGAGCACTTGGTACCCATGCCCGCGCGTGTGTGCTTTGTTCACGCGTGGTCCTTCCCCCTCCCTTCGGCTGTGTGCGGCTGTGGGCACACACACACACACACACACACGGGTGTTTGTGGAGAGGGGCACCCAAGTTGCCATGGAGCAGCATAACATCACTTTTGCTGCCCAGAAAGCCTTTTTCTTAATTTCTGGGCCTTGTTCGTACCGTGGATGATGTAATAAGCACTCGGTATCTCTGCGGTGTCCTGCTCATGTGGAGTTAGACGAGGATGAAGATCCCGGAGCAGAGGGAGCATCCACCATCTGTTTGAATAGACGAGTCTTAATGAATGTCAGAATCAAGAAACGTACGTGACGGAGGAATTTGGCCCCAAACACCTTCTGATGCTGCTGTCAGCAACCGAAAGACTCCCAAAGAGAGTCCTGCCCATCGCCCAGATGCCTACTAATAGCTTTAATGTATTCAGCCCCGCCTCGTTTTGTTTCCGATATAATTTCAATCACCAGATTTAATACATGATTTACAGTGATTGCCTCCTGATTTACCCACTTGAACAGCAAAAGGAATGCATTAAGGAAGGCTGAGCTGCCATGCTTTGCTGGTGTCCTGAGCGTGAGCTGTTTCTCCTGTTACTCACCGGCAGCTCAGACCTTTTCCACCCACCAAGTTTTACTGTTTTCCACATAGCAGCTGCATCCCCCTTAGCACACGCCGCGCTGCGTCGCACTAATTCACCGGGCGCCTCACCAGCTTGTCTCGGCTCTTGGTGGCTTTCGGAGTGTGTTGGAAGTCGTCGGGATGCAGATGGGCTCCGTCAGGAAACGCTAGCGGGACGAGATCCGCTGTGGGAAGGGCTTGCCGAGGTCTGGCCGGGCTGTTGCTGCCTGTAACTCCGCCGGAGGAGAGGTGCATGATCCCGTCTCACTCGATGTGTTTGCTGGACTACAAGAAGATCTCCTCATTGCCTGGGGAATCGAATTTCCCCGTTGTTCAGCTGTAAAATAGCTGCACAAGGCCGTGATTGGCAAAGGACTGGATCACTCAGGTTGCTTGCATCACGTAGGCAGCTGCCACCGAAATGACACACTTGATTGAAAGCCAAAAGAACCATATACGTAACTGCCTGTGATTAAGCTCCATATGATGCCTCAGAGCAAGTAAAAACCCCTCCTTCATCTCATCTTGTTTGTAACGAGACAACCGTTGCAGGGATATCATTTGGGTCATGTTATGGCTTTTGGGGGATCTTTTTGTTTTGGTTTGGTTCTTGGCTTTTTTTTTGCTTCTGGCTGTAAACTTCCATGACCTGCAACAATCTGCCGTTGCAACCTTGCGTGATGCTCCATGAGAGCCTGGTGCTGTAGGTGTGCTCATAGCTGGGAATACAAATTTGACCAGGTAAGAGCTACCAATGCCATTTTTTAACAAGGAATATTCTAGCTGGCTTCTTTGGGGGAGGGAGAGAGTCTCTGCACATGTCCCTTCCCCACCGGCATGCATGTGTGGTGGTGCGACTGTGTATTTCTGGGAAGGGGAAGCTTCATCTTTTCAGCTTTTGGAGTCTTTGTGGATGCTTAACTGTTTCCTCAGAGCATGCACTGCACCTGTAGATAAATACTCTGCCCTGGCTCTGGCTCGGCAGTTTTGGTATCTCCGGGCAGAATCCCGATCAGGTGGTGAGGGCTGGGGGGGTGGGGGCCAGGGCCAAACCCTGCACTGGGTGAAACTTCCAGCAGCGTAAGGACTGCAGGGCCCTCCCTGGGGAGGGCTCCGTCCTCGGGAGCTGCCTGCTGGTCCTGCACTCTTTGGGAGTGTATAGAGCTCCTCTGGTTCTCACAACACCTGCCCTTAACTTTTCGGTGGGGCAGGATCAAGCTGGGGCCCGATCCTGCAAACTGATGGATTTCATCAGCGAACAAAAGCGCTTTCCAAGCATTTCCTTGCTATCAAATCCCAAGGCAAAACTTGTCTTGTCAGAAGGGAAAAAAAATCCACAAACATTTAAAGAGAAACAGTTTGCACAAATGTCACTTTTAGTGCAATCTCCTTCCTTCCCTGCCTCGGCTGCATGGGGAGGCAGGGTCCTACCTCTGTACTCGCACTCTCATGCAGACTTTGTCCAGTCGTAATGTGCTGATGCAGCTTATTTCTACCGTATCGTGACAAATGGATATATATATAAACATAGATGGGTTTAGAAATAACATCTCTGTGGCCACTTGTCCAGGCTTTCCTTTCAACAGACTAAACCCCAGCCTGGTCTCGATCCGGTTAAATGGCTGGTCCCATGCCTCTCACGCGGCCTCCAGAAAACCTTCCTCTGTAAGTTACAACGCAATGCAAGTCCTCTCGTTTTATTTTTCTTTAAATGACCCAATTTCTAAGCAAAATCATTGCTTGACCAGCAGCAAGATGATAGTACTATGCATGTTTTATGTTTCAGAGTAATCGTAAACTGAACAAAATACCCACGGAGAAACGACTCGTATTAGAAATACCAGTAAACATCATTTTAGTCGATTTGTGCACATATAACTTTATTGATTCAGCATAAAATATGGCAGGCAATCTATTAGGAGATGTAAAATGAAACAGGCAGAGCCTTTTCAGAATAGGTCGGGAATGTAGAATGGATTTGAGAGCGTTTATTGTAGCCAGGTGGATTGCTAAGGTAAACTGAAATGATTTTTTATGAGTCCTGTAAACAATACCAAGCCAGTTTTATTCAGTTTTATACTGTCCACAGCTGAAGATATATTAATTAGCTCAGCTCATAACTGAGGGAATCGATGTGTACGGAGAAGCTTTGCGAGACTGGGTGGTCCTTAATTGTATTTTTAACCTGTGAATGTGGTTAGTGTTAAAAGTGTAAGCAAGGAACTGAAGTAAATACTGGGCATTATGCAATAGTACTTGGGCTATCATGAACAGAGGGTGATAGAAACAAACTGGCTTACAGGTCTGCTTTTAATTAAATGCAGTCTCCTTCGATAAAAGCACTAAAATGTGAAAATGTTTCTCAGAATAAAGACATTAAGCAGTGGTAATTAAAGCCACAGTGTGGATTTAGTCTGTTGAACCTGAAGTCCATAGGCAGGACATGAAAAAATATATAGAAATTCAGTGGGTGGTTCTAAAACTGCCCTCTCATTCCTTGAACTTCATATCTGCCTGTGAAGAATTAATGGGCATAATTGTACGTACATTTTTACAGCATGATAAAAGAAAACCTTAAACATCTGCACTGTATGCTGTCATAAAGTCTGTTCATAGCTGAAGCTTTCAAGTAGCATATAGCTCCCTTTTTCATACACTATCGAGCCATTTAACTTGGATGGAGGTTTTGGATCCATGCTGTTCATTGCCTGTAGCCATACTCCCCTGTGTGGGCATCCCAGCAGCTTGGATGGGTACCTCCTGGGGTGCAGGCGTTGCAAAGTGGGGTGCTGAGGCACAGTGGCTGCTGTTTGTCCTGAACCCACAGCAGTGAAGCGATGCCCAGCAGCGCTGGGGAGAGCGTGGTGGAGGTGCTGGTTTGGGGCTCTCTGAGCCATCCCTTTTCCTTACCCTCCTGTATTTCCATCATCTCATCACGTGTGTTTATTGTAGTTCTTCCCAGTAATATCTGCAGAATGGTTTTGGATATTTATAAATGCAGCAAGGGTCAAAGTCTGTCTGCTTTGTCTTTTAAATAGGGCGTAAGCAGATACTGGGTTTGGCTGTGGTCACGTGGCGTGTGGAAGGACCCTTGTGTGGGATGACACAGGTGACTGTGCTGGGAACGTGTGTGCAGAGAGTGTCTGCATGCAGAGAGTTTCCTTGGGGTTTTTTTTCCCTTGATGCCGGCACGTTAAACAATAACACGAGCCAGCCCGAGAAGCTGGAAACTTGTTCAGTGGAGGGAATGGCCACTGCTGATACCCTGCACTAATTCCAGTTGGCTTAATTCCTCCCTAACCTAAATTCTCTTTGCGTTTGTACTCGCTCCCTGCCAGGGGCCTGATTCTGTGAAGAGGTCAGTAGGGCAGGGCCTCTCTGAAGTTAATGAGTTGCAGCTAGCTCATGCCTGTGCTGTGGCTGATCCACTTTAATGAGGTTTCCTTCATTCTCCTCTGTTTGCAGAGCCATAGCTGTTTGCATAGATACGACGATCATTTTGAAGGGTCACCCAATCCTCCAAAGCCTTAGGCAAACAGCTAAGCCAATAGCCCATTGGCTGAGCACTGCTGATGCTTGCAGCCTGTCCCAGTGAAGGTAACTGGAGTTTTGCCACTGCCCCCTGTGATCGCCGCAGCCCCCCCGGGGGAGGTGTGCCCCGCTGGTGTGCGTTTGAAGACCCTGATGTATTTGTGCCACTAACTGGCAAGCTTCTCAAAGGGTTTGAGGACGTGTCTAAAGGCTACCAAAGATACCACAGTAATGTGTTCTATGAGATGCATTTATATATTCATCCTTGATCTCAGACACTCTGCTCTGACCCCTTTTAAAAACTGCAGTTTAAGAAAAATGCCCTCTCTACACTATTTTTTCTGCCTATTGGTGACCTGTGCCAGGGCAGTGTTGCCCCATGGAGAGCTGTTGGCACATCAACTATTATGCAAATGAGATTCCAAATAGTTGATCATCCCTGCAAGGTATTAAGGTTGGAAACAGTCAGCCCAAGAGCAAATCCCAGGAAAAACAAGAAAATGAAGTCTCCATAACTGTTTTCAATTATTCAGTCTCGCTGGTTCTCTTTATGTTTCGAGAAGAAACATGCAAATCTCTCTGGGTCTAGCTTGTTTACAGAGTGCTCATGGGTTTAAAATACAGCCAGTGTCAGATTTCTGTTGTACATTTCCTTCAAATAAATACTGAAATAAAAATAAGGATGCTGTAATTTGTGCCACCCCAAGAGCTAAATACTGTGCTCCAGCAGGAAATGATCAGTTTGGTTTCTTGGAACAGCTTTACTTTAATCTTCCAAAGACCGGTAGCTCACAAAGAAAGAAGCGCAGACTTTCTCAAGGCAGCTCAGCTCTCTCTGATAGGATCTAATTTCTTGTGAATTAAGGTCTTGGACAATGAGGTGCTCCAGCATGTGCTCAGATCCTGCTGAGTCCAGGGAGCGCTTCAGCACTTTGCATTGTCGGAGCTCCAGGGCTCACCCCAGGAAGCCCATTCCTGCTGACTGTGGTGCACATACAAAGGTCATTGCAGGTTTGGGATCTACCCATGCACTCTCTCCATAAGCAGGTAAATAGGATTGTGGTTGGTGTTGAACTGCTGCTCTGGGTGGACAGTGCACCATCCAGTGGATGCCCTGGCCACCTTCTGCAGTAGCACTACAAGTCCTGGGTGTCCAAAGGCAGCTCATACTTCTGGTTTTCTGCATGGAGTGATGCCACGATTGCAACAATCTCTGAACTCTTTTGCACCATACCCTGTTCCTGGCTTAATAGTAATTAATAATAACCAGCCTGGTGGTTCTGGAAACTTCTTGTTGGGGCAGGTCTTCATTTGGGTCCATTGACCCTCCCCCAGCAAGCAAACTGGGATCCTCTTTGTAAATCTGGATCCTCTTTTAAAGCCAGAGTATGTGTATGAATACACTTTCCCAAGGAAACTAATAGCCCTGAATGTTTGCAGAGAGGAAATGCTTGGAGCATATCTTGGTTTGAATCTTACACCATGACCCACCTCGATTTATATGAAAATTATTCCAATGTTATGGTTATGGTTGCCCTCACCTCTTTAATTACCTTCTGGCTCGTTTACATATGTTGATGGCTCCAGTCCTCGTAGCTTGCAGGGAACTTTCTGTAGGAACCATCAGCTATTGCTTTAAAAAATAACCCTCACCAGATGTCCAAAAGCCTCCTTTAAAGAAGAGGCCTAGTATAAGTCATATTTACTGGGAGTAATTAATTGTCCTAAACGTTTTGGCATTTCATTAATAATACATAATCAACCAACAGACTATTGGTAGTGTGTTACTTTGTTAAATCTGCTGTAAAAATTGTCATTATTGATATACTTCATGTTTATAATTACTCATCTGTGACGCACTCAGTCTGTTATGAATAATCCATTGTATATTGTTTTCTTAAATAGGATGTTTGCTCAGTGTGCTGGGGGTGCCAGGAATCGCTGCTAATAATGCCTTCATGTCAGATTTACGCCTGTGAAGGCAACTGGACATAAGTAAATGAACAGAAGCATGCTCAGAAAACTGTCCTCAAGACACTCTTGATAAGCAAACACCCAACAGTTGTGAATGGAGGAGAAAACAGTTGAACAGAGCAGTGAAACGTGTTAGAAAAGCATCATGGGGGGAAAAGATGCATGGGTGACATTTCGTTGTTTTGACATTATCTTCCTCTCAGCTAAAAGCTCTGCAATGCTTTTTTTCTTACTGCCAACAAGGACCTCGTTACCCTATGCCATCAGTTAGTTCTGTATTATCTTCTTGTGTTCTTCCACTGGGGAAAAAAATGAGCTAAGTATTCCAGAAAAAGAGAAATCTGATATTTTTGTGTTTGAGCAGCAAGGACTGTTGAAGGGGTTGGTGTAATGGTCTGAGCAGATGGGGATGATGGTACAAAACCTCTCTTGCACCACTGACCTGCGACGTGTGCTCAGCTAACCATGCTGGGTGCTGTCTTTGCCTGTACCCCTGAAGCCAGTGGCCTAGGGAGGGCAGGAGGAGCCCCCACTGTGTGCTGCCAGGAGAGGAAAGGGGAAACCCTGGGCATAGACATGGGGTGGTCGTTGCTGCTCTTAGCCGTATTAGCTGGACAGTTTTGGTAGGGCAAAACGCAATGAAGGTGAGGTGGAAGGTACCTGGGATGGTGGTGAGGGAGCTGGCAGGTCTATTGGCTGCACATGTTCTCATCTTGGCACCAGTACTGCTCAACCCCTCAGGGTGTCTTCACAGTCTCCTGGTTTTTAAGCCCCAGGAGGAGCGTCAGAGCATCCAGTCTGGAGAACAACATATCACAAGCCATCAGATTTCACCCCGTTAACTCCAATACCAAGCTCAGTGGCTTGCGCCCGGCTAAAGAGCCTTCCAGCAAGACATCTGCTCTTCTCTGGGAGACAGCATCGTGTCACTTGTTCTGATAGTTTGTTCCAATGGTTAATCACCTTTTCTATTAAAATCTTTTGCTTGATTTCCAGTTTGAAAGTTTATAGCCTTCAGCTTCCCACCATGGAAGCTCTTTGCCTTGAGATTTTAGGGTTTTTTAGTAGCCTGCATTGTTTTCCTCTCATAAACTCTTACCATGTCCTCAAACAGTCTTTTCTTGGCAGCCCCTGGATGACGCACACCATGGGTCCTGTTGTCTTGTAGAGGAGCTGAACCCACAGGAGGGAATGGGAGGCTGGTGCACGCATGCTGCAGCCTCCCCAGGGATAAAGGCTCTGTTTCTAAACTGATTTTTTTTTGTGTTTCCAGGCGAATTATCAGAGGAGGGAAGAGAGGAAGGTTCAGAGATTCTTTTTTGCCTTGTTGGCTTTTCTTTTGCCTTTTAGTATCAGTTCAGAAGCTTTCAAAGACAGCTGTGGTTCACATGAAGATGGAATTTTTTTACTAACCCTGGCTAAACTCTACCCCTGCAACAAGAGGCTGGGGTCAGCAGAAGTAGCAGAAAGTGGTTTGGTGGCAGAAAGTGGGAGAGGGCAGCAA
Organism: Podargus strigoides; assembly: GCA_028020825.1. NCBI lineage: Eukaryota > Metazoa > Chordata > Aves > Caprimulgiformes > Podargidae > Podargus > Podargus strigoides. Next base: position 1,764,815 of record CM051640.1, read on the forward strand.
TAAAGCTCAGGATTGCTGACTGCAGAAGGTGAAATGATGGTAAGTTGGTTATGATGGTTCTTTAATCATGGAGGTTTAAGCCTGTTTGGGAATGGAAAGAGGTCTTTATCCCCTTAGCACAGGATGTGCTTGCCCCGGAGATACAGAGCTGTCAAGTTATTGCAGCTCTCTCCTCCAGTTTAAGTTGAGAATCAGCCTAGGACATAGTTAAAAAATAACCAACAAGAACTATGGTTTATAATTGTCCCACTGTGTTCTCACATGTTCAGCTTTCAGAAAGAAATGTGTATATTTTATACCTGACCTGGCATCTGCAGCTCTTCCTTTCTGCCACGTAGAATTCAAAGGCAGCAGTGAAGCTTCAGTTGCTTGGTGATGTGATGTCTTTTAAAGTGACCTTCCTCTTTTTAATTTCAAATTTTCTGGAGAAGGTGGGGGAAAACAACAGCACAAAACCATCTGAAGTGCCTATTGCTTTGTAGTCCTCAAACCTGGAAGTTTGTTGCTCATGAAGTGCCTCCATGGCACTGCATCCATTAGGCTTGTCACTCAGATCTTGTTTCAGGGGAGTTTCTTCCCAGTTACATCCTTGAAGGCTGAAAATGGTCTAAGGTTTGTGAAGTCCTTTTACCCATTGATCACCTTGGGGAACTTTATTGCTAGTATCCCAACCCAATGTCTATCATCAAGGAAATCTCCATTTTCTTATTCATTGTCTGAAACAGGGGAACATTTTCTTAGGCTTATGCCAATAAATAATTGCATACAGCACAAATGCCATGTACAGTGTGATAAGGATGAGGACACATGTGGGTATGAAGGGTCAGGGCTGAAAGTGGTCCTTGGGGACTAGTTTTAGTCCGTACCTGTATCACCACCAGCAAACGCATAGTGAGTCTCGTGTGTGTGTGTGTGTGTGTGCCCTTCGGATTAAGGTCTCATGTTTGCAGTCCATAGATCTTTGTAGGAGGTATAAAATGAATCTGGATGGATTAACCCACTGAAAATACCGTGTCGTGTGTAAATGGTGAGTCTGGTTCTGATAAGCAGCCCTGCTCCCAGAAAGTGGGAGTACTCCTGTTTTCTAGAAGTAAAAGAAAAACCCTTTCAGAGGAGGCTTTAGGGCTCACTTGCACTCACAGCCCAATGACTGCATCACAGTTTGAGGAAATCTGGCTTCCAAAAATGGTCCGGTGTGTTTGCTGCCCTGTGTAGGCTGCAGCAGTGAAGTGGGAGCAGGGAGGCTCCTGTCTTTTCTCTTTCTGCAATAGATCTGTTTATATATAGCCCAAATGTGCCTATCCTTGTGGTTTTGGGGATTTGGCTTTGTTGATATCAATAGTCAGAACATACAAACTTCTTCAAGGATTTTCCTCCCTGGGAGGATCTATTTTAGGGCTTTCTTTTAAGGCTTCCTGTGCACCAGACCTTATTTTTCTCAGTCCCAAGGCACCCTCCAAAGACCCACTTATATTGATTTTGTAGGTACAGAAGAAGCCAGCTGCCTGAGCATGCTTTCATTCCTGCATCTCTTTACTCACCTAAGTTGAGACTGATTAAACAAGACTTCTGCATTTTATTGCAGCGGCTTAAATCCTCACACCTCATTACAGAGCTCTCAAGGGGTTCCCCTTCCCCGTGCCCACAGAGCTCCTCCTGATGCTAAAATGAGACTCTTTGGGCCCTTCAGATTTTCCTCTGTTAGCTTGGGCTCATCTTGCATTTGAGGTGTCTGTTTTTTGCAGAAAAGAAGTAAAAAAATACCTGTCAAGCTATTGTTAGCAACAGTGACTGCAGGTGATAAGGGACAAAGTGACTTAGTGCTCTTCCTAGCAGAAGGATTTTGCCAAGGCCACGCGCCTGTAACGAAACACTTGGCTTGTCTCCCCATAACTGCATTGACTACAAAAACAGACATGGGGATTTAGTCCAGCTTAGTTGCTCCCATGCCAGAGGGCACAGGCTAACCATGACTCTCAGCAGTTACTGCTTCCTTGGGAGGGAGGGAAGGGACTCACGCATGGGCAGCAATGGAAGGAAAATGTACCAGAACAGCAATGGAGACTTTTTGGAAAGTTGGTTGTGGCCCCTAGCTGCTGTGTTGTGCCTGGAGCATGGAGGATCAAATTGCCCAGGAAGTTCCCAGGCAATACTCAGGGGTTTATTTGCTCTGCTCTGTGGATCCAGCTTGATATTACACAGCCTACCTGAAAAGATAATGGCAATTGTTCAGCTCTGGGGAAAATGAGGTAATTTCTTCAAAAGTCACTGTTCTTATTTGCCTGAGATGTTAGAATGTTGCTCTGCTCAGGGAGAAGCATCTTTAACACCGTTACTTCATTTGATGAATTTTTAAAGGGTTTTAGAGTGAGCTGGGGGACTTCACAGCTACTGTTCCAGTTTCACTGCCATCTGGTTGCTTCATGGATTTTCTGTGTATTTCTGTATTTTTTTAGCCCAGTTTCCTAAGAAAATGAAGCTTACCACTGTTGTACTGCACGTGTGTGTGCTTGTCCACCCATATATGTGTGTTTTTCCATGCTATCAGCTTGAACCCTCTGCTCAACCTCAGCCAGATTTGTTGGAGAGATGGAGATCTCAGTTCTACCATCTTCTCGTGTTTCCCCACCAGCATTGTTTCTGCCTGGTCTGTTTGTCTGTGGGGCAGTGGCTGGGGGACTGGTCAGCATCCAGGATGGGGACCTATTAGCCCAGGGACCATACAGCCTGCTGGGCAGTGGCCAGGGTCCACCAACAGAGAAGGCGAACACACGATACTGGCCAGGTGTAACACCTAGGCAGTGCAAATGGCGTCGTATGTTACGTGCCTGAGGCTCTAAAACCAGGATCACCTCCTGGGCATCATTTTATGCTGCACACAGGAGAGAAGTTAGCAAGAAGTCTTTTCTAAATTGGTAACAACCAAGTGAGATCCAGGATCAATACCAATTGATCCTGATTCCATCTCGTCGACTGATACTCAAGCTAAACTTTCCAGTTTAATAGTCGTGTGGATTTCCAATTGGGTCTGAAAGCCTATTTAAAAATCCTATCCCAAGAGCTGCTGAAGAATGCAAACTGGAGCGAGCGTAGACATGTGAGCATCGTGTAACTGCTTTTTTTTTTCCTGATGGCAAATTGCTTACGAATGTCTTATAAATTTCACAAATGTGGTTGTGCTGAAAGAGCGAGGCTGGCAGTGCTGCCGCCGGGCGTTCTGGGGGATGTAACCTGCTGGCGAGCTTGGCGCAGAGATTGGAACCTTGGCAAGGTACCATGGTAACATTTCCATACATGTTTATGGGTTCTTTGAGGGCTTTTTGGTTAAATGTCAATGTTTTCATGATATTATTCCAGGAGATTTCACTGCTCCAAAATCCCACTATGCCTTTGAGAAATGCTTTCAGTTTGCAAGTTGCTCAGTGGAAAATGTGTCCATCTCGACTGCTCAGAGATGGAGAGCAAGGCTTAGCTGCCTGCTCGGAGGCTTGTTGTACAGCTCTGTAAAATGGGGTGAGAGCTGTGGCATCTTCCCTGTCCCCATCCAGAGGAGCTGGGTGCACGTTGCTACAGATTTACCACATTGGAGTGACAGAAAGCTGTTGGCACCCTGGGCCATCTGCTGCTGACCAAGAGCCGGGGAAGGGCATCACCATGATGTGGGATGGACCCCATCAGCACCAGTTCACTTATGGTTTGAGTTTACCCAGGTCCCAGCTGGCACTGGAAGGAGAAGCCATAGGCAAGGTTACTGTTTCTCACATGGACATTTTGGCTAAATTCAAAATGAGCCAGGACCAATCTGGCTCTGCTAGGGCAGATCTCTTGTTCCCAGACAGGCATCAGGCACTGACACGTTTCCATTCAGCTTTATACATGTTTCAACATAGGGTGCTTTGCAAAATGTGCTTTGCTTAATGAACTCTCCCACAACTCACACCTTGCAATGCCCCTTTTTGCCATTCTCTCCCCCCGAGCAGGCTCGGTTCTGACAGCAGGCTCCTGTCTGCAGGATGCTGAGTGCCCCTGAAGCACAGCTGCGCATCCCTGTGTGGACATCTGGTGCTGGAGGTGCTGCTGGTCCAGTTTTGAGCTTCTCTTGTTAAAACTGGAGGCAGGCTGAGAGCTGCTGGAATTCAGCTGCTGGACTTAGCAGCTCTGCAGGGTTTCCATTGAATAATATTGCAATTTTAAAAATAATAATATACCTAGGCAGTATAGTTAGATCCAGGATTTCTTACTCTGGGATGTCATGGATCCCCCCCAGTACTAAAACGCATTGCAGGATCCCAGGTGGGAGCTGATTTTAAGCACTTCAGCCCTCAGGGGAGACGCACTGTCACTTTTTTTAATGGCCATAGAAGCAAAGACATAGAAAGTGGTTTCAGAAATGTTTTAGTGCACCTAAATCTATGGCTTGCAGCTACTCCAACCCTGGATGGGCTCAGGGAGTGTGAGGGGCTGAGCTCCCTTGGCACAGGGGTCCGGGCAGTGGGTGCTGGTGTTGGCTCCCAGCCCCATGGGCTCATTGCACACCGGGGCCATGGCAGGTGTTTGATTTAAGTCTCTGTAATTCGGTGGGGCTTTGAAAATCAGTGTAATTGCTTTTACATTGAGCACGTGATTATCGAGAGAAAACGTGGATCGATCACTGCCTGAACACTTTGTGGTGGGACTGGAAGCTAATGAAGGTGGTGCAAAGGGCTGGAAGTGTCTCTCCAGCCCTGCTAGTCAGGACCTAGAGCGGTACCAAGGCTGGCATCGCCTCTGTGTCTGCCAGGGGGGAGATAAAATTCCCATCTTAGTGCAGAGCAATATGTCAAAAGGAGCAATATATCAGAGTGAAATACATTAATTGGCAAGTGCTGGGAAATTACAGATATGCTTAATGAAAAAGAAAACCTTGTTTACGATTTCTAATGCACTGCTGAAGAAACTGGCTCCCAAATAAAAATACTTAAAATTATGATTAAGATTTATTTACATAATTACTGCAAGAGGAATTCTAGGTACGTGCTAAGCAGTGTAAGATAAACCTCGTGGCTTTTCTTCTGTGCTTTCCTCTGTCTCGAGGTTAGTTTGCTCTTGGTGAATCTATTAAAGCTTTTACTAACTCAGTGAGGCAAGAAGGCATTTGTTACAAAATTAATGCATATATATGTATATATATATTTGTTTTATTGACTGTGGTAAGAACATATGGCTGAGTAAGAGCCAGATCATCCTTGTAATTGTAGTGTTGGCTGGAGAACGATTCAGTAGGTGGCACTTATCTCTTTATGGCAAAGCAAGCTGATGTCCTGGCATGGCTGTAGTGAGAACACCCTTGCAGTTTGTTTCCAAGGGGCTGTGTCCCCTACTGGTGTGGGTGAGATCTGCCAAGGCTGCCATATACATTTATATTAATGGTCTGTTCCACGCCGTATTGCCCAGCGTGTCCTGGCCACCTTCCAGCCCCTGAGGAGACCCTGGGCCAGACCCTCTGCTGGTGTCTGGGTGGCTCTGTTGACTCTGCTGATTTATATCTGCTGGAAAAACACAGTATAAAACGCAATAGGCCCATGATGGGGCTGCGCTGATTGAAACCAGCCAGGGGTATGACAAATCTTCCTCTTAATATTGCAATTGACTTTGGCAAACTTGCCTCTTTCTTGTGTATCCTAAATCAATGTGTAAGTGCTGCTGACAGTAATTTCCACTTTTGTCTGTGCAGATGGCTGCCCTTCACTAGGCTGCGGTGTTTATACCTGCTAAGTTTGCAAACACTTTTCTGCTACAGCCTCCCATTGAGCGGTGTTTTTCCTTAGCTGTCACATTTGTGAGATGGAAATGTTCTTTGTTGGGCCCTGCTCGAATGTGAATTTTCTTCTTTCAGTGAGGGCCACTGAAGTCTAGAGCGGAGGCACTGGTGCAACGTGCGTCTCGCTCAGCTCGGGTGCTCTGGGCAAGGCACGGCTGAACTGTCTCAGGGGTCTGGATGCTCTGGAGCAGGGTCTGAGAGCTGGTGTCCAGACCCTTGCATGGCTTTGAAAGTCATCCTCCTGGATGCTATGACTTTTTAATTGCATGTCAGTGTGGACCCCTATGCACTATATAATTATTATCCAATAGCAAATCTCTAGACTGAAAGCTGCAGTATGAGTGCTAGAGACTCATCTTTTCCTAAGGCACTGCTGTTCTGTCTCTGCTGACTCTTGTTCAGCATGAAGAAGAAGCTCCTGCTTTTTTGTTTCTTTGTTTAGCTACTGTCTTAGACACTAAATAAAATTTGCAATCCATCAGTCATGCACCCAACTTCAGTGCGCCTTCCCCGGTGTAGGATGCTTCGGTCCAGCTACTCTTTCAAGGCAGGCTATGGCACTATTCAAATAAAACAAATAATTAATATAAGCTTTTCTCTTCCCTTTTCTCTTGTGCCCAGGGAGAAGATGCCATTCCACCATGTAACAGCTGGCTTGTTGTACAAAGGCAACTACCTGAACCGCTCCCTCTCCGCTGGCAGTGACAGTGAACAGCTAGCAAATATCTCCGTGGAGGAACTGGATGGTGAGCAACGTCCTTGAGGTTTTCAAAAGGGGGCTGGGAATGGGCAAAGGCTCATTTCCACCTGCTCTGTAGTGTTTTCATGCAATAACTGGAGGAGAAGGCAGGTCAGAAGTGAGATGGCTCAGCAGATCAGAGACAAAGAAAACGATCCCCGACCAAAGTTATGTTGAGAGCTGTAGGCTGATTTTAGCCTCAGATATTGTCCTTCTGCCTAGAAATAAGGCAGTTTTTTGAAAGAGTGAGGCTGCTTTTTATGGGCAAAACTTTGTAAGAGAAAAAGTTAGGCTAATATCTTTTTATAAAGATGTGTTTAACCTTTCCTGGGAACCTGCAGAGCTGAATCTGTCTTCCTAGCAAGTCTGCTCATTTGCTTTGTGGCCTTTCAAAAGTGAGGTTTCTCTACATCTCAGTATAACAAGATGCACAGGGTGGTTTGTGGCTTAAGAAGCTGGAAAGAACTTTAAAATTCCCTTTTCCAGGTCAGCGATTGTGAGCACAGAGCAGCCTCAGGCTGCCAAAGGCTATCAGGAAGGTTGTCCACATCTGCTGCCTGTAGGATCCCATAATTTCCTCCCTAGGAGCTGCTTGCTGCTAATCCATTCTGCCCTGCAGATGGGATGTGAGGCAGATAGACTCCCAGTCTGGTTCGCTGTGGGGAGGTCTCCTTTGTAGGCAATTTGTGGCTCACCAGGGTCATTTCTAAGCAAAGTTAATATAGTTGACAGCTGGTCTTTGAGGGCTGTGGAACAAATTGTAGCCCTTGGTTTGCTTCCCAGTGGACATTTGATACAAGCCAAATCATAATCAGTGGTCTTGACAGAGAACTTGATGAGAAAATGAGGAAGGGAATGGTGCAGGGTGGGAACGGTTCTTCCAGGACAGGTTGGAGGCGTTTTGACAGAACAGGAGGCTGACATTTCTGCCCTTCCTCCCCCTTTTCACCCATGCTTTGGTAAATCAGACCTTAGCTTTCAAGCCTTTTCAACTCAGAGCCTTTGGGTTTGGTTTTGTGAGCTTTACGTTAAGTGCAAGTAGTGTTTTCTGGATATTTATAACTGTTTCTCTTCTTCCCAATGGGTATGTGCTGAACACAGTTCAGGTGAGAGATGCAACGTAAGAAATCACTTTCAGTGCAGCTTAGCTGAGACCCCAGGAACACAAGAACTGCAGAGGCATCTTCTGGGCTCTTCTCCTGGGTTACAGCAGCTTTGCTTGAAGTTTTGAGCTGGTGAACAGAACTGAACCAGCTCAGCTTCTGTGCATCCTACAGATGACAAATTATGTTGCAAGGTAAAGCTTAGCTGCTGTCCCTATTCAGGATGACAGGGGCTGGCTGAGCAGGTAGGAGGATGTTGGATGAGGTCTTGCAGTTTATTTCAAATGCAGAGTTTTTCTGCTATAGGCCTACCCTGATTAGAGCACGTCTGCTGTAATGCCTTTGAGATTTGCAGACAACTGTCAAGAGCTGATTCAAGTGGCATCAGGGCTGCAACCCACTGTTGGGGCCATCCCATTGCAGGAGGGAAACTTGTCCTTGGTTTGTTCCCTGGCTGTTTGCATGGAAATGGTCTATGGCTGGACGTGGGAAGGAATCCCCATCTCTTTTCCATCCTTCCCATGTCTCCCTGCTGTCAGGGACCGCCTCGGGTGGTCGGAAAGCTTCACGAGCCCTCTCGGTGTCACCTTCCCACCGGCAGCTCTGGGGTGAGAGCAGCAGCTGAGGGAGGCAGCACAGCCCCACAGCCAGACCCACCTTCCCTGAGGAGAAACCAGCACTTGCGAGGCTGTGGATCGTCTCCGTTAATTAACAGCAAATGAAGTGAATTAAATGTAGAGGAGCCGTCTTTTGAGAAGGCAGCAGCCGAGCCTCTGCTAATGTGAGTGCTGCATCCATTTACTGTGGTCAGTGCCCCATTAAAACTGTGCTATTGAATTAGAGAGCATCAAAGTTCATTCATCTCTGTTCACAGAGAGTATCCTCCTCATTTTTCAGGAGAATGGCTGGAGCTCTTTAACTAATCGTCCATTTATTCTCTGGCTGGTTAGCACAGGCTTCTTGTCAGAATTTAGTTATATTTTTTTCCTGCCAGCCTTTTGCTTTACTAACACCTCTTTCCGAGGGCTTCGTGTCTTTGCCATGAAGACATGCCCCAGTTCTCCACCTAGCAGAGAAGAGCTGAACCTCAGGCCATTTTTCTCACACTTGCAAACACAGAAGCAGTTCCAAATTGAATTGTGTCTGCTAAAGCCAGAGCAGCATAACAAGCTGGAGATACTTCTCTGTGTGCCAGCTACCAGAGTACAGCCACTGGAAATCACATGTAATATCAGGTGAGCAGTCACTGTCTTACCGTGTTTTGTCACTAATAGTAGATCAGTGCCCGAGTGTGCTGGTAATTGGTGAAGGTACCACTTTTCACTGCCCAAACACAAAACAGAAATAGTCTTTCTGCTTTTAAGCATAAACTGTCTCAGGGTGAGTAACAAAATGTTCTTCCTTGAGAAGTTAATGTCAGTGTATGGGAGCTTTGTGGATGTATCAAGCTGTGATAGCTCGATGCCAATAATATATTTGCATTTAATCTTTCATGCTGGCAAAGAGAAGCCAAGTATCTCCTTGGTTTCTTTTTCAATGAGATTTTGGTCCTGAGGGAGTTCCAGCCTGTTGAGAAATTCCAGTCACACATAGCAAATTATTAAAGATTTGAAGCTGGGGAAGTCGATGGGAATTTTCTATAATGCTCCTCTGCGCTCAAGGCTCCAGCAAGTGCCTGATCTGTTGGGGTTTTTCCAGCAGATTATTTTTTTCTTTTTTTCACATCTAGCTTTGTGTGTCTGAACGCCGTTCACTTTGGGAAGGATTTCTGCAAGTGTGGGCTCTGGGATGCTGCAGGGCGACGGGCTGTGCAGCCTGGCTGGAGCGTAGCGTGTCTCCCCCTGCACACCCCTGCAGTCAATACCCACAGATGCTGCGTGTTTGCAGTCTACAGGCCAGGGATGGAGAATAGTATGGAGATCAGGAAGTGAAAAATATTTCTGATTTCCAGTAACACAGGGGGAAGGAGCCTGGGTTCTCAGATGAATGCACGCTGTTCTGAGCCGCGTGCTCAGGGTGCCGCTCTGCCTCTTCTCCGACCGGTTATTTTTCTCAGATGAAAACTCTTCTGACTTGCATCAGCCATCTGTTGACTTTAACTCCGCTCTGGTTTTTTCCATCCTGCTTTAAATACTATGCTGGCAGCAAGGAAAGAGGCTGGAGAGATATCAGGTCACTCTGCTGATGGCTCGTCTATTCCTAGCAGCAGTGTTTGCTATTTGCGGTTCTGTAGTAGCGTGAGGGTTTTTAGAAGCTGTCACCATCACAAAGGGAATTAACTTGCAGAAAGCTATATTAGGCGATACTTAACTTTGTAACATCAAGTAAATGATGAAGTTGAAAGTGGCAGGCCATCCATAACCTGTCTCTTAGGGATTGTGAAGTACAGTGGGGTCTCAGATGGATGTTATTGCCATATGCTTAGTGGTTTCTATGCATGAGATTATAAATTAAGGCTGGGAGGAACTGTTTTACATATAGATTTTCTGGCTATTGCTGGTTGACATAAAACTGTGGCACAGTTTGTGCATATTCTGTGGTTTCCACATCTCTTTTAAAACCAGCTTCTGTCTTCACATTACAAACCACCAGGAGTATTTTTAATAAAAAATGGTGGATGGAAATCATCATGTCAAGCTTGAGTCATCCACCTCCATAGGCACTATCTAAAGGGTATTGTCAGGAGGTAAAAACATTTCCATAGTCGGAATCTGACAAGTATCACCTGAAAGGAGGCACATGCATTATAAGTAGGCTTTGCAAAAAGTGTCTGTGAAATGTGTGCTAGTCAGTGCCTTGCAGAGAAACCCCAAATGTGAACCACAGCAGCAGCTATTTGTCCAGCAAGAAATCACGATAAATCCTTACATGACCCAGATCCCTTTGAAATCAGCAGTGCCCATGCAGGAGGAAATGTTGCTGCATGGCAGCAGGACAGCTGCTGGCATCTGGTGCCTCAGACCACCCTGCCCAGGTGGGGTCTGGGGTACCTACAAGGTTTTTTCTAGGCTGGGAGATATTTTTTTTGTGTGGTTGTAGGCATCAGCCTGGTGGGCTTGATACAGTCCTTAAGACTGAGATCCAGAGTGGGAATGCCAGTGCATGGTTCTGCCTACCTAAACTGGAAATGTTAGCAGAACAACATGTGAAGTGGGGGCAAAGCTGCTGGATCCAGGAGCTTGGGGTGCAGTAGGCTTCAGTGCAGGAATCTGGGGACTTCCCTCACCAGGGGACTTTTCTATCGTTCTGGATTATGCATCACATTGCAAGATGTGCTTTACCTGGTCTCCACTTCCTCCCAGTAAGCTCCCTCTGTCACCTGCAGTGGCTGTTTCTTGGGCTTCTGCATAAAAGTCAACCATGAGCAGCTTCAGCATATACTGTGAAACAGCTCTGGAAATAATTTAAAGGGCATGGTTAAACAGTGTCCCATACGGATTTTAAATTAACAATTTTCTCCTGCATGCTAATAATGCAGGCAATGCCAAGTAGCTGAAGGTGTGTTGGGGCTACAACCAGTTCTGGAGTCCCAGCACGACAGGAGGTGGCTGGTTGTGGGGCTGGAGTCCCTGCTGGGGAGGGGAGCCAGGTAAAATAGTCCCACATCACAGACACAGCCATGCCATCCTAGCCCTGCCTCTGAAAAGGCGGCCAAAATCAGGGGTGTTTATGCTCTTGTGCGTGTCTGATATGGTTCTTGGATGTTGTAAGTCCTGGGAAGGGAGGGACCATGATGCTGCAGAGCACTGTCACCATGCAGGCTCATTTGGGGGCTGTTATTTAGCAGAAACGCTGTGAGCCATGGGGATTGTGGCTGATACAGATCCCAGTTCCCTCTCGTGTTTTCAGGAAGGCTCAATAAACAGTCTCTTGCTTGCTGCAGAGTCAGGGCTGCTGTGTGACTCCACGTATCTCTCTCCAGGTGTTGATTTTGCTCCGGGTCTGCTTGTTTGCCAGCAGAGATTTTAATCCTGCTGCCGAGTGCAGAAAGTGACGGGGCAGGCAGGTTCCCTCCAGCCTCAGCAGCCAGCTGGCTGTGCTGTGCCAGGGGCTGAGACCAGTTGTATTTGGTGTCCCAGGTGAGATCAAATGGTGTTTCAGAGAAGCAATGTGCTCAGGGAGGGAAGCCCAGGGGAGAGAGGCATTAGTCACTCGACTGACTCATGTAGCAGCAACAGGCTGAGGCTGCGCCGCTGGCGTTTTGTCCATGGGAAGAATAAAAGTGGAAAGAGAAAGAAAGAAGAAAGAGCAACCTGCTGGTGAGGCTGGAGTTGCACGTATATTCTCCTGGGACAGGAGACAGCAAGGGGGAGTGTGCGCTGGGGGATGCTCTGACAGCTGACGTGTGGATTTGTGCATGGGTCTCCAAGACCATGCTTCAGTATAAGCACTGCAAGCAGCCTGTTAATTAAGTGGATGAAGCTGGATAAAGCTCATTTTCTCTCATGCAGAGTTCTTTTCAAAGAGAGGTTTATCCACAGCATCTCTGCTGTGAGTGATCATGGCTGGAAATGGAATAATTTATGTCTTATATTGGGCTTTAATAGTGTTTTGTGTCTCCGAATATAAAACTGTGGCCTCACTATGCAGATTCTTCTGCGGACAGAAGCAGAACTCTCTCACTTCTGCTGAGCTCCTGCTGCTAATTTTCCAGTTACATATTCTAATTACAGTGTGGGTTTCCATGGGACTTGGTAGTCTCAGGTATGAAGCTACTTCCATTTAAAATACATAAAAGCTGGCACAGTATTAATATTCTGCAGAGTATTATTTTATTGCATGGTGCACATGTGCTCCAGTCAGTGCATGTCTAGTGGAGGAGTGGAGCTGCTGATGGAGAAATTGTGGCTGCAGTGCCTCTGCAAGGGCTCGGTTCCCCTGGGCTGGCTTTGGGAAGCTTTCTCCCACCTTGCACAGAGTGGTCCTGTGTGCTGCAGACAGACAAACGTCTGTCCATCCAGCCCCAGCATTACTGACCTTTCACTCTCGGCCTCAAGAAAAAAAAAAACTTTTTTCCCCCCTGAAATGAGTAGCACTTCCCACCCCAAACAGGCAAGGACAGTGTTTGGACACCCAGAGTGGCTGAGCACAGGGAGGTCTGGCTCCTCTGGGTTTCACCAGAGAAGAAGACCATGCCTTGAGGGTTTTAGCTGCTGTGTTGCCTTAGGGACCATTGGGGCTTGAAGATCAGTGCTGGGTTTTCTCCAGCACTAGAGATCCTCAGCAGGAAGGTGGCAGAAAGCTATGGACTGGGGGGAAAAGCTCTAGAACAGCACGTATCTCCACCCTCCAACGCTTTACAGGCGAAGCCTTACACAAGGAGCCAGTACTTTGACAGGTTGATTACCCAGAGGGACAAACGTTTTTTGGGTGCAGCCTTGGGAAGGACTTGCAGAGGCTCTGTTCCCCCTGTCCCATCCCCCCTCTGCCAAGGGGGGATGTGTCATCTGGACTCTCTGCCCCCAAAATTCAAGAAGAGTCATCAGCAGCATCTCTGAGGACAGAGTCCTTACAGCGAGAGAGTATAAATAAAATGACATTGGCTGCCAACAAATTAGAATTACAGGGACACCATCTGGACAACAATTAAAGAGATTGTTTGAACTCCAGCTATACTGACATAGTTATAGGAACTGGCTGGCGAGCAGGCTGGTTGCTGGTGGTGGATATTTGGATATCCTTGGTCACAGGCTCAAGGGTTTCTGGCTTATTACAGTGGAGAAGGAGCCCCTTCAAGCTGGAAGAAGATGATTTTGGGGAGAGGGATGAAATCTGTGTCTTCATCCATCTCCTTCCAAATTTGCTGGTTTTGTCTCTCACTGCAGAGGTGCTGCTGAGGCTTTGGTGCTCCCTGGCATGCTGTGAACTGTGCCGGGCTCAGGCTCCTCGCGGCTGTTTCAGACACTGCTGGTTCGCCTGCGAGCTGGTAACTGCCTGCCTGCATTGCCTCAGGCCATGGGAACAGAGCAAATTCAGACCAAGAGCTAAACATGCTTTAAAAGACATTTAAATCTTGCTGCGACACGTTTATACAAATTTTAATATGGATTTTTAATTTTTTATGCAAGCTTCTAGACTGGATCATTAATTTTACAAGTTTCTTCAATCCCTTGCCTTAAAACCCTGGCTTTAGCAAGTGGCTCCTGTTCCAGGAAGTGTTGCTGTGTGGACTCAGAGGTCTCATCCTTACCTGCTACCTCAGTGCTCTGCAGTTGTACTCCCCAGGCAGTGACTTTTAGCTGTGCATGGGAGGTCAGGGGCCAGGGTTGGGTCACTGCAGCCCACACCCATCAGGACAGTCTGGGACTGGAAGCAGAGGAGACTAAATGCCTCTGTCCCCCCGTTTTCCATCTGAAGGCAGGAGAGAACTGTCGGTACAGCAGGGTGTTGGTGTGCTGTATACTGCACATCCAGCCACCTCTGGGCACACCTTTCTGTGCTGGTCCAGCTCCCAGTGAGCTCGTTTGGGATGCAGTCAAACTGTCCAGAGCATCTTTCCCTGGCAGAGGGAGACATCAGCTTTTGACCCAGGTCTGGGGCTGAGCAGGGCTGGCAGTGCCACAGGAACTGAGATTTTTGGCTGAAGTAGCCTGGGAATGTCTTCCCCACCCCAGAAATGGAGATAAATGTGCTTCTTTTTTGAATTGGGTGGGAAGTGTCTCGGCTGTCCTGCTCCTTCCCAAGCTGTAGGGCTAGGATGCTGGGCAAAACTCAGCTCTGTGGAAGCCACAGCAGCTCTGGAGAGTCAAGCAGTTAATCCCCAGCTGAAAATTACTCTGATAAGCCATTTTGTCTCATTTAACTGCACAGAGAGAGGCACAAACCCAGACTCCAGCCTGAGTTTAAGCTGCCTTAGACGTGGTGCTGAGTGCTAAGCAAATGGCTCACTATTTATTTCATTTCCCGGGGCTTCCTGATCAGCACTGGGCTCAGGGGCTGATGCACAGCTTGAAAAAGGCCCAGGCCAAGCTGCCATTGGAGCCAGTCGGAAGATGAATGTCTCAGTGAGCTGGTGAATCCCAGCAGCACACACCTGAGCCAGAGGACAGAGCACTGGCGGGGATGGCTGCAAAGCACAGGAACAGGATGGACCTGAGGGTCTCGCGAGTGCTGCCAAGTGTCCGTCACACAGACAGTGTCTCAGTTAGTCAGCACCAGACTTCACAGGTTCCTCCTTTAGTTACCATGATCTGAAATACTTAAGGGTTTGGAGGTTATTGTGATGCTCTGCACAGTGCCTGTGCCCTTTTTGTGGTCGTGATGCTGTGGACTGTCAGGTGCCCCTCCACCTCAGCTATAACCGAGTCATACCAAACCATAAGCTCCCCTGCCTCCGTCGGAGCAGCCACCACACCAACACACAAACCTCTGCAAAAGGCCTCTGTTCTGCCCTGCATCTACAAGCTCTCTAGAGAGCAACATTCGGAAATAGGTTTGCCCCCTAAATACTGAGGTTTAGGAGTTAGATGTACATATGGAGAAGGAGGAGTCCAGATATCTGTTTGTTGTTCTTGATTGGGATCTTTTGGCCCTCACTGATCTTTTTGTGCCTCAGTTTACCTAGCAGCAGCAATGCTTCTGAAGGAGGAGGAGAACAATGCATCCACCACTGCTTAGGGTGCTACAGTCATCTGTGGCTCTTGCTCCCCATGAGCAGTGGCTTTGCTTTGACTCCCCAGTCCCTGTGCTATGGTGCCTGTGCTAACAAACAAGCCTGTTGGTAACATGGGGGGCAGAGACTGGCACAGAAGGAAACTGTCTTGGCATAATGCTGCTGCAAAAACAACAGGGAGAAAAACTCAGTGATCTGGAGAGGGTTTCACCTGGCCCTTTTTTTTTCGAATTCCAACTCCAAGCAATGCGATGTCAAGGTTAGAGCTCCTGGCCCCCGTTTGGCTGTCGAGGCATCTGCTCGGCAGTACCAGCCAGCATCCCAGTCCTGCTGTGCTCTGGGCAGCAGCCATCACCGCAGCTGCTCTCCCCGAGCCTGCTCTGCTGTGCTCTCCTGACGGTGCTGGCAGTCCCTGTCCTTTTGCCCCTGCTTACAAGAAAGTGCATTTGTCTTCCTGAGGACAAGGCCGGTAGCTTGGCAGAGTGAGAAGTCACTTAGCAGGGTGTGAGTCCAGATGAGGGAGGCAGATGACAGTAATGCAGGGAATTAAACAGCCAGACGTGCAAATCTTTGTTTCCCAGTTTCCCGTGCCCAGGTGTGAGCCCTGAGACCACCTCAGCTCGAGCTGAGATGGCAAATAGGTGCAAAGGTGGGGTTATTAAATGGGCTGTGCAAGGATGCTCCCTCCCAGGTTGTGCTGTGGGCAGTTTTCCAACACGTGGGAGCTGGGGGAGAGGAGGGACAGCAGGAGGAGCGTGGGGCGGCTGTACCGCGGCGGGATGGGCAGGATGGGTGCTGGGCAGGAGGCAGTGGAGGGGGCTGAGGGCAGGGTTGGAGAGGAGGCAAGAGGATGGGCAGCTGCATCCAACGTTGGATTTGCTGTTCCCAGAGCTAAATTTGCTGTCAGCCAGTGCCGTGCACAGCCATTGTCAGCTTCCGCAGGACCGTGTGGCCGCAGCCACCCGCCGGACGGGTGCGGGGGATGGAGCAGGACCCAGCGGGGAGGCGCTGCTCTTCCAGCTCGGTCGGCTTTGGCGACATCAAAGAGGATCAGGACAAACTCTTTGAAGTGAGACTTAGCTCCCGCCTGAGTGTGAAAACAAAGGGATGCAAATCTCCCTGGGGGACCGGCGCAGGAGCTGTGCAGGTACAGCAACACTCCCAGGCACGCTGGGGAGGCACGGCGAGAGCTCAACCACCCCTGCTTCTCCTGATGGCAGGGAGCAGAGGCATGCGGCAGAGCTCGCTGGAGCCAGGCAGAGTGGTGGTTCATCAAATGCTTCACAGGCGTTCGCTGCCAGAGCAGCCACTGCAGCGGAGGGTGCACGGGCTGAAATCACTGCAGCTCCTAAGGCTGATGCCAGTCTGGCTCGGGTTATTCACTCTCCAAATGAAATGAGTTAAAACTATGCTGGATTTTTTCACAAAGGTCAGCCCAAGGTCCTACATCCCCCGTGTCGGTGGGTGACACTGCTCCATGCAGGGCTGTGCATTCAGTGCAGCAGAGAGGGTTCAGCCAGGGGCTCTCTGGGGGCACCATGGTCCTTGCAGCAGGTGGGTTTCTGGAGGGTGAGTGGAGCCAGGACCTTGCTGTCTGCCTTGGTCTCTGGTTCATCTCCACACTGAAGGACTGTTGTGCCCTGGGTCCAGCTCAGAGGACCGAAAGAGAGAGATTGCAGCAGAGCTGTTGGGACCAGCAGCAGGACCTGTGTGAGCATCACATGAAGCAACACTCAAAATGAGTGTGACACGAGTTCGTGGACCTCAGTGTCCTAAGGGGCCCAGTACACAAAGTCCTGGAACAGAGAGAAATGTAGATAGGGCCAAACTTCAGTCTGGAATGTGAATGGGTTTGACAGGTAGTGTGCTGCTCAGTCCCACGCCGTGTCCTGCCCCGAGGTGCGGTGCTGCAGACAGCACTGCAGCCCTTTGCAGCAACAACCATGAGACAAGTAAGAACAAGAAAAATAACTTTCAAGAAACATTAGCATTGAAATTTTCAATCTATCTCCAGTGTTGCAAAACAGCACAAAGTCTTTCATAAAGTGTTTCCTTTATTTTCATAAGAATTCTGAAAAAAAAAAAAATACGGAAAAATCAAAAGCCTTGGTGGTGAAAGATATTTATGTCTCATGTTCTTGAATGCACATCATTAGGATGTCATTTAAGAAAAGTCCCTCTTTCTAAATAAGCCATTAGAACACATACCTAATAGCAACATGTATTTTAGGATCATTCTTTCAGGCAATTTCTATTTAATTTGCTAGGAAACACAAATCTCATTACTTTTCTTTCAACTAAATGTAATCCAGAGCATGAGATTTTGTGAACAGGTTTGGATGGGGAGGGGGAAGAAATACGGCCGTGTAACTGATTGTAATTGCTATTGCTTCCCGAAGGTAAAAAAGATTTGAAGCTTTTTTTTGCCTCAGCAATTCTTCATGTTTGCACATAAGGAGTAAATTGTGCTTCACAGGGACACAGTAATTTCTGCCTTTGAGATGTGAAACTGTGTTTGCCAATGTGTCTGATGGATGAAATGTCCATCACAACTACTTAAATGTAGCTTGTCACTGCTTTGTAAATTCGATTTCAGTGTTGCGGAAGGGGAAATGAGAAAATAGAGAGAGGGTTGGAGGATATTGCCAAAATGATGTTCTCTCCTGCATTGTCCCTCAGGGCAGTGGACGTGTGATGGGCCCAGGCACAGAGGTAATGCTGTCCCTGCCTGCACGGGCTGCAGGAACCAAGTCCGTACTTCAGGCTGGCAATGAGAGTTACCAGCCCTGACTCAGCTGTGCAAATACAGGATTTTTCAGCTCACCAGCAGCTTATAAAAGAAATAAAAAAGTAGGGGGATCCATTTTATTTTGAGCCAAATCAACGCATTTTTTTTACTGCTTCTTTTTTTTTTTCCCCCCATGAATTGGAAGCTGAGAAAAAAATCTCACCTGTTCCAAAACAAAGTGTTCTATTTAAAGTTTGAGGTTTTTAACTTATTTCTGTTCTGAAGGTGTGGCAAACTTGTAGATTCTGGCTCGCCAAGTCACGTGCTTCCATTAAAAGAGTCAAACCCAAACATTTTATTTCAGCAGGAGCCTGGACAGGCTGTCCAGGCAGCTGCTGTGAGCTGATGGAGTGTTGCAGAGAGGCTGAATCGGTGTTTTCTGTGAAAGCACTTCAGGAGACAAATTGCCTTGTGATGGTTCTTCTCCGGCCAAGGCAATGGCACGGTGCTGTGGTGGGTGAGAGGGAGGTGTGGGCAGGGGGACACAGTTCTTCCCACCATGTCCACGTTGAGTAGGATCCCCAAAACTGGTGGCATCCTGACCCTGGTCTCGCTCCTTCCATGCCGCTGTCCATCAAATGGCCTCTTAAGGGCTTTAATTGCTTCCTTGCCAAGCTCCCGTGAGCTGAGCCTGGTTTGCTGGTGAGCCCATAAGGAAGGGGTGTTTCAGCCCAGCGGTGCTTCCCAGCAGTAAAAATAGACAAGGTTTGGTTTGGATTGAGATGTAAAAAGAAAATGCACTTCTCTCCCTGCCCCACACCCCATTTTGGGGCTGTTTGAAGGGTTAGATAGCTAATGACTTTGATGAAGTTCATCCCACTTTCCTTCCAGACTCATTTCTCAAGAGCTTTATTTCGCTATATTCCCCATCTTCTTTTTTCTCTCTCTCGTTTTTCACAATAAAGGGCGAATACACAAGCCAAGGAAGTGAAAGCACAGTCAATAAAGAGGCTGGTTAAATACAGGGCTCTGGAGGGAGGTTCTGGCTGGCCTCAGGCTTTGCTGCTGTCTTGTGCTAAGGTCCAGCATTTTTTGTCTGCCCTGGCTTTGCTCTGATAATGGCAAACAGGAGATGTGCTTTGGTTTCTGTAACTCCCATTGAGAAGGGTAAGGCTTCTGCGTCCTTTTAGGGGAAGAAGGTCGTGTAATAACAATGCAGAAGTATATTGGATTAGGCAAGCAGCCTCTCACTTAAAATCTGTTTATCATTAGCTATTCTGGGTTTTTAGAGAGGGTTTTTTGAGCTGGTGATTGGAGGAACTTTTCTGCAGGTTAAGTTTATTGTCTTCTGTGTAATGGTGCAGCGAGTCAAGGCTTTGGGCTGGATCGTACGTGCCCGACGGACACCTTGTGCATGTTGCTATGGCACGGCAGGAGCTTTGCTGTGGGAAAGTGCTGACTCTAAAATGCACTGGGTGATATCTCCAGTGGTGTTTGTTTGCAGTAAGAGAGGCCCGAAGCTGCTGTTTTCAGGTATTTCATGCAGTTTTTGTGCCTTCTAACACTTTCCAGGGTGCTTTGTAGCACACAACAAACTCAGGGCTGGAATCACAGTGTTACAGTGAATAAAAAGCTCTTCTGGTAACTTGTTGACCTTGGCAGTGTGTGTTTCTCTACCAGAACAATGTTTAAAGCCAAGGATTGCACATCTCTGAATTTCCTGACTGCCTGGCTGCATGGAGAAGCCGTCCATGAAGTGTTTCTTGAGAGGCAGAAGGGTTGATGTCCTCCTCCTTGCCCAGC
This sequence comes from Podargus strigoides, assembly GCA_028020825.1. Classification (NCBI taxonomy): domain Eukaryota; kingdom Metazoa; phylum Chordata; class Aves; order Caprimulgiformes; family Podargidae; genus Podargus; species Podargus strigoides. Next base: position 1,784,600 of record CM051640.1, read on the forward strand.
CAACAGAAGAGCTGTGTTCAGCTTGGAAAGGGGCTTGTTGTCTTCAAAGTAAAACGTGTTTATTTTGCAAATGTGAAATTCTGATCCCATTGACAGGAGGAGCAAAATTCCCATCAACAGAGCTGGGCTTGTACTCTCTGAGACTGAAAAAATCAGATAACTGGCTAATCTTCTTAGGGTATATTTCTCGTTCTAACAGAAAGGTTTTTAGTACCGACTCCTAGAAAAAGTTTCACCCTCACAGTCTGAGCTTCAGCTTCCCTAACTTGGTGCTAAAAGACTGGACATTGTGTCTCGTCGTGAGGTGCTCTCTGGGAAGTAGCTGCCTGTGTCTGTCTGTTCACGTGAGCAGAGGTAACAGTGGCATCTCTTATCTGCAGGCTGGTAAGGATATGTCAGTTCTGGATGGCACAAACCCAGCCCCATCCCAGTTTGTAATGCACCTTAGCAAGCCTGCCTGTGGGAATGGGCTGGCCCTAGGCTGGTGTGAGTGTTTAGACTGAGAATTGATGACGGAAAAGAAAGAGGCTCTTTTGAACCTTAGTCCGTTGGGTAATTACCAGTATGATAATTTATATGGTTCATTAGTAATCAGCTTTCTGCATTCCCACTTACCTTTTCCAGCACTTGTTCATGAGGCCTCTGAGGCTTCAGTGGGATGGGAGCAAAATAAGTTTAAAGAATGGACTAGAACGAGAAACTCTGAGGTAGGAGGGCTATGAACCTGTCTGGCTTAGCTCTAAAAGGGATTAAACAAATCGGTTTGATGCCAGCTTTGACAGTTTCTTCCCACCCAGGCAGAGAGGCACCTTCTATGTCTCCATTGTGGCCTCAGCTCTGCTTTGGCTGACGGTGGTTTCAGACTCTCTGTGACCTTGGTGGGAGCAGGACAGGCTCTGGCCATCCTAACACAGACCTCACCCAAAGGGGAGGAAGAAACTCCGGTGTGGCTCACAGCTGTGGGCATGGGCCACAATTCATTCCCTCAAATGGAGAGCCCATTGAGACTTCTCTAACCCCTGATCTTCTGTTGTCCGTGGGGACAGAAGAGCATTTCCAAAGGATGGCACTTGGGAGCTACCAGGGAGCGAGTCAGCCTGTGTAGCTCTTTACAGTAGCTATTGAGGGACTCTGAGCTTCAACTTAAGTTTGAAGTTATGTGAGAAAATGCTGGACAGCTGTGAGAAGCTTTTATGGATGTCAGTTCAGGGACATGTGTAGGAATCTTCAAGCCATAAATACTTGGAGAGTGCTGCAATGACTTTTAATTTTAGTGGGAAAACAAGAATGTGGCAGCCATAAAAAGAAAAAGATACAAAAATAGTAGTAGCCTTTTTGGGAAGAGGAAATGATATTCCACTAAGAACAGCAACCCTAATTAAATGAGAGCCTTTAAATAAGTGAATAGCTAATTACCTAGGTAAGGGTGAGGCAGGCTCTTGCACATGGGAATTATTGGGGAACTTTTATCTATGTACATATGTCCAAGATGATTCATTTTCTTGCCACGAGCCCAAAATGGTCTGTGCTTTGTAAATATTGTGGCTGATGGCTGTAAGGATTTCCGATGAGATCAAGTTGGAAGAAGTCATATGGTCAACCACAGTTACCAGAACTGGAGAATTTCATTAATGGCTCAAGCAGCTGAGGAGGCTTTGGGGGCATGGCCAGGCACATCACAGGCCTTGTTTTAAATAACCACTGGTACATGAAGGCAAGGGAGCCCTCCCCCATGTAAGCCCTACTTGTCCTTGGTGGCCTGGTGTGACTTTGTTAGAACAAAATATTTTTAAAACCAAATTTGTGTTACAACTTGAAGTGCTGGGGTCTGAACCCCCAGCCCTGAATTAAGGTTGACATATGGGTGGCTCCCACAGCCCTTTAAGAGGAGGGGATGAGTTTGCCTTTTGGCTTTCCTCCAGGGTGCGGCCGGCCTTGCAAGGAGAGCCCTCAGGTAAACAAGCCCCAGGTGCCCTGCATTTTGATAACGAGTGCCAGGTGTCCTGTTTGGGGATAAAAGCTGGGCCCACTTGCAGGAAGGGTTGGAGAGTCTGTCTGTGGAGTGGACGCACTTCACAGAGTTCCCTGTTGGGGAAGGACCTCCTGACTCCTCATGGAACCGGGTCCCAGTCAGGTCTGGCACGTACAAACGCGGGCGTTGTGGGGAGGCAACATGGGGTTACTTCGGTCATATGTAACTGCCTTGTTCTCCTGGTTGTCTCCCATCTGCTCTGTGGGTTATCTCGTGTCTCTGTTTGTTCCATCTGTTATGAGCAATATTGTGTCATTCCTGGGGTCGCTGGGGTTGATGTCTGTTATTCGTGATCTGTCTGACTTGTTTGTACCCCCAGCAATCCTCTATATACTGACCCCTTTATGTGAAATAGAACCTCCGTACTGGATTGTTGGTCTGCTGCTGGCTGTGTCCTTTTTACTGGGCCTACTAATTGGCAAAACACAACTTGACATAATTGTGCAAGAGGGACAATATATTCATTTTTTGACAGGGATGTGAAAAATGGCTCATAGCTTCCCTGCTGTCACATGGTGAACATGACTGTGACATCTTTGTGTTTGCGTTGCAATAGGGTGGGCACGGGTGTCCTGTACCGTGGCAGGGCTCCCTGCACCCATGGGGTGCCATTCACCTCTTCTAATACAGTTTTTCATCATTTTTTCACGTCTCTTATTCATTTATATTTTGACATTAATAAGAATAGCAAAGAGTTTGGATGAAGTAGTTTTGGCATCTACTGTATTTAATTTGCACAAACTTTCATGTGGAGTTTAATTTAGACTGATGAGAGAGGCAGTTTTATGAGTACAAAACTCCATTAATTACAGATCCTGTCTTAATTATAAATGGCTCTATTTTAAAGTGAGTTTTACAACCAAAATTAAGACTTGGAGCAGTTCAATCAATACAAACATCAATTAGACCTGACTTTGTACTCCAATTAATTTATAAAGCTTCCCAATGAAGTGTAAAAAGTGTGCCACTTTGTACTCCTCTTTCTGCCATTCCCGGGCATCAGGAGGTCTCAGTGGTTTCATTAGCAGCCTCCTAATGACAAGCGTGGATGGAATAACAAACCTCCCAATGGTCTGCTTTTTTCCCAGATAAACCAACAGAGTTAACTGCTAAAATGGCCAAACCTGGCACAAGCAAAGGGGAAAACAGATACTCTTACAAGTGCTCAAATTACCATGTTTTGATCAGTTGACTGTGAAGTCTGGGGTCCCATCATGGAAAGCACTGTCTCACCAGACCACAGCTGCTCCAAGGAGCTTCTGGAGGCCCCAGAATAGGACATGGTCACTTGTCATGAATGTGAACCTATTTAAGCCTTGTTCAGGTTCAGTGCTATCCTGATTTTACAAGACAGGTAGAAGTATAGAATCAACCAATCCTTGGTTGGAAGAGACCTCTAAGATCATCAAGTCCAACCATTAACCCAGCACTGCCAAGTCACCACTAAACCATTTCCGTCAGCTCCTCATCTACACGTTTCTTAAATACCTTCAGGGATGGGGACCCCACCACTGCCCTGGGCAGCCTGTTCCAATTCCTGACAACCCTTTCAGTGAAAAATTTTTTTCTAATATCCAAGCTGAACCTCCCCTGGCACAACTTGAGGCCATTACCCCTCCTCCTATCAGTAGTTACCTGGGAGAAGAGACCGACCCCCACCTCTCTACAAATTCCTTTATAGAGAGCAATAAGGTCTCCCCTCAGCCTCCTCTTCTCCAGACTAAACACCTCCAGTTCCTTCAGCTGCTCCTTATGAGACTAGTGCACAAGACCTTTCACCAGCTTTGTTGCCCTTCTTTGAACACGCTCCAGCGCCTCAATGCCCTTCTTGTAGTGAGGGGCCCAAGCATGGCACAGTTTGTTTCTCTGCACTATCTTTTCAGCAGCTTTGCCCCTTTGGAGTATTTGGTGTTGTAGCTGTTGACTCTGGGGACGTGTGTCCTATTCAACCCTAGTCCAGAGCTGAGGATCCAGCCCAACCCAATTCTGGTGATGTAGCATTGGTTACTTGAATCCCTGCTAGTATCTTCAGCCTGAGCTGCAGGTGGTGGTGAGCTCACCTAGAATGAGAGTGCATAAAACAAGCTTTTTCTCACACAGAAAGTGAGATGAAAGGACCTGAGGACTCCCATGAGGAACCCAAATATTAACAGATGAAGTAAAATATATTTTTGTTTCTAAACTGAGTGCAAGTCATCTACAAGCTGCTGGGAAATAGGAAATCTTGATTCCTGCAGAGTCACCTGGGCATCCTCCTCTCTCCAGCAGTAGGATGCCATTCACCCAGGTGCAGATGCCACGTAAAAGGTCTCAGGAGAAGTTAAATCTTTAATGCAGGACTTAGGAAGCCACGGAGCTCTCTGTGAGTTTTAAACTGATCCCGGGTGTCTTTCCTCCCACTGCTCCTTGGGGCAGAGACTCTGCCTTCCCATCCAGTGGTACAGCAACGGCTACATGGGACCCCAGCCCGCTTGGACCTGCAGTAAAAGGAACAAGAAACATTAATTTGACCGTGCATAAGGTCATGTAGGAAGTAGGGAAGGGATGGCACTAGGTGTTAGCAGAGGTTTTATTTCATTTCTGGTGAAACTGGGTGTTAGTTGAAGTTAGGAACCGAAAAGCAAGCGACAGGCAGGCAAAAACCTGCTCTGAATTACCATAAGCTTTTTTGTTGTTTTAAACCCTTTCAAGCAGAGCCATTTGTACTGGAGCAAATTCTCCCAAGATATTTTTAGACAATATGAGCAGAAAAATATTACTCCATAGCAAGCTGTTTACAAATCTGCTAACCTTGTTTAGTGCTAGTAAGACTCTCGGCTTGGTGTGCTGCGGAGCACGCTAATTACTTGACAGAAATTACGCAATGATGTCTTTCCAAAGTGATATCCATTGGCTCGGCCCTGCAGCTGGGCCCATGTACAGCATTTTATATAATTAAGTGTGAATGTTTCTGCAGCTTTTCCATTAAAACAGGGAGAGCGAGGCAGGAAAGAGACAGACCCTGCCAATTACCGGCTACTCTCTGTCCTCTCCTCGTTTCTGTAATGGAGCCATTCTGCAAATGGTGTTATTGGCCGATTTGAGCAGCATCTGAGTCACAACTGGCCAAGCTGCTGCTTCCACCTCCACAGGAGTTTAGTGGAAATGGACCAGTGGGTTCCTACTGGAGAGGGTCAAAATAGACAGCTGCTTCTGGCCTGTTGTGTCTAGTTTAGGAGTTTAGGTATTGCTCTCTGTCACTCCCTGGGCCTTGGCTGACCATGTAGTGGAGCTAACAGCCATTCCTCCTCACATCGTGGATGCATAAATGCATGTAGCAGGATGGTATTGAGATGCTAAATTAATAGGGCATGCAACTACATTGAAGGTTGATATGGACTCCTATGGACAGGAGATCTCATTACCTCCCAGTAGACCTCACTGACTTGTCCCTCTCACAGGTGTATGGGGGTGTGACCAAGATCCTAGTCCTGGTGACCTGCTAATGTTGATCTTGGGGAAGCTCCTGTCCCCATGGGAGCTGCTTCCAGTACTGCTGGTGGCTACAGCGAGGTAGTGTGGGATTTCCACCTTGAATAGTTAGGGGGTTAGTTCTGTGGACCTGAAGGGTTCTTTATTCTCTTCTCCTGAAAAGGGCTCAGCAACAGACTGATGATCTTTTGAAGGGTTTGGTGGAAGCTCAGTGTTTCTGATGACGACTGAGTATTTAGCAGTGGTCGAATGGGCCAAGTTGGACAGACAGATTAGATGAGGCAGGTTTTGTGACAAAGACTTTTCAGCCTGAACACAGTTGAATATATGGTAAATCTAAGTCCATAAAGAAGGTGAATGGTGTGGACAACAAGAACAGGGCACAGTTGTTTGCTGTCTCTTTCAAAACAAGATCTGGAAAACGTCAAATGGAAGTTGGAGGTTTTTTCAGAAGAATATAAAGTGGATCATCACATATTGCATGGTTAAACCATGGAACTCCTTGCCACAGGACAGACAAAAGTAAATGTAATCATAAAAGGAAATGGAAAAAATTGTGGCAGAAAAGTGTTGGGACTGTATGAAGATGGGCCCTTGGTTGAGCGTCACTACTCTGTCCTTTTATTGCTGTTCACAGGCATGGACACACAGTCGCTGCTGGCAGTTGGAGATATGTGGTTGTCCCATGGCCATCTTGAGCATTTCAACTCCTCCTCATTGCCCTTCCTTGGGAAGATGAGAACTCAGCTTGGCAAACGCTGCCTTGGTTGAGCTTCCTCCAGGCTTTGGGTGGGCCCAGGGGATACGTGACCTTGTCAGAGCCCTTCCAATCCCTTGCTGAGATTTGTGTAGCACTGCATATGTGGTAAACCAGATGGGAGGGAATAGAAGAGGGAAAGCAGCTGATGTGCCACAGCAAGAAACCATCAGAACTGCTTGGGATTTTTCCTCCTTTTTTTACTCTTCTGCTCTATTAAATACACGAGAAGAGAATCTCCGATGTAAATGAAGAACAAGTAGCTGTCTGTCCTTTCCCCACACCCTGGCTTGCATTGCATGGCTGTGAAGCAGTGGTCCTCTGTGTCCAGGGTCCTTCGGTGTGCTCGTGCTGGGGCGCACTCCCCCTCTGCAGGCAGCTGGCACATGGGGTACAGCCTATGGAAGGAGCACAGCTAGGGTTTCCCTCCTCCTTCTTATCCTTGGCCGCTGTGAAATCCCCTGGAGCTGTTGGCACCCTGCATAACTTGCAGCAGCTTTCCTAATAGCTCTGCTGATGTTGTTTCAGTGTAGTAACTTCTTCAAGTTAACAGGCAGATTTTGTCCAGCGCAGCAGGCTCAGCTGGAGAGGGATGTGGGGAGTCCCTGCAAGCAGGAGCTGCATCACAGCTTGGGACACAAACCAGCACTGTATTATCTGTTTTGAGAGAGAAGATGTTTTCACAGGAGAGGGATGGGAATATAGCAGGAACCCTTTTTTCCCCCAACCTAAAAATCTCCATCTTCTCTGAACTGACTTAGAAAAACTGCTCCCTTAGCACCAGTTTCTTAGCGAGATGCTTCCCTGGTCCTCTCTTTCCTAAGGTGTTTTCAGAGCAAACTTCTAGATTAAACTGTGCAGGTGTTGGAGCAGGGTCCTTGAGCTGTCCCCTCTCTGGAGAGAGGAGCTGCACACCTCTGGAAGAGCCCAAAGCAGGTAGCCAGTGGGGCACATTTCCGAGTCCACCCCTTTGCTCAATTTACAGAGTTGGGCAGCAGTTGTGTTGGGAAAGGGATTAGTGTTGGAGCCTTCTTCTTTGTGCTGGGAATCTAGACTAGGGACTAGGTTCACTTTGAATTTAAATATGTATTTAATGGAAAAGCTGCCCAGAGCTGTTGGGTGGCTTTTTTTCTTTATTATATTTCTTGTGGGTCTAAATAGATTAATATTTGCAACAAATATACTTCCAGAGTAATTTTATCAAACAACTTCATTATTGCCATGGGAAATTCAATGCCAGTTTAACCTGGGACCGGTTCCACTTTGCAGTCTAGCCAGACTATGAGTTTTAGAGGTAGGCACTGTGTGAGTATCGTGTCTGGGGCACATGTTGGACCTGAGTATTGCGATGACACACTGAGCCTGCTGCTGCGACTCTGCGTATGCTACCTAAGTGCTTATGCTGATGTCTTGTGTTTTCAGTTAATTAGTTAGTTGTTAACAGTAATGAATAAAATCCTCTCTCTGGTGTGTTACACTAGTAAAAGTGAGACGGACGGTGCCCGGAGCTGAGCGATATAATGACAGGAGCCGATGAGGATTAGCTATGCGGGAGCTGCAGCTACATCAGCCCCTCCTTTATTCACTACTTTATAATAACACTTAATGTAACACTCCTTTAGCTGTAGTGTTTGTTTTAGCAGTGAGTTGCTCCCCCCTCAGCAACCTGAGACAGCAGATGAAGGATGCACGCAGCAGACCCGCGTGGCAGTCCCCGGAGCTCGCTGTCAGATTGATTACTTAAAGTGCATTCGAAATGAAGTGCTGTACAGTCAGCTCTAGATCATTTCACAATCATTTTTCATGTGCCAGTAAGTAAAACCACAGTGAATAATACAGCTGGTTGGAAATGGGGAAGCTACTCTGTCTTGTAAATCTAACCAGACCTCACCATCTCTTCCTTCTGCCCTTGAGTGCAACGCAATCATCATGACATAAATAACAACTGCAGCGATATAATGGAATGATACGAGGGCTGCTGTTGTGAGTGCCGTGGAAATAATTGGAGGAGCCAAGAGCAGAGCTGCAATAGAGTAGAGGTTGAATTGATTTCCTTTTCTTTCTATCTGCCAGGAGAGAAGGAAAAGAAAAGAAGTCCCACTATGTTTGTGAAGCTTCAGGGAGCTGTGTGTGCCCGTTTGCACGGTGGGGGAGTGGCAGGCACCTGCCTGTCAGCTTCTTCTGGGGCTTTGGCATCCATCCCCTCCTGGGGCAGCTGCGGTGCTCAGTCAGCAGGAAGCTGCTGGTCTGGAGGTCTGGATGACCTGTGGTAATCACTGTATGGGAGCACTCAGGACGTGCTCTCAGCCACCCTGTGATGTGAGACGTGGCTGCAAGGCAACAAGGAGGAGTGTGGCACCACTCAGTGAGCTGCTCCCTCTCCTTGCAGTCCAGAGTTTCAACCCAAATGGTTTCAGAATGAGGACGTGTGCTCCCTGTCCTCACTCCCTGCTGGCTACCTCCAGGCATCCAGGTGATTCTGGTCAGAGGCTGGCATGGGTTCAGCTGCTGGGGTCCTCATCTCAAGAGCCCGTGGCAGAGGAATGTACCCGGTGCCTAAACTCCCAAACTGGTCCTACCTCCTGGTCCTTGTAGGTGGGACCAGAGCCCTGCAGGGATGCAGGGAGATAAGAAACCAACTTTAGTCTATCTATATTAAACTGCTGTGTCAGGAGACATGTTTCTATTTTGTTTCCTGAAGTGTTCTGTATGTTTGTAAAGGAAGATGCCTGGAAGTACTGAGTAGGCAGCACATGAGCTCCACAAGGACAGGAGACCCAGAGAAAGAAGTTGCTTTGTGTGATCCCCTCTACATTCAAACGGTTTCACGTACTTCTGCAACATGGTATCTTCCTGCAGAGCACCTTGAAGTATTGTTTACCCAAGGAAATCTTACCAGGAGCCTGAGCTTCTGTGCAGGGCTGGAAGAAGCAGATGTGAACGTGGGTGTCAAAAGCCCTTTCCAGAACTCTTGTAGGACTGGAGAAATGGAGGTATCAAATGGGCTTCCAGCACTGGGCTGAAAGCATAGTAGACAAGAAGAGGGAGGCTTTCTTTTACCTCATCCCTGTCCACTGACTAAAGGCCACCACCTGAATCAGACCCAGATGGAAGAAAAAGTTCTTTCCATGATTTTTTCTTTTTTATACTTTTGCTTATCAGCTCTTGCTGCACCTTTTGTTACATTCCACTTCTCATTTCTTATCTAGTTCCTTTCATGAATAAGATATGCCACATATTTCCCTGACATGTCTACATACTATAAATATCCTGTGGAAAGAGAATATGGAATATATGTGTGTGTATATATATATATTCTCTGTGTGTCTAGAATCCTAAATGCCTTTTTTTCAATATTGTGTCTTTAACGAGAATTCACTGATTAGGTGCATAAAAGGCTACAGAAGATGACAGTTTCACTGTGCTCAGTTTTAATACAAAGAGTACTATGGTTGCTAAGAGACTGATACTTCAAGTTTGGAAATCTTCGTCCACACTAGATATATTATCTTGGCAAATTGGACTTTCTGAGTTGGCAGCAAATGGAAAAGAGTAACTTTTAAAAATAGAGATAATTTAGATGACGTCAAAGACATCTGGTGTCCTTTTCTAGAAATGTGAGACTGATCTATTTTGCTTATGTGTATAAATCACTCTGCAGCCAGTGTGAGGTTTTACTTATGCCTACATTTGAGTCTGATTTATTAATAAATTCCCTTTATGTTTAAGGTATTTATCCAGGCTTATTTTAATTAAATTGGCTTTATGTTTACAACAGGTAGTATCTGTCCACCCTGTGTATCTCAGAGAACCTCAGCTTTGTGCCTCTGTGCAAAGCAGGATCTTGTAGTGCCCCGGAGCACCCACCTGGCTCCGCAGTGACTCAAAGAGGACAGTCACTTATTTACCTTCCTGGTAAATTTGCTCCCCCATACACGTGTGGTGCATGCTCAGAGCAGTGTGGCTGCAGACTTTATTACTGCCTTGCTAATGGGCTCTGTCTCTCATCCTAATTCCCACCCTGAATTGGTGGGTGCAGAGTAAGGCGGGACGTGTGTCTGGGCTTAATTGTGCCTGATCATCCCTACTGCATTTGGTCTCGAGAAGTGCCAGTGCTCCTGAATGGCAAGGAGGCTTTGAATGACAGCTGGCAATCAGCTAGGGAGTCTCTTGTGCTGTACAGAAGAGGCAGTGGAGAAGAAACGAGGGAACTGGAGAAAGAACTGAAATGGGCAACACGAGGCTGACGTGAGAGGAAGGGAATAGATTAGAAATGACTCAGAGAGGGAGGGTGGGAGGAGATGGCACCAGGTCGCTGGGGGAGAGGGATTACACTTGCGTAGTGGGTGCGGGGAGGGGCAGGATGCAGCCCGGGGAAGGAAGGGCACTCCAGGAGTGCAGCTGGGGTGCACGTGAGGAGAGTGATTTAGAGAGGATGAGCAAGAAGAGACTCAAACATCTGCTGGAGAATTTTCCAGCCATAACTTGTATCCTGTATCTTTCCTAGGGACTCATTAGGGTGCCAGCACCTGAAGTCACATAGATAAGGCATAGCCGCCTTTGTCATCTTTGCACTCTGGCTTGCAGTGCTGGGGAAGGCTGTTCCCCCACTTCAGGTGTTCTCCTGCTTCCCAGACAGAGAAGGATGGCTGGGTGTAAATTATTTCCTCCCAAGGAGAGCTTAAGCTGGACTTCTTGGAAGGAACACATTTGAATTTTAATATCAACTCTGAAAGGCAATTGCAGCCTATGCACTTGATTATGTGTTCAGGTTATGAGATTTTATGTTATTTTTAGAAATGTTCATTTGTTCCAAGGACCAGGAGATACAGAAATGGTCACTGAAATGTGAACATGTGGTATATTTTTAAAGTATTAAGTGCACATAGTGTCAAATGATGATAAAGGCAGGTTACATGCTTTTTTCAAGCTTAGACAATGCAGTGTAATTGTATGTCAGAAGTCATTCAGGTTTGATATCACGCCAGCTAATTAAACCATCCTCACTGAAGAGACTTATTGTACTTTCAGCTTTTGCTGTTTCATTCTCAAGAACAGAACTCTGAAGGCAGCCCTCGTGTTCAGCACTCACATTGGCATTAGTTTGGATGGGAACCAACACATGGGAAGTGGGAGCCATGATCAGATCCTTGTGGTGTTTCACTGGTGTAAACCAGGTTCATTTCCACCAAAGGCGGCGGAAGGAAGAGAAGGGCTGTGTGCTGTCCTGTATCTGCATCTGCTGTCACTCATTTTTGGTGGCTTATCTCCATGCAAATTTTCCATGATTTTTTTTACATGAATCCCACTGTAGTGTTTGTTTTTCCTGAGTAATCTCCTTGGGTGTCTTATAATTATCTTCCTTCCACATACGTCACAGGACATAATTCATAGTGAAGGTGGGCAGTGTGGAAAAGAGGCAGTGCAGGCTGCTAATTAATAGTGAGGAGCCACACCATGGCTTGAAGGACCTGCATCTTGGACAGTGAGCTCACCCTGGCAGGTAAGAGAGCAGCTCTTGCAGATGAGGGAAGGAAGATCTCTTCTCTATTAGAATATCTCATTCCTCCTTTTCACAGAATCACACAGAATCACAGAATGTCAGGGATTGGAAGGGACCTCAAAAGATCATCTAGTCCAACCCCCCTGCCAGAGCAGGAATACCTAGATCAGGTCACACAGGAACATGTCCAGGCGGGTTTGAATGTCTCCAGAGAAGGAGACTCCACAACCTCTCTGGGCAGCCTGTTCCAGTGTTCTGTTACCCTCACTGGGAAGAAATTCTTCCTCACATTTATGTGGAACCTCCTATGTTCCAGCTTACACCCACTGCCCCTTGTCCTATCATTGGATGTCACTGAGAAGAGCCTGGCTCCATCCTCATGACACTCACCCTTGACATATTTATAAACATTAATGAGGTCACCCCTCAGTCTTGTCTTCTCCAAGCTAAAGAGACCCAGCTCCCTCAGCCTTTCCTCATAAGGGAGATGTTCCACTCCCTTCATCATCTTTGTGGCTTTTGGTGATATTTTTCCTGTATATGCCTGAAATATTTAATTCATGGCAAAGCAATATACTAGTAACAGCCAGAAATGAGAAGCTGTGCTCCCCAGACCACTTGTGGTCTAGTGAATGTGGTCTGGCTGAAGGCCACTGGTAGAGATGGTGTCCTGTAGGCTGGCCACTTGACCACTGTGGCCAAGAGGAGATGAAGATGTCTCCAAGCCTCCAGGGCTTGCTTTCTGCGTAGTGCAGTTTCAACGTTCAGTGCACAGTCTGATTGCCCTGAAGAAGAGTGGGATGAGCCAGAAATGCAGTGGTGTGAAGTGCCAAATTTACTCTTAAAGTTGGAAAATGAAAGATATTTCTCAACTAATTCAGCCTTTTCTGGAAATTCTGATGTCCTCATCCAAGCATAGGATGTGCCCATGGTTTGTACAGCGGGTACAACCTGGCACTTGTAGGAAGAACTGGATTTTTCGTCGTGGGTACCAAGGTTCCAGGCTCCCAGGAGGAGGAGGCTGATTACACAGCATGCTCTTCAGTGAGCACTGACTGGAAAAAACATGGTATATTTTTATGAAAGCTGGGAGGGAGAAGGTGTCCACTGAGAGTCCTTGTAGTCTTTTCTGTAGCCAGGAGACACTGCCTTGGTTGAATAACCAAAGTGACTGAGGAAGTTTGGACCCCTGGCAAACAGTCCATCTTCCTGCACCAGGCATCGAGCCTGTTCTGCAATGTAAAATGGATGGTTTAGCCCTAAAAGATGCATTTATCTTTTTAATTTGTTTCACTGCACTAGCCAGAGAAGATGAACACTTACTGGGACTTTATCACCTGTTGGCATTGACTCCTTGAGAGCTTAAATTCCTCACGGCTTAGAGCAGGTTCTATGGAGGGAGCAAACTGCCAACTCTGCCATCATATAGGTACCACTGTCAGAGGTGGGGTGAGGAAGTGGGTACACCTGGGAGTATCACTCTGGGGTCTGATGTGGGAACTTCAGTCTATTTTCCCCAAAGTCCATCCCTGGGAGGAGAGAACCAGCTTCATATTGAACCAGAGGCAGAAACCTTCAGGTTCCCCTTGTCTTGCATTTTATGTTCTGTAGTGGGGCTTCTCAGGCTGCTCCCAGGATTTGGTTAGTAAAGAAACATGACTGGGAAGGTTTTAACATTCATCTACCTCACTGTGAATGGCTTCAGAGAGTCTTAAACCTTGGAGAACCAGAGCAAGGTTACTTTGCCAACTTGTCGTGGTTTGAAGCTGGCCAGCCACTAAACAGACAGCAGATGCTCTGTGCTAACCCCTCTCCCTTCTGGGACAGGGGAAGGGAAAGAAGAAAAGGGAGAGAGACTTATGAGTTGGAAATAAAACTAAAACAGCTTTAGTGAAACCATAACAACAAAAAGAGAAATATGATAATGAGAAGAAAAATAACGAACTATTTACAGCTATACATAAAACCAGTATTGAGCTTCTTCCCCCCAATCACATGCTCTCCCTGACAATGCTCACATCACCACTGGTGCTGCAGAGCAGCTCTGGGAAGATCCCAGGCTGGGCACCTCCCTGATCCCTCAGCTTTATGCTGAGCTTGACGTGTATGGGATGGAGCACTTTGGGTCAGCTGTCCTGTCCGCTCCTCCCTGCAGGTGTGACCCTTTTGCACCCTGACACTAAGGGGGGCCCAAGGCAGCACTGAGAATTCAGCAGTGCCCTTGGTCTCTGTAAGATTTGGTATAAGCAAGAGCCTTTCTGCACACCACTGTGCTGTGAGCTCAGCACTGACTGTAAACATCGAGAGTTATCACTGCTGGGAGCAGACACTGTCTGAAAAACACCTTGTTCACTTCAGAAAGTGCAGTCTGAGAAGAGACTGAACTGAAAAGTAAATCACTGAAAGGAAAATATGGTTCTATTTTAGCCCAACCTGGACACAACTGCCCCTCTCACCCAAACGGATCTGATGATCTTCAAGGAGTAAAAGAAGTAGGTGTCTTTTTTGGTGTCCCAGTCCAAGCAGTCAGTACTAGCAAAGGGCCCAAATCTCATTTCTCTTCCGTCATGTCAGTAATGTTTCTCTTTGTTTCACCAGTGAAGGAGTTCCCAAATTCATTCCTACTTTTGGGACAGGGAAAAAAAAGAAAAAAAATAAATGTTACTGAAAGGTAACATTTAATAACCAGGAAATGAAAATAAATAAATTCTTCAATATTATTTAAAATATCTTTAAAGCTTTTGAGTAAAGAAATCCCTTTTAAGCTGGATGATCTGTGTCTGCCCCCAACACATATTTTACAGTTGAATTCTCAAGGACTGCTTTCAGGTACACAACACAGAAAAAGTACAGAATGTTTTTCTTAGGAATGCTATATTGTTGTTTGCCTTTGATATGTAGAAACTGCAGTTTCATTCAAATAACCAAACAGAAAAGAAATGCAAATATTTCAGTTGCTCTCCTGGAATGTTTGGAAGATGCAAGGGTTTTTTTTGCATTTTTCCTGTTTCCTGCAAAAAATGAACATAGTAAAAAGAAAACCAGAAAAGTTTCTCCTGCACCTACTATTAAGCACTTTGTGAGTAAAAGCTCCCTCTGGATTTGCAGGTGAAATCTTTCATCTCATGGGGGTCCTGAGCAGGTCTCTCCATATCTCAGTGACCTCACATACTGCACTTAATCTCCTTCAGAAATGTAAGTCTCTAGATCACTAGAGTAAATTTGTTCATGTCAGTGAGCGGCTTTCAATTATCCTTTTACATTTCCAGTGGTGGATGTTTTAAACTGGCTTTATAGCATCTCTGTCTGATCTATTTGGCTGGCAATTAGGTTGGACATGACTTGGTTCAGGAAAACCCTGGGACTGGTTGGTGACCTTGTTTCTAGCCAACACTTACCTGGGGAGGCTTGTGTGGATGCACACCATATCTCCTGAGATTAACTTAGCAATAAATATTCTGAAAATCCCTTTTATATTCCTCTTGGACCATAACCAACCTCAGCAGAGCTTGAGCTGAAGGAACACCTCTGCGATTTTGGAGAGGATTTTGGAAGGAGATTTTTTTTGTGTCTCACCCTGG
Organism: Podargus strigoides; assembly: GCA_028020825.1. Classification (NCBI taxonomy): domain Eukaryota; kingdom Metazoa; phylum Chordata; class Aves; order Caprimulgiformes; family Podargidae; genus Podargus; species Podargus strigoides. Next base: position 1,799,944 of record CM051640.1, read on the forward strand.
CCCCTGCAGCAACTCCTCTGACTTTGCACAGGATTGCAAACCTGTTCAGAAGCAAATTTTCAGCTGTTTGATGAGTGGTTTTGGGCAGCCTGAGTAGGCAGAGCTCCCCTTATGGTTTGTGTATGGCAGCCTGGGAGCCCTGGGCTAGGACAATACTGTATCAGAGAGGCAACAGGCTGGGGTTAGCAAATGCAGAATAATAGAACATGTCACATATGCCAGGACATGCAGCTGGATGCAGCCCAGAGATAAAGACAGCAGCAATGTCATCCCCCTCCAATAGATCTTAATACAGTATCAGAATAATTTCTGGTGTTACAGACATACCTTCAGTCAGAGAGAACAAAAATCTCAGATAATATAGCTCCAGGGCAAAATTCAGATTTTTTAGTGATTTGCAATGAGTTTTCTGCTGTCTGCATAGGGAAATACTTTGGAATTGCTAAAAAAAAATGCTGAAGCTCTGTCAGTTTTGCATATGGGCTGGAAGTGTTGCTGTGGTGCATTTCGGTGCTTCCTGTCCCTAAACGAGTATGTTCCAATGATGCTTCACAGTCAGGGTGGGAAAAGCTTTCCCAAATTGCTTTATACTTTGTAAAGCAATAAAGTTGGACCAAAAAGCATGGAGGGAGCTGGGGAGCTCGAGCTGATTGTAATTCTTCCGGTGGAAACATTTTCCATCAGAAAAATGCAGATTTGATTACATTCCCTGTTGACAATGGCCCTTTCAACTGAAAATAATGGAAGAGCTTCATTTCAATAATGCTGTGATATTTCAGTTTGAATTTACGATTTCACTTTTTAAAATATTAAATAACACAGCTATGAAATATTGGGACTTCACTGCAGTGAAGCCTTTTCTGGAAACCAGTCCTGAACAGGAGTGATAGATGAGCTTCGGTTTTGTTACACTGCAAAGCTGCCCAAAGAAAAGCAAACCAAGGTGGAGATTATTTCAATGTTTTTCTCACCTTTCTTTCTACTGGAATATTTGGAATTAACCCTTTTGATCCATTGTGACTGGATCACGACTCCTGTAAGGGTGAGGAAGAGGCAGTGAGCAGCCAAGCTGTCCAAAACCCAACCAAACGCAGGATTGTAATTTACCACCCGACAGAGCTCACGTTTCACACGGTGCCTCCAGCACATCCCTCCTGCCTGCATCTCTCCTGCCTGCATCCAGGGTTGCTCCATCGACGTTCTTTTCCCTTCTCCTGCAATGAGCTCTCACATCTGTCTGCATTACCAAGAGCTTGCAACCTTTGGTTTCATCTGGTCTGCAAAGCAGTCTTCTTTATCTGATGGCAATTGTGAATCTGTTTGTGTAATGAAGGGGATTTCCAGTGTCATTAATAGGTGTTAATGGAGGCAGTGACTCACTGGTGCTGCAGGGTTGAGGTAACAAGAAGCAAGGTGCACAGCCTGGCTCTTCTGTCAGGCTGCTACTGGTTTCTTGGGGTTTTGTGGACATATGAAGATCACTTTGAGGTAAAAGTGCTCAGTGGAGTTCACAGACTATAGTGGTTTTGAGCCAGAGAAAAGAGAGGTACTTATTTTTACTGTGCAAGTGAAAGTGAAAATAAGGGGGAAAAACTGGTCCAAAGCAAGGGGAAAAGAAAACATTAATTCACTGTGTTAAAGTTCGAGTTTCTGGGCATAAATACCAGAAATTACAGTTTGTCTCTGGCACTTGGACCAAGACAACATTTCTGGCATTACTGAGTGCTTCCCAGAAAGTTTCATTTCAAAATGGAGCCAGCTCTGCATTTTTCCTCGTTTTGAGCCAGGACTGCTGTTTGTAGGATGCAGTTCATATTCCTGAGCGAAATGGTGAACGATGAACTGGAAAGGGTGCATTAAAGTCAGTGAAGCAATTTATGTGTTATAATCACTGTGGCTCTCTTTTTCTGGGATGGATTAGATTCTGGGACTTGGGGAACAGAAAATGCACACGAACAGGCAACTTTGAACTGAAAAGTCTTAAGTCATCAGTATAGTTTGGTCCTTCCAAGGGGCAGTCTCTCACCTTAGGTGATGATACCAGAGAAACAAGTAGTGGGAATAAAACCAAGGTCCAGGTGATAAATCTAGGGACTGGAAAGGGGCCAGGGGGATGCTGAAGGTGCTGCTCCTGTGCCACCTGCAGGAGTTGGTGGAATAGTAATGAGCAATATTTCACTGTGGACTTAGAGGCGTGTGGGTTCATCTACTAAGTCCGAGCAGCCTCTGCCAGGGACTGTGATGCTTCTCTGGTCATTAGTGTGACTGTAGTAAGGACATATTAAGTTGGGTTTAATATGCCACTGGATAGCCATGTGGAAGTTAATTAAAGGCAGAGGGATTGGGAAAGCACTGGAACTCCAGTAAAACTTGCCATGGTACTGCCTGTCCTGACTTGAGGGGTTTTTTGCGATGGGAAGAAGGATGCCAACTTATCATCTTTGTCAGAGCCAACTCTCTGGGTGTTTGAGACGCTTGTAACAAATGGGTCTCTGCATAGCTGTTTCAAGGACATTATTCTAAATGGCAGGTACCTATGTTTGAATATTGGGCAGTAAATTTCCAACAGAGAGTGCTCAAAGTCTAATTAATCCACCTTTGCAAAGCCTAGGGAAAGAGCTACAAATTATGGGAGAGGTTATATTTCCTACGCAGTTATTGCCAGGCAAGACTGTGGACTGAAACTCTCATTTTGGTAAGAAATGTATGAAAACTGTTCTAGCAGTAAATCAGTACAGGATGCAAATTATATATATTAAATTAAAAAAAATATATGGGCGGCCATTATCTCTTCAACCTTAATGTGAGTCATCCTTAAGCAATCTTGAATAAAATCACTCTTGTTCTCCTAGATGCTCCAGGGCAGAGTCCTAAGCTCATTACCTATTTATGTCCAACAAGTGTTTCACTTCTGATGATGAATTGATGTCAATAAACTAAATCAGCAGCTCCCAGATATTACAGGTTTACATCTGGGCAGCTTAAGAAAAAAATGTTGTGAAGCTAAACAATTCTCTACGTGGCTCAGCTGTTCCCAGGAGAATATGTACTATGCATGAGGTTCTCTGAAGTGATGTAGTGCCATGGGAGGGAAAATGTTTTGTGCCTGCTATATTTAAAGAATGAGGGAAGGATCAAGATTGTTTCCCAATAAAAAGAACAAGTGAAAGAGGAGATTGAGGTTTCTTTGAAAAGCAGTGGAAACCTATTCTTTCCTTTTTCACCTTTGTAGCAGCAGGTTCTTAAGTTGTAAACAAAAGTTGCAGCATGCGTCTTAAATTTACCTGCTTTAATAGTGGTGATCTTTCATTGTTAGGAGTTGCTTTTTCTTTTTCTTCTTTTTCTTTTTCCTTTTCACAGAATCACACAGAATCACGGAATGTCAGGGATTGGAAGGGACCTCAAAAGATCATCTAGTCCAATCCCCCTGCCAGAGCAGGAACACCTAGGTCAGGTCACACAGGAACATGTCCAGGCAGGTTTGAATGTCTCCAGAGAAGGAGACTCCACACCCTCTCTGGGCAGCCTGTGCCAGTGCTCTGTCACCCTCACTGGGAAGAAGTTCTTCCTCACATTTATGTGGAACCTCCTATGTTCCAGCTTGCACCCATTGCCCCTTGTCCTATCATTGGATGTCACTGAGAAGAGCCTGGCTCCATCCTCATGACACTCACCCTTTACATATTTATAGACATTAATGAGGTCACCCCTCAGTCTCCTCTTCTCCAAGCTAAAGAGACCCAGCTCCCTCAGCCTTTCCTCATAAGGGAGATGTTCCACTCCATCATCTTTGTGGCTCTGCGCTGGACCCTCTCAAGCAGTTCCCTGATTTTTATTTTTTTTTTCTCTGCTTTTTTTTTTGTCAAGAATTAGTAATAAATTTTTACCCTACCTTGATCATCCTGGGTTACAATATTTGAGTCTGACTGCCCATCTTAGTAACAGTCCAGTCACAGTAGACGAGAGCAGGAGAGGACTGGAAGCCTAAACAGCACATGATCCAAGCAAGGGCAGAAGTGGTTTTCACCAACAGTGTACAGTTGCTGAGCTGCACCTGCCTGGAGATAAACAGGTGTGAGCCTCTGGGGCTGTTTGCATGGCATCTTCCAGTGGCTCGATAATCCATGATAGGAGAAGAACAGGAGAAGCACAAAAGACTGTGCAGGTCTTGTAGAACTCTGGATTTACGTATTTTGCTCCAATCTCTGTATTTGGAGGTATATAACTCTCTCTGTTCTCTTAGCTGCAGAGTTTTGTGTGTGCAACATGTCCAAAGAAGGGTATCTCCTGATGATTGCATTGAATAACCCACCCAACATACCTGCAGCACACAGAGTCCCATGGGTAGTGCCAGGAGACCAACATGTCCCTCTGGAAATGGCATGAGGTGCAGCGCTGGCTCCACATCCACCTCCTGCAGAATGACAGTGATATGCTGTGGAGTCTTGCATAAAATACTGAGAACTTTAGAAAGATGCTTTCTATCCAATGAACAGAAATGGGACAACGCCCATCCTGATGCTGCTATTTATAATGACTTGTTTGATTGTGTATGCTTGTCTTGGTTCCCCAGGCCCAGCCCCATGGGCCAGCCATGCAGGCAGCCATGAGCAGCCCCTAGAGTTCCACTCAAGGCACTGACTCACAGGTGTATCCCACACCACCTCATCATGCTCAGGGTAAAAGGAGGGAGTTCACTGAGGGCAGAGTTCCTCTTCCTGAGGCTTCTCCTTCCTGGCCTTCTGCTCCTGCTGTTGACCTCAAGGACCGGGCTGAGTAGAACCTTGTATACTTTATGTTGGTGATTGTATTAGCTTATGTTATTTCATTCAATCTGTTTCTACTTCAACTCACAGGGCTTCTCCCTTTTTTTCCCTGATTCCCCTTCTCAGCTGGGGAGGGAGCATCAGGTGGTAGAACAACTGCTACAGCTTAGCCCCAGCTTTAGGCTAAACGCAGGCAATGCTCAGGAAAAGACCAATGTTATGAGCTGTTTGGTTGGGAGAGTGAAACTACAGAGCCAAGGATGCAGCAAGAAATCAGGAGGACCAGAGATCTGAGCAGAGTTTTCAAACAGGGATTGGCAGATGATGAACCTCAGTACATGATCCTTCATGTAAGAGTTGACATGAAATCACCTTGATTTTATGCTGACTGCTGCAGTGTGCACTGATATACTTGGAGTAAAAATTTTCTTAGCATGCCAAGGATTAGGGACATGGGCTGGAAGAGGTCCCTGAAGATGATTTCTAATGTTAGAAGTGACTTGGTCACAGAAGACAGCACTGCCCAGAATGGGTGAAGCTCTGTTTTGAAATGCTGCAGTTGTTCACTTCTGAAACTTTCTTCCAATTGTCAGGCTAAATTTGCTCATATCCTTTTGTTCTTAGACCAATATTGTCTTCACCTGAAATCACTTTTCTCTGTCCTTCGTATGTCCCTTTCATCTTCCTGCCCTCCACAGTGCATCACAGACGGAAATCAAAGCTCCCCCACAAGCCAAGCCCTGCTCTTCTCTCACTTGGCAGCCTGGCCATTTGTATCCTCTCCATCCTCCTCCTCACTTCTTTCATCCTGAGTTCATCCCTCACCACTCAGGGCCAGCCCATACATTTCTCAGGCACTGGACACTTGATTATTTAATGGTGAGGGCCACAGCACAACATCCCCAACCCCATGCATCCTTCTGTTGGCATCAGGAGGAGCTGAAGGGGAGTCCTGCTTGTCTCCTGGATGAAGTTCAGGCCATGGTAGGGAAATTTATAGGAAAGTGTGGAAGTAGCTATTTTGCCAAATTCTTCTGGCAGCTGGCTTTCAGCACCGTGCTGCCCTGCTGGCCCCGTGTGATGCTGTGGGGCTTGTGCAATCACACACTGCTCAGCACGCAGAAGGGACGCAACCGCATTTACGGAGCAGCCTGGGACGGAGGAGTTTGAGTGCTGCTGTCCACCCCAGCCTGCCCTGGGAGTGAACAGCCTCAGGTATTCCCAGTCCAGCCCCGGTATCTAGTAGCAGCAGACAGTCTGTATATTGTGCATTTATATGGTAATGGAGTGTCCCTGCAGGTTACTTGGCAAGTGTTAAATGTGCTTGGGAACATGACCACAGGAAATGTCATTTCAACAAATCATTGTTTCCAAATCATTCTTGTCCTAGTGATGGCCTCAAGTTGTGCCAGGGGAGGTTCAGATTAGATACTAAGAAAAGTTTTTCGCTGAAAGGGTTGTTAGGCATTGGAACAGACTGCCTGGGGCAGTGGGGGAGTCCCCATCCCTGGAGGGATTTCAGAGCTGTGGAGATGTGGTGCTGAGGGACATGGGGCAGTGGGGACTGGGCAGTGCTGAGTTAATGGTTGGACTGGATGATCTTAGAGGTCTCTTCCAACCAAGGCTGTTCTGTGATTCTGTGGAAGGAAAAAAAACCCTACCAAATTAAGTAGAAAAAAGTCCCTCTAAGGCAAAACAAGATGTGGCACTTAGTTTTGAGGCAGATCTTTTTTGAGCTGAGCTACTTTATGAAGTCGATTAGCACCAGTTTGCTTTGCCCACTCGGCAGAAGTCTGAGGGCACCGTTAAACACATTTCCAGCTGCAGCCTTGGTATTTGCATGGTTTGGGGGATGCTGATAGGACTTGGTGCCTGAGCCTCAGCAAGGTGCTGCAGCCATTCAGGTAGACACAGCTCCAGGTTGCAGTGCAAAAGTTTGATCAGGGGATGCTGAACTGTTTTGCTGAGATTGAGGATAACCGAGTGAAATATTTTGACACTCTCAATAGGAATATGTTGGGGGGGGCGTTTCCATTAGATGAAAAATGTAGTTATTTTGACACTTTGTTGCAATTTGCAGAAAAAAAAAAAAAAACAAGCGTAAGAATAGCAGATGGAGGGATGGAAATTTCCATCTTTTTAAACAGACATAGTAGTTACAAGACGCACTTAACAGTTCACTCAAGGACATGCTATACGCAGCTTTTAGATAATTCAGTTTGTACTTTGGTGCCCAAACCTGCAATTAAGTGAATGAGATGACTTGCAGGATTTCGGGTGGTGGTGTTTCTTCTCTTACCACGCTAATGAAAATCACCACATAGGACTCTGATTGTAATTACTGTGCACATAGGGTGTGGTAGTTACGGTGTAATTACAAAATTTATTATGGTGATATTTATACCCAATGAAATAACCCAAACCCATGTGCACCACCCGAGGGCAGCTAGTGGGCACCGCTGGCTCAGGCTGAATTCCTTTCCCAGAGAATCGTGATTTGTTCTCATTCAGGAAGCAAAAGAAAAGTAATGATGGTTGGCTGTAGTTACCAGTCAGAGGTAAATAAACCTGGAGAAGGGATGAGCTGGGGAAGGGAGCACAAGGTCAGGCTCCTGCTTGCCCAGGCCTGCAGTGAGGTGGTGTGAAGGGAAGGGCTGGAGCGGGTGGGTGAGGACGTTCTTTCTGGGTGCAGATGAAGAGAGTTCCCAACGTGCTAGGCTGTGTGTCAGGTCTGACTGACTTCACTCTTCTTTGTGTCTTTCAGAAAGCTAATGAAAAAAGTCATCCTTTTCCCTGATTGTTCCTTCCTTGCTTCCCAGAGGGGCATGGGGGTAACTGGAAGGTCTGTAGCAGGGAAGCTGGAAGGTGCAGCTGTTAAATGTGAGCAAAGAGGCAGAATGAATTAGAAGGACCCCTCCCCCAAACAGAGCTTTTGAATGCTAAAATAACTCTGAGAAGTGAGTGCTGTGCCCTCGGCTCCCACAGAACATAAACCCTCACCTGTGGAAAAACACCAGGCTAAACTTTCCTGAGAAACGTGCCTTCAAACCCAGCTCACCACACCTGCCTTGGCCCTTCTGCTCTGAAATCTTGGCTCATTCACACAAGGTTCCTTCCTCCTTGCAGCACTTTTTGTCCCAACAATTCTTTCCAGCCCTGTCTTACTTCAGAATTTAATTATTGTCGTGGCCACTCCCTCTTTGAGATCATTAACAAGGATGTTAGGATGGGGCCAGATGCTGATCCCTTCTCTCCCCTTGCTCACTTGAATGATGTTCAGCGTTAAGCATCTTGTATGATCCATCTGACAGTTTCTTTCTCTGCAGCAGCATTGCTTGTTGGTACTGTTTGATTTAATTCTGGGGTCAAGATGGTTTAGTGCTGCTCATGGCCACTGGCTGTTGGGTGAGCACTTTCATGTTGAAATCACTTTGGACAGAGGAGCGGCCTCACTGTTCTCAGGGGCTGGAGAAACTGAGACATGGAGAAGAGAACTCGGGTGCTAGCCTGAGCTCCTTCAGAAGTGATGTTTCCCAAGGCTCAGGCCAGTGTCATCACCAGCAAAAATGGGCTACTTGCTGTTCTCTGAATTTTTTTATGTTCTTTTTTTTCCCTTTTATCCTCCAATATAATTCTGTGTCAGCTGCCTACACTTGGGAGTAAAAGAAGATACTATATAGTGGCAAGAGGAATAAATATCCATATTTGCTCACACCCCAGGGGAGGTGTAATCTAAGTATATGTACTTGGTTGAGTGTAGAGGCTCTGCTGCCATCCAGGCTGGGTGAGGGGAAAGGCAGCTGCTGGGGCAACATCACCTGGACACCCACTCTCCCTGTTATTTTTACTCTTCCTTTTAAAGACAAAACAGACCAGGGTAAAGCAGCCCTATCCAGAGCAGCTTCCAGTCGAAATGGAAGAGGTCTCAAAGTTTCTCCAAGCCCTGGAAATTTATTTGTTGAGAGATTTACTCCATGGACCACATCTGTTCCCAGTTCTGAGCCAGTAGCATCAGTTGCCATGGCGACTTTTTGGGGAAAGTCATATGGGGAAAGTGCTGATGTATTTTTAGCTTTGGGTAATGAAATTTAGCAGCTGGAAATAAAGGTGAGGGCCAGCCAGGGTGTCACAGGTTCATGGACTGCTGTTTGTGACTGGCTCTTCAGCAGTGCTGGTGGGAAGAGCTGGTAGGGCTGTGTTTGGGGAGGATGCTCAGCCCTGGGGCTCACAGCCTGGATGCTGTGCAGGACAGCACCTGTGAATATGTTGGAGGAGAAGGAATCACTATAAAGAAAAGCTGATAAGGAGGTGGTGTTGCATGTGAAGATAAAGAGGAGGCACTGACTGAGGTCATAGCTGCTTTGTGTACAGTGTGTTCAGTCTATAAATAGCTCTTCAATATACCTCTACACAAGTGGTATTTATAGAGTGATGACTGAAAAAAGCTCCATTTGGGGTCAGGGGTTGATGTGTGAAGGATGTTTCAGGCTTGGTCAAAAGTTCAGGTTTCTGAGAGGTGTGGAACAGAGCAGGCCCCCAGATGTGGGGGGGTTTCTCCTCTGATCGAGGCTCAAAGGGTGCAGTGATGTTACATTGATTTCAGAAGGTGAATTTATCTGGAGAGGACACTCGCTAGGCACTGGCATTCAGATATCCTGTCCTGTATTTTTTCTCCAATAATTTATTCATGTAATTTGGATCAGTCTAATTTGTGTGTAAACTTTTCTGAAGGTAGACTTGTATTTTATTTTCTAAAATACTTTCTTGGCTCCCTGTAATATTTTTAGTTCTTTCGTCTTCAGCTGTCAAAAGTTTATTTTAAAATTAATTGATTTTGATGTAATATTTACTGCACTTTAGCTTTCAGCATAGCATATGAAAATAGATTTCACTACAGCTGGCAGTGTCTAATGGGATTTGTTCCTACTCCAAAGGCTCTTTGCATTATGTACCGATAATTCCAGCCGAGCTTGCTTTGAACAGCTTCACCATCTTTTCATATCACTGAGCTTACACCAGCCTGGGCTGGCAGGGAGACAAGGTGACGTTTAAAGAAGCCACATTTGATGCATACCTGAACCTAAAGTGTAGGTATTACAGGACTGGCCCAATATTCATTGGAATTAATAGGATCAGTGGGCTCTTTGGCTGGATTAAAAATTGATCATATCTGGTTATGATAACCACAGTTGTGGTGAGGATTAAGCAGTGGGTCACGGAGGCGTCCTAGCCCTGGCACATCACCAGGGTATTACACACGGTGGTGAGCAGCACGTGGAAATTGGAGCAGACTTTGTAAACGTGCTGGTGCTGTCAAGGGAGGTGCTGGACTTTGATGGGATGTGATTTAGAAGCAACCTTTGAATTGTGAAGATTTAAAGAACCTGTTAGCAAAGACGTACTGAAACCATTTCCTGGTGGGCTATGATGCTCCTGGCTTTCTCCTGCCCTGGGGACCATTCGTTGCCTGTCCCACAGCCCCGCTGCAGGGGCTGGTGCCTCCCTTACACCTGGAGCAGAGGGCAGAGGGAGGGGACGTGCTGGCAGCCCACGGCAGGACTGAGACTGTTTCCTGGTCTGAGGTTTGATGCCTCAACTGCCCAGGGCTGGCAAAACTTTTTCCATCCAATCTGTTTCCTGACAAAGACTAGAATATTTATAAGAAGTTAGTTGTTGAGTTTAAAAACTGCTGAGTTTTCCCTCCCACTTCTCTAATGAAATGCTTTCACGTGAAGACTAAACTCCTCTGAGCAATATTGCAGTGGGCCCCAGCCTGCTGGTTTTTCATATATCCACATTCCCAAAAGAGATATGATAAAGCATCCTGTGTTTTCGTCTCCACAGCATGGTACAAAGACTGTTTAACCAAAATTAAGAAATCATTGCCTTTTTCCCTCCCCACCTCCAACCCAATCCTTTCAAGTAAACAGGCTCCCAGCTGGCTGAAATGTTAAAATTTCTCTGGCATTTGCAACAGTCAGATCTGGGGAGCTTGGTGGTGAGGCTTCAAGTGGAGAGGTCTGTGCAGAGCTGTGGAGGGGGGGATGCGCGGGGGCCCTTCGGTGCGCTGCACGAGGGGAGGGCGGCTGTTAGAGGCTGGAGGGGGACATGCCAGAGTCAAAAAGCAAAACAAAGTCAGATGTCAGAAGCTGAGCCAGGCTGAGGAAGAATGATGGAAATGATTCCTTCGCTGTCAGCATTTTTATTGATCTGAGGCTGTTTATTGCTGTAAAACAGTTATAAATTAGACAAAAGCTGTGAAGAGGAGTGAGAGATGGCAATCTCTGGGTATGGTTTAAAAGATGTACATCCACATTTATCGAGCAAGGGAGAACATGTACCTCCAGGCTTTGGCTGCAGAGCTCCTTACCCTGCCCAGGTTTGGTGTAGAAAGTTAGGGCTTTGTCTGCCCGTGTGACATAAAGTGAATCTGCCTTGCAGATGTGCCAGGGGGCTGCTGGAGAAGCCCCTGAGGCTGGGGTTTGCTGTGCAGCCATATGCAGAGGCTTTACTGCAGATCAGGATGGTTCACCCACAGCAGTCCAAGGCAGATGCTGCAGAAAGAAGCAGAGTTCAATGTGTCATGAATAAGTAATTTTGCAATGATGTTTAGCACAGAAAATAAGCAGTGTGAGTGTGGATGTGGCTGTATTTTTCTGCAGACAGAGGCATGCATGCCTGATTGCATACACAAATATCTACATGGGTATGAACGTATCATGATTACACTGACTCGAAGTGATCAAATATGCACACTTAGCATTAGAAAAGGCAATATATGCTGCTTCTGTGTCCCACGTGTGCAGCTGCATTGACCAGGGAGTCCTCCATCATAACAAATCTTTTTTCTTCCTTTGCCTTTGCAGAAATCCGTGAAGCTTTCCGGGTGCTGGACAGGGACGGGAATGGCTTTATATCCAAGCAGGAGCTGGGCATGGCAATGCGTTCCTTGGGTTACATGCCCAGTGAGGTGGAGCTGGCGATAATCATGCAACGCCTTGATATGGATGGTAAGTCCTCACTGTTGGTTCTTCTCCGTGGCTGGTGGAGGGGCCTTTCCCAGTGCATTGCAGCCCACATTTTTGGCTTAAATAATTTATGGTCACCAGGGAAGGTCTGGAGAGGAAGCTGTGAAACTTTGCCTTTCACCACAGCAAGGAAAGGGCAGATGGCTGAGCCATCAACCTCCCATAGATAAACCTGCCTCCCAGGCAGCCCATGCAAGGGAGATGGAGCATCTTTTATTCGACAAGCTGATGCACCTGGGTGAAGACAGACCAGCTCTTGCAACCTTTCTCTGCAAAGCTGCAAATGGTCTTTTGCAAGGCTGTTGTAACCTTTCTCATCTGGCCCAGTGACACTTCCTTGGAGATGACCTGGGCACCCAACCAAGCAGAGCTGTCCGGTGCCAAGGCCTTCCTGCTCCTTGCAAGTAAAAGATGCTGTGGATGGGAGATGTTCTGTATTGAAATGAAGTACTGATGGTTTTTGAAGAAGTTTAGAAGGGTGCAATAATTTTGAGCAAAGTCCTGCTGTGAGAGCTCGTCAAAAAATTACTAAGAGGTAATAAAAGAAACAGAACCCACCATTAATGGGAAGAGAGAAATGCAACATCAGGATGCTGGAGCCAGGGGGGACTTTTTAACTGCTGCAAAGCTACAGTCGGAGCTGATGACAATGAGCAGGCTGTCTTTAAAATGTCTTTGGTCAGAGCAGGAGGGGAGACTTTCCTGATGCCTGAAACGTGCAGCGAAGTTGGGGTGCGGATCCAACTTCCCCCACCCTTCTGCAGGAACTGTGTAAAGCTAGATGAAATCATGCCAGACCAGAGTGCTGGATGCAGCCCTGATCCAAAGGGGGATGCTTGGCAAGCCGATGCTTCACCAGACTCCTTGGGGAGACTGCCGAGAGCAGAGATCAATGGGAGATGGTGGCAGCAGTAGGGAAACTCCCCTACCTCCCTGAGGATATCTGAGATGAATGCCCCCATGAGATGCAGGGTACAAATATATTCATCAGGTGAAGGGAAGTTGGGAAGAGGCTGCCAGACAGCCCAAGGGAGTTCAGCATCTCCCTTAGACAGGGAGACAAAGTGATGCAAAACATGGTGGATAGAGCAGATGAGCTGTTGAAATGATCTCATTCCTAAAACAAAAGGAAAAAGAATAAATCACTTCTAAAAGCATTTTCTCCAAAAATTATCGTTTGCACCTTGTTATGTTCTGCTGGCCTTTCCTAGCAGACCAGGTGACTTCTTGTTAGACTTTGCAAAGGCCAGACTCAGCGTGGTGCCAATTCAGGGGGTCTTTTACCGAAACTGTGCTTTTTTGGAGAAGGAGACTTGGCTTCCAGTTTTGATTAATCTCCAGTAATTCCCTGACTCTCGGTCTCACAGACTTGAGACTTTGGCACTCTTTTGTATACATTCCTAGTGTGCAGGGACCTGCAATCAGAGAGATGGAGTTGAAATGTAGAGTAATGGGCTGCAGATGGAAGGTGTTAAATTCCTGTTTGAGACTTTTCAGAAAGCTCGATATGTTTTCTGCAGAGATGGGAGGTGATCCTCCATCTCTTCCAGCTCAGCAGTTCCAGCAGCTCCAAAGATAGAGTCTGGCTGTGCTGGGTGTTTTTATTGCTCTTATGTCTCAGCTGCCTGTTGTTGCAGTGTTTTGAGCAGAGGGGTTGGGGGCTGGACAAAAGTCTGTTATGTGAAGGTCAATCATGTGAAAGATTTAGCTTGCCTGCAGATTGAATTAATGCTATATGGCTTGAATTAATATTATACAGCTTGTGCCTACTTTTCTAATGGAGTATCTTTAATTTTTTCTGGGATTTAACTTTAAATACATAGTGAGAACCAGGAACAGCTTCCTCCTTCCTCTCCTGCTGTATATCATTCAGTAGCAGGGCTTGAACCCAGCAAGCTCCCAAGGATGTCACTTGTGCCCTGTGCTCCCAGGGACACCCTTACCCTCCTTCCCAAATACTACTGTTGAGGGATGCCGAAATTTTCCTAGGCTTTGACTCAGCATCAGGTGGGTGGAAAGCTCAGCTGGATGGAAGGTCACATTCAAGGAGGAGTCCTCTGTGGTCAGAAAAGCCAGGGGGGAGGCCATCACCCTCCTGCACACCTCCCGGCACCTGACATGAATTACGATGTGACGGCAGGTAGCGCAGCCAGACGCCCATTTCTCCGTGCAATGCTGCTGCCAGTGTCTGCTAATAATGAGGTAATACAATTGGCAGTAGCTTATATTTAATCTGAACCAGCCTGAACAGACCTAGTGCAAACATATGGTTTTCATCAGAAATTACCTTGGGAGTGCATTCCCATTGCAGGATGGCAGAGCAGCTGTATCTGCCTTGGCTTATTTAACTGATGGGCTTCAAATAATGAGCGATTGGAGCTGGTCTGAATTTGTTTTGCATTGCAAACCCTGTTTTCTGTAGGGATATGGAGGGAGGCTCAGCCATGTCTAGGTCAGGCTGAGGAGACATTCACATTGTGAGAGCAGGGATTGCTAGGTTGGACAAAACACGTTTTAAGAGGAGCATATGCAATGTGTGCTGGAGTGGCTTTGTGGCTGAGCATAAACTGATATGACAAGAGCATTTCACACCTGTATGTCACCTTCTGCCAGAAAGGATCTCACTGAGCTCAGTGAATAACACAGGGATCAACTCCAGAGACATCCAAGGACAGTTGCTTCTGGGGCTGTGGTATGCAGCTGTTCAGTTACACACAGTGAGCCTCCAAATCAGAGCAGAAATGAAGGTGCATTTCATAATTTGTTGCATTTGAAGGCAAAATAGAGTTAGAAAATGCTGCTTGAACTTGAGTGAAAATGGCAATTGTTCACCTTGGATTTTACCCAGAACTCCTCACAGGTGTCGTGTCACTTTCAGTGCCTCCATGACTTGTGAAGGAAGGCTGGTAGTCGCACTCAAAAGTGAGATGCCAACAGCCCTGGCACTGACAGGGTGGAACTGGGTGCAATGAGTGGGTTTGCCCATAGAGAATGTCATGGGGTGATGACATGCTCAAGAGCTTCCCAATACCCTCCAGAGCTCAGAGCAGCAGGAGGGGTCTCCTGCCTGTTGGGAGTGCAAGAATGCAGGTTGTCCCATGCTGTGAAGCCCATGGCACACATAGAAATGTGGGTTACTTATCTGTTGGGCTTTGGTGCCATGGCACAGCAAAGATGCTTCAGGGCTGGGGAAGACGGAGAGAAGTTTAGCCAAGAAACAGTAAAATGGAATGCCAGGGTGGCCTGGGGCTGGCAAACAGAGCAAGATAGATTTTCCTGTGTACGGGCAAATGAAAATTCACAGCAAATCTTATATTGAGAAGCATCAGAGAAACAGCTTCCCAGCCCCAGAGACAGCTGCCAGATATTCCCAAGAGGCTGACCCCATGGTTGCTCATTGACTTGACCTTTCTTACCCCAACAGCTGAGACAAGTTTGGGCTGCTGGGGCAGGAGATGGTTTGTTCCTGTGCTGGGGCAGGGGGTGAGTAGTGGGAACTGGTGGTGGCACATGGGAAGCCCTTAGCTTTGGCCATGCCTTGTCCTGAGAACATGCCACAGCCCTGCAAAGGACCACATTCCCAGACACATTTGCCCCTTTAGCACAGCTTCGCTGAATGCACTTATTTCCAGTGAATACCTAATTCTTGCCAGTCATCACTGCAGGAAGGTGAGCATCAGAGGCTGGAGTATCCACTGCCTTTCCTACAAATGCCTTCTCCACCTTTTTTTCCAAGTCTCTTTGCTGTTCTGCAAGGTGTGCTTCACCCAGGTGAAGAGGAACACAGCTGCCACATCAGGGGAATATTATAGTTGACCTAACAAACTGAATTAGATAGAAAAATGAGAATCTACTTGGAATATTTCAAGGTCTCAAGAGAAATCTTATAAATAATCAGAAATACCCTTTTATGAACTACCAGAAGATGCTATGGCATTGTTTTGATGGGGGAGAGGGAAGTACCAAAATGGAACAGAAGGAAAAGGGATTTTCTGTGCAGAAATGCCCCTTTTGGGGAAAGGGAGGTGAAGAATGATAGTTCCATCACATGTCAGAGCATGAGATTCACATTAGGCCAAAGCTTTGCTTACCTCTTGAATAGAAGTGGTGTGTTACTGTATGCCAATAGAAGGTTGTTCAGTATAGCTGGGCATCTGCCCGGTGTGCAGTGCCTTATAGGGACATATTGTTTGCTTGTGGTCTGGAAAGAGAGGTCAAATCTTACTTTAGTTTATACCCTTGATTTGCATTGTTCTTGGACATAACTGGGTATTGCACAAACATAAACATTTGCAGGCTATGAGAGGTACATACATTTCTGCAGTCTGGAGAGTGACCTGAAATATTCTGCCAGTATGTGGAAAGTAAAACAGTTTATATATTTATGTGCTGGAAAAGAAATTATTTGTAAATTCTTCCAATTGGCAGTAATGCTAATAAAAATGCAGAGAAATGGCACATTAAATGTGTTGCCTGATCTGGGATGCCTACTCTTTGAGCAGACTTTTGCAATAAAATAGATGAATGTGTGACTTAAGTGTCAAACTGTTTCGTTACAACATAAGACACTTTTATCTGAGGAATAAAATAAGCACTCAGTGTACTAATTAGAGGAGCAGCTGGTTTTCAGTACCCTGGAAAAATAACTTCAGGCTAACACAAGAAGGAAAAAACCAAACAGTGTGTCAAATTGTTTATTATAGTACAAATAGGAAATACTTTGATCAAGCAAGAGACAAGCTGATTTCATCAGCATACAAGCAAGCTACCTGTTATCACATTATATGATGTGTCAGCAGTAGTAGTGAAAATATAGCTATGACATCCCTATGAGCAATGAAACACGGGGGAAAGAAATCCCGATTTAAAATTCGGCGTATTCCCAGGCTGCTTTGCTCTTTGAGGAGCAGGGAATTGCAGAGGGGGAAAAAACCCCAGTAAGCTACTCAGTGACTCTGGCTAAAAAGGTACTGAACATATGCAGCTCTCCCAGGTGGCACTTCTGAGGTTCATACAGCTTTGGGCACCCATGCTTGCAAGGGGGTTCTGCAGATTTATTGTCTTCTCGTGCTTTGCCTGCAGGAGCTGAGCTGCTCGGGTGCTGCCCCGCACAGCGAGGCGTATGTGTGCGTGCTGTGATCCCCTTTGGAAAAAGAATAAATGACAGCACCATAACTGCATGATGTCAAGGGATGGGGTCAGTACACTGTCTCCCTAGAAGTCAGCACTCCAAGGTGTTTGTTGTACTGCTGTGGGACCAGGGATTGTACATAGATGGTGCTTTGGTTAACTTGCGCTTGCTTCCCTGCACAAGGGAAGTGACATCAAACGTGGGTGCTCCACTGGCTGGAGCATGTGTGCTGCATCCCAGGGGTGGGAACACCGATGGACCTGGGCTGGAGATCTGGAGAAAGAATATCTCTCTCCTCTAAAAATTAAGCACTGAGCTTTCCCCTGTGGCCTGCAGAAGGAGAGTTCTTTGCCCTTAGACATTGCATGGCCAAATGTTTGCTTCTGTCCAGAAGATCAGCTTGTGCTGCCCTGTGTGGGACAATGGTGACATTCACGAGCAGAAAATATTTTACCTCTTTCTTTTGTCTCTCCCTCTCTTCTGTTCTTTTTTTTTTCTTTCTTCCCTGCTTTACTGCCATGGATAATTTCTTGTGTTTCAACATTTCAGCATGAAACCGTGTAAAATAGCCCAGACTGCTGGAGGTAGACCAGAAACTATTTCTGTGTTGATAATGCAGAGTTAATAGGAAAAGCATGGACAGGTTGTTGCAGGCTTTGGATTTCTCCTCTGTACTCAAGGGCCTCTGATTTTTATATGTGACAAATGATCTAGCAACATTTCAGCGTTGTTGTCCTTTAAAGCTGAGAAACTTGGTCAGTGAGATGGATTTGATAAGACTTGTCTTTATTTATAGAGGCTACTTTCTTCGTGTCTGCTCTGATTTGTAAAATGGAGATTATCGTATTATGTGTTCTCACTGCAAACAACGAGGAGCAATTATTGTTGCTGGTGAAGCTCATCAGATTTGCAGCTCAGTACCAGGAAGAGGTTCATAAGTAATAACAAATTCTGTCTTGGATGCTGTGCCTGGATGGCTGAGTGCAGCCGTGTTGAGTAGACAGGACAAGAGGAAACCCTGAGTTGTAATTCCCTCCCTGAAACCTGGCCACCCTGCCCTCCGATGGGGCAGAGCCCTCCGCAAAGCACAGCGTGCCATCTGCCATCTGCTCCTGCAGGCATGCCTTGTGACCTCTTTGTGTCCTTGCTGAGTTTTATTCAGTCCTTAAAATGCAGTATTCCTGGTGTTACGGGTTTGGGTTTCACGGGAGCACACATATCCCCCTGTTTTAATGAGCCTGTGACTCCTTGGGTGTCTCAAAGCTGTGCTGAGCTGGCTGCTGGCTGCTGCGGTGCACACAGAGCTCTCCTGCTATTCCTGGGGCCTGGGAAGCAAAAATAACTAAAACCCTGGTAGTCAGGATGTGATTTTGCTCCTCTCAATGCATTTGACAAAGGGATCAACTGGTGACAACGTGCAAGATACAAGAGCTCTGCAAAGACCTGCAAAACGAGCCCTCTTGGGTTGACGTGCTGGGTGCCTCTGTGCAGGGCAGGGGCTCCCGGGGGACGTGGGCGCAGGTTGGAGGGAATGGGGGAATACAGCAGGGGTGCTGGAGGCACACCATGCCCTGCCAGTGCCTTCCCTGCAGAACGGCTGGGCACTGGGGTGGTAACTGGGGCAGCCTATGGCTTCCCAGGGCTGCCGTGGAGCTGGCACGCTGCCTGGCAGGGGTCTGATGGGTTCTGGGGGTTTTTACTGCAGTCACTGCTTTTGTTGGGCTTTTCTTCTAGCCAGGCACAAGCAGCGTCCTGCTTGGTTTAGTGCTTGTGGAGGAGCACAGGACACGTCACACCGCAGCGGCAGAGCCCCCGGTCATCTTCAATCACTGTCTCGCAGGTCAGCTCCTGGACAGGCTCCCTGCGGGCAAACATGGAGAGTTAATAGATTTATTTTATTTTTTTTTAATGGGGAAGCAAAGAACTCCTCTGCAGCCATTTCCTCTTCCTTGCAAGATGAGCCAATGGGCTGTCAAAATGAGTAACTCTCAAGGTCCTTTTCTCGGTGTCATGATGGATGCACCCCCCAGCTCTGTCCTTCTGGGTTCCATTCGAGCCTTCCAGACCCCATGGAAATTTCTTCCTCCAGGAACATATGTCTGTACAATTTGCTAGTTTTTTATGTGTAGTTGTCACTGACCCAGAGCAGCCAGCTCTGCACAGCCGCTCCTGAAACTGCAGGACATGGAGGTGCCCTTAAGGGAGAGAGTGAGCTCCACTGGAGATGTTTCATCTCTTCCTTCAGCTTCAATGAAGTTTTTCCTTCAAAAAGCAGTCATTAAAGCTGCAGGGTGTATGGCAGAGCTGGTGAACACACAGAGTGGCCGAGTGATATGCCCCCACTCTTCCCAAGGAGCAAGAGAAATGAGAAATCGTATTTTTCACATGTATGTCTTGATAGGGATGTCAGAGCCCCGCTGCAGGTGGCTCTGGGTCAGAAACTCCGAAGGTAATGCAAACAGGGCTCTGGAAACAGGAGATGCTCATTGTCTCCTTTCTCCATCCTGGGGACTGGTTGCATGTCCCATGCCTGTGGATCACCACATAGGCAGGCAGGGGACCTCTGGCACCCGGCTCTGCTGGCAGCCTCCTTTCTGGTTATGTTGGGGAGGGTGATGCTCTGTGCCTCAGTTTCCCCACTACAAAACAGCTGTGTTAGCATTGTAGTGGCTCTTTATCTCTTCATTTAAGCCAATTTCATGGATATCTAGAGCTAACACAGTTTTCAAAGTTGAAAGTTCTGTGAAAGACTTTCCCTAGATCTCACTGAAATTACGGAGTGAGGCTGTAATTAGGCAGAAAGTCTCCGGGTCGTGCTGGGAAAAGGGTCAGGCTGGTGTTCAGGCTATTCTGCTCTGACCTTAAAATCTCTGAAACCAAAATACTTGTTGGGAAATATCCTGTGGCTGGAGCTTTTCTGTGCACATCCTCTGCATCATTTGAAGACACAGCAGCAAAAGCCTTCACCAGGCTGTGTTATTACTGCACAGGTCCCTTTATGGGCACAAACAATGACACAGACCAGGACAGAGAGTCACTGCAGCTAGCTATTAAGAGAATAAAAATAAACAGGAGTGTTGTGCACGCCTGGGACCCAAGCTGCAAAAGACTAGCTCATTAACTTTAAATATATCACCTAGCTGCACTCTGGAGGTCAAATTGGAGGGGGAAAAAAAAAAAGTGTGAATACTTGTCAGTCTACACATAGCAGATCCTCATCTCTGTTTAAAAGTGTGCATCATTCTAGTGCCATGGCAAGAAACTTTCAAGGAGGAGGAAGAACCCAATTATCCTGAGACTGGCCAGGGAAAAGACTCGTTTAGGGAGCAGTCAGACCAGATCGTGCAGGCTTCCAGTCTGCTGCACAAGGCTCTGAAAACCAGGTGTAAGTCTGTGTCCTGCCCTTGGCTACGGGCGATGCAATCCATGCACGTTTTCCCCCTCTCTTTTTCTCTCCCTCTCCTGCTCTTATTTTCTTCAACCCAATGAATATTTAATTGCATCCTCCAAGGGAGCTGTTCTGATGGGAGACTTTTGGACAGACAGCAGTCGGCTGAAGGCTGAGGGTTGGGGCTCTCCCATGGGATGGAGAGCAAGATGAGTTCACGCTGCTGCTCCTCTGAGCATTTAATTTGTTGAAAGCGGAAGAGCTCTGGCAGGAGAGTTTGCAAAAGCCAAGACAAAGGCTGCTGCTACCTGGGACGTGGTGATTTGTTGTCCTGGCTCAGCCCAATCCCTCCTGTCCCCGGTCTCATGTAGTTTGGGGGTGGTCTGCTGCACTCTCCATGCCTGTTGCATCCGACATGGGTAAACCACTGCCGACGGTAGATCCTGTGGAATCGGGTGAATGTACTGGGAGAAAGGCAGGATGGGGCTCAGGAGACAGAGGTGTGGCTTGGCTTGGTGCAAGAGAGCAGCTGGGGGTACTTCATGCGGTGGTTGCCCTCCATGGTGCCCTGACCAGGTGACTGCAGAGCTCTGCCTGCCCTCAAACACCTGCGTTTTTCCAGCTAAACATCCTCCAGCAAACACCATCTTCCCTTCTCCTCTTCATTAAAGTCACGGGGGCTGAGGGTAGATGAAATCCTTGGGCTGGAGCTGAAAGCCCATCAGTTTAGAGAGAAGTTTGTGATTTTCTGCACTCAGGTGAAACACAGCATCTCCAGCCAGAGCGAATGATAGTACCTTGAAACCTCTTTGGCCTAGGGATCTGGAAGCACAACCCCAATATGCATGAGTTGGGGCTGAAGGTAAGTAGCTTAGGAGAGTAAATCCCTCTTCAAAAGTGCTGGAGGTTCCTTTGGCTCCCCCCAGCATATGTGTCCAGTCCAGGATTTACTCCCTGGGAGTGCAGTGGTAGTTTTACAGGCTCCTCTGTATGTCAAGTCATTAGTGCTTTTCCTTTTTCCACATCATATTGGTTTATTTAGTAGAGCTAATCACCATTTTTTAGAGGTGCAGGCACCCCTTCCTTGAGGCTGTCATGTCCAAAGCAAATTTCCTTGGGCTGCAGTGTCTGGGAGAGCTGGAAAAGAGCTTGGTTTCCCAGCTCCATGCTGCTCTTGGCTGCTGCTCCATTGTCTTTGGTGTGCTTGGCATGAGTGGATGTTGAACATGATGCAGGGTCTGATGTTTCCCTGCTCCAGGTCTGTGGAGCTCCGCGGTGGTGGCCAAACTGAGCTGACAGCACAGCAAGCATTGCTGCTGGGGCTCTTCAAATGGAAATTATCCCCAAGGTCTTTCTGGCCCCAGTGAACAGTGTGCATTGTGACTTTGGCAGGTCCAGGACCCCTTGCTGGCCATATCTGGTCTTTGGACACTGAAAGGCTTCCAGAGGACCCAAAGATGTTGCTGTGTGCCTTCATCATCCTCTTTCCACGATGGAGCAATTAGCCAGGCTCCTACCATTGCTCCCAGGGCTGTTGACAGTGTATCTATTTGCTATTCCTTTTTATTATCACATTTGCCTGGTTTTTGTCAGAACTGAGGCGGTGTCTTGCAGGGAGCAAACCTTTGTGGGTATCTGGAAGCACTTAGCACCCAGCTGATGCTAACGGACTAGTAATGATAAGCAGATCTGATCTGTCTGTGATGATGTGTCCAGCAATGATCTGAGTCATAGTTTTAGTCATGCAAGGTTCAGCCACATGGTTGCTAACCCCCTTCTGACTCTGACATTAATGCCAGGATTAAAAGGAATCATTATAGGCAAGAAAAATGTTAGAGCATAACTGTAAGTAAATAAATAAATGTTTTAGGTGGTTTAAAACCAAGGGTTAAGCTCAGCTCTGGTATTGTGCTAAAATCACTCACACAAGCAGTGACCATCCCTTGGCAGATGTGTGGTAATGTGGGGATGGGATGGCATCTGGATCGTGTCCTGTCCAGGACCCCTCCATTCCTCACCCATCTTGTCACCCGTCTTCCCCTGCCCCAGCTGACCCACCCCGCTGTGCCTCAAGGCTTCCCTGCCCTCCCAGTTTGTGAATAAGTTATTGCAGTGTGTGAGTCCGTTCGTCAACCAGGGACTTCAGCATGGCTCAGGTTTATAAACCTTGTCTGCATTTGTAACTGGTGGGGGCAGGGAGAGGAGAACAACTGTGACTGTCACTGGACGGGGAGCACAGCCCGCTCCATCCTGGCCATAGCTTTTCTCCTGCTTGTGCCCTGTCCCTCCTTATGAGGTTGTTTTCCTTCTGTGTGATAAGTTCTTGCTAAAGTAGTACATGTGAGCTCAGAGGCAGAAGGTGGGAGGAGGATGTGAACACCACAATTATAAATTGGCCTGGGGCATGGTGAGGGACTGGGGCTGTGTGATTGCTGCTGACAGCAGTGTTGTTCAGGGCTCACTGGATGGCTCATGGAAAGGAGCAAGGGAAGGTGAGAGCACACGTGCTCCAGCCTTGCATTTTCCTTTCTTCTTCCCATCCCTTAAACCCAACTGAAAGTTCATTTCTGACCAAGCCACACATCACTCGCTCTGAGTACCAACCACTCCCAGGTGAGGAGCACATCTGTAGGCACAGCAAAGCCAAATGGGGGGGGTGTGTGTGGTGGTTGATTTGCCTCCAATGCAAATTCTCAAACAGATGCTTGATGTGTGCATTGCACATCAGCTTGTAGCACACCGTGTACGTGACTATGGCTCGGAGGGGGAAGAAGGCATCTTTTGACTGCACCCAACACAAATTTTGAGCTGAGTACTCCCAGGAGCTGATGGATGGCCTGAACACTCCTAGATCCTGTAGGCAATGTGAATACTGGGCATTACCTGGTTATGCCATGGTTGTGGATGGCAACCCCATTCATCTTCACCTTGCAACCATGCAGAGTTACGTTGGGTGCCTCTTGGAGCCTAGGTGCCATTTTTCATACTATTTCTCTCCTGGTCGTTGAATACTGTAAAAGGAATTTTCAGACAAAATTGTGAGTTCTCTTTCTTGATATTATGATGCTGCAGTCTCCTGAGATTCTGATCACAGGGAGGTTTGTTTTCTGCAGCTTAAAATGAATGTTAAAGGGATATTTCTACCAGGCAAAATGTTTTGGGATCTAGTTTCCTTCCTAGTTAACAGTTTTAATTGAAAAAGCAGTCAATAAGGGGATAATGCATTTTGTAATGGCATCTTTCTTCTGAGGTTGTGGAAAATGCTATAATTAAGCTGATAATTAAACCCTGTGAAGTTAGTTATGATCCCTGGCAAAGGCACAGGGAAGTCACGAGCAAGGGTTCGCCCAAAGTCCTGTTCTGAGTCAGACACAGAGCCCAGGAGTCCTGGCACACGCTTTCTCATGAGTCATGTGTAGGTCTAAGTCCTGCCTCTCCTCTCTGGATGAAATGACTTTGTAGAAAATGCAAATTGAGTAACTCACTATTTTGGGGTCACAAATGGATAGACCAAATATATGCACGGGCAGGTACTAGAATCTCTTTAAAATGCAAATTGTTTTCTTGCTAATCTGACTAATTTCTTTAACCCGATTTGCATCATATTGTATGGTTTTGCTACTGCCTTTCCCTTCAAGTGATGTACTGCAATGTAAATCACCCCGAAACCACTGTCACCTTGCATTACCTTCCCCAACGTGATCCAACGTGCTGTGACTGATACAATCCGACTTGATGTCATAAACTGATGCTTCCCATGGGGAAACAGAAGGAACATATTTTCTCGTAGCCCATAAATGTTTTAAAGAACGGCTTTTCAAGTGATGGGGTACCCACCCCTTTCCTTTTCTGCTTAATAAGCTGTCCCAGAAATGAGCTCCAATCCTGCAAGTGCTCAGCCCTGCAAAGCCCTTCAGCGTGTGCCAAGCCCTGAAGGTGTGAGCAACTTTAGCAGTTGGATGGTGTCTTCTGGCATGTAACGGGATCAAAGCTATTATGAATCCCTGCTGGGTTTCCTTTCAGAGCCCCCACCACTGGCTCACCCTCAGGATATTCACTCTTGTCTTCACGAAATTACCGGCAGAACCCAGTGAATAGAGATCACTATTCTGGCAAATGAGCATTTTGACTCTGCTTATTTTCACATTGTGTTTCTGCAGAGATGAGGACAGAGAGAGATTTCAATCAGTGGTGCATATGCTTAGATCAAGCATAGGAAATATAATAAAAGGACAGACAGCATGCAGTGCACGTGGTAAAGCTGTCACGCAGGGCTGCTGCAGGTACTGCAGTCAATAGTGACATTTTAATAGTAGCCTTTGCATTGATCTGTTTTAGTCTGATGGTTTCAGACACTTCTTACACCTAATAATTTAGAAACAGCAACTACATGGAGAGGTGGATGCAGTCAGTTCCAGCCGAATTTGAATACGAAACAACCAGAAAGTCTTACAGTTGCTGATTCTGTCTCCAGACTTGAAGGAGGGTTAATATATCCACCCGTATCAAATGACCTAATAATGTGTAGGAGGATATGTCTATGGACTGATAGACAAAGAAAAGCATATAGACATTGAACTACCCTGTTCAGAGAAGCAGGTTATTTTTAAGATCCTTTAACAGGCATGAGTTTCCCTTTTTTGGCACTTTCATTAAGCATCACCAAAGTTCTCTAAGGGAAAAGTAATATTTAATACAATGCTCAGATATACTTCAAACAGCCACATGCCTCATTTACAAAACATACAGTATACTGGAGGGGCTTGGGACTACACAGGCTCAGTTCGTTAGTGGCAGGAGCAGTCTCTTCTTCCTGCTAATGGCACTGAAGCTATGTCTACATTGCCTGCTCTGCATGCTGGGCACACAGGGCTTTTAGGAGATGGATGCTGATGGAAAGCTGAAATGAAATGCCTTGTGGCTTCGCAGTAGTCTGGCTCTTCCTTCCCTCTGCGTGTACTCCCTTCCTCTGGAGGATGAGGTTGGCCCTGTAAAAGCTTTGCAGAGACCTGGCTGTTTGGCAACTCTGTAGAGGGGAAGAATCCTGGCTGTGCTGATGGCTGCTGTCCTAGTGCCAAAATTGTTTTTTGAGAATCAACTTGCCTACAAACTCTCTGGGCCTGGGGAACAACCTATTAATCTCTATTTGTGCATCACCTGGTCCTGTCTTCAGGTGCAAGTGCACCACAACACTGGCCATTCATTGGGATAATGACAAATTTGGGTCTGTAGGCACCATGAGGTTGATGTAGGAGGTGCCATAGTGCATGTATGGGTCCTTCATATGCAGCAGATCCAAAGCAGCTTGTTGGACATTGGCACTAAGAGGAACTTCAGTGAAAACATTGATCTTTTCCTTTCATTCCAGGGGATGGCCAGGTTGATTTTGATGAATTTATGACTATTCTGGGACCTAAGCTGGTATCATCGGAAGGCAGAGATGGCTTTCTGGGAAATACAATAGACAGCATATTCTGGCAGGTAAGTGGTCATTTTTTTAAATACAACTTTACCCAACTATCAGTAGCTTCCAGAATTAATTTGTTGAGGAGCACAAGAGGTTTTGCTAAGCGTGAATGCTTGTGTAAAAGCTACTTGGATCCCCCTCACTGTGTGCTGTGTAAGAGGATTCCATGTTGCTGGAGGGACCTGCTCTCAGCTAAACCCTGTGCAGGAGGAAGGGAAAGCACTTACTGCGGATGTACTGCAGTTGAACATAACAAAGCACCCAGCTATTTGTACAACATGTTTGGGAGCATTTTGAAATTCATTTTTGGAAGAGAAAAGTGTTTTTCTCGATGAGTTTTTTGAGTTAGGAACCTTGAACTTGTCTGGCCGCACTCAGAAATGTGCCACTGTTCGATATCCCTTGCCTGTGGCAGAGGGATGCTCCACGCAGAGTGAGGTGTGCCATGCAGGTCATGTCTGATTGGTGCTTCTGTGGTTAATTCAGGTCCCAGGCTGAGGATAATGATGTTGTGCCAGTGCAAGTTTTACCCGTGGTGCTGCCCTGGGGCGGCTTCCTGCATGGGAGGGGAGGCAGGTCTGACAGCGGGAGGTGCCTCATGTCTGTCGTGCAGTGTAATTCTAAATAGCATTAGACCTTCCTGGAAAAGCAAGGACAATTCTGGCTGTTATGGTGGGGATTAAACGTCTCCCAAAACACAGTGCTGCATGTTTCTTGCCAACGGATTAAATGCGTGGCTTCCTGTGAGGTTACTGCTCATGTCATTGGTCATCCAACAGGCTTTGCTTGCTAATAAACTTTGGCCGTTACCAAGTTCATATGAATCAAGAGTCAAACTTGATATAAGCATTTCTGTTTACTTTTACTACCCTCAGTGCTGTCCAGACTGAATTGGGTGGAGTTCTATAAAAATCTTGTAAAAGTCTGTTAAAAACTTGTTCCTAGCCTCCTGACATGCAATAGAAATAACCCTGGATATCCTGGTCTGGATTCTAGTATTCGGTTGTCAAAGCAAGAGTTTGGCATTGGTGAAGCCACTGTGATTTGTAATGCATCTGGGGAGATGTGAGAGCTGAACTCATACTGTGATGGGCAGGACTTTGGCAGTCATGAATATTTAATTGCCTCCGTTGCACCTCGAACGCCTCATCCCAGCACATGAGCAATGGGGAGATAAGGAAGCACCATCTCGTCCCACTGAGCCATTGGTTCCCTCCAGACACCCCCAGTAAGACTGGTCTCACTGGAGACATTCAAGAAGCAAAAATACCTGTTGGAAAATCAGGTTCAAGAGCTGACCTCTTTGGTGGGGAAACAGAGAAGTCTGGAGCCCCCCCTAAAATTCAGCTCACAAGTCAACCCGCTGCCATTTAGTGACCTTCAGCCCATGCAAATGCCTTCAGTGGCTGGGCTCAGAGGAAGGGAGGACGTGTGCCCTGGTTTTAGAGCAGCAGGACTCCTGGACTCAGCTTTCACCTTACTCTTTCATGCAGCAGGACCCTTGTGCCCCCCTAGGCTGTGGTGGAACAAGTGAAAGAGTGCAGAGACTTCAGGCAACCAGCCCCATGGTGGGAAGGGACAGACCTGGGGGCTGTCCGCAGGCAGTGAAGCTTTCACTGAATTGCACAAGTGCTCCAGGGCCTGAGAAAAAAAAAAAAGTTTCTGGTCTTTTACTTGTAAGGGTAAAAATACATCTCTTTACAAAGCACTTTCCTGGATTTCAAAGCTCTTGAAGAGAAGGCTTCATCTCACATTTCATTTCTCCTGGGCTAGGAGAGCTCATGAAGAATACAGTAATTTTGCTACTTATACCTAAAGAAAAAGCAAGGCTAAAACCACGCAGGGAAGTGTCATTCAGGGAACAGGTTTCCTTTGCCCATTCCTGCCTGGCTTTACCCAAGCCCTCAGCAGGACCATAAGTCACCTCTTCTTTAATCAAAGCATTTATGTGTCTGCACTATCTCCTGTGGGATTACATCTGAACTGAAACAAAGCCCTGTTTGGAATCGGGGCCATATCCCCTTGATGTGCAGTTTTCACATTTGCTGGAAAGGAATGGCAGGGAGAGGAGGATGTTTGGGTTGCTGACAGAGCACCTCACCCCTGCAGTCATCCCCAAGGAATGATTTTAAGGAGACGATGGTGCCCACAAGCCTGTAATTGTGTCTGGTGCTCAGTGACAAGGGCAGCAAGGGTAGGACAAGAAGGGACAGCTCTGCCTTGGTATCAGCTGGCTGGGCAATGCTGTCAGGAAACCTCAACACAAAGCTGCTGGCAGCAAAAGGCAATGGAAAGGTTCTTGTATCAGTCCCAAAGGGAGAGAAAATCCATGCTGATGTCCAGAAACTGCCTTCCCCTCTTCCATCCAGACAGCTTCCCTCCAACTGTCACAATTTTGGCTCTGGTTATTTTTGCTAAGGGTCCAGCTTTCTACACTGTGGTGCTTCTGTGCAGACTCTGTTCCAAGTGTACCTTAATAGCACTTTAAATAATGAAATGACAGAGTTAAATAATAAACAGCAGCAGAAGGAGAGAGGAATTCAAAGGAACAGGCAAGGGCCTGGAGACACATTTGCAGACGAAGCTGGGAGCGAGTTGGTGGGATACAGGAAGGCAGTCCCAGATGGCAGAACCTGCAGAGAGGAAGGATCTTACAACAACAGCAGTGGGGCTGCAGGAGATAAGGATGGGGTAGAAACAGTGGAAGAACAGGGAGGAGAGGGAGGGATCAGGCATGGCAGAGACAGACTTAAAATATAGGGAAAGGGTGCATCCCTCCTGTCATACACATTGCCTACAGAGTGATGGCCATCCTGGGAGGGGAGAAGTAGGATACAGCCAAGACCTGAGTGTTGGCAGGTGTTAGAGACAAGGAGGGTCTCTCAGGTGTGTTTTCCTTCCTTGATTCCCCATGTGGACTTTAACTTGAGTTCTATCGGGGTGTGTTTAAGGTGGCTGACTCTTGCTTTCTCAAGTAGCGGCAACCAGTTCCGCTCCAGTTAGAATGGCTCTCCACAGGTCCCTCAGCTGGGTCGGGAGGTATTTAGGGGGAGGAAAAAATCATCCCTGCAGATGCTAATTCAAGCCAAGTCAATATAGACCAAAGACATCCGGATAGCTGAGTAAACATGGACTCTCCTCCATCCCAGGAAGTCTGTCTTTCCCAGGTGAGATGCAGCACACACCAAGCACTGTTTTGTGGAGAACATCTCCAGGTGCCTCCTGCTCTGTTTCCAAATGGTTTTCTCATCTTCATGCCAACTTTGTGCAAATAGAAGTAGCATGTACCTGTTCACTTTCATCTTTAACAGTCTTAAAAAAATAAGACAGTCTTAAACTGTTTTAAGTATTTTTTCTTCAATACACAGCTGCCCAGTAACCATTAGCCAGTGCTCAGCATGCAGGACCATGGTCAGGAGGAGTTTGAATGCTGGAAGCACCGGATGCAGTCCCGTTCTCCCTGGTTTAGGGCAAACCTGCCATGGCAGCAGCAATGCAAACATCCCCTTTGGCTGCTTCCAAAGGTTCTGCATTTATTCAAAACAAAATGTAACGAACTAAAAAAGAGCATAGATAAGATCTGGGGAGTACCTATTGAGCTCTGTTTTGCAAGCCAGTGGGAGGAGGTGAGCCTGGCCCTGCACAGGGGTGCTTGTCCTCCCATGGTCTCTCACAGGGTGCCTGCCCCCTTCCTTCTCCATCTTTTTCTCTCTGTATTTTTTAAAATGTGGCCACCCATCACTCACCTTCCTCTGCCCACCTTCTCTGAGCTGCTCCTGGTGGTGCTCACACTCATTGCCCTGAAGCTGTTTTCTTGAGTGTTTGCAGTGATGCGGTAGCCGTCGCATGGTCAGAGAGATGCTGTTTGATCAATATTCAGGCATGAGTATTTGTTTTTCCAGAGCTCAGGGAATGAGTCTGGTTCCAGTTATGCACTGAGGGATGTTTTGTATAAGTGGGTTTTGAGGCATTTCCAATGCAGAGCCATTCAGGTCTGAAAAGTGATTTAGATCAAGAACTGGTAAATATTAGCTTCTTTTTTTGGTAGACAGACTCCAAATCTGTCCACTGTGTCCTGCCATTCTGAGCCAGAGAGAGGGATGAAAAGAGAGGGGGGAAACTGGGATTGCATATTCATTTACTATTTCTGCACAGATTGTTTCTAAGTGCAAAGACCTTCAGGCACAAGTGTTAAATAGTTTGCACAGGACGTAGCGTAGTGGATCTCCAGTCCCTAGAGGTAAGCAACAGGAACAGAAGTAATACTCATCTTGGATTATAGGCTTGTAATTAAGACAAACCTCTCTGTCTTGGCTAAAATGCTTTTGGATGTCAGAACAAGTTTGAATTGCTTAACAACAGGGCTGCGGCTGCATATGCATCTGACACACAATAAATTCAGTACCCAGCAGCACTGATGAGATTGTTTTGAAAAGTCAATACTTCGTATGGTGTTCATTTGAGAGGCAAAATGCTGCCTGCTATTTTTTTTCCCCTGTCTCTTTACTGTGTGCATGTGGAAGCTGCAGGGAACATAATTTCAGCCAGTGTTAATGCATTGCCTGTGCAAGGATATCTGGGAGCTTTGTCTTGCATGAGGGGACGACACAGTGACATCTGCTCAGACATGGTGCCCGTTCATGGCGTTAGATATCACCTGGTATAATTCACTGGGGTGCAGGAGAAGGCTGGTTGATCTGGGATAAATAAGTGTGCTTTGCAGGAGCAGGCAGACTAGAATGCCAACACGGTGCTTCAGGCTGAGGAGACGCTGCTCGGAGATCTCATTTTTCTCTGGAGAGATGTCTCTGCAGTTTGGGGGGGGACAGCTGGAGGACTGGGGACACACGTCCTGTGAACGGAGCAGCTCAGCAACTGCTTGTGTTTTCTGGGCTTGGGAAAACTGTTTTTGCCTCTCCAGACTTCCACATACGTTTGCTCAGAAGGAGGAATACATTGGTTTTTCTGATCTTTGGTGGACAAATAGGTACAGCCAAAGCTAGATCCCACAGCACTCCTATGCAAGGATGAGGGACAGCCAGGGACCAGCCAGAGACAGCAGAAGCCCCTGTGCTCCTGAGCCACCAAGCTAAGCACCATTCACCAAAGGGCATTTTGTTCCCTAGGGACAGGAAAAGAAGAGCAAGGGTGACATCCAGCTGTGCATTATTGTACCTGGCGCTGGCTGGGCAGGGGGCTCAGGGAGGTGAGGAGGAGCTTGGGGTCATGAAGAGGGCCATGGCTGCGATGTGACACAGCAGTTTCCTCCTCCTTGCATGGCTGCTGATGCTTTAAAGATTTGCTAGACAAAACTGCCTATCCGAAATCTTGTTTGCAATTGTCACTGCGAATGCAACAGCGTCCCGGGGGAGAGATCTTGGCTCTCATGATCTGGTCAATCAATTAGTGCTTTAATAGAGTGAAATGAAGGAGAAAATGTGTGGGAACCTTGGTGACACAGGGCAGGGTGTGGAGAAGCAGTGGTGGGTGACGGTGTGGGAGGGAAGGCAGGGGCCAAGGATGCAGTGTTGGAGCCACGCCGCCAGCGAGGCATGCGAGTGGGGCACGCCTCCAGTGGCACTTGGCTCTCTGCAAAGATGGGTTTGTTTAGAGAGGGATTTTTCTTTATGAAGTCCAGTAGATAAACCTAATGTAATTTGTCACTCTATGTGAGTTTTCTCCTCTTGTCCCTGCAGAGGGGTTAATTTAATGATGGCAAATTAGCCTGGCTGGAGTTGTGGAGAAAGGGTTTGTGTCTCCATGTGTAATTTCACGTGGTCACGGATCCAACCACGCACGCACACTGCAGACCTTGGCACTGCTGAACTAGCAGCCTGCCTCTCATGCCAGAGCCACCCGGGTGTGGGGTGAACGTGGCCTTCCCTCCTCACTCTCCTCCTCCTGGGCTGGTGCAGCCCCTCTGTACGGGGGTGGGATGCTGCTAAACCCCAGGAGGGGCCGTTTTGCATCTTGCATCACAATTGCTTGCTGGTAGTGAGCTGCTCTGCTGCAAATTCCCTTTGATTTCAGGATTTCAGGGACTGCTGTTTCAGCCTTTCAAAGGACCATCTCAAATCAGCTCCTGTGGAGGGAGTTAGTGGTGCAGGGCAGGGTACCAGGTGCTGCCTGGGGCCAGGGGTGGTTCCTGGCCGTGCAGGTTTTCCAGCCGGACTCGGTGCGTGTAGTTTGGAGCAGGTAAGGGACTGCTGTTATACTGCTGCTTGAAAAGAAAGCTGAAGTTCAGGGAGTAGGGACTGCTTAATAGTGTGCACAGACTTAGTGCCTGTGTAAGTGACCTCCCTCTCAGTGACCACTTCGGGGTTTAACTCAGGAAATGCTGCAATTGAAAGTTTGGGTGCCAAAATTTGTTGGGTGGCATCAAGGATGGGCAACTGGGTCTGCACCATTGCACCATGCTCATCCCCTCACCCATGCAAGTCCTCTGTGACCAAACCAAACCCTACATCCCACAGCAATATTTTCAGTGTTAGCAACAGTGTGGGTGCCTGCTTTTCAGTTCTTGGATCTGAAATACCTTACAGTGATTTACACTCAAAAGAAGTTCTGTGCTTCTTAAAGATCTACTGTTTCTTGGGTTTCTCAAGCTGGACACCACCAAACTGATGGGCTGGTTGAACACCTTGGCATTGCCTCTCCCACAGAAACCACTGCAATTTGGGCTGGGAGCCAAAGCAGCCACCTTTTCCATGACAGCTAATACTGGGCTCTACTCAACTGGAGTCATTAACTTCACTCAGCGCACCGTTAACTCCAGTGTCCTAACTGTGTTTCTTGTTTTGGAAATTGGATGTGTCCTGCAATGTCTGTTCCTGTGTTTTAGATTTAATGTGTGGTTTTCTTCTGTCCCATTTAAAAGTGTACTGAGATTTCCCATTGCAAGGGCACAGACAGCTCTGTTGCCATGAGTGACTCTGGCCACATAGCTGATGTGGATGGTGTGCAGTTCATCTCAGCTGACCTAGGACACTGCTTAGACTCTCTTTAGAGTTAACTGAGAGGAGCAGCCACTTCCAGGGTGCAATTCAAGGGATCTGCTTTAGGCACGAACCTCAGGAAGAAATGCATTATGCTTCAAAAGTGCCAATTTTTCTCCATTTGGTAAAAAGTCTAGAAAAGTGTTCCAAATGGAGACGTGTGTACTGGGGACAGCTAAATGTTATCTGATGAGTCCCACCAAGGGTTTCACCAGCTCTGCTGGTGCTGAGGCTGTTATCAGTTGAAGGAGAACAGTTCTGGTTGCCTTACATATCTTCTTTTGTTGACAAAGACATTTCCACTGAGAACGTGGTACTCAATTGTTGTTGTTGCAATAAAGTGAAAGCTGAACACTTGGAGGTGATGAATTAATCAGCAAGAGACTTCCCTTTGTTTGTTGTCTGGGTATCCAGCCCAGAAGTGCTGTCACAGCCTTTGGTGTAGACATGAACATAGGAGAGGTTCATGGCCTGGATCGTGGTGGTAAGGCTGTCTTTGGACAGTGAGACTGTCACATCCCTGTAACCCCTTTGTTGAAGTTGCCAGTGGGCAGGAGTGAGCAATTATGTTTGGGTGGCCTCATTTTTATCTGTTTCTATGAAGGAACCTAATTTTCACCAGTCCACATCTTTCCCTGTAACAAAATAATTCCTCCCAAGTCATCAGGATCAAGGTTAGACCTCGAAAGTGGTGGAGGTACTGGACATGATATAATTTTGAAAGCACTTGTGAACCAAAGCAGGACTGGTACCAACAGCAGGAGAAAAGCAAGGCTTCGTTATCCGGCTGTGTTTTGTAGCTTTAACCAGCTTATACATTTAGCGTTTAGAAACACACGACAGCTTTGGTTCAAAGTCTATTTAAAGCAGGCAGTTTATATCCAGAGGCATCCTGCCTGCTGGATGACAGTCTACAACTGTCCTGGCAGGTGGCGATTTGGCTTTGTGCACGTTCTGGAGCACACACGTGCATATACTTCATCCAACTCTCGCAGTACAAAGCTTATTTTGTCTATGCCAGGTTATATATAAACTCAGTCTGTGTCGCTGTGTGTCACTGGGATTTTTTTTGCCCTTGCCTGATGGGTGAAATAGGAACTGCACTGTGGTTTTCTCAGTGATTTGCTTAAAAATGTAAGGAGCAATGCGTAGGAAAGGTAAACGTGTATGATCATTGTCTGATGGGCACCTGGAACACGGGCTGGGGAGAGAGTTTCTTGCTTGTTGTGGACTCCTTGCTGAGGTGTTCAGACTCCTCAGTACCTCTGAGTGCCAGAGCACATTGCTGGTGCTGGTGTTGGGGCAGGTATCTTTTTTTTTCTTTGGACGTGCTTTGATGCCTTTGCAAGGCATCACTGGGTGATGGAGTGGAGGTGGCATGTTTCATGCAGGGGAGTTTCAGGGCCAACAGTTCTGGCTTCAAATCCCATTTTCCCTGCGCTCCCAGTGTCAGGAAGGATTTTCTTTCAGAGCAGAGGCTCCACCAGTCCTCAAATCCTAAGCCTGCACCAGATCTCATGATCCTTCCTTCCTCTACACAGAGAAAAGGACGTGTAAGGATCTGCATTTCAGGTGTCAGCAGAGGACACTGCCTTCGGCTTGCCTGGATACTTCATGTCCTTGTAGCAAAATCATCTCTCTCACTGCACTGCTGTAATTTTGTTGAGGGAAATCTTAATTGACTATAAGGAAAGTCTGCTTTTCATGGAGATTAGAGTTAGGGACTTGTGTAAAACAGATTTGATGGCGATGGCTTTTTTCTATTTCTTTTTTCCTAAAGAATCCCCAAGTTGAGATGGAAATCTATGTAGTGCTCTGACTCCAAGCTCTGGGTTTCTGTAGAGCAAAAATATTGTGAAAAATTCACTAAAGTTTTAAAGAGGGAAAAACAGCAAAAAAAGAACACCCCATTGCTCATAAACAAACAAACAGAAAAGTGCAAAATTGTTGGCAGCTGTTTACAACAAGGAAATGTGTTTAGAAAGAAAAATGACCTTTTATGCAAAAGAAATGTTAGAAAAAGAAATTACTCTCTTGATAAAAGAAAGACAGGAATATTTCTGAAAAAATACAAATGGAGAGAGCTGCGAAGGACCAGTGTGGTGGGGGCAGTGGATAGCTCAGGCAATGGCTGAGGTTCATTGGTGCGACCCAGGTGAGCGGTGGATGCTGTGACACCGAGGACTTCCAGGTTCTGGCAGTCAGGCAGTTCCCACAGCATAGCACATAACTCCGATTTTCCCAGTATGTATCCAAGATTTTCAGTGCAGTTTGCTGACATCTGAAGCCAAAAGAAAGCTACCTGGTACCATCGAGCCCTAAGTGATGCCCTGGTTAGGTCTTATGCTTCTCAGTTGTATCAGCACAACACCTTGTGCTACAGCCCCGAAGCGGTTGACAGACGGGGCCAGCAGCATTTTGGTGCCTCTTTCAGACTGCAGTAGCAGCAAGGTGCCAAGAGCTGCCAGGCTTCTGCTCTCACAAAGGCACAAGGAGCAGCTCGTGTTGGGAATTGCCTGTGGAGGAGCGGGCTGTTTGCCAGCTGCCTGTGACTTGCAGCGGTGGCCATCCCTGCCATGCCCACCCAGCCTTCACCTCTGTGGTGCTCCCTGCCCCTGGCACAGGGCACATCCTTGTTGTCCCAGGCTGGTGTTTCTGAGGAGGAATGGTGGTGGGCAAATTTGATAGCCCTAGCAGACAGTTTCCTGTTCAAGAGCTGTCTTGAGCTGCCATCAGGATGGAGACGTTTCCTTGGCCACCAGGAGGGAGGGGTTTCCCTGGCCACCCATACAGAGGATTTTCCCTGGCCATCAGGATGAAGGTGCCCTGACCATGCTGCAGACACAGCTAGCTCCATCCTGCCACTGCCTCCTGCCCTCCACCAGCACGGAGGGCAGGGGGAGATGGGGACAAGGCTGCCTAACAGCCTCTAGCAACCCTGACACCATTTGCCTCCATGCTGCTTTGCTGACCTCCCTGCGTGGCAGGAGGTGGGACAGGGTCTGGGCCACAGACCTCCCTCCCCTTTTCCTGGGGTCTTCACAAGCTCCTGCCTTGGTTTCTCCAAGAACTTGTGCCTGCTGCACTCCGGATTTTTTTTTTACTGTTTGGCAAGAATTTCATGGATTGAGAAGTGATGTGCAGGTACTGAGAGCATGTTCCCAGTGCAGTGAGCATCACCTCTCCCTGCGAACACAGTGACACCAAACAGGCTCTGGTAGTCCCTTCCCCAAGGTCTGACTTTATTAATACAGTTTCCCAGCAGAGGTATAATGTAGTTTTACCAAGTGGGTGGAAAGATGCTTATCTTCAGGAGAAATTCCTTAAGGTCTTTTTTCAAACAAATTTGCCACTTTGTTGAGAAACTGTTTCTTTGTCTGTCTCCTTTCTGCACCATAATTTGAATATCTGTGGAGGTTTAAAATATATTTCTGTGCTGGCAAAGATAGAAATCTTACACTCTGAGATTCGTGCTCTCTCCAGAACTGGTAGTCCTGATGTAGTCTGTAGTGCCACCAAGAAAAAAGTTTTTACTTTGAGTAACACACAATGCTATAAAGTGGTAATTAAAATAAATAATTATGCAGCCCAGTACATTTACTCACAGTTAAGAAAATGTATCAGAGTGCAGACACTTCTGGCAGAAGTCCAGAGCAACCTGAGAAAGTCAGTGGAAGTATTCAATATAAGTGTGAGCGGGGTGGGAAGTGTTCAGAACTGATTTTGATCACTTTTTCATGGAAACAAGCAGATCTAGTGTGTAAGGGAAAGGTCTCTCTTCAAAATGAGCCAGGATGATGTTGGAGTTCTCTCCAGAGATGCATCCTAATGTCCAACTTTCCTACGCCGAGCAGAGACCTCAGGAGACAACCCAGCAAGGTCCACAGGTGGAGCTCATGGAAATGCCCCCATTTTTGGAGCAGATGTAGGAGATGGTTGCCTTATCCTGGAGGAGAGGTGAAAAAAGAAAAAGCAATCATGTAACAATGATTTGCATGTTTTTAATCTCTTTCTGCTCTTGCTGACTGTGTTAGTTTAGATGTTTTTTCCCTGGAGGCTGTCTTGCTCAGGGGATTATTAGTACAAGACGTCGCTGTCAATCTATCAGCTCCCCCCGCACGCACGAAGCTCCAATTCCTTCAAATTTTTGGAAGTGACAGAGCAATGAAAAGACAAATGAAATAAATTGATGCTTTTTTAGGGGAGTAGAATCTGAAAAGAGCTGTCACAAAGCAGACAGGCTGTGTACGTAGGTGCCAGATTTCAGAGCTTTCAGGAACTGTGATCCCCTGTGAAGACAGACCCAGGAGCCTCAGCTTGCAGCGCTTGTGTCCTTTGTATTGAGAGACAACTGAACTAATATTCATTTTATGGCTAGGTGGTATGCAGGCACATGTTTTCACAAAATTAGCAAGTACGTTAGCTTAAAATACATCCTTTCCCCAATACTAGCTGCTTCTTGCTACATATCAGCCCCATCCTTGCATTTTTCTAACACCACATCTATATTACAGACTGGCGTGGAAAACTCTGCTGAACTCCTGACTCAGAAATGCTCTTGTAGTTATTCAAATAGTCTGCAGCAGACTGCATCGCTTTTTCCTACTGACATCCAAAAGTGCTTGAATCCCAAAGGCAGTTTCAGAGCAGAAATGGAATATATTATAATTGTAGAATCAAATGATGATGAAACCCTCCAGGAGCTGCTGGTTTGGCTCAGGAAAGGTGGGCACTGGAGTGCTGCAGAAAGAGAACACCTTTCCCCAGGATTCTTGTTGTTCTCTTAACTTTGTAAAATGTTTAAGAGAACAAGAAACCATTATGATGATGACATGTCCAGGCAGGTGGAGAGGGACCTCAACTCTGGTGCTGGTGTGTCCAGCTGAGGCTTTGCCTTCCTCTGCCTCATCTGTAGATTTGCTCAGCTTCATGTTTCTTCCTATGTAGGATAAGGCTCACTTCAGTCCCATTTAAGCACTTGATTTGAGTGGAAAAAAGCACCAGTTTAGTGCTGCATGTGCCTCAGACTACAGACTTTAAAATAAGTGAATAGGGAACAAAAAACTCTTGTGGAGCAGGGCTGCAGAATGGATCAGTCCAAAATTTCAGCCCAGAACAGCCTTATGGGCTGGAAAGGGATGTGGGCCAGCTATCCCAGGTCAAACTTTTGGGGCTTGCTTAGCTCTGCATCTTCCTGATTCATGCTGGACATAACAGCACAGGCAGAGAAACACCAGCATAAATCTGTCACAGAGTCACAGAGTGGTAGAGGTTGGAGGGGACCTCTGAAGATCATCCAGTCCAGCCCCCCTGCTAGAGCAGGATCCCAGAGTAGATCCCACAGGAACACATCCAGAGGGGTTTGAAATGTCTCCAGCGACGGAGACTCCACAACATCTCTGGGCAGTTCCAGTGCTGAGATCTTAGGAATGAAAGGAAGAGTTGAATCTTGCCTATTTGTGCTGTGCTCCTTCCTCCCCTATTGAAATGATGTTTTTATTTAGGATAGCTGTGTAATACCTCAGATAATAGTTACGCTGATGATTAGAGATAATCAGAGTGTTTTTGTGAATCCAGTTTTATTGAAAAATTACCCTTTTTTTTCCCAAGTGAAGCTTTCATCAAAGACTCGTTGAAATTGCCATTATTCCCAGAATTTCTGCATTGTTTTTACTGAATATGTGCCTATTTTTTATCAACATGTTTAAAATGCTTTTTACTCACAAGTAATATGGCATACTTATTTATCTGGAGTGTGGTTTTTAGCAAAAAAAAACAAATGGGTTTTCTGTTACATTATTTGTAATAGAAAATTGATCCATTTAGGACCTGGGAAAATGAAAATGACTTAAACACATTTGATGTGGGTTTTTCCATGTTTTAAACTCATAGGAATTTGTCACGTATAACTGTCAGGCATAGCTTTTTGGTTGCTACACATTGCCTGGCTGGCTACCAAGCCAGTAGAATTTAGCACCTGATTTAGGTCAGGTATCTCTACAGCTGGTGGCAGATACTTGCAAATCTTGCTGCACTACTGGGTTTTTTGAGTGCATTTCTTTCTGTTGTGGTGACAAATTGTTCTCTCTGCAAGCTTCCTACAGATCTCTCTGTGTTCCCATGGGGAAAAGATCATTATGATCCATATATTGAACAATAATCACTACTCTGGCAGCCTACATCTTGCTTTTCTGACAACCCCTTTTTCTGTGACAGTTGTCACTAATGTATTTTCTGGCCCTGGCCAAGGACAAGGGGGGTTCTGCCATGGTAGGGTCCAGGGAGGGAGCAGTGCCAGCTGTGGAAGCACGGGCAGGGGAAGGTTGGGAGAGCCCCAAGCCCTGCCGAACTCTCCTCATCTCCCCGCATGGGCTGGTCTGATTGCTTTGGAAACAGCTGACTGTTGATTGCTGTACAGGAATTAAATTAGGTGAGTTAAAAACCCGTACCAATCACTGTCATGCATACTTGCATATGAAACATAGACTCAAAAGGTTTATGGTAATCAACGTGGAGTGGCTGATTAAAGTCCATTAAAATTCACTAGAAAAAATTCCCATCCTCTCTCTCTGCTTCCACCCCAACTCTTTTCTGTGTTTGATAATCACTGCTGACTTCGCTTATCATCCCCAACAAAGTGCCCCAGGATTGGGCACGTTACTGCTGGCATCACAACAGCCCCAGAACGTCCTGTACATGCATGTAGAAGCGGATGGAACGCGAAGGTGGGAATAATTTGATTTATAGCAAAAAATCAGGGAATCTGTAGGAAGACACATGCTGAAAGTGGTCTGTCACACCTGTGCATCTAGAGACACAATACATACAGATGACTTGAGAAATCCTGTGTTGTGTGGTTTATTGTGTTTCAGAAACTTCTGGTGAATATACTAACTTCCTCTTAAATAAACTCCTTTTCCGAATGTGAAGCAAGTATAGCCTCCACTGGGGTGATTGCTTCTAACTTTCCTTCTCTCAATGTGTCTCTTCCACAACATGCAGTAACATCCCAGTTGTTATTCATACAAGGTCATTGTGGACTTTATTACAAGACACTGCCTACAACTAAACCTCCATAGGATTGTTTGCATTATTATTGCCTGGCTCTGGCTATTTCAAAACCTCCAGGCCTGTCTTGCGTGTGCCATTTGATAGACATCTAAATTGCTCCTGGAATTAAGTCTCCATCCAGTTAATTTAACGTTTGCAAAATTAAATCCTGGGTTTAGAGTCTTTTTGTGAAATTGGGTCGCAATTGTTAGGCACTGCCTTCAAGTAGACACTCAGGCTCTGATGTCTCAGAGATGCCACCACACTGAGGACCCCAGGTGAGCCAAAGGCAGTGAGCATTGCTGCCTTGCCTGCCACAACACCACCAGCTTTTCCAGCTCTTGGCTGGTTTTAATGCACCCTGGAGCGGTTGTTAGAGAGCTGAATGGGTAATGGAGTCAAAATTAAGCCTTTATGTGGCCTTTTATCATTCCCCCTTGTTATTCTTTCTGGTCATGTCAACAGTTTGCCCTTCATGGTTCTGACGTTGCTGTGTGTGATCTCCCCTTGGTGGCTGCTGAAGCACTGCTTGTGCTGTTGTCACTTCACTCGTGCCTTCCCTGCCACGGCACAGGCACCTCCCGCAGCAGGGTTGTGATGCTCCCGTGCCCAGCTGATCACCTCTCTCTACCACAGTGTGTGGTGTAGCCCTTGCCTAACATGCCCTTTAACTTTACCCCATCGTGGCAGTGGTGTTTGGTTTTTCTGGTAGAGAAGTTATGCTGATGATGCTTTCGGACCAGTCACTGGTAGAGTATTCATCAGGACAAGTCTTGGACACTTAGTTATCCTAATTCTTTCAATAAAAAGTGGGAGACAGGAGGAGATGTACAAGTACCCTCACATTGTTCATCACAGGCAGTTGTATGGCAGTATACATACGTGTAGAGAAGCTCTATGTTAAAATGCTTTTGTAACATTGAAAAGTCACTCGCCTGAAAGATAAAAGAGAATTAGTGCAGTTCAGCCCCACAGAGACAATAATTCAGCATCCTTGTGTGCTAATAGCATGATTTACTCTTAAAACTTGTGTTTGCAGGCTGTTTTTGCACAAGGTCTGGCCAATGACTCCTAATCAGCCCCTGAGTGCATGATTGATTTTGGTTTTCCCTGTTACTGATCTGTAGATGATTAATATAAAGGTCCATAGGTTGGTCCTATAAAACATGGGTAATTTGTGTGGCATTTTCTGCTGACTTCAGTGAGATCTGCCCTGGTAAGCACTGCTTCTGCTCCTTGCTTTGCAGGGTAATTTTTAGAAATTACTGTGTTGTTAGGGTCTCTGTCCTTGGAGATATTCCAAGCCTGAGTGGACGTGGTCCTGGGCAACCTGCTGAAGCTTTGGGCAGAGGCTGGGAAGTGCAGTGCTAGAGGTCCTGCAGGAAAGCAAAGGGTGGGAGGTGCTATCCAAGGTTTGGGCACAGGTTTCCAGAGGACTGTACAAGCTCCCATGTTTCTGCAAAGCTTTCTAGTGCTGCACAGACAGTGGGGCAAGCTGGAGTTTGCAGCAGTGCCATCCACCCGTGCTGAAACTCCCGTGACACCTGGCATACCCAGAGCCACGAAGGCTGCCATCCCTATCCTCCTTCACAACTTTGCCCAGGCTAGCTCAGAAATAAATCAGAGTTTTCCTGGCTCTTTGTGGTTACAGCAAATGTGAAGTTGTGATTTGTGGCAAATCTGACCAGGAGTCGGGTCTGGCTGTAACAGCGCAGTAAATCCTGCTGGTACATGGCAGTCAACAAGCTTCTACCTCGCAGGCTTTTTCTTTTGTTCTCAATTTGCACTTGGCCAGTTCCCCTCAGCTGGGATACAGCAATGGATTGTTGTTGCAGATGCCACAGTGAGCCTGATGGGCAGGTATGGCTGTACCATAGGCAGGCAGGCAGCTCCAGCCCTCGTGAAGG
Source organism: Podargus strigoides (assembly GCA_028020825.1). Lineage (NCBI taxonomy): Eukaryota > Metazoa > Chordata > Aves > Caprimulgiformes > Podargidae > Podargus > Podargus strigoides. Next base: position 1,841,676 of record CM051640.1, read on the forward strand.
AACACTGCTCAGGTGATGAGCTCGGGGCTATATTCTCTGCTTGAAATTAAGATGCAAATTTCTGACAATAACCTGGAAAACACTCAGGGTGATTTTATTTGTTGGATGTGGTGTTTAAACATTTCCTCAAGTTTTGCAGGGTGCATGGATGCACAAGAGCCTCTTTGGTCTCTCCTGACTCCCTCCAGGGCTGCCACTTTGGCCACATTCACTCTGGGTTAGTCACAGGTAGGAGATGCACCCCTTAACCCCAAGGGCTGCCTTATGGAACAGTGATTTATCACCACCAGAGCAGTGGGGTGTTAAATGGTGCTGTCTGATAACGTATCTGGAGGAAGCAGGATGCAGCTCCAGAGAGTCCCTCTTTGTCAGCAGGTCCTCCTGTTGTCCCACTGTGTGTGCAGAGAGCCCCTTTAAAATAACATGATGCTCCATTTAAATACAAAACCCAAACAAGTGTACTAATCACATCCAAAATAATGAATACCAAAGAAAATGAGATATGGAAGTCAGTTGAGAAAACTTCCCTGTAGCTGAGGATGAATAAAATACTTGATTATGAGAACATTAATTCTTGATGTTTGCATCTGGAAACCTTCAGCTAGAGGTCAAAGCCTCTACTTGCTACAGGGATTGAAACATTTCTTGTTAATAATGACAGAGTAAAGAGCAGAAAGAAGATACAGCTAATAGGAAACAGAACCAAACACAAGTAGATCCATAAATTTGAAGTAGACTTTTACTAAAATGGAATTCAGAAGTGGAAAGCCCTAATATTGGAGAGGGACTCATGCCTTAATGTTTGGAATAAGATTTCAGGATCTCTTGAACTGCTGGATTGTAATGACGAAAGAGAAGTTAATTTAGATGTTGATTAAAAATACCCCACAGTTGCAAAGAACGAGGGCATTTTCTGTCGAGGTGTTTTAAGCCAGTTGCATTATATTTACTAAATTGGAGGATCTTGTGGGAATAATGACAATTCAATTGAATTTGAAGAGGCAGTAATATTGTATCCCAATCTGCAGGTCATCGTGGGTGGCTGGATGATGAAGACTCGTTCGCTTTTAGTATGAACAAGACATTTACAGACTTTCAGATCTGACTTAAAATATCACTGACAATAAAAAGTTCACATTCTTTCAATATGATAAACTCGGTGATTCATAAGGCTCCCTTCTTTTTGAAATGGGGTAAGGTACCTAAGCTGAAAATATTTCCTGTGTTCTGACCTAGAAAATCTGGTTTTCAGTATGTAACGATGGGGCACGACCCTCGCTCAAGAGTCGGCACAATTTTAAGAGCTGATGGGGCCACATTTGGAAAGCCAGAGCATCCCAGTGGGCACCTGGGAGCTGACAAAAGGTTGCGTGAGGGTGCGCCCCTCTCTGTCAGAAATCAGTCTGCGAGACACCTGTCATGCAGCATGAGCCCACGAGCAGATGCTGTCTAAGTAATTAGCTCTGCTGTGAGATGAAAGCCCATGCTGAATTGTGCAAAGATTGCCTGCTTCTCCACTGTAATTGCTGAAATGCAGCAGTGCAAAAGCAGCAGCTTGGGCTATTGCTTTGGAAGTTATTTCCACGCAGCTCAGGGGAAAAGTAAATCAGTTAATGGTTTTAATTAGCAATCTTTTCATGTCTTGCCCTCATTGTCCATGAGGAGCTCTGCAGAGATGGTGCTCTTCCCTCTGCACAGTTTGCAAAGACACACAGCACTTGACTGCCCTGGGTTTTGCAGCCAGCCATGGCAGTGGGATTCAAACCTCCTCTCTCTCACTTTGATGCATGGTAAGATAAACAAAACCACCCATTTTTCTCTGGTCAAAATAGACCTGGGGATCCATTTTAGGCACCTTCTCCTGTCTGGTCCGTAGGACATCAGTGGCAGAGCCTGTGCCTGGACACATTTCTTGTAACTGCATTAATTTCTCTTATTTTCCTCATTCCATTTCTCCTTTGGCTACTTGGAGAATAAGTCCAAGTGCCACACATTTTATTTCTTTAAGTTTATGTAGCAAGCAGGAATTTAACATCTCCTGGTGCACTGTCTCAGTGTGTAACAAGGCATCAGGGGAGCATGACTTCTGAAATCCCAGTAATTAATCTTATCACACAGGCAGAACTTGCGGTTGTTTTTAGGATATGATAAGATCAGGGAGATAAATTTTTAATTAAATTAGGATGATTCCTGGTTTTGATAGAAGCTTCAGTTTTCACAGTTGCTTAAAATGGACCACATATGATCTGAGGTTTGAGATGCTGAGGGACGTGGGGGTTACTGCCCCTAAACTCCTGGGACAGCTGGGATTGCAGAGGAGGATGACAGGCTGCAGCCTCAGTAGGTGGTGGAAATGTAAGTGATGGCCTTGGGATGGAAATGGCTAACGAGTGAGGTCATCTGCTTGGTGACTGCTCAAAAACTCCTGTTGCAGCCTCGCTGAAATGCCACCTGCTAAAGACTCGAGAAGCCCCTGCTCGTCAGCCTCAGGAGCACTCAAACAACTGAGCACTTTGGGCTCCATCGAGGGGAAGATTCTCATGGGCAGCTACTTACACCAGTTCACCACCTCTGAGACTGGCAGAGGTTGGGCAGGTTCAACCCCGAGAAAGATCTCAGCAATGTAGCTGGCTCGTGTCTGCCACCTGACTCAAGCTGTAACTGCTTTGGCACCATCACAAGCAAACTCCCTCCTGCAGAGAGGGCCATTTCCCAAAGCTCTGGACCAGTGTGTTGAGTCAAGCCCAGGAAACTCTCCTTTTTTCCCCAGTCCCTCATTTCTGCCTACATTTGCTAGCCCATCTGCATTCCTTCCCACTGATCCACCTCTGTCCCAAAGTGTTCTTGTGCTTATCAGTTTTCCTTACATGAAGAGCTTTTAATACAGACAGTGTGGTTTTAACGCTGGCCATGTGCATCTTCCTTCCCCATCTGTTTTTTAATTGCATCTGAAATACTTGAGAGCAAAAATCTCATCCTGATAAAATTAGAGATGATAGAACAGGGAGGAATGGGGCACCCACTCCCCATGTATTGTTCCAAGTTGCATGTGGAGTGGATAATTGGGAATTATTGCAAATATGTGTGTGTTTGTGTTCATTTATTTTATTAAGAACCTCTTTTAGCAGTGTAACAGCATCGCAGGTTGCTTACACTATGAATAGACACTGTGGTCTTGCCTGTTGGAAAGCAAATTGTCCTCTGTCTAAACCCTTTGTACATCTCAACAGCCCTGTGTACGGCAAAGGATGTTAAAAGGCATCATTTTGAAGTCATCAGAAGTGATAACATAAAAAGGAGCAGCTGTTAGACAGTGCTGACATTGCACACACCAAAACTAGCAGCTTCTACCACTTCCATGCTCCGGCAATTTCTGGGCCAAACCTTTGCCGTGACCAGAAGGGGCAATGCCAGCAGTCACCCTTTCTCTAGGAGGCAGAGGAGGGATCTTCCACCTCGCCTTGCTCCCAGTGAAACACCCAGAGAGCATTTATTCCTTTATCCAATCTGTCATTTTACCAGGAAACATCGGTTGCTGGGGAAAAATAAATGTTTTGCTGTTTGTGGTTTTGATTTTGTTCCCCTCTCTCCTTACTCTTGAGGATAAGCACTGCGTCTTGGATTTTGCTTAAAGGCAGCTCTGTAGAGATCAATACATTGCTGCAACGTGTGTAAAATAATTTCAGATAAACAAAACAACGTAGGCATGTGGTTTACTTTCTTCTATAGTGCCTACCTCAGCCTTGGCCATAGCCTCCCACTGGCTCCATCCTCCTCCAGTCCTTGTTGAAAAGTATTTAGCTGCTTTGCTTTGCTGTTTGGGTGCTTTATCCTACTGCTTTGGCTGAGATTTCCTCTATATTTGGTTTATTTTTGTGTGTATGTGAAGTTCCGTATGAAGTAAGTACTCCTCTGAAGGACTGCCAAGCAGGGAAGCAGTCTCAAATAATAATAAAAATTGTAAAAAACAACCCCCCTCCCAAACCCAAGCCATTATTTCCTTGCAGACATACTGAAAATGCAGAATCAACTTATTAGCTAAGCATTCAATCCTGATTTCATGATTTTATGTTTGGCTTTTATATATATAATATCCATTTTCCACTTTCATAACACCCAACAAAAAAATCATTTCACAATCCACTCCTATTTTGTTTTTGCCTATTTCCAGTCCAGTCAAACTCAGCAACAAAACAGCTGGCTCTTCTGATGCAAGTGTGATTGCAGCCTAATGTGGGATATTTAGGGAATTTCAGACCTACCGCACTGAATTTGAGGTAGTAACTGAATCTTGTGCGGAGATGTTGCCCCTGACTGACCAAAGATACATGCTGCCAAAAGGAAACTTTGACAATAAGCTGGTTTCCTTCTTTCATTTTCAGTGGGGAAATTGGACTTTTAGCAGAAGTATTAAATAGCATGTTTTCAAAGTGGAATTGTTGTGGAATCCCATGAACATTGAGACTTTTTGACCAAAGTAAAAGCTCAGGCTGGATTCTCTTACAAAATAACACAATGTGACAAGCTGATGAGTTCACATCAATGAACTGTATTATCCATTCATGGGAGGCAAATGATCCAAATTTCTATATATAATGAGACAAAAAGTAGCAAGTGGTGTCAGGTTTTCCTGGTAATTGTCAACAACATAAGTCATTTCCACCAACTATTAAGATGCTTTTCACTCCTCTCAGCAGGAAAAGGGCACAGTTCTCCAAAATGTACACTTGGCTCAACAGTTCCTGGATTCAAGTAAAGTTTAAAATGTAGTTTAGAGTGCTGAAAAGATCTCAATGAAATCCACATGTGCTTTCGAAGTCTGGCAGGGGGATTGGACTAGATGATCTTTTGAGGTCCCTTCCAATCCCTAACATTCTGTGATTCTGTGATTCTTGGCCCGTCAAAATAGCACGTTTCTTAAATAGCACATTTACATGAAAGGCTACTCTGGACTGTCATTACTTCATGTGAAAATTGCTGCCCAAAGTGATCCATGGCTTTCTATGACTGGTGATACAGTGGTGATTGCTGTTCTACTGCAGCCTGCACGTGTCTGTGCTTCTGTGACCCCAAATCCTTCTCTGCGACCCGATGACTCTGCAGTGTTCCCATGGCTGATGCCCAGCTGGATGGAGCAGGGATGCCACATGCCTGTATACACACAGCTACAAACTCAGACCGGCTTTTTTCAGGACTAGGTTTACCTTCTCTAGGGCCAGTATGTGGCTTCTTCTAGTTCCTTCTTGAAGTCCCAACAGGCAAGATGATATCCAAACGCAATGGTTAGGGCACTTGGCAGTGTCAGGTACAGCAGGTATTAAACTAGGCAAGCTGAGAGATCAGTCAGTCTTGCAAGAAGTGGAAGTTAGAGCCAGTCCTGGTCCTCTCGAAACCAGCAGCAATCTTGGAGCAAAGCTTAGTCTGCACTCTGCTGTGAGTGGAGACATACCTGCCTTGTTCTTATACATCAGAGAAGATGGGAATCCTGACTCCTAATTCAGTGCGTATGTTAGATCACAGTTAAAATTGCTTCTTTGCGCTGTACCTATTTCCATTTGGCTGCTGAACAGATTCCTTAGATATATTTGGTACATCAGCTAGTCCTTAAGTGGTGAATCACGCTGACACTCTGCTGAGTATTAATAAACACTCACCTGTGTTAGGCAGAAGAGGGTAGAGGACACCAGTGTTTTTACAGCTTAAAAAGCCTGGAGAGTTAGAGTTCCAGTTGTAAGAGCAAGTACTGGAGGAAGGGAACTACCTGCATGTGTAGACACAGCATTGAGAAGGGGATGCAGGACACCAGCAGGGGCAGATTTTCTGTGGGGGTTTTGGAGAAGTGTTTACTGCTGAGCATAGGCCAGACTGGTAATGGATTGTGGTCCTTTTCATGCCAACTCAGAGTGTTTTCCTCCAGGTTTGCCACAAGCCAGTGAGCACACTGTCTCTAGGGCGATGGTGGCTCCTTCCGCTGCTGATTTCTCTATCTGTAGATGCTTGCTGGTGGCCAGGATGGTTTCTGGAGTGAGAGACTCTGTCTGTTTTCCTCCCTTTTGGTTACTCTGTGGTTGTAGTGTACAGGAGTTTAGTTTAGGAATAAGATCTTGGACAAAGTGAACGCCCACATCATGATATCTGGTTTAGGACCATGGTTAATGCTGGCCCAGGATCTGCAGAGCAGTAGAGAGGATATCTGTTCTTCTGTAGTTTGCACAGACCTTTCTTTTGTCATTCTGAAAGCAGCAGCAGAGAACCAGTGAGACTCTTGAGAGAGTATCTGGGTATTCACCAATTTACTCCTGGTTTTGCAGTAAGTCTTGGCAGAGATTCCTTCTTCAGGGCTGCTTGGACACTCCCAACACCCGAAGTCCAACACAAAGGTTTTGATACAATGGCTCAGTTGGGAGCTTGCGGTCAACTTCAAGAGATTCTGGGACCCAGCCAGCTGCCACCACTTTTTTACCTCCCATGCAGTTGTCAGATCAGCCAAGGTGACAAAGGGCTCCTGAAGAGGGACACAGACCAATTTTCCCCCACTGGCATTTAGCAGCTGTTGAAAATCTTGGCCATTGGTTCTGCTTTATTTCACCAGCTGTTACCATCCTGTGTCAAATCAGAAATCATTCTAAGCCCTATACATCAAGCAAGCACACTTCATACTCTCCAGCATTTACCTGCAGTTTGACAAGGGTGGTTCTAAATCCCAAGTCTTTGTTTTGATGTGTACTGAGTGGTTCTTCATGGAAAAGCCAACTAAAAGTTGAAGCTGTTGGCATTGGAGGCCAATCGAGGCAGCAGATGGTGAGTCATCTGTTTGAGAAGAGCTCAAACAGCCTCATTTCCTTCATCGAGCCGCTCATGATGTTGCTTGGATACAAACCTGAGAGTATATTGACAAGGGCAGCACAGAGGCACCAAGGCAGGTGTTAGGCCTGGATCTTTCTTTTGGAGGTGCTTCTGCAGCTGGCAGAAGGGCAGCAGTCCCATTTCACATGTGACATGTTTCCAGGGTTTGCCATCCTGATAGCTTCACTGCCTTCTCAGATCCCTGGGGACAATGTTAAGCAACGCACACATGGCAGGCTGAATGGTGAACACCGTGCCAGGTGTATGGAGCTCGAGGCTTTGCTATTACAAGTCACATGCAGACACACTGGGTCTGTATTGCAGGTCAGGATGTGGAAAACACTGTTGGATGCTACAACAACAGTAGAAGAAAGATGCTGTTCTTGTTGTTCATCATCCAGTACTGACCTTCCATGACAAAAATAAGCAAACTCTGAGTGACACCCAACCTTTTCCATATCGGGCGTCTTTGGAGCTCTGAGCTGGCTGTTACCACTCAGGAACGAGATCTTCAAGTTATTTATAACAGATAGATCCATGAGAATGCCAGCACAACCCTCATCAGCAGTCAAAACAGCAAGTGGAAAGCTAGGAAAGTTTCAGAAAGGAACAGGGAAAGAAACAGAGCTTGTCATTATGCTGGTGTGAATCAGTGGTGTGTTTGCATCTTGGATGTTGTTGGGTTCTGCTCCACCGCATTTCGGAAGGGAGATGGTGGGATGGGAGAAGTGACAGAGGAGGGCAAGGAAAAAGGTCGTGAATTCCAAGAGGTGACTCCTCAGCTGCAAAACCTCAGGTGGGAAAAAGGGTTACTGGGGAGGGATGTGTTAGAAGCCCGTAAAATGGTGACTGGATCTGAGAAGGGTACAAACAAAATGATAGGAGACAATTTCAGAACAGGCAAAAGGAGCGGATTTCTCCTACAAGGTGTGAAATTTCTTGATATCAAAAGTTTTGTGTGCTAAAAGTTTACAGGACTTCCAAAAATAACTTGGCAAATTATTCAGTCAAGGTCTCTCTTCTCCCATCTAGCAATAAAGGTAAGATTTTCTCTTTCATCTACGTTTGACCTGTCCATACACAGAGATGTGTCCATCCATAGATTATTGCATCCATGTGGAGGAGAGCTTCTTCCTAAAGAAAGAGATGGCAGTTTAGGGAATAGTGAAAGCAGGCATTGTGCTCTTGGGGCACTATTATCCTTAAGTCTGGCATTGGAGGGCAGCACTGGACAGCAGTTTTTAACCATAAACCAAAAAGCAGAGCTCCTGAAATGGGGTGATGACTCCAGACTGGCATTTCTACTCTGTGTGCCTTTAACCCTTAGTACCTCTTTTTCCTTTTTGCAAAGTGCTCTGAGATAAGCCAATAACAGATGTGATACACCATTAGCCTGAATTTCAGCACTTCGGGCCCCATAGTTCCCACCACCATCAGTGGAGAAAGTGAACACTTACCTTCTCTGAAAGCCAACACTTCATCTACTCCACCTTTCACTATTCAATATTTCCTATTTCAGCATTCAGTATTTCATAAGGAATTTACTTCTTGTAGACCTCTAAACCCCACCTGGAATGGCTCTGGAGCAATAGACTGCACCATTAGCATCTAAATATGGGGTAAAAAAACCCTAATTCATCCTCCCAGAGTCAAACTCCCTTTTAAGCAATCATTTTTTATTTGTATTTGTTAAATTGCAAATGAGACTAGTGACATCCAGGGATTCTTTCTGCCTTTGCTTTTGTTCTGTAGTTTAGCCAAGTCTGCATCTTCCCAGCTAATTGCCACAGACCACTGATCTGGAACAAGTCTCTGCCAAGGCTGAAGTGAAATGAAGAAGTGGGCTATCATTAAGGGTGGGAGGGATTTACTGCCCGTTGTGGTTGCTGTGATTGCTGCTGGTGACAGAGTCCTAAGGAGCCACAGCACCAGTCCCAGAACTCTCCACACGGACCACATCCATGCACTGAGCCAGCCAGCGGCCTCTGGAGACAACTCTGCACTAACCTGTTGGATAATCTCCTACATTTTGTTGGTATTTCCCAGCAGATGGTGAGCCCGTCATGCTCAGGAGTCTGGGAGGCTTTGGTAACCAGCCATTAGTTCCCCACTGGGATCACTGTCAGCACTGGGATCGCAAAGCTGAACTTCATCTGCAGATTGCAAATCACACATTTCACAGCCAGCAGCCGTTCTTACAGCTGAACAGATTGGTGATGGCTCCTACTACTGGCAATAAAGATAACATGAAAAGCTTGTGCCAAGAGATGTTGTTTGTAGAACAGGGACTACAGTTCAGTGCCCAGATCTGTAGGTGACCCTGAAGTACTCAAATCCAAAATTTATTTTTTTTCTTTTTGAAGACTGCATTGGGGACTATGTTTGCTTAAACTAAAGCTACCAAGCTGTAAGAGGACTAATGAGAAAACAGGCACCAGCCTTATTTGGAGATGACCACAATGACTTCACATCTCACTCCCCTGAATATGGAGACTATGAAGGCTCCCTTGGAAATCTCCTTTTCAAGAATTTTTTCAGTCCAGTCTAGCTAGCTCCTTAGTGCTTCTCTCTGTATTTATTGACTTGAGCTAGGGGTTAGCAGGCACAATGAGAACCCTTCAGCTGAAAAGTAGACCTGGTTCCCCAGTGCAGAGAAGGCTACACAGCCCTGCTTAACCAGTTGACAACCAGTTGTTACTTGGCAGAAGCTTCCTCAATATTTACTGCTTTGTTACTGCAGGTGGAGCCCTTTGAAGAGCCTGAAGCACTTCTAATTAAGCTCAACAAGACTGAATTTTGTATTGTCAAGACTCCTTTCTTCTCTCTCTCTCTTTCCATGCTTTTAAATTGGCAACTCAAAAGGGAATAAGAAATGTATCACAGAGCAGTCACATGCCCATGAGAAGGTCTCCCTGCTTCCAGCAGCTCTTCAGGAGTGAAGTTGTGATGTATGTCACACCACATAAACATGTACGTTTGTAGATTGTAGGCCATTACCTGGCTCATATGAAAAGCTTTCAAGGGCCTTGCTATGATCTGATTCACCAGCATCTTAGCAGCATGAGTGTGATTTTGAAAACATAGAAGTAGGAGTTGCTCAAAGTACTATTGAAAACATGTGCCAGATGTCACCCGTTTGACTCATGTCACATCCAGGCAGAAAGCAGTTCGCGCCCAGCACATCTGCAGTAAATGCTGAGGCTTGGGAAGAGAGGGGGTGGCGAAGGTGTACACAAGTAGGAGACAGATCTGGGAGCACCCATGCTATCGGGCCACCAAGAGCTGCCTGGGGTCATCTGGCAGTGAAGGCAGTGGACCCTTCTGGATCCTGGGGCTTCAGTTTCAGCAGAGCTCCTGCCGGGCTGTGATTCAGTACATCTAAGGGAAAGGGAAGCAAATAAAATTCTCAGGCAACATGATTTTCACATGATCTGGACAGAATCATGGGCTGCATGGAGGGTTTAAAAGAAAACTTTTATTCATTTGGGTTTACTACTTGTACATCCGTGTACTGGTGGGCATGGGAAGGGACTGATGCCTCATTCAACATGACCCGAAGTTGGACCGACTGTTGTGGGTTTGGAAAGCCGCTTTACAAATCTCTTTTTCACCACTTACGGTCCCATTTTGCAGCTCCTCTTGTTCTCCATCTCTGTGGGAATACTCCAGTCTGGGATTACTTCCACCAGTGCCTGTAATGGGCCCAAATGGTGGAGCTGGAGAGTAACTTGCAAGCATTAAGAAATAAAGGAAATCAGCCAACAGCATAAACAGCTGGATTACATTTAAATCAGAACACAGCCACCAACAGAAAGGCCAAAGCTACCTGGGTGACTAACACGTGATGAATTATTTCTTTATGCCTAATTGCAACATAATGGTCTGCCTCTGAGATGTTGCTTGAAGTGGGATTTTAGATCACCAGAAAGCTCAGAAAACCACACTGCTAAAAATTCCTTTGTTCCTAAAAACCATTTATCACCTGTAGGATTGTTTCAGATATGTTTTCACAAAGCCACATGACTTATAATTAGCTAGCACTCACACAACAAACTATTAAAAAGCAATTAGCTGAAGGAAATTTATCTAATCTTCTTGCAGGGCTGATCTAAGGACTGATAACATTTTCTTGATGGAGGCATGTCAAATTTACATAGCCTGACAGGGACCAGTCCCTGAATTTTTACAAAATCCTCAGGGCTCCCCCTGCCCCTGTTAATTTTAGGAAACCTTCATTAGTACTCATAAAGCCCAGTTAACAGTAGCATCTCTTTCTCAGGATGTTCTTTCCTGTTTTTTTCCAGGGCCCTTTTCTGTGACTGTTTCCAGGCTCTTGAAGTGTTGGGGTCTGAACCCCGAGCCCTGAATTAAGGTTGACATATGGGTGGTCCCCATGGTCCCTCAAAAGGAGGGGATGAGTTTGCCTTTTGGCTTTCCTCCAAGGTGCAGGGAAAGCCCTTTGGTAACCAAGCCCCAGGTGCCCCCATTGGGTCAATGAGTGCCAGGTGTCCTGCTGTGGGGATAAAAGCTGGGACCACTTGCAGGAAGGGTGCAGTGTCTGTGTGTGAGGTGGATGCACTGTGCAGAGTTTCCCTGTTGGGGAAGGACCTCCTGACTCTCCCTGCAACTGGGCCCAGGTCAGGTTTGGTGCTTGTGAATGTGGGCTCTGTGGGAACAGCATGAGTTTACCTCTGTCTGATGTTATCAGGCTCTTGGCTTGGCTGTCTCCCATCTCTGCCATGGGAGACTTTGTTTATTCCACCTATTGTTGGTCGTGCTGTGTTGTTGCTGGGGTTGATGTCTGTTATGTGTGATCTGTTTAACTTGTTTGTATGCCCAGTGATCACCCATGTACTGACTTTCTTATATGCAATAGAATCTGGTTACTGGTTCATTCTACTGCTGGCTGCATCCTTTGTGCTAGGCCTAGTGATTGGCAAAACAGCTCTGAGAGAAGCAGATTCCTCTTTGTTCTCGTAGATCTGAGCATCTCATTTGTGCTCGTTCCTTTATTAATTGACATTGTGTATAAATTAGAAATTAGGTTTTATTCCTTATTACTGTGTATTATGTTGACTTGTCAACTCTAATAACTTTTTGCTTCCCAACATAATTTGAGAATTATGCATGAATAATGTAAACTACTTAAAATTGTATTTTACAATACCTTCTTTTAATTATATTAATTTATGATGTATATGTATGTACTTATATATATACACACACACAGAGTACTAGGCTGTGCAGTTGCCATTGGGCTCAGCTTGTCTCTGAGCTCAATGACTTGACAACAGTAAGCTCCTGGGGAGATGGTTTCAGATGAACTCACTTCCCTGCAGCCCTTATCAACTTTTCCCTTGGAGAGTTAACAACAACATCAAACTTCTCCAAGCAGAGTGTGCAGGGGGAAAGAAAATGCTTAATATGGAAGATGGTGGAGACTGTTATGAACTTAGGCTACTTATATGTAAATTCTATCAACCACGATGGAAACAAAAACAAAAACAAAAAAAAAGAAAACACATATGGGGGAAAAAAAAAAAAAGGGATGGATACTGAGGGTAGGAGGGCTGCAGAGGGATCTGGACAGGCTAGATAAATGGACCAAGGACAATTGTATGAGATTCAATAAGGCCAAGTGCTGGATCCTGCACTTCAGCCACAACATCCCCATGCAACGCTCCAGGCTTGGGGAGGAGTGGCTGGAAAGCTGCCTGGAGGAAAAGGACCTGGGGGTGCTGGTCAACAGTGGCTGAACATGAGCCAGCAGTGTGCCCAGGTGGGCAAGAAGGCCAACAGCATCCTGGCTCCCATCAGCAATGGTGTGACCACCAGGAGCAGGGAGGTGACTGTCCCCTGTACTCAGCTCTGGTGAGGCCGCAACTCAAATACTGTGTTCAGTTTTGGGCCCCTCACTCCCAGAAGGACACTGAGCTGCTGGAGTGTGTCCAGGGAAGGGAACGGAGCTGGGGAAGGGTCTGGAGCACAGTGTGATGGGGAGCAGCTGAGGGAACTGGGGGGTTCAGTGTGGAGCAGAGGAGGCTGAGGGGAGACCTCATTGCTCTCTGCAGCTCCTGAAAGGAGGGGGCAGTGAGGCAGGGGTTGTTCTCTTCTTCCAGGTAACAGTGACAGGATGAGGGGTTATGGACTCAAGTTGTGCCAGGGGAGGTTTAGATTAGATATTAGGAAAAAAAATTTTCACTGAAAGAGTTGTCAGGCACTGGCAGAGGCTGCCCAGGGCAGTGGGGGAGTCCCCATCCCTGGAGGGATTTCAGAGCCGTGGAGATGTGGTGCTGAGGGACATGGGGCAGTGGGGAATTGGCAGTGCTGGGTTAATGGTTGGACTGGGTGATCTTAGAGGTCTCTTCCAACCAAGGCTACTCTGTGATTCTGTGACAAATATGCAGCCCAAAACATAACTTAATTGTTCACATTTTCTCCATTAGCCAAATCTGCTGTGTGGCCTTTGGAAGGAGCGGGGTAGTCAGGAAGACAAAGTGCAATTATTTTATTTCAAATAAATTAACTCTTTTTTCCCTGACCGGGGCAAGTCCTGCTACCTGCAGCCTGTCTCCATGGGCTGAAGGGTCCCAGCCTCTCTGCTGCTGTTTCCTGTGCATAAAAGCCTTACACTTACTGGTAGAGATGCTCTGTTTGTATCTATAACAGCACCATAGTCCTAAGTCCAGGAAGGACTGGCCTTTTGCTCATTTTGGCCTTAATGTAATGCATGAGAGTCTTGTGCATAAAACTTGAGAGACATTAGTGACATGCAAAATTTAGGGACCTTTTCTGAAGAAGCCACATTTCCTTTTACTGGAAAAAAAATACCTCAGTAAAAAACTGACCCATTTTGGTGCCTAAGCTACAGACAGATATGACAGAGTCTTCTCATCTCACCTATCTGATAAAATCCAGGTGCATTTGACATACTTGGATAGAGAGCAAATATTTCAGCCTGGCTACACCAGTGATAGTGAGATTAATCAATAGTGACCACTCATTGGTGGTTCTCTGCACAGCTATACGGGACCAAGTTACCACAGAGCAGCAGCACTCCATACGCTGTCAATTCTTCATTTCTTTTTTGTTTTTTTAATACACTTCTTGTGAAGTCACATGTTGCAAAATGAGTGCTTCAGGGTAGCAGAAGAAATTACTGCAGGACCACAAAGCACGTCATGCAGGAGCACCCCAAGGGCAGCAAGACACAGCTTTGCCTGCCCCTCACTGTGGCTCTGCCAAGGAGGAAGGAATAAGGTCTGACAACGAGCTAGTCCAAAATTTAGCCAGATATGGATTTCTCTCTCCTGAGGTATTTCAAAGCAATATCACACGGATAAAGCGCTCCAAGAAAAGTGTCAGAGATGACAGGCTGACAGGACTCAATCAGCTGGAACAGCTGGCCAGGGACCAGAGTTCCTGCAGGGAGATCCAGCTTTTTGAAGCATCTTTTTGTGAGAGAGGAAAACAAAAAACTTGAAATGTGGCACAAAGAGGTTCTTCTGCAAATGCTGCACAGCTGGCACAGGCATTTCCATGAGTTGTCCCCTGCACATGCCTCCAGGTGACATTGGTGTCAGGGTGGCCATGTCCTGCAGCACAACTGCTGCTGAAAGCCTCTGCATGGGTAGTCATCCAGCCCTGTGGCACTGATTAATTCCCTCCTGTAGCTCCTCGGATGCAGAATCTCGTGCATCCATTTCCCACCAGGAAAACACAGGGGTTTTGGAGGGAGGGACATTTTCTGCTCTTACAAAAAATTTTGCGATGCATTTGGAGCCCCCTCCGCAAAGGAGCCCCTGGGGCATGGGGAAGCTTTAAACTCATGAAAGCATCTACATTAAAGGGTGCAGAGAACTTTAGCCTTACTGTCAGAGCTAGCAGTGCCCGTGCTTGTTGATGGCTAATGTCACAACCTCTATATGCATTGCAGTCTTGACCTGCTGGGGTCATTATTGTCCTTGTCCCTGCATCTTGTCGTTAACCGACAGCGTGTAAGGGCTGTTTTCCTTCCAGCAGCTCGGTAAGGTCTGTAAGGAGCTGTGCCAGGGGAGCCATCTCTTGTGCGCTGCTGTTCCTGATTGCTGTCTCTGGGAGCTACTGCAGTGCAAATAACCAGTAGGAATGGCAAGGATATGCCTGGCATTGATTTGCCATGAGATTAACTCACAGCAGCTGGCCAGTGGGTCGTCACATGCTTACCTTGTAAATGCCACTTTGGTGCTCTCCCCAGGTGTGGGCTCACAGTGTTGGGCAGTGGGCGATGCAGGACACGGGGACAGAGCAGCCAAGGCTCACAGACCTGCTCAGCTCAGAGCACTGGAGCTCTGCCCAGCTGTTCCCTCCAGATGTTTTCTCTGTGGTTCACGGTGCAGCAGTTCAAGTTGTCTCTTGCTTTCCTTGCAGAAAGCAGTGGGGTCGCCTTCAAAATTAACAATATAATCACTCCAAGTTGCTCTTGCAAAGTGGGAAGAGGTCCCAGGAGAACTTAGGGGGGAGTCAGGGATCAGTCAGGAAAAAAAGGCCTAAAAATAACAGCCTTGATGAGTTTGAAAGCTTAAAAAAAAACCTGCTGGGAGCTACCCAGGTGAGGCATGGCAAGAGTGTGTGTGAAACCCTCCAGAGTGAGCTGCCTGATCTCGGCATTGTCTCAAGGAAGGAAAATAAAATTTGGGTTGTGGCTCTCAAGCCCAATGTGTCATTCAGGCACTATTGTGAGAGGAGTAGCCCTGTCTCTCCTTATTAGTTCAGGTCTTGCAGGTCTGCACATTTGGTACCAAAGGAGGAATGTCACAGTCCTGGTTCTCCAGATGAGCTTGGGTCTCCAGACCAACAGTCAGGCTAGTCAAACAGGGGACAATTTGACCAAAAACCACAAATTTGCTTCTGGTCCACTGGTAACGGCGAGATAAATGTTTGCTCCTTGAACTTAATCAATGTGAAAGTGCTTTGACTGTGTGGTGTTACTTGCTGTTGATGCTGCATGTGGAAGGATAAGCGTGTGCTTGGCCTGAATTGGGACCAGAGGAAACCGGCAGGCAAAGGCTGCATAAATCTGCAAGGGTAACTGCAGCCTGAATGTGCTGAAAAAGCAGGTGCTGGAGGACTGCCTGCAAATATTTTTGGTATGGATTGGACTCTAGCTGTTCAGAGCCTGATGTATTTAGATCGATGCAAGCCGCAGAGCAGATCCAGTGTGGTGGTTTAGAAGGCCTGTCTTCCATCCAGCTTATTTTGGCAATAGGTGATGCTATGCTTTCAGAGTGATGCAACTGCATTTGTGGGAGGGATTGTCTTTCATTTGATTATTTGGACTTTTAAAGGGAGGCAGTTAACCAAGTGCAAACACCGTGCCTAGAGAGGAAGATCCTCCTCTAACAAGCAGCTTTTAACCTGGAAACATGTTTGTCTGAAAATAAGCCCACCCCTAACTCAGCAAGTGTCTGAATGGAAGTAGTTGTGTAGCTGCATCTTACACATTGCAATGGAGTGCAGCACATTAATAAGTGAAAACCTTTGCTCCTTTTTTCATCTCCCCTTCCACTGAGTGGGCAGTCAAATGGAAGTGGAGTTCAGCTAAATTCCCTTGTGCTTTTAGGAGTTATGCCCAGGGGCACAATGAAACCTGAGCACACTACTGGAGTGCACAAGGCAGCTCCCAATACTGATTGAAGGTCCGGGCTGACTGTGGCTGCATCAGCTCCAGGTAGTACAAAAATGTTTTGTTGGGCATGGTGGGACAGATGGGCTTCTCCAGGCCCCTGGAGGTGGCTGGCATGCAACTCTCAGCCACAAAAATCTGCATTTCACCCCCTCTGTGTAAGGAGCTCTCCTGCAAAGGGGATCCCATACACCCCCTCGAGCAGGCAGCAGCTCCCTCCCCACCCAAAAATGCCTTTCTACAGTCAAGAGTCTCCACTGGACATCATTTTTCACAGCTACCGGTGTTCAGGCAGCTCCTGCTAATGGGCTGCCCCAAGGGAAAAGGGGTAAAGGGCTTTCTGGAGCCAGGGGTGAAGCTTGACCCCAGGCAGGACAGGGAATGGGACCTGTGTGGCCTTTTCCAAAAGAGAATTCTGCAGTCATGCAGAGAGGGTGTCTCGTCCCTAGGAGCTGCGAGGCTTTCATTAGGGCTGACCAGATAACCCCGAAGGGTTATTGTGCTGGGGCACATAATGTAGCAAAATTTGCATACATTAAGACAAATGAACAAAGTTCAAGATATATCCTAGGACAAGTTGAACACCTCCTCTCATGCAGAAAGATGCACGTTTGTAGCATGCATGTGTTGAGATCCCAAATATCCCAGGAGACATCAGCAATCCCGTTCGACCTGTGGACTTGATCCGAGAGTTTATCCTGTGCAAATTGAGCTGTAAAGATGTTCACAGGTCAGGACTGAATGAAAGGCCAAAGGGCATCTTTGCTTTACAAGCCACAGCCTGGATCTTTCTGCCGCTGAGAGCTGCCATATTGATTTCAGTCTCTCTATTCCATTACCCTTTTATTTTGCAAAAGTGTATTATCTTTTTCTTTACAAAAGAAGGCACTTCTCTAGCAGACAGGATGGGATGATAATGCTGCTCTTGAGCCAGGGCTCTTGGGCAAATAATAGACATCAAGTAACATTTGCAAAGAAACTGGATTCAAGGACTAATTTTGGGACTTCACCCCAAAGCTTGTGGTGTTGCTGGCATCCCAACAGACCCTTTCTTCCAGGGATAAAATCAGTCAGATAAGTAGATGCCATTTTTCCTGCTCCCTGCCCGGATGAGTGTCTGCAGTCAGCTCATGAGTCAGCTTGCTAGGTCTACATTTGAAGCAAAGACCAGCTGCATCTTTCCCTCTCACTGTTAGACCTCCAATTACTGAAGTTTTAATGAAATCAGGATTTAGAAAGGAAACAGGGTTTTCATGGATCAGTGACATTTTCTATTAGAAAAAAAAAAAAACAAACCCTGATCAAGTTGTTGCCCTTCTTCAGAGTTGAAACAGAAGCTGATGACTCCAAGGTTGGAAACAGCTTGATTGTTCTAATACATTTCACAATTTGGTGAGAAAATGGTGATTGGCACCTGTAGAACAGAGGAAGCTTCAGCAAGGCTACAGGTGAGGTCCTTGGTCTGGTGAGGTGGAGAGAAATGGGGAATTACTGCCAGGAGAACAGGCTGGTGTCAGGAGAGCAGTGAGTGAGGAGAATTTTAATGTGTCGTAAGTCTTATTCTCTGTATCTGGAAGAGTTATGAATTTTAATTCCTGGGCCTATTTCTCTTGGAAATGAAGTGTCTTAGGGATGGGTGTGCACAGGGACAAGGCAGGGGCTCTGTCCCCTGGGAAGTCAGCAGTTCAAGGTGGGGGGCTGGGTGCATTTTCCACATTTTCCTGTTGTTCCTGGTCAGCCCCTGGGTGAGATGTATCAGCCATCAGGAACTTCGCTTCACTTTGCTAAGACTGAGCAGTGCTTGAAAGCTGCATGGCAAAAAGCCCAGAGAACTTTTTCCTTTTTTTAAGATAACATCTTCTTTCAGAGTTGGTTATCTCTGTTCACCGATTTTCCCTGTAGCTCCTGGTGTAAGGTAAGTGTGGCAATCGGGGCTAGTCAGGCAATGGGTCCAGGGTTATTTTTTAACTACGCAGCGAGTTTGCACGTCTTCTCATGTGGCTTTTCCAAAAGCACATTGATTTTCCCAAGAGGAAAGTATCTTCACAGTGTGAAGATGATCTGTTCGGGGTGAGACATGTACTGTCCTTACAGAAAGTGTTTTGGGGCAGGACAGTGTCTCACAGCCCTTTGATGTGGTGCACAGGGTTGCTGCTTTTCTGGCTGTTTTTCCTGCATTTTTTTTGTGGATTGCCATGTTTTAGGATGTTTATTGTACCTAAGAAAAACTGATGTCACCTTTGCCAGGTAGGAAACATCCCTGTTTTAGTGAATCACCTAATCCTGTCAGAGATAGCTTTGAACCAAAACAAATTATCCAAATATTCCTGCAGAACTCTCAACACGGTGGAACAGGATTGTGTTTTCCTTGCTCCATATCGTCAAACTTATCAGCTGCTTTTTGATTGCTGTGCATTTCTCACTGCTAATAAAAGTCAGCTTGATGCTGTGGCTTGAGGGGGAGAGTGAGCACTTAGGAAAACTGCCTTGTTTCAGTGCATGTGGAAAACAAATGTGTAGCACAAGATGTCAGAGCTAGAGCTGCGTGTCATCAGGAGTGTGTGGTCTTGTTTTACCCCCACAGACGAGTGCACATACCAGGGCTGCACTGAGTCATTTGCCATATTCCCAGGCTACCTGTGAAGATGAACTTAAATGCAGCAGCAAAGCTTCACTGTCTTCTTGAACAGCCTCGTTCCTCTGTTCCTGGGGAAGTGTTGGCAGAGCAGCCCATCATGGCCAGCTGCTGACAAGGACTTGTGGGTCTAGGGCTTGGGGTCTGGTGGCTGACAAGCTCATTTGGGGTTTTGATTGGAAGCACAGCCACCATGTGTCACCCAGGTCCTGTCCCTGTGCTTGCTGAGTCACGGGGTGCGTCAGGCACGGCTCCGGCAGTCAGACCAACAAAGCGCTGCTGCAGCATCGAGGAGTTGAGCTATCATGTGACAGTTTATTTTCATGTGAGAAGAGTCCTTAAGCATCACTGAGCTAAATATTTCTCTAATTCATGCATAATTTAAGTACAATTAGCAGCCTGATCTCACAGACCTGGGTCAGACCTCTCTCCTGTGACGTGACTGTGGTGACTGCACATCGTGAGATGGGGAGCTCAGGGCAGGGGTTTGGCTGAACTTCCTAGAACCATTAGCCACAATCCTTGAATCCCCATCAGCACTCATTGCCAGTACTGGGGGGACATCACTGAGGCCCATTTTTGCTTTATGTTTCCATACACCACAGTGCACTTACAAAGCAAATACCCCAGAGGCTGGAGCAAGCCCAGGTTCTGGAAAAAGTATGCATCAGCCCTCCAGCCCTCTTGGTCAATTCTCCTTTGCTTTGCTGTCTTCTGGGAGACTCATGGTCAGATCTGCCATAAAAGATACCCTGAAGCATCCAAAGGCATTTATGTAATGTGATATAGCACAGAAAAATCTAATGATTAAGTGGTTGAGACAACCTAATGAAGGAATATATTCTGAACCAGCTACATCCAGTACGTCCTCCCTTCCAAGGAATGTCCACTCTGTACCCCTTGAGTAAAGAGCTGTCCTAGGGGCCTGGTGTGGTGCTCATGAGACAAAGAGGTTGGTTACTGGGAGGGTTTCCATTGTGTTCCCAGTGGGCTCCAAAGGACCAGGGCATCTGATGTAGAGCTCTTAAAGCCGTCCTCAAAATGCATCGTCCCTTCTTGTCCTGAACCTGAGTTTATCACCAGATGTGCTGCTCTCACTCCATTTCACCTACATACTGGTGTGCATCCTCCTGTGCCGGGCTGTGTCCTGTGGTCATTGGAGCCCAGAGCTGAGCCATACCCCTGCTGCTGTTCCCCATGGCCTCCTGAGATTTTCTGCAGCCTGGCAGCAGGTACTGGCAAAGATGCTCATTTTTCCCAGTTTTGAGGTGTGAGCGCTCCATGCCTCCCTCCTTGTTGCAGACCCACTGCTCTGAGTCATGCATTAAAATGATTTTCCTGAATATTATTTTTTGCACTGACAGCTGATTTGTATTTTCTTCCTTCTCTGCTCTGGCGTGTTGGTAGCTGGCAGGAGCTAGCAAATGCCAAATGAATTGCTGGAGGGGACTTCAGAATTGATCACCTTGTTTTTACCATGGCAAGGAAAAAATCATGTACTCCTAGCAACAGAGTAACTTAGCAGTTACTCCAGGCTTTAACTGAACTTTCTGCCTTGCAGTTTTCAGTTGAATTAATCTTGTTTACAAACAATGGTCGTTATGTGGAGAGCAAAATGTTATATAAAAATAATTACAAAATGCAAATAAAATAAAAGATAGATCCACATCCTAGCACCATGTGGCAGAGAGAAACAAATCAGAAAATATTAAAATCACCTATGTCCTTTCTTCATATCTTCTGAGCCTTGGTGCACAAACACCGATTTTTTTCATATGCTCTGCTCTTGAGTTACTAAACTGAAGTGCAGAAGTGGAGGGGTTTTTGCCATGTGTTTCTGTCTCTAGCTGAATCAGGTATTCACTGCCTTTCTTCAGGGCTTTAGACTTGTGAGAAAAGATCCATGAGAGCCACCCACCAAGCAGGGACCTTCATTGTCATTGATGCTCTTAGCTAATGTGTGATAATGTGAGCCATGGGCTTTGGAGAGCAGATGTGATGGACTTCAGAAAAACTCCAATTTCTACAAGTTGTGGGGGAAGTTGTAAAAATAGCAAAAAACAGGTTCTTTGTGTGCCTTGACTGGGCAGGTGCTGGGGACCCCAGATCACTGGGACAGACTGGGGCAGGCAGTTCCATCTTCCGACGCGGCCAGTCTGGCTGTCAGCTCCTGGGCTCTATTACTAATGTCAATGACTTCTGGCATTTTAATTTTTTACTCCTGAGAAAATACCAATTTGACAAATCCTAACTTTCACCTGCACAGCTGAACTTCTCATACCTAACATGAATTTCTCACTGTGAAAACGAATTGCTTTTTAACATTACATCTTCCAAATGTGAAGGTCCCAGTCCTGGGATCACGACAACTTTCAGTTTTTAAATACAGGCTAAATGATAACAACAAACCCAGTGGGAATTAATAAGAAACACCCTACCCCTCCTTAGCCTGCACCATCCCCTGCACTGCCCTGGAAGCTGCTCCTGGGAGCTTCACCGGTAGCGCAGGTCATGCAGTGCTCACACCTCTGCTTTCCCAGCCTGGAGAGCCCCACGTCTGCTGGGCACAGTTCCCTTTCCAGTACTGGCCAGGCAAGAAGCAGTCCTGCCCCTGAGTGACAGTCTAGAATGCCTTCACATCACATCTCACCATTGCAAGGGCAGGGAAGGGAAAGGAAGGCATTGCTGCACCCGTGCAGTGTCCTGCTGCTCCCTTCCTGTGCTGCTGTTCAAAACCACGATAGGTTTTACAGGTCAGTAGGAGGAACATGAAAGGATCAAATCATGGTGATGCTCTGGGGTAGCATGGTGATGCTTTCTGGGCCAGGCTGGCAGTGCTGTTTGTTTTCTCAGCAACTTCATTTTGGCTTCATAGCACAGTCCAGACAGGGTAGGAGGTGTCTCTGGGGGCCCAACCAGACAGATGCTGAAGTACATCTTGTGAAAGGCTCCTGGGTATCTGGATACTGATGGGGAACCCTTGCCTGCATCCCTAATGGTGTGAGCACATCGGGATGAGCAGAAATGATGAGGTATGTGCCAGCCAGGCTCACACTGGAGGGAGCATGACCACACCACGTTTCCTAGGAGTCAGGTTCTCTTCGGGACTGTGTAACCCCACTGACATTGACACTCTCTGCTCTCTCCCACTCACCAGTAGAACCTGCTGCAGTGGGGTCTGTGGGTGCACGGGCTGCATACCCTGCCTGACTTGTTGGTGCATTTCACAGCCGTTTTCCAGTGGTGTCCCCTTTATATTTGGTAACTGTCACCTCAGAGCAAACCTGACCTGTAAAGCACCATTTATTCTATGCCCACTGCAGCACAGAGCATCACAGCCCGCACTTGATTTTGGGGCCGAACAGACCATCATGAGCTGTGAAACAAGGAGACCAACCTAAAAAATAAATGAAATTTGGCTAACTGCAGCAGCCTCATCATCTGCAGTGTCAAGGATGCCTCAAGTTTCCCACAGCAGCTCCCTGGTAAAGCTTTTATTAATTATTAGTGTCCTTCATGCACTTCAGGAACATGTCTCACCACCTAATCCACTTCTCCCGGCGTTCTCAGAACAGTTGTAAGTGTTAAGTAAGAAATTGGTTTCCTTTGGCTAAAGGCTTTCAGGAGACATTTGGCAGCAGGGCTGCACGGCCGGCTCATTTGCTTCTCTCGGGTTTCTGCTGCCTGATCTAATTCAGAGACAGCTTAAAGATCGCTCCTCCAGGCAGTGATGCTGCCTGCAGCTGTGTGTGAGGAACGGGGAGAGGAGTGGTGGGTCGAATTCAATCTGTTTTGTGAAGCAGACAGGACAGGTTATTTTTGCTTTCCCTCACTCCATAATCTTTCTGCGCTGGCTGGGAGTCAGGTTTATTGTTATTGTCCAAAAGCAACAGCCCACGCTCCAGGTCTGTGACAATGCTTCACTGGCACCTCGCAGGGCACGAACTTTAGCTCTGGAGCAGCTAACACAGATCAAAGTCCCCTCACATCCTCGCTCAGTGCATGCCTGGATCAAGGCATAAATACATCTTACCTGGTGCAGCTGGGCACAGGAGCCACCGGCCCCGAGCGTCCCCCCACGTCCCTCCAGGGTGCAGACCCCTCCGCCCTCCCCCGGTGGAGGTGTTGTCTTGTGGGGAAAAGAATGAAGGCCCTTTTTTTTCTTGCAAAATGTGGAGTTTTGGCACACCCCACACAGTGACCTGCCACAAACCCCCCTTATTGTGTTCTTGCTGATTAAATGGGGGAGAATAGGGCTGCCGAAGATCCACAGTGCCATACACAAGCATCACCAGCCCAGAGCATGTTGCACCTCATCCCACTGATGGATTGATGCAGGGGAGAGGAATCCATTAGAAACTCCATATCTGTGGGGTAGACTGAAGGCGCTCGCTCCCAAACGGGAATTCCCAGCCTAGCTCTAATTAAATCTTGTGAGTTTGCTCCTCTGAGAGGCTCCCACAGACCTCGTGTTGAAGGTTGCAGACCTATTTATGTATGTGCTCTGATTGGGATCAGACCTGGAGACCGTTGTTGAGGCCTGGAAGCTTTAAGACTAGGCAAAAGAAATCGTTAGAGCCTGTTAATTTGTGCTTCATCCTGAGAGCATTCTCTAATTAAAAAAAAAAATAAATCCACCACCATGTTTGAGTTAAACTATTTAAAGTTAATTGAATGAGCCTGGGATTAATATTCCTACTGTGTTTTCTGCAGAGGTGTTACTGTGATTTACCTATCAGGAGGCCTATTTCTCTTAGCCCAGTTTAATAACCATTATATCCCAGCTGCAGAGCGAGAAGATCAGTGCAGAGGCAAAGTCGATGCCCCACAGCCCTGCTTGAAACATCACTCCAGAGGTAAAGTCTGGGTCTCACGAAGGATGGCACCAACCTCACCGGGTGGTGAGATCTAGCAGAGGGAGCTGTGTCTCCAGGTTTATTCTTGTACAGCCAGGACTATACCAGAGGATTTCTTTGCAGTCCAACTCTCAGGATTTTCCATCACCAGACCCCAATGACAGTGTCTTCATGGGCTTTTTTTTAGAGACGTACTGAGTGCACTGAACAATGTCCCAGGAATCCTGTGCCATGTAGCCAGAACGTTTAAGGGATGCTCTAAGCCCACACTGGGAACAGGTGGAGACATGGCAAGCAATGCTGATATCTCTGGGGCATCAGTGAGGGACCATGGGCGGACACATGGTGAGCACTGAGCATGTCATCAGGGGTACCCATCCCTCCCCCAGCCAGCACATGGGTGTCAGCTGAGACAACCCTATATTTTAGCTTGTCTAATGTTAGTTTGCTGAGTAACTCTGAGACCTGAAGTAGCATGTGACAGTGCAGATGTCTTAGCTATTGGCAGCAGCTATAATCAGACATGGAGATGTGCAGGGAGCAGGACAGCGCACAGGGAAAGTGACAAATAGTCACCTTTGCCAGAAAGACAAGTGTAAAAGAGCTTAGCTTCACACTTGCTGAATGAACAACACGTAGCAATAGGGGTGAGGAAGTAATAAAGAAATAAGAAGCAGTATTTAGAAAATGGTATTTGAAGCACCCCAACCATTGGGCCAAGTGGGACCTTCCCAGACAGAGCAGGAGAGGGGTGCAGGGCACTCAGGCTGGCTATGAGCTCCTGATTCTGGGCTCTGTGGCTCTGCAGGAGCTTTGAAGACGATTTCCAGTATTGTTTGTTGCCTTACCCCAGTGGTTCCGGTGGAAGGGCCCAGGGAAAGAGCTGTGCATGTCAGTGCTCTAGATGGAGCTAAGCCAGCAGCTCAGAGCTATCAGTGCAGCCTGCAAGCAGCAGGATGGAGTGAGGAACCCATCTCCACGCCCACTGTGCAGGCCAAAGGTGATGTTTTCCATTATATTTAGCACTGGACTGAGTTGTGGGACTTCCTAAGATGAAATGTTACTTTCCACATTGGAAAATGCCAAGCTGTCAAAACTTGAACTGGTCCCTGGTTGTGCACCTGTTCCAGGTGTGGGGATGGGGATGTGGGTGATATGGATGGGGTGGCAGGCAGGGGTGCCAGCCTGCAGTTCACCAGTGGGGAGTTGGAGAGGGTACCCCAGTGCTGTTCGTACTCAGCAGACACATTGCCCACCGTGAGCCTTTGTGGCCTCCTCGAGGTGGACAGCTTCTTGCCTTGGGTACATGGCAGGCTCAGGACTGCCTCCAAAACATTTCTAAAAGGTTAACAAGGAGCTGATGGGCATTTCTGCTCTCTGAGCATCCGTACTGTCTTTCATTTTTATTTATTCTTTCTCCTCCTCATCTGCACAGTCAGACAGGCTTCCTAGGCTGAGCATCAGCCTGGGCCACCCTAGCCCCCCTGTCCTGCTCCCCAGCCCCCAGGGAGCACCCAGAATTGGTCACACTGATCCAGAGGGCTGTGGAGGGGAGTGCAGGGCTTTCCTGCCCTGGGTGTCAGGCTGGCAGACACACAGGGGAATGCTCAGATGCTCTCACCCCATACACACTTTTGCAGAGACCACCACTCTTCAGCATGGTCTTCCACCCAGACGAGCGGGTCAAGGAGGTTGTTTTGACCCATGCACAGCACAATTTGTAATCTACAGATGTCAGTGCCTCTCACAGAGCTGCGGGCATCCCAGCAGTGCTTCTCAACGGTCCCACGTGGGCTGTGGGGTGGCTGGAGGAACACACAGGGGTACCCATGGGACAGGTTAGTTTTGAATGCCACATCATTTCATAGTGCAAACTTAGGCCAGGCACTTGGGGGTAAGGGTGCCGTGAATATGCACTTAAATCTGATTTTAATTTACCAGTGTGTGTACGATTCCCTGCTGACAAAGCTGCCAGGAAGAATGGAGCAATCTCCAAGTAGCCAGCACAGTAACGAGCCTGTTACTATGGAAATGAGCTTGTTACCCCTTCCCAGCAAGGCAAGATGCTCTGGTGCCACATCAGGGAAGCTGGCTGTGCCTGAGGGCTGTATAAGCAAGTGGTACCTGGGTAACAGCCACCCTAAGCTCAGGGTGGGGTGGAGAAGCTGTCACAAGCCACCAGGTGCTGGGGTAGCTGCAGGGCAAGGTGGCTGGGGGCACATCCCACTGACATGTTTATTTCTGTAAGGGTCACTGAGCCTGCATGGTCCTGGCACTGGGAGTGTGTATGTACAGGAGGGCCAAGCACAGCCTATCGATCCCTCTGAGGGGTGGGAGAATGGGATGGAGGAACACCTAGAGGGTGCATTGGCTGCTGGCACCCAGGGCAAGCAGGGTATGCAGTCCAGGCTCCAGCCCCTGGCAGGATGGGACGATGTCTTTCCACAGCAGCAGAGCTGTGCAACATCATCTCCTAGGAGGAGGAGATGATGTGTTGATGGATGGAGCTCTGCTCCCTCTTACAGCTGCTCCCTCTGGGGGCAGCTGGGAGCTGCCAAGGCTGAATTTATATCTGCTGTCCTGCAAAAAGCCCCTTCTTCACCTGTGTGCTGGGACAGAGACACAGCAGAAAGGACACCCAGGGGCTCGAGCTCATCTTGACAGGGTGACAGTGCACTTTGACTGCCCTGCCAGGCTGTCTGCCTGCAAGGGGCTTCCCAAGGGAATGGTGCTGTTCACTCCCACAACCACCCCAGTTTAAGGTGAGGACATTTGTTTGCTTCTCTTACCCCAAATGACGTTCCCTACAGGGGAGCTGACTGCATGGAGGGGCAGATGGTCCATGGTCTTTGCTGAGGATTATGATACTTCACACCACTCATAGGAGGTTTTCCCAGCAGCAGAGGCACACAGCTAAACTGGGAGGAGGTGGAGGGTGAGTATTGCACTGCTCCATCTTCTCCTTCCTATCCCCCATGGAAGGGCAGCAAGCTGAGACAAGACTGCTGTCAGCAGGGCAATGTGAGTCCTCCACAGATGGCTGGGCATGGTCCCCAGATATGCAATGGGCTTGTGCAGATGTAGGAACAGCCCCAGGCCCTGCCACAGCCCACAGAGCAGCCCTGAGGGACCTCTGTGTGCTTTACCCTGGGCCACAAATGCAAATGCACTGGCATGGAGCAAGTGGTGGAAGGACAAAAATAAGTAGTGATGGGAAAAAGAAACAGGGACCCCTCCATCTTCATCTTATAGCACAAAGTCAGCCAGCCTTGACGGGAGACAGAGCAGAGCAGAGCGAAATATATCCTCTGTGCTTTCCTTGCCAGTGCTGTAGGACTCCCACCCCTCCTTCAGGGGATGTGTGGGCCAGCAAGGGTGGGTAGAGGATATTAGCTTTGCTGTAATGGTAGTAAAGATTGCTGCTTTAAAACCAGCAGCATGTCCAGGCTATGAAATGACTTTGTCCCTCTGTCCTGGGGGGGCTATGAGAGTCACTCCAGGTCCTGGGCTGGAGAATGTTCTCCCTTTAGTGGCACATTTATTTTGATAGAAAAGTAGGTAATGAGAAACCTTCAGATTTGGAAGGGATGTATGTCTGGACATTTAAAAAGTATTTAATATGTGGGAACATATTTTTAATTAATTTATATGTGTACACACACATTTTATACTTAACATTGTATTATAAGAAGACAATACTTTTATAGATAGATAGATAGATAGATAGAGATAGATAGATAGATATAGATAGATATATAGATAGATAGATAGATAGAGATAGATAGATAGATATAGATAGATAGATATAGATAGATAGATAGATAGATATAGATAGATATAGATATAGATATAGATAGATAGATATAGATAGATATAGATAGATAGATATAGATAGATAGATATAGATAGATAGATAGATATAGATAGATATAGATAGATAGATATAGATAGATATAGATAGATATAGATAGATATTGATATAGATAGATAGATATAGATAGATATAGATAGATATAGATAGATATAGATAGATATAGATAGATAGATAGAGATAGATAGATAGAGATAGATAGATAGAGATATAGATAGATATAGATAGATATAGATAGATAGAGATAGATAGAGATAGATAGAGATAGATAGATAGATATAGATAGATAGATAGATATAGATAGATATAGATAGATAGATAGATATAGATAGATAGATATAGATATAGATAGATAGATATAGATAGATAGATATAGATAGATAGATATAGATAGATATAGATAGATAGATAGATAGATATAGATAGATATAGATAGATAGATAGATATAGATAGATAGATAGATATAGATAGATATAGATAGATAGATAGATATAGATAGATATAGATAGATAGATAGATAGATATAGATAGATAGATAGATATAGATAGATATAGATAGATAGATAGATATAGATAGATAGATAGATATAGATAGATATAGATAGATAGATAGATAGATATAGATATAGATAAATAGATAGATAGATAGATAGATAGATAGATAGATAGATAGATATAGATAGATAGATAGATAGATAGATAGATAGATAGATAGATAGATAGATAGAATGTCATCCAGAGGCTTTTACAGTGGGGGCCTGCCACAGTGCTGTGGATTGAAATGGCACTTGCTGTCTCTTTGGCACGAGCAGGGAGTCCCTCAGCCTCCACAGCACGGCCAATCCCATCTGCAAACACAGCTTCACTTGTGGGAACTCACTCCCTCTCTGCGTGGTCTCCTTGCCCCTCCAGACACCTGGCTTCTCCAGCACACACCGTTTTCCTCTCGTTATAAAATTTCTGTGCCTGAGCTTATCTGGCAGGTACAGTCAGTACAAAATGGCCATTCCTCCAGCCCTCAGGCAGAGATGGGAATGCAGTGGGGCTGTGCACTCTAATGTGTGCCCAACACAAAACACTGCTCCTATGGAGAAGTCCCAGATCAGTAGTTGATGAGCTCAAAGCCTGTCTGGCTCAAGCTGCAGTCTGCTGTGAGCTGCCTGTGTTCAGAGGTGCCCAGAAACAACGTGACTGAGGTTAGCACAGCACAAAGCCCAGCTGCTCTGCAAAGGGGGCGAGTGGGTTTGGGGCCACATCCCCTGTTGTGGCAGTCGGCTGGGAGTGCAGGTAGAGCCAGTCTGCGTTTGCCTTGCAGATATTCAGGACACCCGTGGCTTGATGTGCCATAGGGCTGAGAGCAAAACGAGGTGTTATCTGGTCATTCAGAGATGGTCAAGGCCTGCCCCAACCAAGAAGTCTATAAAACTTAGATGTGGTGCTTAGGGACATGATTTTGTGGTGGAATTGGCAGTGTTAGGTCAATTGTTGGACTCCATGATCTTAAGGGTCATTTCCAGCCTAAATGATTCTACAATTCTATGAAGATTTTGGGTTTGCATACTTGATTTTCAAAAGCACCGGGCAAAAGCCTGCTCCCCTGCTGCTGTCTCAGACTCTATTTGGAGCCCTCAACAGCCTAAGATTACCTTTTTAAATGTCTTACATGGGAAACTTCTGCCCAGTAGGCTCAGGAAAAATCAGTATCCAAGTGCTCTCCTAGCTAAAACCATCACTGCCAGAGGAGCCAGTCCTGCCTCTTGTTGAAAAGAGCTTTTTTATTGATGTGGCTTCAAAAGACCTTGCAAGTCACCATTGCTGCAGGGTCCCAGCCTGACATCACCCCATCTGGATAGCAGTGGGGCCAACTTAGGATTCAAGAGAGGAGCCTCCCACTCTTTTTATAAAAGCAGAGCTGTTATTAAAGGAAATTATCATAAGTAATATTTCAGCATTTAACTCTTCAAAGAATCAAGCTCTTCCCGTAGAGTCATTTCCCTGCATAGTGCAGGAGAGAATGCCAGATAGGACATGGAACTATCTGAAAAAGGTGACAGGATTGAAACTAGTCCTCTGCAGAGATGGCAGCTGTCAATCTGCTGCAAATTTTGCAAGTTAGGTGTAGGGAGACTGAAGGAACTGGTAGGGACACTGCTTTTGCAGCAGGAAATTTAAACCAAGGAGGTGTCAGGAAGCTACAGGCTGGATTGGATCAGGTCCACTTTCCCTTCCAGATGTCTCTTGGGAAAACATCCTCCAACTCCAGGAGATGTTTCTGCTGAGGACAGTTACTGAGGTCCATCAGAAACTGCAGTGGACAATTCCTGATGCTCTCCATAGAAGCCAAAAATCCCTATATAAATACAGGTTTTCATTCAGGGCACTCACTGCATCACTTGGGACATTTGAGGGTCAGAATTAGGCACAGTTTTTTTCTTTATCACTGCTTACAGTGTATTCCAAGAACACCAGTTCAGAAGCAGCATCATTGATTTCTTCTAATTATAAATCCTATAGAAAGTTTTCAGCTTGCAACAGTCACAGTTTTCCTCTCAGTGGAGCCAATAAAAGTTAAGAGTTGCTCCCTGGTTACTGTCATTACAACAATAAAAAGCCAGAGTAATTGAAAAGTGAATCAGGGAAACTGCCAGATTGGAGAGCAATGATAATAGAAGAAATTACCCTGGAACTGAAGCCCAGTGCAAAGTCTTGTCTCTGGCTGCATCGAGCTCGAGTCCATTCTGGACAGATACATATACAATGGAGCATGTCTCCTGCATGAAAGTACTAAAATGACCATGTGCTTGCCAACAGGCCACTCGGTACATGAGCCAGCCAGGGTGATTTTGAACCCCATCTGAGATGGTTCCTCTTCCTAAAAGGCAAAATGACAATGGAACAATAAAAAAATAATTTCTCCCTATATTAGCATAAAGCTTAAAAGCAAGAGTTGGAGATGCAGCAACAGATGCATATTTGTCAAGAGAAAAATTATTTCCCACTAGGTAGATTAACTGGTGCAGGAAAACCCAAAACCCCACATATCATTACTATTTCCACATCGTTAAGATTAGATGATAACCATGGTTGTGTTTATAATCCGGGTATCTTGAGGCAAAACAACAGGTAACAGCAATGTGCCCTTGTGGCCAAGAAGGCCAATGGCATCCTGGGTTGTATTAGAAGGGCTGTGGTTAGTAGGTCAAGAGGTTCTTCTCCCCCCCCTACTCTGCCCTGGTGAGGCTGCATCTGGAATATTGTGTCCAGTTCTGGGCCCCCCAGTTCAAGAAGGACAGGGAACTGCTTGAGAGAGTCCAGCGCAGAGCCACAAAGATGATGAAGGGAGTGGAACATCTCCCTTATGAGGAAAGGCTGAGGGAGCTGGGTCTCTTTAGCTTGGAGAAGAGGAGACTGAGGGGTGACCTCATTAATGTCTATAAATATGTAAAGGGTGAGTGTCATGAGGATGGAGCCAGGCTCTCCTCAGTGACATCCAATGATAGGACAAGGGGCAATGGGTGTAAGCTGGAACATAGGAGGTTCCACATAAATGTGAGGAAGAATTTCTTCACAGTGAGGGTAACAGAGCACTGGCACAGGCTGCCCAGAGAGGGTGTGGAGTCTCCTTCTCTGGAGACATTCCAAACCCACCTGGACATGTTCCTGTGTGACCTGACCTAGGTGTTCCTGCTCTGGCAGGGGCATTGGACTAGATGATCTTTTGAGGTCCCTTCCAATCCCTGACATTCTGTGATTCTGTGATTCTGTGATCACAGTAGACTCTGCAAAAGCTTGTTAGCAGCAATGCTGGTATAGAGGGAGACCAGCTAAGACTTGTAAGGGTGAGAAGAAAGGAGCAGCATATGTCAACATAGACAACAGTGTATCCCGAGGTGAGTTTTCATACCTGTAGCTCTGGAGGCAGACATGAAGGAGCAGGGTGCTGATCCGGAGATGTTGTTCTTCCAACACAGTCATCTTAGGACAGAGTGAGGCAGATCCTGAAGCAGTCAATTGTCCTTTGTTCTCCATAAGGACAGGATGCATGCACTGACAGTATCAGAGGCCCCGCATCCTCAGCTACCCTGCCCAGGTAAAGTCTGTAAGCATTTCCTGTAAGTAAGTCATAAGGAGGCTCACACATCTGTTCACAAGGGCATGTAGCAATAGGATGAGGGGTAATGGCTTTAAACTAGAAAAGGCTAGATTTAGGTTAGATGTAAGGCAAAAGTTTTTCAGTAGGAGGGTGGTGGATCACTGGAACAGGTTGCCCAGGGAGATAGTGGAGGCCCCATCCCTGCAGACATTCAAGGTCAGGCTTGATGGGGCTCTGAGCAACCTGATCTAGTAAAGATGTCCCTGCTCACTGCAGGGGGGTTGGACCAGATGACCCTTGAGGGTCCCTTCCAACCCAACACATTCTATGATTCTACGATCTCTGCAGATATCCTCAAGAAAGAATGCATGTGAAGAGCAGCTCTCAGAGACACTCACAGGTTTTGCACAGCTTCTAGAAAGACTGTTCCCTGAAGGGAGAAAAAACAAACCCATAAACTACAGCAAAAAGTTTAACCTTAGAGAACTCTCCCTGAGCCAAGAACAGGAAGAAAACTACAACACAGGTTGAACATCACACCCTGCTAAGACAGGATGGGGTAAGCACATGCCGATGGGCTGGTCCTGCTGACGTGAAGTGACCACTAGGATGAAATTATGGGTTTGGCATATGGATGGGCTCAGGAAGATGCTGGGGCTCGAGCGTTCAGGTTTGAGTTTCCCCAAGACAAAGACACAAAAGGAATGCAGGATTAGGTGGTAGGTGAGACATCGTTGCCTTTACCTCCATGGTGCTGGTGTGCAATCAGTGCTGCAGGAAGCCAATCAGGAGAGCTGCAAACCCTGGGCAGCCTCTAGGCACTCTGCAAACCTCCACTAACAACACCTCCCAACACGGCTGTAAGGCAACCATATGAATTAACCCCCATTTCCACACCTCTAGTTGCCAAGAGAAACGCTTTTCATAATCATACCAGTTGTGAAGTACACAGCTGCTCAATTTTACTTGCTCTTTTAACATTAAAGAAAACAGAATACGGGTAGGGAGATTTCCTCACGCACAACAAAGCAGGCTGGAAATTTGTGACTGAATACCAAGGGGATTTGCAATCCAGCTTTGAACTGTGCAACAAGGAGCCACTGGTGACAATTGTGTGCTCGCTATTTTTAGCTGTGCGGTGTGAACGTTGAATCCCTGAGGAACAAGGACAGCAGCAAAAACACCAGTCCCACTGGACTTGCTTTTCAGAGAACTCATCTGGGGCAAAAACAGGACCTTTGGCTTTTACCCCTGCTGTCCAATTTTCTGCAGATTCTCTTCACCAGGTTTTTGATTGTTGCAGGAAATAAATAAATAGAATTGCAGAAATCAGTGCTTCTAAGGAGAGATGGATAAATATATATGAATGTGTGCAAATCTGTCTTTACACACACAGATATGCATAAATATTTCAGGGTCCAGATTTAATCAGAGTGCACTTATTTTTCATGGTTAACGACTTTGAGGTTTAATGATTTTGCATCTGTGCAATGAGATCAGGGAAGTGGTCAGGGAAGGCAACCTTAGATAACGCACCGAGTAGCTCAGAACTGATAAGGTTTGTCCTATCCTTATCAGGCTGGGGGAAAGGAGTGGGAATTTTTTGCTGCACGGTTTCTGAAATGCTGCCTGTGCAACCTCATCACACGCCAATGCCACACTCTCGGTTGCAGAAGCAGGCATAAGTCTGCATCGCCTTTCCTCCACTGCAGCGTTGAGCCAGAGGTGTTTGGCCTCCCTGAGGTTTCTCGGAGGTGGGCAGTTTAGAAGAGGGTGTACAAGTCCTGGTGCTCACTGTTTGCAGTAGGCAAGCCTGGTTTGGGGCTATAAGGCCTGAGAGTGGAAGATGCTGTTCAGAGGATGATCATCTGCAGCACAGGGGGTGACTCGGAGCGTTTCCATCCTTTACTGACTGCGCCGATGGCTCAGTCTCGTCTCCTCAGCCAGTACTGCAGGGCAGCCAGTGTGAACACCCTCTCTTCTGTACCATTAGCAGATAGTAATACCACAAACCTTACACGTGTGCCAAGCTCCTCTTCTGCAAAATGTTAATTTCTACGTGTTCTGCAGGGATCATCTGGTTTTAATATCTGGTGTGTGAAAGGACAACATTTACCTACTGGATCTACAGCAGAAGTCAGCTAAGAGGGAAATGTTGTGCACACAGGCACAACCAGAGATTTAGGAGGAAAAAAAGGGGCCAGAGGCAAGGCTGTGGCTCATGTCAATGTGTAAGAGCTACCAGGGGAATGTTTCAGGGTTTTATCTCTGTTGGGATGGCCAGGACTGATATCAGATTGTTGCATCTCCAGTCTGGAAGAACATCCCCAGCATAGGGCTGTTTCTCTACTGCTCCACCAGCATTAAATAAGCTGGCAAGAGCTCCAGCAACATCCATGTGCAACATTCACAGTGCTAGTGTTAAATGAACCCAAAAGTGCAAATTTTGCAAAGTTATATTGAGGTGTTGAAATGAGGTTGGAAAAAACCCACAAGTAGGGAACTGCAGCATACCCACACGCCTCTCTTCCTCTGAGTACCACGCCTGTTACCAGTGGCTGAGTCTAACTAGGTCCTCTTCCCACAGTTCGACATGCAGAGGATAACACTGGAAGAGCTGAAACACATCCTCTACCACGCCTTCCGGGACCACCTAACGATGAAGGACATCGAGAACATCATTATCAATGAAGAGGAAAGTTTAAATGAAAACTCTGGCAACTGCCAAACAGAGTTTGAAGGTGAGAGAGAAAATTTCTGGGTTTCTGTACAATTATTCTCTTTCTGCTTTGTCTGTAAAACTCACTCTTATCCATGACATGCAATAGGCAAGGATGCATGGAGTTTATAGCATAGAGTTATTTTAGAGTAAGTAGCAATGATACACACTTAGAGAGCTCAAGACCTGCCATTGGCCACCTTCCCTGTGGTCTAAGCAAAGCTGATCCTGTTTCAGGCAGGAGGTTGAACTAGTGGGTGCTTTGCCTTGTGGTCGTCCTTCCTCTGATGGGATTCAGGAAGGGGGATGTGCAACCCATGCTAAGGTGAGTGAATTTCCCTACAGAAGTATGCATCTCTGTCAGCCCATCATTACTTTATTGGCACTGGGTCCTGCAAGCTGTTTGGGCTCCATCAGTTTTCTGTTGTCTTTCCATAAACAGAAAAGATCTTCTGCTCTGGGCTCCCAGGGAGCAGCTGGGGAGAGTCCTCTCTCTGCATTGTAACACCAGCAACAAGCAGAAATGGTGCAGCTGCACCCCACTGCCCTATGCACCTCTTGTTCGGTGCTGTTGGGACCACTGGATATGCTACACAGGTAAACCCTGGGACAGCTCACCTCAACACTCCTGAGAGCATCTGCAAGATCCAAGTCTGAGCAACCTGCAGAGTTCCCTAGAGAAACGGGAACATTCGCTTCGGCAGCGGTTGCTCGACACAGCATCCTCTCAGCAGTGCCACAAGATCACTGAGTGATCAGCAACCAGGATCAGACACAGCCTCAACTCTTACAGTGGATTTTGCACTTTGAACTGAGCTAACGCTGGCATGACCATTCCCCATTTTAAGCCACCTTGGGAGAAGGATTTTCTTGGCCAGAGGAACTTGTGCTACTCCAAAGCATTGCTGGTTGGAACAACTAAACAGATTTAAATCATGTCAAATGCAAAAAAGTCCAGGGAGATACCTACAGAGAACCTCAGGGTTTGTGCATATCACCCTGGGACAGCTAAAGTGCTTTCCCACCCACAGCAATGACACTTTATATAGGACGTTTTGGGGAAAATTCTGATACTCTGAGGGGTCAAATAGCCTCTAAAAGGGCATCATGGAGAGACCCCGAAGCATCTTTAAAGCAAAGGATAAACACATTAGTGCAATGCTTAGCCTGGCTAATTAATGGCATTCAGCAGCTCTATCCAGCACACTCACCCTCTGCTACATACTGCAGAAAAGATGTAGAAGAGCACAGTTGAATTTTAAAAAGCTGCAGGAGGGAGGCAAGCAGCAACGCTCTTCAAATCAAGCCAAGCAACACTTTTTTTTGTTCCTCCTGAAGAGCAGCAGGGAGGAAGAGATGCTTACTTACATGAATGGAGTTGTTAGTCCCCACTGACCCGCCGACTCAGTGGAGACGTGCGCCAGCTGTCACCACGGTGAGAGGCACGCAGGCTTCTGTCAGCCTCAGTACTCGGGTGAATTACCCCAGCAGCAAAAAAAAATGGGTCCGAAAACCTAAATGCTCAGCGCCTCATTTTGGAAGTCCCAGCTTCCAAAAGTACAGCGAGAACAGGTTTTCTCGTGGGATGTTGGCATTGCTGGTGC
This sequence comes from Podargus strigoides, assembly GCA_028020825.1. Taxonomy (NCBI): domain Eukaryota; kingdom Metazoa; phylum Chordata; class Aves; order Caprimulgiformes; family Podargidae; genus Podargus; species Podargus strigoides. The sequence continues at coordinate 1,877,965 of CM051640.1, forward strand.
TAGGCAGAACCTAGAAGGAAAACAGACCCTTTTTTAGACATTGTTAGAAATACACACACACACTAATCCACCAGAGAATAAAGATCAACTGAACACTGCCAACAAAATGCAGAGTTTTGCTCCAGGTCCCAGAAGAAGAGGATGGTTCTGGTCCATGGCAGCTCTGACATGAGCATTTCTCCCAGGAAAGGCAGGCTGAGAGCAGGTTGTGTCCTTGCAGCTCTCCAGGCCGGACACACCATTACCTGAATGACCCACCTGTGCCCTCGGTGTTCCCATTTCCCAAACACTAAGATCCCTGCAGGGCTCAGAAGCAGAAATTATAAAACGTTATGGCATGGATCAGCATCACTGTGGGAGAGCTGTTATGAAGGTTGGACAGCATCTCAGTCTAGCTTTAAATCGTTGTACAGAAGTGTCTCCATGTAAGTCAGTCAGCCTTTATGCACTTTTTAATTAGTGGAGCGAAGGAGATGCTTTTTGGGTGTAATCCCTTTAGCTTAATTTAGGTGCTACCTTGGGATGAGATTAATTGCACCTTAAAAAACACCTATTTCTTTCAACTGTGAAGACAGCCTAAAGGGACTAGCTCAGAGCCTCACATCTATTTTTAATGTACATTTCATCCACCCCATTGAAGTGCCCTTAATTATGGGTAGGAACGAAGCCAAGATGAGCCCTGATGGTTTTCACTAAGCTTTGGCAATGGCTCCTAAGGGAAGAAACACAGCAGATACTTTCAGTAATACCTTGCTGCAATGGGGGATCTCCACTCACTGTCGCCTCTGGGTATGTTCTTGCCATGAAACAGAAGCCCCCAAACCCTTCTCCGTCCTGTGGACAGAGATGTTCCCCCTTCTCCACACCTGGGGTTAGCTGGCTCAGCCCCACTGGGTGCCAAACAGCCTTGTACACGTAACATCACTATCGGTACAAACACATGTAAATTCCTGTCATTCTCACAATTTTGCCATCTTGGCTTCCTGTCATAATAACTGTCCTTTACGACTGTGTAATACTCTTCCTGTATCAACATGGACACTATACCTTATCTCTCTCTCCCACACTCATACACACACACAGCCACACACACGCTTTAACCCAAATGCAATATTCATATTACGGTCAGGGACAAGTCCAGGATTTTCCTCAGTTCACTCTGATCGTTAGAGTCATTTGCAAGACGTCAGATCTAGGCTTACATTACAACATTCCCTCCTACGCTTTTCTAGGGGTTTTCATTTGCCTTCTTGATGAAGAGCAAAGCAAGGAAAATGCCCAGTACAGGCAGCCCACACCAGCCTTGCCAGTAAAAAATACAAGCAGAAGGGAGGCACAGTTATGTCTTCAGCCTTTCTCTCAATTTGTATTAATGCTTAGGGCAGGAGAACGAAGTTGAGAGCCAAGAAGAGTGTATGTTTTTATGAGAAGAGACACAAGACAAGGACAACTGTTTGCAGCGACATTGTACGACCAAAAATTTATAGTACAAAAATCATTTGTCTGGCAGTTCCCTTTATCCAAACACTCATGACATTAAGCTCGTGGCAAACAAGAGTGCTGGCTGATTACAGTGACCCGTGCTGTCTGCCACGGGTATTTCATCCCCAGCCCTGACACTCAAATTAAGTGGATGTGCAAGAGCTGCCACAGCTCCCCTCCCTGCTCCCCCCAGACAGGCACTAGGAGCATCTGCTCTGCGACTGAGGGCTTGGGAATGAAAAACTGACCTCTTAAAATGAAAATAACTCCAGCCAGCCAGAGAAAGCAAATATCACTCACCTTTGGCAGGGTTATGACAGAAGCCACTATAAATATACTGTAGCTGTTCATGTTAGCAAGCCTTTTTCTGCAAAGGAGAAGGCTCTCAGTGCTTACTGTAACCATCTCAAACCCTCTGTGGGCATCATAACCAGCCCAGCAGCCACAGCCAGTGGACTAATGCACCCAGAAAAAGGCTGGACCCAGTCACCCCATGTCCTGGTGGAGAGGTTATAGTGATAGTAGCTCTGTTCCTGCCACAAGTGACACCATGGTGAATCCTCCTCACCAGCCTGTCCTCTGCATGTTGAGAAGATGAAGAATGACCCAGTCTGAACTTGCCTTTGCTTCTTGGGATCTCATTACATTGGGAAACCTGTGGGTTGCTCTCCCCACTAAAAAGAGGTCAGAACATCTCTGGAGGAGTTTTAGGCTCTGACCATGTTCAAGGAACCAGTTCCATCCAGATCCCGGCATGTCCCACATGTATTAAAAACTCCTGTTGGCAACCAAATGCAAAACTGATCAAGCATCCAGCCCTGCAACAACGCCAGCTGTGGAAACCAGCTGCCATGCTCAAAGGATCTATGAATCTGGAGAAAGGAGAAAAGTGAGGCCAAAACCTCACCAGTTAGCAAGGGGTACAAATGGGTATTCATATTTAAGAGGGCAACTCATGGCTCAGCACATCGTTGTGTTCACAGTGAAGAAATTCCGTGATTTCAGCTGCTTTGTCTCCCTGTGGATTACAAGGGCGTAGAGGGACTGCAATGCTCATCTTCTTGCTGGAGTAATTCCTGCGGAGCCCCAACCAATAGCAAGAGGGTCTCTCTGGATCAGCAGGAACTCTACAGATCAGCACAGACATTTCCTTTTACTTCTGGTGTTATTTGGTAGGTTATTTGGCTATTTGGTGTACCCTCAGTCAGTAAAGAACAAGAACAATGACTTACCTGGATCCTGCTGCCTTAAAGTTCTATTTTTACTTAATGATATAACAGAAGACTGAACAAAGTGTTCAATTCAGGAACACTTCCACAAGAAACACTGAACATGATTTACTCTTTTCCTTTGAATAAGAGAGTTGCCATCACAGAATCACACAGAATGACAGAATGCTAGGGATTGGAAGGGACCTCAAAAGATCATCTAGTCCAACCCCCTGCCAGAGCAGGAAAATCCTTGGCCTGTCTTCGACTGCTGGTCCCAGACACTGTAACCAGCTCCAGAGCCCCACGCTGAACGGCAGTGCTGACTGTGATGGCTTGTGTCACTGTTTGTCTGCTGGCTGGGAGTGTTCTCAAAGTACAGAAATAATAGAAAAATAAATAAAGAAATAACTAGAGCTGTGATTTAACAAGCTTTTCAAAGTGCTGAGGCATCATGCACGAAACCAAGGAACCACAGCATTGATTCTGTGTGCATTATAAAAACAAGCGAAGGATTCAAGGAGTCGAGCAGTGCAAGCAGAAAGCAAATCGTTTAGGAGAGCTGCCATAGGGGGGGTTTCATTCTCTGCACAGAATGCAGCAAGTCCCTCCGAGCACTGGTAGCACAGCCTTTCCCTGCCCTGGTCTGACTCAAAGTGCTGCCTAACGAGGGCTTCTTGTGCCTCTGGCACTGAGCTGGTGCTGGGGGACCACGGGAGCTGGGATTGGGGCAGAGGCACTGCTAGATCCTGCCAGAGGAGGTGAGGGGGGATGGAACAAGTGTTCAAAATGCAGCGCCCAGTGCTTCCCCCTCTCTGTGCAAGGAGGTTCAAGCCTGGGTCAGAACAAGGGTTTTTTCTGCATGTTCTAAAATCACCCTCCTGAACTTTTCCAAATAAGGGCACTCAGAGCTTTTTCCTAGTTGCATTTTAGTTTTATTGTCATGTTGAGCTTCTTGTGAACCATCTGAAAGTCTCCCAACATCACAAGTATGAGCACCTGTGAGAAAAGGCAGTAGGTACATCCCTCCACAGGCCAAAGCAAGACCATGCATTACTGCCCATAGCAGCAGGGCGGAATTATCCATCCCGTGCATGAGGCTTTCTGTGATTATCTTGGGGGACCTTCAGAGGCTTATCAAACAGATTAATCTTCACAGTACCTCAATATCACATATTGTTGGTATTCGTAGGCTAAGACAGAGACATGAACTGTCTTTAGCAAGTCACAGCATGAATCCTCACTGATGAACTTGAAAAAAAAAAAAATAAGTCAAACACTAAAAAACCCAACTCTGCCTGCATTTTAACTGCCACAAATTACTCTCACCTCTTTTGACAATTATTCTGTGAGCATTCTGTTGAAAAGGTTCTGGTAAGTCTGATTTTGCTTAGGCACAGAAAGACTGAGGACAGTTTGGACAAATGGCTGACGTGCTGTGCATACTCCTGGGAACTATCACAGTGGGTTTTTAGGTGTTGTTGGGGAGCATATCTTGAATCTCTGCTGATTCCCACTTGACCTGAAAGAGTCTAAGGGATTCACAGAAGACCATTATTTCCAATTAAAGAACTTTTAGAGAGAACTGCATAAGGAGCTTAGAAGAAATACACAGATAAACCAAAACACACGTACAGGAATTTGAAGGGTTTAAAAACCAAGAAAAGAGAGAAAGGACTTCCTGTAGTGTGAGAGGGTGGTCTATTAGGGAAGTTGGTTTGGAAGCAACAAAAGGTAAGGTGGATTATTTGTAAATGTCCCAGCAGGGAGGGGTAAGACTTGGCCAGCATGGGGGATCTCTGAAGTGTGGGCTAGAGGGTTATGCCAAGGTAATAATCAGAGGCAAAGGAGGATTTCTGAGCTCAGCTGATCCTGGTGGAAAGCAAAAACATTCCTTTAGTCAAGCATCTCTCCTTTCCCATGTCTTCCCTGCAGTGCACGCCCAGAAGCAGAACAGACAGACCTGTGTACGGAAGAGCCTTATCTGCGCATTTGCCATGGCCTTTATTATAAGCGTGATGCTGATCGCAGCCAATCAGATCCTGCGGAGCGGCATGGAGTAGCCTCTCGCCATGACACTGTGAACCCAACTGACCATGCATGCGCATGCCACCGGGTGAGCTTCCCCGAACCGACTCTCACAGGCAAAGAGACCGAGGCGGGCAGACAAAGCACTGTTCGACCAGGAGCCTGAGGCCAGCAGCATAATGTGTCTTGTGAATCAACTACATCCTTTTGGCAGGGACATAAAAGGGCTGTCTTAATGCTTTAAAGGTTTTGTTTCCTAATGCAATAATTAAAAAAAAAAAAAACCTACAGGAGTCCCGAATTACTGCTTCGAAACAGCAATGGTAACTTGGAAGAAAATTTCCTCCAGCAGCCTGTTTGGCAGGTTTAAGAGGTGCAGCCTCGTGACTTATTGCAGCAGGGCTGTGTTTTAACCGAGGGGCCGACTGACTATTCCGCGTAGCTCTCCGCTGGGCCCGCCTTCCCAGGAAGTTGATCGTAGCATTGCCACAAGCAAGTCCTGTTTGTTTGATTTCATGTACTCCAGCTTCAATTTGTTTTTCCCTGATGACCATGCCTTTGAGTTTACGGCATCAGAGGGGAGCTAGAGCATCCTTGTACAGTATTTTCAGAGTAAAAAAAAAAAAAAAAGAGAATTTGCCAGCATCATACAAAATTTCTATTTTTGCTTCATAAACGCTGCCTTTGACACAAGACTGTGGGGTAGCATGAGTCCGTTTGCCATTTTTTTCCAACTATGAATCAGGGCTTGAGAAGCATCACCCATTTTTCACACATGGGCATTCCTGAGATTTTTGCACAGTCTTCCAACCGACTCTGCAATCACCAGCGCCAGTTAAAACTCCCTCTCTTTGGTCCCGTCTGCTTATTCAACAGCATTTGCTTTCCAGCAGTTTTGCCTTTCTTCTATAGTGGTCTTCAATAACCTTATCTGAAATGAAAATAATGAGGAGAGCTCAGAAAGAGCTTTCCCCTCTCCTTGCCTGCCCAATTTGTATTTCATTTCATGTGCCCTGGTTGTAATCTACAGTGAAATCGCTGTGTCAGACCCCTTCTCATGGGAGAGGTTATATGGTTTTGTTTATACAGCCGTGTGTGGTTTTGGCCAGCCAGCTGCTCCAGTCCCTCCCAGAAGCTGTCCCACCACCATCATCCCATGGGCAGGCTCCAAAGAGGGTAAGCTGAAAACCAGACTGCGGCAAGAGAAGAAGGAATCAAACCAGAGCGTACCGCCATATGTTACGTAGTGTGTCAGACTTTCAGATCCTGCAAGTGTTAGTTATTTTTCCTGGAATAGATTTTAAAGAGCAGCAAGGAGAAGATGCAGTGATGCAGACTAGAGACACAACACGTCCCGCAGAAAGCGCAAGGGCCGGGCGAGCCTGGAGCCAGGAGTACACCGGAAAATGTTTTTCGTTCTAAACTTGACACAAATTCTTGCATTTACCTTCAGATGAACCTGTGTGTCACCCCGGGAGAGATCTGCTTTCCTTGCCCTGCCTGGAGGGGTTTCCTGACCAGTGCTCACGGTACAGGGAGCACTCCTGGGGAGGTCCGCGGAGGCACCCGGGCCTTAGAATTGTGGTGGCTTCATTCTGCTGGCTGGGCGAGCTCCAGAAGCACCAAGGAACAGTGAGATCTTGCTCCTGTAAATGTAGATGACGCTTTCTTGTGTGATGGGAGGGACAGGATGGCTCCCCAGGGACTGCAAACCACAAGCTTCCCTCATCCCACACAGCAGGCATCAGCTTAAGCCTGGATCCATCCCAAAGACTCGTTTCAGGTCTTTTTTTGATTACAAGCTTGATCTGTAACATTTAACCTGTCTTCTTTAGTAGCCTGATTTTAAAATTTGTTTCTCATTGTTCTGTCTTCCATCACCCCTTCAAACTCATGTCACTGCTATGGATTTTGCCTTTAGGTGTGTGTCTCAGTCGCCCACCTCCACATCGTTGCCGTTTTCCTGCTGCCTCCCCTCCATCACTGAAGACAACAGCCATCTCTTCCAGAGCAGCTGAGTTCTTTTTCTCTGCCTTTCACAAACACACATTTCTGTATTTCTGTGCTGCTGTGACTAATAGAGGTCAACTGCAAAGTATTCTGCACAAAATGGTACATCTTCCAGAAGACAGAGAGATTTACGTTTGCTATAGGGCAGCAGCAGACTTCAAACCAACAGAGGAAAATCTTAGACAAGCTCTGATGGTGGGATTCACACTGCTGGGGAGCCAAGGCATGCTCCCTGCACCCGCTACGCTGGACTTACTGCAGATAACGAGCTTTGAGATCATTTTAAGGGAACTGTCATCCACTTGTTTAGGTCTCAGGGGCATGGGAAAAGCTGTCAGGAGCAGAACAAAAGTCTAAATGTTACTTGCTACTGAGTAATACTTATCAAGACTTTTTTTCCCTGTGACTGTGCTGGAGTGGACATGGGCTGCAGGGGCAGATGGGGATGGAGCAGAGAGGTGGGCACTGACTCATCAGCCCCACTCAGCAACGGCAGAAACATGGGGCAGAATGGTGCCTCTTCGCTGAGCCCAGAAATACAAGCTGAAACACATAGACCAGGCATTTCTCCATGTTCTTCTCACTCATCTTACCTAATAACAGGCAGACTCCAATTATAATAGCTACCTTTTACACGATATGAACTTTTGCATCCCTTCAAGCTTTCTGGAAGGCTCCATAATTTCTACATGCATGTTCCATAAAAGCCTTTGTAAATACAACCATTTTTTCAGTATAATTCCTCACCTTGAGGCTTCATTTGTAAAACCAAACTTATAATTAATATATTGGTAAAAGCCATAGCCTGGTGTCAGTAGAGTTCATTGCAAAACTCCCCACTGATTTTACTGGGTACAGGACTGGGGGGGATTTGGGTTTGCTTTTTCTGTAGGGAACCCAATTTATCCATTATGAATCAGTGTCATCTGTTGTCAGAGGTCTTTTTTCCTTCCTAGAGCAGCCTTTCTCCATCTGAAAGCATCTTGGAGAGATCCCTTCTTTAATCAATCAGGCTCTTCTGGTAGCTAGTGGCAATGCAGGATGGATCAGGCCAAGCCATTTCATCCTTTCCTCTCCCCACAACCTTTCTACTGACACTTTTCATCCTTCCTAGCCAGCAGCATTGGACCTGTGTCTCTTACCTACCTCCCTGGCTCCATTTATGTAACATTCATTTATCTTTTTTTTTTTTTCTTCTACCCAAGAAGTAAAAAAAAGGGGCTTTTTTGTTGCTTTTACAGACAGTAGGTAAAAATAGAGCAGTAAAATTTTGATTGGAACCTGATGGCAAAAGCTTAGGGGGAAGAAAGTAGAAGAATGAAAGAAATAAAAATAAAAAACCCCACATCCCATACTTTAAGAAAAAACCCTACCTATTTAAGTGCTAATTAACATACTTTAAAAAATACCCAGACTGCAGCAGTGCTAGGTAGAGCTGTCAGGAAAAAAAGCACTAAACTTATGCTCTTGCCAGTTACATGAGAATTTAAGTGTCTTTTCAGCACTGCAATTCTGTATGAAAAGGATATTGCTATGGCAACCCTCACTGTTCGTGACATGTGTGCCACCATGTCGGAGCAACACGCAGCAACTGCAGACACTCCTAGCCAAACCAGGGATGGACAACCAGCTCCCAACAGCCCAGGACAGTACTTCAGCAAATTATTAGCAAACTGTGAGCACCCCAAAGACAATCCTATTGGTTTAGCCACCAAAAAAAAGTGTGCACCATTAAATAGACTGACATGCAGGGAAGGCTTCGAGGTGGATGTGATTATTTTAGCTTGAGGGAGGCTTTGGTTTGGGTTAAGAGCAAGTGGAATCAATACAGTGTAGGCACTACTGGACACAAGCTGTCCTCTGTGTGTTGAGGACACTTTGGGCAGGTCCTTCACAGAGGAATCAGTCTCTGATGGGAAGAATTTTGGTTACTGCTCCTGCAAGACACCCAGCTGCATTGCTGGTAACAGTTGACTTTAATTTTAACCATTGGCTTTAACTTCAAAGGCACATCCTGATTTTCAGGCAGTGCAAGGCTTCTGCTCCTGGAGAAGTTAATGAGGGAATGGCAGGCACGTGGCATGCCCAAATATTCCAGAGGCCATGGAGAAGTGAATTCCAGCAAGAGCTGCTTACCCAGCAGGTCCAAAGCCATACTATAAGTCAGTCCCAAAGAAGCTACAGCTGAGGAGTTACTGGGCAGGACAAGCACAGCATGGTGGGGCAGGTAGCCCTGGGGAGCAGGCTTCTGCCCACAACAGGTCCTGCCACCCAAGGACTTCATCAGGGCCTGAACCTTTCGACAAGTCCACCACTGAGAAGCAATTTCTAATCATATGCAATATCAACAGTAACTTGAAGAATTAAACAGGGTGGGCAACTGGGAAAACTTGGCTTTGTTAGGGAGAATTTGCTCCTCTCACTGCTGGAGGTCATAGAGGATAAAAGATGGTTGACAAGGAAATAAGTCATGCTTTTTAATATGTGGTGGGTACCCACAAACATGCCAGTCTGTTAGCAGACACCCTGTCCTGGTGAAGGTGCTGACAGACTCCCCAGGACAAGGGCCACCTGCGAGGAGAAAGGTGGGAAGTGACAGGAGACTGGACTGCCTGCCCCTGCTCCCAGGTGATCTAGAACTGAATATTCAGGCATCATCTGGTGATTTGGAGACATTTCGTGCAGACTGTTCAGCGGTTATTGGGAGCTGACATGTTGAATATGGTGCACTGGTAGGGCTGGACGTTAGTTGCTGTACTTGGGAGACTTGCAGCAATTTTGTAAAACAAAATATATGTACATATATATCCACCTCTTTAAGCTGAGGCCAAGTAAATGGGGATTTTTGGTCTTTCTCACATAGGAAATAGGATAGCAAGCAAGGGAATCAATAAAAGGTAGAAAGCATTGCCAAGGATGCTACTCTGGATGGCTGAAATCCATTTGACAGATTTAAATGGGCAAGTACCTGGCAAACACTTTTTTCCGTGGAAAGCATAGGAATATTCTTTCACAAAAAAAACCCACTCTGCATCTTCCTGCCTGCTACAGAAGACCAAAATATCTGCTGGGACACCCAAAGGACTGTGATGGCCATCCAAGGCCCTGTGCTGGCTCTGCTCAAGATGACACACTGCTTCAGAAAGTGCCTGGTACAAAGAGACTCTCAGCTTTTTCCACAGAAGACTCTCCCCCATCGTCATGTGCACGGGGCAAGTAGCACTGCAAAGGTCTGTCATTGCACAAAAGCAGGAGGTGCACAGTCCCAAGTCAGACTTAGATCTGCAAGGAGGGAAGCAGTAGGAGGAATACATTAAGATCACTAAGAATGAAGTTCCCTATTTTATCCACCCGTGTAATAAATTATTTAGTTTCTGCTTTATGGATGACTATTTGAAAGAAGAAAAACCAACTCTTCTAAAATGAGAATCTGATGAAGTAGCTTTTTTCTTGGCTCTGAATCATGCTTACATTCCAAAGATGAAGATGTACAGAACTTGCTGGTTTTCAATCTATTATTTTACTGTACTGTGTTCTGACAGTGCAATTACATTTCTCTGGCATCACTTAAAACCTATTACTTTCTAAGGAATTTAATACAGAAAAAGAAAAGTCTCACAACATTTTCATCTCTATATACTGTCAATTGTTATCAGGACCAGATCTTGTTTTTCCCCAGTTCAAGTAGGATGTTTTAGGCAGCTCTAGGAACTGTAGAAGCTTCACCAAGAGCAGGATGGACAAAGAAACTGACAACCACATTTTCATTGGAAGAGTACTCCACCCCTACCTCTCCAGCAGCAAAAGTCTGAGATGCCTCAATTTGTAATCTTCACTAGGAAAGAATTTCAGCCCCAGAAGTGAGGAGGGAGAAAGGAAAAAAAGCAAATCCTCTGGATTTAAATATCAGTACTTGACAATTTGATGATGAAAACACCTTAGGGCTTGTTTTTTATTTTCTGTTAGGACAGACCAAAATACTTAGTAGCCTTGAAGAGCATTACTAAATGAAATTGCCATTTTCCAACCAATTATTTTCTACAGCTGCTCATGGCCAGTCTTTGCCATCATCATGAATAAACAGCTTCAAACTCTGCTATTTTTTACACTTCAGGTGAGATCCATCATCCGACTTCCCTTTGTCAGCTGGTCTTTATTCATTGCCCAACAAGTAGACATTTGACCATCCCATTTGAAGCTGTTGAGCTTCCTCGAGTAGCTAGCCCTCTGGCCTTGCCAGCACTCAGGCATCTTCTCTCTGTTCTGAGCAGTCCCACTAAACTCAAACCATACAGCCGATGTATTTGCAGCATCAGGTCCCTGGGATTGCCATTTGACATTGTTCTTCAAACACACACCTCTATACTCATTGCACCAACCCAAGGACAGTTTTACATTTCCTACCATCTCTTTCAGAGGAGTCAAATTTCCTTCAGCTTCATGCAGCAGCTCCTGTTCTCTCAGATTTTAATTGGGGTGGGGAGTGGAAGAGAGATGAAGTTCCTCTCAGATCCAGGGGAAATGAGAAGTAACTCATTAGAGTTAATTGGTTTAAACTGGAATAAGCCCAGAATCCAGCGTGTTGCCATTTAATCCATACTAGGATCTAAGTAATCAATGCCTCCTGATTCATCTGATACATGCATCTCCTTTTTGTCATCATTTCATACCTCTCTGTTTTCAAGCCATTTGCCATTCATTATTAAAAACTTACCATTTTTTGCTTGTTAACAAAAGATATGGCATTTTAATTAAAGACAACAACTCACAAAGTCAGCAGCATAATGGTAAAAAAAAAAAAAAAAACAACAAAAAAACCACCTTTGTACAAAATACTGTAAATATTAATATAAATTAACTTGGCATGCAACTTAAATAGATCCTATGTTATTGCAAGTTACCCAAGTGTATAAAGATGTGTATAAAGGAAAAATGAATGCCATATGTATCAGCTGTTTCCTCTAACCAAACACTACTGTAAATATATAATCTGTATAAAAAGATTTTAATTTTACCATTATTTATGCAATAGAAATAAAGGGTTTTTTCTTTTGATGAGGGATGAAGTTTCTTTTTTCCTCATTTTGAAGCAGTCATTGATATTTATTCATGCCCAAGTACAAGAGCAAAAGCTAGATTTGCATAAAATATTAGGACCGAGACCTTTTTTCCATCTGAGGGATACATGAACATTTGGGGGTTTTATTTTGCTTTGAAAATAGATTTACATATTTTAAAGCCTGTTACTACAGAAAGAGCTCCTGGCTGAATAGATGCCTTGGCTGTTCAGAGCCAGGATCAATGCTTCAAGAGCGACACAGATGCGCAGGACTCGTTAACATGCTGAAGAGAGTAACTGAACTTCTCTGGAGGTGGAAGTCAAAGCCACAAGCGGTGTGGTTGGTGGGCACCACACACAGATCTCAAAGAGAAAGATCAGACCATGCCCTAAGCTCTTTTATGGCACTTGCTTAAAAACTCAAAACCCCTTTTCTTATACCTACCAGAGAGTCAGAGCCTGTTTCTCTGAGCTCAGATGGGCTTGGGTCCAGTGTGTTGCTGCTGGGAAGAGCACATTGACCACAGGTTTTAATCCTGTCTCTTCTTCTGCCAAGCCTCCATAACATGAGAGCTGCTCTGTGAGGCTCAACTACAGTCGTGTGTCCTGAAGAGCAGCTGCTCCCTTAGCAAACCCAACTGTCTTCATTTCACTGTAGACCATTTTCCACAGCTATCAGTCCACCATCTCCTGCAAGCTGTTTGGCTGGAGAAGATGAAGATGAGATTAATGATAATGGTTGTCCCCAGAATTGCTTGTAGTGGTGCCTAAATTAAAGCTTAAAAAGAAACAGCTGATGTCGACAAGTCACCTTCACCCAGGTGGACCCAAGTCACAATGGCAGGACTGCTGGGACAACCAGTGCAAACCTATAGCTTCCACCATGGCCATAGGTAGACTATCATCTTTACCTTGTGCTTGGAAAGGAGCTGTGACACTTTCCCTAGACCTGACAATTTTTGCAAAACAGCATTTCTGTTTCCTTCATTTAAACTCTGAAAAAATGAGTGGTTTTCCCCAGACAACGGTACATATCACACTCCATTTCATGGGCTCACATTACTTATTAATTGCAACCATTTGGACAACAGCCTGGTGGCTCAGATACTGTTCTTTATTCCTGGAACCATCACAACTTTCGTTATGAGCAATTGTCTATGCATGGGTTACCACTGAAAATCAAGCGGTGCAGGAAACTTGTGTTTACAAAATTTGTGATCTAATAGTTTAAAAAAAGATACTGTAGACTCTAGTTGACCTCTTACATTATGTAACTGGAGAGTGTTTTAATGAATGGCTTAGGAATGAACCTGAATTCACTACAGGAATGATTCAAATGTATTGTAGGAATTCCTATATATTTATCATAGGAAAAGAAGAGTAATCAAAGAAATTCCTTGCTGGAAGGAGAAACCTACATCACACAGCACTCCTTTGAAAGCAGTGTTCTCATGCAGATCATAGCATTCCATTTCCTCAATGAAACCAGAAGTTTGTACATTGTATTTCAGCCACCAGAACCATTCAGAAGTTGAAATTCTAGTTGCTAGTACACATTCTCTTCCCATCAGCCCTCAGCGAGGATGAGCACCATGCTGGGCAGGTTAGTGTGATGCCACTGGGAAATCCTCACTGACTGCAGGGACAAAACAAACTTTAAAAGAGAAAAACACAACACATTTGGACTGAGACCACTGTATCCCATCATACAGAGTCCATGAACCCAACCACTGCTCCAGCTCTACCAAAGCCTGTTTAGCTCTCGTGCTATTTTAATGCTCTCCACTCTACAGAGACGTCCTTCGGCTGCACCCCAGTGGAAGGTTCTGGGTGCCTGCTGCTGTGGGAATGGGCACTGGCAATGGGCAGGAACAACCACGCAGGTCTAATCCAGCTCCTGGGGAGTCTGTGGAAACATTCCCAGACTTAGTGGGATTTGGATTAGGTCATCATACAGCACAGTATTTCACACCCTGGCTCTTTGCTTTGTTTAAATGGAGTGTGGCCAAGGCCTCAGATTTTATTACTGAAATACAAATACTGAAGAAATAAGGCTTTCCTCACTCTGAATGAAATTCAGGCATGGCCCCATGTAAAACCTCTCGCCATCAGTGGGCTCCTCAAGCTCAAAACTCCCAGCAGATAGTGTCTTTGGTTAGACACAATCCTCTCCTCCAGGTAGGTACACTCTGCCCATGACCCTGCAGGCTGGTTTGGCTGCTGTGATCTCACCCACTCTCATGCACTCCTTCCTCGTTAACATCTATAGAAAGTGTTTGCTAATGCAAATCCAGAGGCAGTAATTTATTTGGTACAAGCTAGTTAATCCTGGCAAGGTTTTCCTGTGTAAGTATAGACTAATATCATCTTGTTTTAATTGCTTCTTTAAGAGTTTTTCAAAAATCAAAAACATTTTAATTAAAAAATTCACTAAGAGTATCTTCCAGATCTTCTCCCATTTTTTCTTCTTCTCACCAAAATTATCAGCACATTTGTTAAGTTCTAAAGAAAGTAATTACAGCAGATGTTGATCGCTGCTGCTAGCATTGAGTTTGCTGAATGCTACACATCAGTCTCCCAACTTCCACTTTTTTTCAACTTTCTGAAACAGAAATTTCCATTCTTTGTCTTTTCCCAGAAAGAAGGCTGTCTACACAGGAGCTGGGATGCTTTCACGACAAATAGGGGAAATTTGGGGGGGGAGAAGGGGGAGGAAAGGAGGAGATAGATACAGTTAAGGAACTGCTAGGGATACAAAGATTTGGGCAAGGAACAGCAAGGAATGCCTGAAAGCCATTTCATTTTATGTATAATACCATTTGTAATGAAAAAAAGCTCCTTCTCCACCATCACCTCCCCAAAAGGCGAGTTCATGAATCCAATAGAAGTGCCACCAGCACGTGCAATGTTACAACAGTGTGGATGTAACAGACTAAAGATGTCAAGTGCACGCCTGAAAAGCTGTAATAAATGTCTTTCAACCTCAATTTCTGTCTAGATTTCCAGTTGCCCATAATAACCTGGCTTTAGAATAAGCTGTCAAAAATAGTTCACCATATAATGACAGAAAGCTAAGATAATCACAGGACAACCATACATGTCACTACAGACAAAAAAATCAATGCAACAACGTGAGCACAGGGTCAGCAACCTGTAGCATGGTGCCAATGGTGCAGGCAAGCAAATTTTCAGTGTCTTGTGACTGCTCAGAGACAGGGCTGAAAAACTATTCAAGGAGCAGTGCCTCCCACTTCTGCTTTGGGCAAGAAAAACAGCATTCAGCAGTGCTCCCTTAAATGCTTGCTGATGGTGGAGTGCCTCTAGGACTGAGCTAAAATTACAAACACAGACAGAGAAAGCCCTGGAAGAGGATCATCTGAAGCTGTTTAAAGGCTCCAGCTTTTCTTTCTCTACATCACCAGTTAGTCTCACAAAAAAAAATCAGGTCTCTGCCTTCAGCTCATCAGTTTTCAGCCTCTGTCCTTCTGAAGTCATCAAGTCTAATCCTCCAGAAAGGTCCTGCTCCACTGCAGATGCCAGAGAAATCCCCTGCGGGCATACAGACACGCCCCACATGGCCAGTTTCGGCACGTCAAAGTTCATCACATCTTAGAGAGCAGAAGCTATTTTCTGCAGTGCTGAATGTCATGCACACAAATCCTAGGGCAAAACCATGACTACTGCAAAAATCTGGCATTACGGGTCTCGTGCAGGCAGGTTCACTCACCTGTAGTGAGTGGTGAGGCAGGCAAGGCTCAGCCAGCATCTTCACTCCCAGTACAGCCACGGGACAGAGCAGGGCTCTCAGGCATCTCGGTCCCAAGAACGTGACTGTGAGCATGGGTGCCTCTGAGCTATTTCCAGATCCAACAAGTTCCAGCCTGCAGAGAGTTTCACAGAAAGCATTAAAATCTCCTGAAGTGAAGGATTTCAAATGGAGGAGTTGAGAGATCCCAGTGCCAGCAGTACGAACAGTACCGCTATAATAAGGGTAATCACTGCATGTTATATGGAAAAACCTCTCAAGTGATTGCTGTTTGCAGAGGCTGATTAAATATAAATTAAACTAATCTGCATGTTCAGCAAGGTATGTGAATTGAATAGCAAGAGCATCCTTCCCATTGGCTGCACGGAGCGTTTAGGGAGCTCATCCCGTGGCCCGGCACGTCCACACACATACGCTGCTCCACACCTTCTGGAGTGGCACCAGCAACCTTGGCACCTGCATATTATTGAAATTAAAAGAACCATGTTCACTTACATAGAGATGATTTCAGAGTATGAACAAGCAATTCATTAGCCTCAAGTTTTTTGTGGGGGAAGAATGCAGTTCCATGTATTGCCTCTGCCATATTACCAGTTACCACTGCTCATCTGCATTTTATTTGACTTCTCTAAGTGCCTCTCCATCTTGTGTGCCAGGGAGAAGAAGAGGAGAGGAGAGGGAAAGAATATTTCAGTTGGAAAGGACCTACCATGATCATCCAGTCCAACTGTCTGACCACTTCAGGGCTGACCAAGTTAAAGCATGTTATTACGGCCTCTTAAACTCTGACAAACTTGGGGCATTGACCACCTCGCTAGGAAGCCTGTTCTCATGCTTGACCACCCTCTCAGTAAAGAAATGCTTCCTCAGGTTCCTAGCAATGCATTGAGTGCTCCATGAGCCCTTGCCACTAAGTAACCAGACAAACCATAAGTAATGAAGGGGATGATTCTGCATCACCAAGCAGACTATGAAGAAGCCTTTATCTTCTCCCCCGTTGTACAAGGGGGAGAGAGCTCTATTTCTGAATTGGAACTATCATTCAGAGACCCCAGAACTGGCACCATCTCCAGCTTACAGTCTGTGGCCGGGAAGCAGCATGGATCTCCCTGGTACAGGATGAATGGGGCTAACTCTGAGCATCCTGCATGTGGGAGGTGTTTGGAAAACCTGTGGATTTCTCCTGCTTCCATCAAGATGTTTTTGTTGACCCTGGGCTGAAGGTAAGACTCGCTAAGTGAAACCAAGGGATAATTGGTTTCTGGAATTATACGGTCAGAAATAGCAATCACACACCCTGAGACAGGTTCTTTTTTCTCACTATTTCTAAGGAAGCCTTTTTGCTCAGGAAGGAGCCTGGAGACTTTGTGAACAGACGGTTCAAGGAAGATGCATGAATAAGCTAATGACCAAAGCTATAAGATCTAAGGGAGAAGGGATGTTGCTTCTTACCATGTTGTGTGAGCTCCTACTGTGCTGGTACCAATTTTAGTGTCTTCTCTCACTTCAAACCAGAGAGAATCTAAAAGTCTGAAAAACACTGAAAATGGGAATTGCTTCTTACAGTGAAAGAAATCTCCAAGTATCAGAAACAGGCTCCAGTTTAGAACCTGTCAACACAGTCTTGCCAAAACTAAATGGATTTGTAAGGGCATAACCCACAATTTCTTCCTGAAGACCTTCAACCACTTACTTTGAATGTTTATTATTTCTTATACTCAATTTCAGAGAGCATTTTTAAATGCATTAGCTGCTGTCCTATTCATATGGAAACTGATCACAGCATTTGCTGCCTCTTGGCCAAATTAAACTAGCAATTACTTTAAAATGTTCTTCCTCTTTATAGGGGACAAAAAAGTGTCACAGGGCAGAAGGGAAGAAACAACTCAAGAGTGACAACACTGTGCCAAAACGGAAGAAAAGTTGAGCTATGGATTTGCTTATGCTGATCTCAGTCCTAGGCTCAAAGCACAGGTAGGTAGCGTGTTAGGGGTATGACGAGTCACTTATTTCTTGGGAAAGCAGTTGCAGTGCTGTGATAAATTACTTCCAAGAATTCAGGGCACAGACTGCTGACATCTGTCAGGCAGGAAGCTGGAGTTCAGATCACAATTGCAATAGTTTTTAACCAAATCAGAATAAAAAGACTCCTTTATGCAGAAGCTGGCAAAGTGAAAACCATTTCTGGCTTTCAAGAAACCCAAAGCAACCTCCAGCAGCCTAGGTAAACACAGTGTCTCTTTAACAGACTTGCTGAACTACTAACCTGGTCTAGCAGAAACCCCTGCGCTAGCACAGAGGTTGTTATTGCTGCAATTACGCCAACGCCACACTCCCAAAGAAGGATTAGCACTTAATTCTTTCTAAATTTGTTCTATGAAATATTGGCTTGCTGGTGCCTTCGCAATAAGCTATAAAGACATCTTCTACGCCGCATGCAGTGGGAGCTCAGTGATGTTTATTTACTTATCCCTTTCACTAGGTTTGGCTCTGAACACTCACACTGAAGTTGTTAGAGAATGCCCCAGGCTGAGCTAAGCAGATACCAGCAGGTAAAGCTAACAACCAGTGTTAATAAAAATCAATGAAGCATTCTTACAAGGCAAACTGTTATTCCTTTACAGCTCACAGTCTCCTCTCTCTGGCAGGAGATGATGATCAACAGATGTAGAAGCATCAGCTGGGGGCAGCTCCAAAAAGCTGTCTCTTAAACACATCCTTTTACAGTCCCAGCCACCTGAGTTATATATTCACAGACATTTTTTAATACTTCTGGGACACCTTATCTCATTGGCTAAACAAATTCACTTATGTCTGCATCACTTCTAAGTGTGAAATAATGTGTTATTAAAGTTATTGCACCCTCAGTGATATCAGAATCCTTCCAGTCTCAGTGACCTCACTAATGAAAATCCTTTGTACAAAAATGTAAGGGTCTTACTGCATGAGAAAGAACTCTTGGGCTAACACCATCCTCGTGGCCTTCCAAACACGCTCCCGTCCAAGACATGACCTCACCACGAGGCTTTATTTCCTCTTGCCAAAACAATGCCTTCTTCTGTGTCCCAGGGAAACAGCTCACTTCTCTGGTGTGCTAAGGTAGGGTTCAGGAGCAGAGCTTCTGGCTCACACCTCTCCACTAATCCAAGCCAGGAGCAATCGTCTGTATTTACCAAGCAACTGCAAAAACACACTTTGAAGTAGTGATCTTTGGCCTTCTTGCCATCTCTCTGAAAAATAAGATGAGGAATTACTTTTTCGTTGGCAGCTGCAGCAGGAATTAGGCTGCACACACACCACATGCACCCAGGAATAATGGGTCTGCTGCAGAGCAAGCACCTTGCAGGCTCCCACAAGCCCCGTGTTGTCCCCAGTCCCACTAACCTACAGCCACTGAGGCACGTTGGTCAAAGCATGGAGGTAGCTGGCATGGGAGACAACTTCCCTGTTTCATTCCAACTGCAGCACAAAACATCATTATCTCTGGGTGTTCATCTTCACCACTGCAGCCAGGTTACACTGTAGAAGTCTGCTGGGAGGCTACAGCGACAGTGGAGGTGTAGGTGGTTTTAATAAGCAGTTTCATGACCTGTTCATCCAAATTGTGCCCTAGATTCTACTGAGTCACAGTTGCTTGTACAGAAAGACAAGCTCAAGTGTAGGCATCTAAACTGTAGCCATCCACATTTAACCACCTGAAGCCTCTCCCTATTTCTTTAGCCATTAGGAAAAAATGATAGGCAAACTCTCAATGGTTCTCCCCAGCCTGTACGAATTTGTGTGTGTCCTAAGCACTGAGAGAAATCTTCCTGTTTAACAAACAGCTCAATTTTCTTACCTTTCACCCTCATCCCTCCAGTTAGAGGTGACATCAATAGGAAATGACACCTGATGAGACAGAGGCTGGCCCTAGAGCAAGCTTAGGTATTGCTTTATTTTGAAGGGATCCCTATTTATCTTCCATTATATCCAAACACTTCATTTTTCAGAATCTGATCAATAACCTGACGAGACGCTGTGGACCTAAGTTCTTATTTTCACAAATATTTCACTCAAGTCAGAGGCAGAGCTGACCTAAGCAGTGAATAAATAATTCATGGTTACTCTGATAATACAAATTCCCAGTGTCTTTTTCCTTTGCAAGAGTAAATGAGTGTAAATAGCACAGTCTAGATCTCTTCTGGCAAATGAGAAAAGCATATTCTTATTTGGTTTGGTTTTCCTATTACACTCTGCATATGGAAGAGCTACCTTAATTAATGCAAGCTTATTATGAAATTAGAGCACCAATATAATTAAAGCATTGATTAAAAAGCCAATAAAACAACCAGCTAAACCGCTTTTGAAAGAGGAGCAATATGAATACTACTTGATTAAATATTACAATTCAGTCAATATTTAACCATTCAATTGTATTGACTTATTTTCTACATCGAGCTGGGAATAAGCACCTCTTGGGACCTAATTATGTTAGTTTTGCTTCCCTTGTTATTTGCTAGAGTTTGTGTGTTTGTTTGTTTGTTTTGATATTTCCTAAACTTCTGACAGAGTAGATCTTCCATCCAAGGGAACGGTACACCAGGAAGATGATTTATGTGTAATGAGGAGTTCTGGTAATTGTGTTCATCTTTGGAAATTAACTTTAACAAATCCATCACATCTATGAAAAGAAGTCATCTCTCCTTCAGATAGCCCACATAATGAGTTTGTTAATGAACCTGGCAGCTAGGTGAAAACAATAGCCTTGCCCCAAATTTACTGAAGGTCACTCTGGTGCTTAGTGAAGAAATTTGCCTCCATCCTTTTCACATCCATCTAGAGAATCATTGCTGCAGCATCCAAAGCAATCTCCAGCTCCTCAGTGACACACAGGGAGGCCACATCTTTGGAGTCACCTCCAGGACTGGCTGAATCTGCAGCACAACAGACTGGCAAGGAGGAGTGAGACTCCTTTCTAGGGAGCACTGACCCTCAAAGGATCTAACCCAAGGCAGCAGCCACTAGATAAATGGGGAATGCAACTCATACTCCCATGTTCAGCATTGTGACACAAGTCAAAATTCTCCGTCACCTTCACAAGAACTATGAGGATGTCCTTCCTGAAAGGAGGAAAGAGAGGGGAGAAGATGTATTGAAGGGTAAAGAAAGAAGCTCAGAGATGTAAACTCAGATCAGCCGTCCCCACCTCCTCCCCCCTTGAGATGAGCAAAACCCCCATCACTGAAGCAAACTCTGTTCTGGAGCTTCTCAGCCTCATGTGGCCACGCTCACATGCTTCTCTCTTCTTGCGGCTGCTGTCCACATTGCTCTTCAGACCTGGGGCTTCCTGATCAGGCCAAGCTTCTCCCAAGCACAGCTGCCTCCTGGCTCCTCCTTCACCCCCTGAGCACACTATTGCAGTCATCTCACATATGCCCCTTTAACATTTGCACAGGCCTCCCAACAGAGTGTTTCTGTCCTTTAAAGCTCCAAACTGAGCTGTCTGAGCAAATGTGTCCAGTGTAAACATGGCTATCAAACGCCTATTTAGCAGTTGGTAGCTTTGTCAAAGAGGAGGACATGCCAAGTGATCACAGCCCCAGTGACCAGGCTCACTCAGCTATCACACAACAGAGGTACCTGGCTCCATCTTGACTCCAGCATCCTCATGGGAACATGTCTCACCATGGCTTTGAGCAGATACAGGGGCTGGAGGTCCCACAGCTGCTCACTCACAAAGTCTTTTCGAGGATAACTCAGCCAACATCGCCCCACAAATGTCTCTTTCACACACTTTATGTACACAACTCCCTCGATAGGAATCAAACATGGATTCATCCATTTCACAACTGACACCCCAATATGAAATGTCCTTCATTGTTGCCACTCCAAAATTCAAAAGACCACAAAATGATTGGTCATGACCACAGGGAAGCCATGAGCACATTCACCCCAAGGCTCACACCTACCCCACCACTCAAGGAGGCCACCCTGCACCAGGCAGAGCAGAAGCACCCCTTCATGTGGGGCCAGGCTGTCCCCACAGCATAGCCCCTTACCACCACAGAGTACTGGAGAGAGGCCAGAGACAGCTCAAACAACGGTTCTGCAGGGTGAAGATTATTTCCATCTGCTTTCCTCCATACTGAGGACTGTGGCCATGTTCCTCTCCAGGAAGAGCTGGCCAAAGCAACCTCAGTGTGGTCCTGGCACTTTCTGCGCTCTCCCCAGCTTGAACTATTAACACCTCAAGTAATATTTGGGAGCATCGGAAAGCCTGGAGGAGGCCACATGCCCAAACTCTCCCTGAAGTTGTGTAGGGTGAAGAAATTAAGCCTGTTCTCAGGGACTGCAGCGGGTTGCAAGATAGATGGACATTTTTGGAAGAAACAAGGCTGTGTTTCAGATTCTTGCAGACTGTTTGCTCTGAAGAAATAGCACATCTTTGTTTGCCCTTTCCTTTTCCCATATGAT
This sequence comes from Podargus strigoides, assembly GCA_028020825.1. Taxonomy (NCBI): domain Eukaryota; kingdom Metazoa; phylum Chordata; class Aves; order Caprimulgiformes; family Podargidae; genus Podargus; species Podargus strigoides. Next base: position 1,899,971 of record CM051640.1, read on the forward strand.
TTTCTTCAGTTCTTCTTACTTAGGGAAATGAAACAGCTATGAAGTGAGCACCAAAGAAGCACAGATGAAAGGGAAGAGAAGAAAGTTTTCTAGCACTCTCTTTGCTCAGCATTTGCATTGGATCCTTAATTGGGTCTGCAGGAACATCTGATCTCTCCCAAGTGTGCAGCTTACTCTCTGCATGCTCACAGGCTGTGCTAATGCTTCCTGAAGCAAAGCTCACCTTACATACAAATATGTGTCTTTTCATCAGGAAGGTCTCTTGGGGCAGTCACAGAGCTGCCAGGGATGTGACACCACACAAATGAAGTCTTCTCTATCCTCTATGCACGACATGGCTGCCCAGCACAGGTTTTACAATGTCTGTCTTCAAATAAACCCAGGGTAAAGTGTGGAAAACTGCTGGTTTGTCCTACTTGGTAAATGCAGCTCCTCTAGCTTCCGAGAGGTTGGTACATGTGTTAGAACACTTCCCAGCTCCCCTGTTAGAAGGCATCACCTCTTGAAACAAAACATTAATCAGCCTCGTTAATCAGAGGGTTGGCTTGGTTTGGTTTGGTTTTGGTTTATTCTGTTTTTAATCTCCCAGCCTCATGACAGAGTGGATACACAACAAGCTCTGAGCTGGACTTGAGCTAAGAAAAGCTAAAGCTCTCACTATGTTTTGCTCAGCAAACAGGAGCATATTAGTGCTATCACTGCTTTCAGGAAGGACGTTGAAGCAGTTTAAAGTTAAAAATGCAAATCAAAGCCCAAATGAGCTTTGAGATTGCAGCAAATGTGCAGTAGCATGTCATTTGCAGCACGGCAGAAATAATGTTCTGGCACATGTGTGAGATGATAGAAAAAGTATATTGCATGTCATATTCCAGTCTTAGGCAGAGTTAAAAAAACAAAACCAAAAAACGCCTAAAACCCGAAAAGGGTTACGAATGCGACTGTCTCCATCAAGTGATGTCTCACACACTGAAAGCAGCTTCTGAAAACGAGCGAACAAAAAGAGTTTATGACATCTAGTGGTACAAGAAGATGTGCACACATGCACTGTCAGTGCATGAAGCCCTGTGAGACTCACATCCCTATGCCTGGCAGGAGAGCCGGGCTGTTTTCAGCAGCAAGTTCACCATACTTATATCTGCACTTCTTGACAATAAACTGTGTGCAAAGTGTAAACTCTTTCTTTGCAGGTCTATCAAAAGTCAAGGTGCTACACGCAACGGATGAGTGCTTCCAATTCCACCACCAGCTACACTGCACACCAAAAACCAGACCTTTGCGTAGGCAGATGTCATCCTGACAATAGAAGATAGCTTTGGCTCAAACCCAGATATCTGTGAGCTTTTATTATAAACCTTGTAGCTGGTTTCTCAGAAATGATGACTGGCTGCATCTTTTATACTCTGGTTTAGCTACTGAAACTGTACCCAGGATCTCTGAAGTGAGCAGGTACCAGCAGGTACCACTGCTCAGATGATGGGAGCACACACAGAGGCTGTATGACATCCCAGAGCACACACAATTTATGGTGTAGCTGTGCTTTTCTCTTATTGCAGCAGTAAGAGATTGCCCCTTTGTGCAAAAACACCTCCTTCATGCCCTTTATATCCATCTTGTTCTTCAAGTAGCCAATTATTGTCATTCTTTCTAGACACCTTTATATGAAGCACTGTGATCATAACAGATTTCTGCTTCAGGATGCAGGATAAACTCAGCTTTTCTAGGTCATTCAGTGCTGCCTTCCATCATGGAAGAGCTGCCTCAGTCCTGCAGGAGACCACAGCTGGAAGAAACCCCACAGACCTTGGCAGACCTTCTCCATAGCAAAGCCACTGTCACAGCATCGTTTCACCCCACGCCAGAATTAATTCCAAGTGCAGCAGGGCTGTCAGTGTGCTTTCCTGTAGGAATCCAATGCAAATCTGATCTTTTGCTGACCAGCCACCACAGCTCAGGCACTCAACTCTTCCTCATGCCCTCCTCTGTTTTGGCAGCTTGGCACACTTCACTGCACCAAGGACTCCTGTTGGCTGCAACCAAGCCGAGCACTTCTGTCAATGTGGCTCAGCTCTGCTCAGGTCCAGCACGCACCAAGGGATGGGCAGAGATCTGTAGGGTCTGAGAATGAAAACACCTTACTCTATGTGTCTCTTGCATCTCAGCAGCTGAGTTCAGTTTTCCTCCTAGTGATAGCACCCATGTCAATGAAGCCACCATGCTCAGGGGTGGCCAGCACCTCCTCCAGCCCATGGGAGCTGACTTTCCAGCTTGAACATGGGTTCAGTTTGGTCTTGCTGTGACATACACTGAAGATCAGCAAGTGGAAAGCATGAGGCCTGGTGATAGTCCTTGTGGTCCTTCAAACCCAAGGAAAAACACTGAAAAGGGGAAAGAAAAGAGTGAACATGTCACTGGAAGGGGGAAAATAAATATTGCAACATGTGCCTAGCTACTGTGTGACATGATAGGGCTGCTGAAATGCACACTGCTCTACCTAATAACCCAGCACAAATAACATAACATAAATTAAGATCTATCCACAGTGAATTAATGGGAACAGATTTAGAAGAATATTAGTGTTTACATAGAATAAGCAGCATCCCTGGCTGCCTTTTAAAGCAATTCTTTAAACTATAAAAAGCACCAATTAAAAAGGTCTGAAACACTTCCCTTTTTTACTACTAGAAGCCCTTTGTCTAAAGATTTGCCATACTCAAAGATCAGCAAAAAACCTACAGTTTCTGCTTTAGACTCACAACTCAACACCTTTGTAAGCCCAGGAGACTGTCCAGATGCCAAGGAAAGGACAAGGTGACTGATCCAGAGCACTTGGCATAGAGGGAATTTATCAAATGACATGGCAATGGGCACATTGCTAACACTGCTCCCTAGGACCTCAGTGTTATCTAAAGCTCTTGCAGGGGACCGAGCTGCACAAAACAGGCCAAATCAGATAAAAAGCAGATTTTCCTGTGTTCCTGCCATTTCTGCCAAGCTCTCCCACCAAAGGACACTCTGTAAGAGAAGGCAGAGCTACTATGCTGGCACAGCTTTTTTGTTTGTAATGCGAGTCTTTCAAAAGAGAGAGTTGCAAACAACTTTTGGTTCTTCCTTGTATCTCCTCTCTGCATCAAGAAGTAGTCAAAGGAATCAGTGGCTGAGTTTCAATAGAGCCAAAGCACAGTTGCAGAGGGTTTATTGGAGCCGAGCACAGGGGACATCACCCAAAGAGCTCCCCTGCCCACGTGATATGCTGAAAGGCAGCTTGGCTGCTGCACGTGGTAGGGACAGATGTCACAAATGATCATGTCCCACCACTCTGTGTGCAGCAGCAGAGACACCTCCACACCTCCACCCAGCTCCGAGTGTCAGATCCAGCCAAGCTGATGCTTGCAAAGCCCCCTGAAGGGGATGGGTCTTGTTCAGGCCTGGGTAAGACATATCCCCAAAGGATGCAGCTGAAGACACTGGGGAAAGCTGCCCATGTGTCAGCCATGCTTTCTCTCACTCACACCTGACTGTGACTAACAGGCATTTGGGAGGGATGACAACACTCTCTGATCTTACAACATGCCAGTGCTTTGGTGCTCAAGGGATGCAAACAGATCCTGCAGCACCAATTCCTGTTCTGGGGCCAGAGCAAGAAAGCTCTGGGTTCATCATTTCCCCATATGACCAAGAGCACAGAAATTCTCTCTCTCCATTCTGTTTCCTTATCACAAGGTGGAGGGGAAGTTGCAAAGCAGGAAAGGAAACATCTTTTTATTCCTGACTTACACCAAAAAAAGAAATGAAGAACCCTGGGAGAGAGGGTACATGAGTGCCCTTCAGCAGCCCCAGCTCACGTTTGTTCATGTGATTTTTTTTTTCCATGCAGGATGCAGCCTGGCAATGTGCTGAATGAGCTGAAGGGGCTTGGTGAGGCTTCACTTCTAGAGAGCTGTAAGAGTGACACACAGAGCTGCCTGCAGAACTCATAAAGTTGTAGTTAAAGAATATGGCCAAAGAAAAAGAAAAGTGCAGTTTTAAATGCCTGAAGAAAATGTATTTCTAACCATCTAAAAGGAAGCTCTCCTCCACACTCTCCTCACACCCTGACAACATTAATCTTCATTAGCTTTTTCCCTGTAATAATGTGAGAAACACTGCTTGCTCCAGGGCTTTCTACAGAGGTCTTCTTCAAAGAGGATTTTTGCATAATTTCCTGTAGGGCTCTGGGGAAGTGTCATCAGAGAGTCCCTTCACTGGATCCTTTACTCAGACGCTCTGCTAAGCATCTACAGTTAGCAGGGATGACATGAGGGTTGGTCCCCCTTTCCTCTCCTCCATCCCTGCCAGAGCCATACCTGCTTTCAGCTGGATGTTAATGCCCACACGCTTCCTGCTCAGAGTCCTCCAGGTGCTGCACTACTCACACAGCTTGTCAGCGTGAGCTCTGGGCCAATATTCATTTGAACCCATTTTTTTCAAGCACAACTACCATTGCCTTCAGCAGGAGTTAGATGAAATTCAACAGCCAAATCCTTCTCGCAAGGGCTGCTGCAGAGCTTGCATGTTGCCAGCACCAGATCCTGCAATGTCTTGCAACGAAGCAGCTCAGACAGCTGAGTGGGCTCAGAGATTGTTCACCCTCTTGTAGGAGGAGACTTCCCATGCAGTACCTCTCTTCAGTGATGAATAAGTATTATTTGTGCACAAGGACTTGTCAGCAGTCTGCACATTATGCTGGTTCAGCTGTTAAAGGACGAAATTCATCCCCCTCCTCCATGAAGCATGGTACATGTTCTAGGGTGTGGGGTGGGAAGAAGGAGGGAAAAGCATTTCTTTAGGGGAACTTGCAAGACATCTCTCGTGAGAATAGCCACTGGGTGCACTGGAAACTTGCCCACCTTGCCAGAGTCAGTGTGAGAACAGAGTCTGCTTAAATGAAAAGAAATCAGGAGACTACAATGTAAATCATTCTTCTGTCATTCACAAAGGCCAGATCTAAGAAAGGAATTGTCCTCAGAAATGAGTTGGGCTGGAAGCCAGACAGGCTCTTTTTGTTTTCCATGTGTAGCAGAAAGCAAGAGCTCCTCGTCTGGTAACAAAGCCCAAATATTTCTTTGAGCAGTTGATGTCTCATTAAAATAAGAGAACAAAGATGATGGAGAGTTGCTATCTCAGGGTGGCAGAAGTGGTGTATTTTTGGTGATGTGTTGAGGTCTTTCACAGCTGATATTTGGAAGCCTTTGGCATCACATTTCACAGCCAGATCCCAGCAAGAGCTTGACTGGTTTCATTTCCATGGGTAACACTTTGTTTTGCCAATTACCAGGCCTAGCACAGAGGATGCAGCCAGCAGCAAAACAAACCAGACACCAGATTCTATTGCATACAAGAAAGTCACTATATGGGTGATCACTGGGGGTACAAACAAGTCAAACAGATCACACATAACAGACATCAACCCCAGAGACCCCAGGAACGATACAACACGGCCAACAACCGGTGGAACAAACAGAGCAATGAAGTCTCCCATGGCAGAGATGGGAGACAGCCAAGCCAATAGACAGATGATATAGCACAGAGGTAGCCACATATTGTTCCCACAGAGCCCACATTCACAAGCACCAAACCTGACTGGGGCCCAGTTGCAGGGAGAGTCAGGAGGTCCTTCCCCAACAGGGAAACTCTGCAGAGTGCATCCACCTCACAGACAGACACTGCACCCTTCCTGCAAGTGGTCCCAGCTTTTATCCCCACAGCAGGACACCTGGCACTCATTGACCCAATGGGGGCACCTGGGGCTTGTTCACCCAAGGGCTTTCCCTGCACCTTGGAGGAAAGCCAAAAGGCAAACTCATCCCCTCCTTTTGAGGGACCATGGGGACCACCCATATGTCAACCTTAATTCAGGGCTCGGGGTTCAGACCCCAGCACTTCACACTTTTTGAGCTAAACCCTCTTCTCTCTATTTAAACTACCCTTTTCTGGCAGGCGAGCTCCAACTTTAAGCTCATTGATTTAATCAAGAGTAATTTCACTTCAAAAGTTTGAGTAATGCTACCTCAAAAGGAATAACAGATTTCAGTTTCCTTTTTGCAACTTCATTTGCACTTTTTCTTTGCTACGGCTGAGGGTTTATACCAAAAACCTGACTCCACCAAAGTAAATCGTGCAAGCAGTTTTAGAATGGGTGGCCTGGGCTAGGAGAGTATTATTTTATACTGTTCTGGTTCCTTCCCCTGGGAGACACCTGGGTACATACATATGGGGCAGTAGGACTGGTAGAAGGAGGGTCGTGTGTGTGTTAATGAACTGCTTTCCCGTAGCCATGATCTAGTGTCTGGCCCCACATACTCTCCTAGCTCCCTTCCCAAAATTTCCCAAGGTGACGTTGTCCTTGATTCCTATGACTGCATCCTCCTCACCAGCCATCCAAGTCCAGGCAACACTGAACTCTTCAGTCCCTGACCACAAGCACTGTCCCTTCGTTGACTGGCAGCCTATAATTACTTCTTCCCCAGCTGCAGTCCCAACATTTCTCTTGGTTCAATCACAGCCTGTCTGAAGCTGTCCTGGCCAGAGCTCCTCTCATGCACCCTCCTGATGGTCCTTCAGGAAGAATACACAGACATTCATTTCTTCATGAGAACCACGCACCATGTTTTTGTACAAGAGCTGTCTGGTCGAGCACAGCCATTTCCCTTTCATTGGCTGCCTGAGAGCCCTGGGTCCATCAGTCTAAATCCAGCCTCTGCCAGGTTTTTGTTCTCATGTCTTCCTCCACTCTTACCAAGTACAGACATGGTCTAATTAGACACATGCCCATCATCTCCATCACCACACAATGAACACAAGAAGAACCAACACATTGACGAGTTCCTAGAGAGCCCTGGTTTGGAGTCTTTGGTTTTGTCCACAGCAGAGATGTCTAGAGCCCTGGTGACCCAATATGACACAAATCACCACCTCAGCTTGAGAGCGGTCCCCTGGGACTTGGTCCTCCACCCAGGCCAGACAGTTTACATGCCAGCTCTGTAAACATGGACTCAGTAGGAGGTTAGAGATATCTACAGGTCTTGAGTGTTCAGATCTGAAAGTAAAGTATGCACAGAGACCAGAGTATGACAAAGTACCGGAATATAAAATATACAGTACTCATATATATACACATACACGTAGAGCATTCAGACAGCACTGCAGAAAAAGCAAGAATAAGAGGAATAAATCACCCATCACCAGGTCTGCCTGCAGGAGAAGAACAAAAAGGTCTCTATTAACATTTAAAAAGAAAAATTGTTTCACTTTTGCCTGCTGATGAGCTCAAACCAATCATGACCACAGAGAAATCCATACCGACATCTTGTGATGAGCCTTTGAGCAACACCGAAGTGTTTTTTTAAAAAGAAAGCTCAGGACTTGTATTCCTCTCACTGTCAGTATCCCTCTGGTCTGAGGGACCAGGGCAAGAGCCTGTGCTCCTGCCAGGGAAGGGCTGGGAGGAACCAGCTCCCACGGTCCATGTCCAACACTGGAGAAGGGCTAACCCTCCTGTGCACCCCAGAGAGGAGCTGAGAGCTGCTGGTTCACCAGGAGGTGCTCACAGACAGTCTCTGAAACAACCAGCACGGTTCTGCTGGCAGCATTTCGGAGGGAAGCTCAAAGGTGCAGCCCCACACTAACCCCACTGCCCTTGTGTGCCCTTTTCTGACGCTGTTCATTTAACACCACGGTCTGAAGCCGGGCTTCCTGTTACAGCATCCTGACTTTCTGCAGCCTCCAGCCTCACATCGTGTGCAATGTTGAATTGCATGAGCCATTTATCTGCCCTCAACCCAAATCTCCAAAGTGCACGCAAATTAACTGGCTCCATCCTTGCTGCCCATTTCCACGCTGTACGCCAGGGAAACGGGAGCGTGCTCCAAGGGCACCGGAACTCTCAGCAGCCTGTGCTAAATGACATGAGCTGCTGTCTACCTAGTAGCTGCTTTTGGCCCTAAGTCTATTCCAGTAACAAGTTCTGTTGTAACCTTAGCAGTCCTGTAGTTGACTTTTATTCATTTCTGCACTGAAATGTGTTTAAAGAGGGCTTTGTTTGCTGCAAGGCATAGAGGGAGGAGGACAATCAAGCCTGTACTACTCATAAAGCCTCAAAGCATCACGGGTTTTGCTTCCTCAGTTGACATCACTCTTCATTTCACTCCCCACAACACACGTTAATGGAAACGAATTTAGCCTGAGAACAGGGCTGCAGGGTAAGGACAAGCTCCCCTTGGCTGGAGAAAGGAAGAAAAGCTGGACATGGTCGCAGCCACTGCAGAGACCATGACTACTGAGGAGACAACGACCTTGTCACAGCTGTCACCCCTTCTACTGTGTTGCCTTGGTGCCTCCCATTGCTGAAAAACTGTTTTCCCCAGTTTGGCTCTTCCCTTGAAGCAGAAGCTCCCAGCCCATGCTGGGCACACCTCGGCTCTCCAACCAGCTCCCACACTGGGAGAAAGTCTGAAATCTCACCTCAAGGACATAAATCCAAACAGCAAGAGATGTGGTGGAAGTTCCATGTCTGGAAGAGCAAGGTTTCATCCCCACCACTGGTTTAGCATCGGTGCTTCCAAACCTTGCTCCTAGATCCGTTTTCCTTTTCTTTTTCTTTTGCCTTAGGATCCTGGGGACATCTTGTGGTGAGAAGTAAAAATGCTATCATGTAGAAGAGAGGACTGGGCGGTCCAGGCTGGGAGGCTCCATAGCTTCTTTAAAGAGACTTTAGAAACACAACAGAGGAGACAAGATGTCCCCAGACAAGAGCAACAAACCCTGCCCTTGAGAAGACTGCAGACACAGAGCTGTGCTAGGTCAGTGAATGACTCCTGGTTTTACAGCACAAACTACACAGCCCTGAAAGGAGGAGGCTGCAGTGGTGCCAGACCAGTTGTCTCCATCCTCGGAGAAGCCCTGGGGATCAGGCTCTGAAGTTTCACTCATCAGTTGGCTCCTTGCAGGACCCTGCCTGGAGGACAATGCCAGGCTGCAGTTATGCACAGCCAGGCCTCGCTGTGCCCTGTGTTGGTGTTTCAACCCTCCAGTCCCCCTGTGCTGTCTTTGCTGGTTTCCAATTTGAGGCTTTTTTCAGCAGGGAAAAATTGAGATAAGGAAGACGCAAGTTGCTTGATGCACAGAGGCAAGGGCTGTCCCACCACACACAGTCTGTCACCTCTCCTACAGCTCAGCTGCAGCTCCTGAGGCTGAAGGCAAATACTGTCCTGGGGATGAGACCAAGACTGAGACCTCAGAGTGCTGTGTCCACCACAGGCACCCAGGAGGGGAGGGGAATGCTGCTATGTGACTTGTGGATCTCCTCATTGGGTTTTAAGACTATGCTGGCCAAAGGGAAGGGAAACCAAAGAAGGGAAAGCTAGAACAGCTCAAGCTAGATTGTTCCTCTGCAAAATGCCTGTGGGTTGCTAAGGAGCAATGGGTGTTTTTGTCTCTTTGAAGATTTTGACATTCTCTCCAGTCAGCTGACAAAATCCCTTCTGCTTGGAAAGATGCCCGACAGCATGCAGATGCTCAGGTCAGGTGTCATTGTCATTGTCATGCCCCCCTGCTCAGCCTTGCTCTCTACAAGACACGCTAGCGAAGAAGATCACAACGACAAGACCCACCCAAAGGTGAATGGAGCTGGGGAGCCTGTGGAGAAGACAGCCCTTTAGCTGGGCTGCTGGCTTGCTTATCTACAAGGGCTTTGCTCTTGCTATGAACAGTGTCATTTTCAGAGGCTTTTTTTCTCAATGGATCTTCCTGCCCAGCATCTCAAATTGCTCAGGACATGCTTAAGCTGGCTGGTTCACGTGTCTGTGATCCTGTAATAGTCCACACTGTCACAAGTAGCCCATACCAAAGAGGCCCCAGCACAGTGCATGAGCACCAGGCAGTGCTGCTGAATGCAAAGCCACCTCTGCACCAGCCCATACAAGTCCCTCTCTTTCCTCTGAGCAGCTAGAAGACCATTCCCTGCCCTGTCAAAGCTTTTTAATCTGAAGCTACAATTACACACCACTCCAGCTAACAATAGCTCAGCTACCCATCTCTCTCTTGTCTCCAAGTGCCTGAATAATTAACTTGTCATTGATTGCTAGCAGTGCCTCTACCAGGAGCTCTTTGGGGCCCCTGTGCTCCCACAGAACTGGGCTTTCCCTGGGGGGAGGCAGAGCAGAGCACACCCGCAGGAGACCCCATTCCTGTTCCTCTCACCTCCCCACCCACCCACCTGGCAAACAGGGACCTGGCACGAGCCCCCTGCCTTGTCACCAGAGGGAATACATCCCTTGCTATGATTTGGTCTAAGGCCATGTGATAGGATCTGTTCTTTTGGGTGTTTTAGAGACGAATGGTTTGTGTCATCCAGGCCTTTTGCCCCAGTTGCTACTGTTCAAAGGGCAGATTTCCAGTTCTTAACTTTTCTCCTTGTTTCTCCTCCTCCTCCTCCTTCCCCACTTTTTAACCCTGATCACATGATGTGATGTGCAGAGATGCCTCTAATAGCTCTGACATTGCCCCTGATGGTTTGCCAAGTAGTTTAGATGGAGTTTTATTAAGCTCACATGATTTTCATGTTGGAAAAGTCCAAGACCTCTCCTGACCCAGTAGTTCCCACTGCTGCTGATAACACACTGATGCTTTTTCTGCCTGCACAGCACTGAGGCCACCTCTGCTTCCCACGGTGCCCCCCAGTGAAGGGGCTGGGCTAATGGCTTTGCTGCGTGAACCCACAACAAACAACGAGGAGGTTTTCTGGGTGAAGGAGAGAAGTGGTCAGAGTTGAGTGTGAAGGTGAGGTGTGACTCTGCAGCTCCCCATTTTCACCAGACACTTCCACGCCGGTGCTTGGCTGTCCGAAGGCAACGCAGCTCCATCGCTCTCCCTCCTCCCTCACCTCGTACCACTGGGCTTTTCCAGAGGTCCAGTTTTCCTCATGCCTGAATTCCCCGCTTTGATAGACTGACAGCCAGGACATGTGCTTCAGTTAAGGATCAGGGTTAGAAAAAAGACACACACAGAGATGTGCACAATCACAGAGGATATTGGGCTGTCTGCTGCCCCACTTGACACTTTCCCAGGCTCAGCAAACCAGGGATGTGTGGCTGGCACCAGGAGAGCACCTCTGTGAGAGGCCCCAGTGGCAAGGAAAGCCCCTTTCAGACAGGCACACACGGCACGCAGAGCTTCAGAACGTTCCTATTCATTGCCACATTTGCTGAGCATCTAAGTCCTGACCCAGAGCCACATCCTGAGGGTGCTGGACAAACAAAACCCATTTTTAAGTACACCTTTGCATAAGGCTCAACTTTGTGGTTAAAGCTTCACATCAGGTCACACAGTCACCAGGGTACCCCCCCCAGGGAGGAGCCATCCACAGCATCATTCGAAAGCCATTTTTTGCCCCACTTTGGGATTTTCTAGCCCATAGGCAAGTCCCAGCCTGCTGACAGCCTTGCTATGGCTCTGTGCTTCTTAACCCCGCAAAGCTGCCGGGCTGTTTGGTGTTCAGGCACAAGGTGGCACTGAGGACGCAGGTTTCCATCCCTGCCGCTGGTGCTGGCACAGCAGTGCCCAGGCAGGGCAGGGCTCTCCCGCCCGCCCCTCTGTCCCCACGGCCAGCTGGGGCTTTGGAGGAAGCAGAACCCCTGCAATCAAACTGCCAGCCCACAGCTCCGCCCTCCGTGTGGTCCCAGTTCGCCCCGTGTGCCCTGTGGGGTCAGACACACCACAGGAGAGCATCACCCCCCCGGCTGGACTTGGGGACCCACCAGACACCTCCTGCCACTGCCCAGCCAGGGGACCAAACCCACTGCCCTTTGCTGGTGTGGCCCCCAAACTTTCCTTCTCCTCCCGAGGCCTTGGACCTCCCACGGGGACACGGGGGCACGGGGCTGCGCTCCGGCCATCCCGTGCTGCCCACGTGCAGTTGCTCCCCTCCTGCTGCCACTGCTCTGGCTGATGATGCCACACGCGGTGGGGACTCAGGGAGGACACCCATCCTCTTTGCCTCACCAAGGTGCTCCTCTTGCACTTGTGATTTCCAGCTCACCTGGGGGAAATACATTTATTTTTTTTATAATTACTTTTTTTACAGGAATGGGCTGCAGTATGTTTCCCTTCAATGGAGACGTGAGCATGCAAAGGGCTCTGCCCTGAGCACTGCCCTGGGACATGGGGGACAGGTCCCCACTTGAGTGGCACCAGGCCCATGGGCAAGGAGTGGCCTCCGGGCAAGCACTGAGCACCAGCACCTCCCCAGGGCTGCCCGGGAGAGGGGAGCAGCTACGAGGCATCTGCCAGCACTGCTGGAGCACACAGACAACAGGCATTGCTGGAGGTCCCACCTGAACCTCTCTGCAAAGGGGACAGGTGGTGGCTTTCCAGCAAAGCCAGGAGGCAGCAGCACCCCACGCTGCTTGCCTGCCCAAGGTTGCCACAAAACCATAGCTGAAACATGGAGCACCTCAGACCAGCCCCTCTGTGATACTTAGAGAGCCCTCTGGCTCAAGTAGAGGCAGAGTGAGAGAGACAAACCCCAATCAATCAATAACTGAAGCACTCTGCCTCCCCTCTGGCCTGCAGGATGGGCACAGGCACCCGGGACAGGCAGGGGCACAGGCGGGTGTGCTGCCCACAGCCACCTCCCCGGCCTCACAGCACAAACAGCTCTGCCCTGAGCTAGGGCCATACTCCAACACTCCTCCCTGTCTCCATCCTTCACCTCAGGTGTCTCAGCCGCCTCCTTCGCCGTGCTTCGCGCAGGTCCCAGCACGGGGACCCCCACGGGCGGGGTGTGTGGCATACAGCGAAGCTGCAAAATAACAGCCATGAAACGTTAAACACTGCAGCGAGGAGCAAATACCTCCTAGGCAGTTTTCCAGGCCAATGGTTACAACAATCTCTCTGTGTGTTTACACACAAATAACAATAATTAAAGCAAAACCCAACAGAACTGTGCGCACTCCTAACCAGATTAAAAATTTTAAACATAAAACCCTCCTTGGAAAACAGTGACACTTTTTCTGTGCTGTTTAGCTATTTGGAATCTCACAGGAGTCCAGACTTTTAACATGACATATTATAGGATGTCATTACATAGGTTAAGATCCTGAGTACTCAGGGGAAAAGTACATCCCTGCTCTGCAGGACAGGAGCAGGAAGAGTTTCACGCTCAAAGGCCCTGGGCACGGCTGAGTTCTCGTGAAGAACAGTATTAGCATTATTGACTGGATTGTCTGTCTCATTGCAGTTTAATAACAAGATTGCAGAGAAACGGATGAGCTTATTATTTTTCATAATTTCACGCACAAATGGGGGAACTCATTCATAGAAACACGAAAAGCAGCCTGTTTGATTGTAAGGTTTTAAGGACTTTGGTTCAAAGGCTGGAGTAATAAATACATTTTACCTGCCACCTTCTCCCAGGAAGGATTCAAACACCGTGGGGCCTTCATTTTGTCTGCAATCAAATATTAAGTAACATTTTTAACCCCTGTTTTTCACTCCTCACCTTACAACTCCAACCACTAAATCACTCATGCAAGACTGATGATGAAATCCCCCCTCCTCTGATTGCAGCGGGCAGACACTGTCAGCCACATCCCTTCACCTGCAGCAGAAGGAAATTGGTGCTAACTGGGATCACCGGGGGCTGGGAGCAAGGTTTCTGGCTGCATTTCCAGCTCCGAGGCTGTTTCTGCAGTGAAGCACGCGGGAGTGGTTCGCAGCCAGCTCCGACACTCAGCCCGCAAGCACACTCATTGCAAAGCATTATTTTTTTTCAATGTGCATCATAGAAAAATCATGTTTTCCCTCGCCTGCTATTGTCGGTGATCACTTGCCTCCCAGCAGTCAAGAGATAGCAGCTGATTAATATCAAATCTCTGGGAGCTGTTAGATATCCATCAAAGGCCTGAAGAGTGTGTCTTTTGCCTATTGAAACAGTTTAACCACTGATGGGATTATAATTATCTTGCTATCAACTGCAACAAAGCAGCTCAGCAGGAGCTGTTACACTTAAACAGAGGAGGTCAACTAAATTATCCTAGTGGGAAAGTAACTGTGAGAGCGTGACCTCACTCTATAGATTGACTTTAATTAATTTGGTTTATGATTTATACTGGGGCCAAGCTCTCACCTGGTGGTCCCAGGCCAGTGGGTCACCCACTCAGCAGCTGGATGGTCCCTTGCTGTCACCCCCATTGAGGGTCTGGGACGTGTGAAGCCTCTCTGCAGCAAGCGGGGAGCAATTCCTGGCTCCAGCGGGCATGGATGAGCAAGAGGGAGTTGCTGCTTTTGGGCTAAGAAGCATGAAAGAGCCATAGCCTGCTTTTTTCTGGACCAGAAGAAATATAACACAGGGAATAGAAGCAGAAGGAAAAAAATCCATCCAGCCTCCCTGTCAGGGCTGGGGAAGGCAGAAAGGCTCAGGCTTGCCATTCAAGCAGGAAAATTCAGCCTAGCCATATGAAAAACATTTCTGACAGTGAGGACAGTGATGCCTGAGGAAGCACTGATGAACCATCCCTGGTGTTCAGGACCAGATGGGATGAACATCTGCCAGGAAGAGGCCTGGGTACGGCTGCCCTGGGGGATGGAGAAGCTGCTCAGTGCCTCCCAGCCTGGCCCCATGTGCACTGGGGCTGGGGGTGACCCACGTGGCAGGGCTGGGGGTGACCCATGCACTGGTGCTGGACATTGGAGGGCTGAACGGGGCCCCATACTGGGCTGGGCACTTTCCTCGCGGCTGAAGACAGCCCCATCCTGGAGCAAGCAGCCCAGATGTCTTACTGTTTTCATCACCTTCTCACCAAATCCCACCCTCATTACTTCCATCTCCCTTTCCTGTCTGTCCCCACCACCATATGCAGCTCCTGGCTTTTTCCCTTGATGTGCCACATGCTTATGGTCCCACCACTGACCCACCACGAGGCATCGTGACAGGACACTCCGGGCCTTCCTGCAGCTCAGCTGGGATAGCATAAAGACTGACAAAGTATTTCTGTTTTTTTCTTTTTAGACAAAAAAAAAAGACAATTGCAGCCTAGAGCAAAGCCAGGTTCCTGAGACCCTGACAATCTCCCCTCTACCTGTAACCCCTTTCCTCCTCTGCATGAGTGATCTGAACCCTCTCAACAAAGGACCCCAGGCTCACTCCACCACCTTGGAGAAACATGTCCCCAAACACCACGGCTTTCTGCTGCTTGAAGGAAGGATCTACCCATTGCCTACACCCTTCCAGGGCAGGAAGATTGTGGAGTCTGGAAAAAAACATGGCTTTGGCCACACAGTCACCACCACCCAGTGCTGGCAGAGGCAGGGTGGGCACCAGCTGCTGTAAGAAGCTGTGTTGGTGCCTATTTATTAGCCATAAAAAAGAAAAAAAAAAAAATAGATTATAGGCACTAAGATTAAAATTTAAAGAAAGAAACAGCAGATTGGTTTCCAACTCAGAATGCAAAGTCAGAAAGGAAAGCCGTAGATGGGGAATCTAAACAGCAAAATGATGATGTACAAAGAACAAAATGCCTGGGAGAGAGAGCAAGAATACAGGGAAAACAAGGCAGGAGGAAAAAAGAAGGAAGATGAAACAGGAAAGAACACGGAAGAGTGAAAAAAATCAGAAGTGGAAATAAGCAATCAAAAGAAATAGCAAAGGAAAGAGAGAGCAAACAAGAGAAAACATGTGGAGAATAAAGGAGAGAGATGGAGCCAACACAGAGAACAAAGGGGAGATGTGAGGCAGCCCCAGACACAAAAACTGAGACAAGACAGTGCTAAAGACAAAGGAAAAGTGGAACAAAACTAGCACCAAAGCAGCAGACACGAAGGGAGTGCAGGCAGGGGTGAGGTGACACTGGGCACAGCAGAGTGTGGGGGCAGGCGGGGCAGACCCTGCTCCTGGGCTGTCCCCCCCTGCAGCACAGCCCGCGGGGCCTGGCGGTGACACAGCCCCACGAGCAGGGCTGGGGGGGTCGGTCCCACACTGTCTGCCTCCCCACGACACCTCCCTCCCCACCCTGGGCCAGCACTGTCCTCTTCTGCCTGGCCTGGGCACTGAGACCCCTCCCAGGGCACCACGGCTGCCCGCGGGTGGCACGGGATCCTCACGGGAGCTGTTCTGCCCTCCAAATGCCAGAAGTTGTTCCCAGTTTAGTGCTGGGGGCCAGTTCTGGCTCTCAGCACAGCGAACCACCCTGTCCCCACTGCTGTTATTTCCCTCCCAGCCGTGATTTCTGAAGAGCGCAGTAGGAAATGGGTTCCTGCACGGGTCCTTGCCTGATGATGAAATCCTCGCCGGTGACAATAAACCCGAGAATTACAGTAGCCAGGAAAGGCTTTTGGAGAGCTGTTACCCATCACGTCTCAGAGCCACCAGATGGGAATAAAATAAGAAACTTCTCCTCTGGAAAGCTCTCGGGGTTATACAATCATTCTCCTTGTTATTTTGCCTCCTGTCAGAGGAACGACACTTGACACAGAGGATAAGGATGGCTGTTCTAGGTAGCAATTCCTGCATGCCTTCAAAATAAATATTTAGCAGTTTAGGAGACCCTGGAGCTAGGTTATTATTTCCCCAATAAATAGCACTGCCTCGAGCACAAGCAGCATGCAGCTATCTCAGCTCTAAGTGTGATCCAAAGCGCTTGGGCCAAACTCAAAGCTGGTTTTTCATGAGTAACCTGGTAAAGAGGAGTTCATCCTTTTTTTTTTCCTGCTATAAATTCCTACCTCAGCCCATAGGTATGGGTGCCATAGGTGTGGCAGCAGCCTGGACGCTGGTATTTATTGCATAATCCCTGTGGGATGTGACAACCCACTTGCTCTCAACAAGATATCCTGGCTAAGTGGAGACTGCTGAGCTGGGATTTCAAGCTTGTAATTTCTGCCATGTTATTTTATTTTGAATGTGCTGCTGGAAGGAAGCTGCCACTTTCCTTCTGAACAAAAGGTGCAGCAGCTCCTGGTCCCACCAGCACCTGAGTGAACTGAGCAGCTTCACTGCCTCACGTTGCATGGCTCCTGCCTGTAGGGTGATTTAAAGCCATTAATAACTCGGGGAATTTTTTGATTTACAGGAACAGTGACACCAGGAACCTCCTCGTCCCCACACACAGGATCAGCCCAGCTACAAGACCTGGGCCTTTAAGTAAAAATGCAGAAGAGCTCAGCCCGTCACTGTTCCAGCACCAGGCTGCTGGGGTGGAAGGGGTTATGCCCTGAATCTGGCACAAAGTTTTTCCCATGTTTAAAGGACCACCTGCAGATTACTTTGGTTTGGCAGTGACAGGGAAGGGCCCTCAATACATCATCCCAACGTCCTTGGAAGTCCAGCTGAGACTCCTAATGGTCATATATGCTTTCCCACTTCCCAGCCCAATGCAAGACAGCTTCTCATCTGCAAAGGTGAGCTGCAGAGACTTCAAACCGTGAAATTTCACACTGTGTAGTGGAGTGCTTAAGTCTGTATCTATCAGCAGTGGATGAGTGCCCAAAAGGCTCAGTGATCAAGCAGAGGTGCTTTTCTATTGGGAGTCCACAAGATAAACTTTTGACTTCAAAATTACAGCAGTTTAGGGGCTCAGAGGGAACTTTCTGAAAGTTTAGCTCTCCACCCAGCGCAGCACAAAGGTCCTGCTACAGGCTTGGAATGAGTAAGAGCTCACTGTTTACTTCCATCCACCATAAAGCACATTGGATTGTACCATTCCCTCACCTGGACCTTTCCCCTTAGCGTGTCCTGAGTGTGTAAAACACACACAAGAGCATTTATTCCATCAATCTTGTGTCACCCTTCAAGAGAGCTCTGGGTGCCAATGGGACACTCCATGATGGAGCTCCACTTCCCACGCTCTGCACAGACAGGCCCAAGGCTGGAGGCTACACTTACCTGGACTCATGCTAACAGCCTACTGTGTCCTCTCTCCCATCAGGAGAACTGCAGTGGTACCCTTGTGATACGATGTACCCACAGATACACCTCCCTCCTGCATGGGCATGCACCTACCCATACCTTGCTGTCCTTACAGGGACACCACATCACTGGCCAACTAGGTTTCTAGGACAACACGGATGTAAGAAAGTGGGTCTAAGGAGTGGGTCCCAAAGGTTCAGGACACATTTAGAAACACCCAGCCTGGGTACAGGAACGCATTTGCAAGTGATGCTTTTTTACCATGTAACATCTCTCTTCAGCTTCCCGAATGTAACTGCATTATCCTGGTGAGTGGCAGCCAACAGGGATGGATGAAACTGGAGGTTAATCTGCATTGGCCATCTCTCTTGATTTCTCCTTCATTTCCATTTCCTTTTAAAATGGAAGTTCCATTAAAACAGCAGCACTTTTCTATTAAATAAGTAACAGAGAAGAATGACTGCCTCTGTATCTCATCAGCAGTAAATCTTTTTAAAATCACTCGAGAGGCAAGGCTCAAATCATATATTTAATAAGAACCACTTCGATATCACTTTTAAACGCAATTAACATATTATTAGAGATAAGCGCAAGATGCAACATTTAGATCCAGATTTCCAAGACAGATTTCCATGGTTTAGGAGGGTGCGGACCTCGGGTCGTCGCCTTGGCAATCATCTCTGCATGTCATAAATCAACGTCAGAACAGATCTCCAGTTACACGGACACAGCAGATTAAATTATCGCTTTTAATCCTGATTTTGCTCATGCTGCTTCGTTTCAGTCATTTGAAAGCACTCTGTGTACACCAGTGAGAAGGGGCAAACCACCCCAGCAGGGTCTCTGCCCCACCTGAGGGTGCTGGAGCAAAGTGTTCATTTCCATCGTCCCTTTCCTTTTGGATATTCAGGCATTTGTTTTCTTTATGGAGCATGAAGGAAACACGTATCTGAACTGTAATTTTTTAAAAGGATCCCAAAAGCCCATCACCAACAGGATCCCCATCGCCAGGCTGTCGTGTGTTGCCCAAGCACACGTACATCAACTCCAACAGGCAGTGCAAATGCTACCAGGCAGCTGGAGATGCTTGGTGGTGCGCTCCGCTTCTGCCAGGGGCTGCTGCCTCAGGAGCAGAGCCACAGGGCCATCCCAGAGTGACCTCAGCTGACAAGGCGGTGTGTGAAATAGAGCAAGTCCCTCCTGCCTGGTGGCTGAAGCACATCCTGTGAATTAGGGCAGCTGAGGTGCAGCCACACATTCATTGCTGCTGCTGGTGATGGGGATGGAAACCTCCAGCAGGTGAAGCAGATGGAAGGCTGGGGGCGGTGACACCTTATACCACCACGATTAAATCTGACAAAGCCCATCTGCTGGTGCCCTGAGCACTGGCAGGACTAGAGTGGAACTGGGAACCGTAAATCACAGCGCAGGCAACATCCGAGGGCTTTTTGGTTGTTTATCCCGAAACATGCAGGCTTTTCCCAACACTACACAATATGTGGCTTCCACTGATGACTGACAGCAAACTGACTGCTCAATTAAAGGGCATTTTACCATTTTGAACATTAGCTGTGAAGTCTCAAATCCCCCAGACTTCCCTGGAGTCCACTTCATCAGTAAATTGCTTTTCTTAGAAGGCAGCACCAAATGCAAGGGGAAATACATCATGCACCTAAAGACATTGTGATCATGTTGGTTTTGTAAGTGCTAAAATTTATTACACGAGAGATGATGCAACAGCAAGTAAGAGAGCAAAATTCTACATTGACTTCCTACTTTGCAATTCAGGACAACTAAGAGGTTTTACTTCATTAAGGAAGGCAAGGGAGAAAAATCAGAGACAACCCCAACGGATGAGGAAGTCTTGTCAAGCCTAAATGAACAATCAGTCCTATGTGGTGCTCATTGCTGTAGAAGGAACAATGAAATATATCTGCTTCTGTTCAATAAATTACTAAAACATCAGTTATAAACCTGCTGCATGGCATTGAAAATTAAACTCATTAAACATCCAGGTAGCTTCATCCTGATGCAAATGGAAGACAGGCATGAGTGCTCTGCAGCAAACTCTGTGCACATCCCATCTTTGGGAAACATATTTACACATGTATCTCATATATTAATATATTTTAGTGCACCCTGGCCAGAGGGCAACCAGAAAGAGTGTTATTCCATGAGAAGGACAGGAGATGGGCTGGCTTCTCCTCTCCACCAAGCAAAGCCTGTATCCATCCCTCAGTCTCACATCCATGTAAAACAACTTTGCAAGACCACGTTTCCCTTTCCCAGGTAGCCAGACATCAGGACCCCAAACCAATGGCCTCCCATGACAACTGGGTAGATTTGGAAGCCATGGGCCAAAAAAAGCAGGTGACATCACCCTACCACATTAACAAGCCTCAAGTGACTTCAAGGTCAACGATGTCAGACCAACTGCCATTTATTGGTCTCTTGCCCTCCCTCTCCCTTACTTCACCACCATCCATGAAGGACTGCAGAAACATGCACTGCTCGGGATAGACCTTGACTATAGTCCACTACGAAGTTATGGAGACTACCACTACTAATGTCTTCATTCAGAGCAAGGATGCCTTAAAAACAAGCCCTATAGCCTCCATGGGAGGGACCCCCAGTAGGACTTTCCCTTGCATCACCTGCCCTCAGCCTGTTGCACACACGACCACATTCATTCCTACTTCTACAAGAAAAGAGCAAAAAGATGGTACAGAAGGGTGTCCAAGGGGACAGTGCCAGGCCAACAGCCCCATCAGGAGGGCAAGGTGGATCTGCAGCTCCTCAGGTTCCTAGCTGGACAATATCTTGCTGTGCAATGCGTGGGCTGCTGTGGGGCAGGAAGCATCCTGAGAGCCCTTCTCACCACGTGTGCATCTGACTGATCCAAACCAGGCAGGCAGACGGAATCCAAGGTCTTTTCCAAGGGGAACCCGTTCAAGGTCTCCATGGGAGGGACTGGTGCTGCACAGGGCTGGCTCAGCCAACAGCAGCATGTTGGTGATGGAGAGGGGGCAATGGGAGATCAGTGTTTTTATTCAATAGGATTTCATGGAATCACGGAATTGTGAGAGTTGGAAGGGACCTCTAGAGATCATCAAGTCCAACTCCCCTGCTGAAAAGCAGGATTTTGTTTGATGACCTGTGTGATTAAGGGTTGGAAAGATCCATGGGAGCTACCAGAGTGAGTTTTGCCTCTCCCAGACTCAAGGAAGGGGGTGCTGGATGCAGGAGCAAGAAAGGGAAAAGAGAGAGAGGACGTAGCAAAACATCACCTTTCAAACTCATCTCATTTGGAGCTTGGCAACCTTTTCCTCTGACAAGCACATGAGTTTTCACACTTGCCAGGAACATCCAGGGTCTCTTGACTCATGGTGCAAACCTACCTGGCCCTTTGGGAGAGCTTGGAGTCGTCTGGGAAAGCAATAATTCCCTGTCAGTAAAATGCTCACAAGACTGCATGAGCTTATTACAGTCATTCCAGCAGAAATAAGTGGTACCTTTTAAGAGTGCTTGCCAGAAAAAAACAGCAGTTCTGACCCAATTTCACACAGTTGGAATCAGCTGCAGGAGACTAATATACAATAAAAATAAAAAGACACAAATGCCCATTTGCCCCATGTCCTCTCCTAATAACATGAATAAAGCTCTGTTTTGATATTTCGTCCTTTCCAAAGGAGTCCAGTCGGATCAGTCCACGTCAGCCGCGTTTCGAGTGAAACTCCTGACTCTTCCACCCTTTACTTGATGAAATTTTTAATTGTCCACCTTTGTCCTGTGCAGCTGCGGAGAATCAGATCGATGCCGGCCATTCCCCTGTTCTCCACTTCCAGGCATCGTCCCGTTCCCTTGTTCAGGATGGCACCATTCTAAAATTAAAGATATGGGGAAAATATTAAAAAAATTAAAGACCTGGGGTTGCCTATGAAGCAAACCAGGGCTGTGTGCTGCCCAGGAGTGCAGCTGTGTCCTTGTGCATTGCTGGAAAGTGCACGGCACTGACCTGGGCAGCAATGCAATTCAAACAATAAAGTAATTTCTAAAATAATCAACATGAATTGAAGGGAGCAATTTTGACCAGTGACAAAATGGATCCCTAACCCATCAGCAACCAAAGGGCATCTGTAACCTTTAAATACCACGGCTGCATCCCTGTGTCAGGCAGGTGTGACATGTATATTGTGTAATGTGTATTATTTACTTTCTGCTTTGGGACAAAAGTACCATGTTTTCATGTATTTCACCATAGATTATCTGCAAGAAACAAAGAAAACTGGAAGTCATCAGCAGGACAAGCTACGTATACCTGAGGGTATCAGAAAGGGAAACCTCTACTCAAAATTGTCCAAAAATACTCCCCCTGCCCTGGTCCCTCTTAACCTTTTCCCTCTGCCATAGGATCTGCCATCTGCCACCACACAGGACCGTTTCAGCTCCGTCCCCCACTGTCCCACGCCAAGGATGATGTGCCACAGCCCATGGTTTTGGGACGTGGAGGAGCAGCACCAATGGCAGACCCGTAACAAACCTGTATGAAATTCCAGCGCTTGTGGAGGCTGCTCTTGACCTTCTCGCAGTCGAGGAGCTGGGGGAAGCGGCTCTTCACGTTATCCACCAGGCAGCGGGTATCGGGGAGCAGCGTGGTGGTCCCCAGGGCGCCGAGATGAAGGAAGCCCTCCTTGGTGTAGCGTGCGAGCTGGGTGGGAGGGACGGAAAGGGAAAAGACCATCAGTACTGGAGCATCATGAAAGGCAATAGAGGACAGGACAAGTCTTCTGGGGCTCTGCAGAAAACTGAGAGGATGGTGCACAGAGAAAGAACTGACAAGAGGAATAAAACTTTCTCCAGCCTTTTTTCTTGTTGTTCTGTTGGGTTTTGGGGGGTTTTTTGCAGCTGCAGGTGAGGAGCTGGGGCACAGGGAAGGGATAAGAATAATTCTGAGCCTTAAACCATCACAGGACAGACTCCCCCAGCCTCCTTCAGGCCTGAACACTGCAGGCTGGGGCAATGGATGACCTCCCCTGGGTTTTGGCCAGAGCCAACTGGCTTGCCTGGTTATGCTGGCCCAGCCTGTGGCTTCTTGCATGCTCGGTGAACCAGCTGTGCTTTGGCCTGCAAACAACGCTGCTGGTGTGTCTGGCACAGCCCTCCAGGACTCCAACAGCACCCAGGCAGCACCATCAGCCAAAGGGGGCCAGTATATAACTGGCCCCCTTCCCTGGGGATACAAGCACTGAAGCAAAGGCTCAGGACTGCAGCTAAGCCCTGCCCAGGGCTCCCAAGGAATGCTCTCAGCTGCCAGGGAGATGCAGGCTGGGAGCATGGGGCAGCACCAGCGATCCTGGGGGCACTGGGCAGGCAACACAGAGCTGGCACCGAGACAGCACAGAGACAGCACTGACACAGCCCCGCTGCCACGGCGGGGCGTGCACAAAGGGCTCCTCCATTGGCAGTGTTTAAGGAACCCCACCAAAATATTTCCCTAAACATATTTAAATTCAGGAGTGAAAAGAGATGAATGACAGCATCCTGCCTTTTATAGTCCAAGGGAAAGCTATACACAGCTGCTGACTTAAATTCTGAATCAATCCATTATCTAGCAGACAAATAAGGAGTATTCAGCACGTTAATTAACTGAGCATATCTGTGACCCAGATGCTTAAAAAGAAACAGTAAATCACACTGGGAGTTCGGGTTATCTCCCTTCGAATAATTAAACACTGAAAATCAAGTTAAAACAATGTAACACGGTCCAACCCCAGCTAGTGACAGCAGGTAGAGTTAGAGTGCTTGCAGCCAGTTTTGCCTTCCCTCCATGACCCTGGCTGCAGGTACAGGTGTGCTGAAAGCCTCTGGCTGGCCCCTGTGCTGCCCACCCCCCTCAGGATGGGTGCCTGGTGCTCTCTGCTCCCAGATGCTGGTGGAGTAACACTCCTAGCCAATGTGTTGGGTAACAAAGCAAGACCTCCACTGCTTTACACCTCACAGGTGCATACCAATGGTATTCACCTCCAGGTGGGTTCAGCTGTAGCAGCCCCCACCACACGGTTGATGCTGGCATGGGGCAAAGCTGTCCCACCCCATCCCCTGGTGCAGGATCTGCTCTTCTGCCCTCCAAAGCCCTTTGCATGAGAACAGTACTCTTTAAGCTTTACAGTAATTCCCCCTCCAAACTGCTGTGCTGGTGCAGCAGGGGTGGAAAGGAGAGCAGCCTGCAGAGCTTAAAGCTGTAATCATCACCTCCTCCTCCTCCCACTGACTCCCCATCTCCCCCAGGTGTGGGGTGCCTGACCACAGGACAGGGATCCTGTCCCCCACCGAGCTCAGCTCACGCTGCGCCAGGCTCCCAGAAAGGGAACTGCCCTGTGCACGAGGCTGCAGCAACCTGGCAAGGACCCCCTGAGCATCTCCAGCCCAGCTGAGGGCTCAGATTCACAGGATCTGGTTTTAGCAGTCTGACGTTCTGCTGAGCCAGGCCTCGAGCGAGATGCTGCTCCGAGCCCGACAGCGAGTTTTTAACCACGCAACTCATCTGAATTAGTATTGAGCACCAACACAGAGAATGAGGCCACTTGCCCTGCAAAAAGAAAGAGATATATAAAGGAAAAGACAAAAAAAAAAGGCAAACCCTATGACAGACAAAAGAACTCATGTAGAGGTCCTAAATGGGCAGTGCAAGTTACCCTCCTCCTGTCTCTGCAATGTTCCCCACCACATACATAATTAGTGCTCTACACACTTTCTTTTTTCATGATGTTGGGCAGCCTGTCTGCAGACAGTTGGCCCAACGCCCACAAGGCAACATGATTTCTGCTCTGACACGTTATCGCCTAATGTGGTGGGGAAAACAAGTAGAGCAAAAATCAAATCTTCCCTGAGGAAGGGAGCGGGGGCTGGAGGGAGACAAAACGAGCTGGAAAACAAACACGGGTATTATGAAAAATGCATTAAGTGCATCTATTAGATGTGCCATCTACTATGTGTAACAGCCAGATAAATAAAGCCCTGAACACAGGCGCTGTGTTGGACCCAGACACAACTCCTGACCTACTCTGCCGAGCGCAGCAGGGGCTCAGCAGCAGCCGTTCCACCCCCCAAACCTGGGAGTGATCATTCCCAAAAATCCCCATCTAACTCACGAGTGAAAGCTCCACTGCACTCCTAAGACACTTACAGAATTTTTGTCTTTTGTTGTATTTTGCCTTTGATGCCTTAATTCTCCTGTTGTTATTTTGCTCCTCTCCAGAGTGAGCCCGCGGTGGCCGCCGGGGGGCTCAGGCACAGGGTGACAGTGAGAGGTGAAGCGCTGGGGTGAAGGAGAGTCCTGCGGTGAAGCACCCATCCTGCTGCTGCTGGGTCTGTCTGGAGTGATGAAGGGGCAGAGGCTGAAGCTGGAGATGGCCCCACAGGCAGCTGTGGGGTGTGTACCTGCAGCCTGGCCAGCACTCCCTGTCTGGGTTTGCCCAGTAAGAGAAGAAATGGGATGTGTCTCTGTCTCATCACCACATACTGCATTAATCAACATTTTAAAGAGCAGCTCCAAACAGGGTGCTCTTGTAAGACCTGAGCCTACCTGAGGAATTGAAGATGCCATTCAACTGCTTTATAATAGCCATAAATCACACCTGCTGTTGTTATTAAAACCTTCTGAGTGGTTGCAGCAATTCACCAACTCAGCATTGCAAGCAAAATTGCCTGCTCCACCACAGCCAGCACAGCCCCAGATGATGACCTCTGGGGAAGCTGGTTGATGAGAACTTATCCTCTGGCTGCATATGAAAGTTGAATGAACGAGATGTAACAGTGAGAGGTTTCCACCTAATCAATACTGCAAGTTTTCACAGGGATATTCAGCACCAGGGCAGAATGCCCTCAGGGTAGCACCACTCCTTGGCTCAGGGCAGCACAAGAGGGGCTGCCATGAGCAGGATTTCCATACACTCCTTCTCTGGGCACGGTGTTTGGGAGTCTCAGTGATGTAACTCTAAATCCTGCCATCCTGCCCTGGAGTGTGCCCAATCCACCCTGCACCACCTGAACAGTGTGTGCTCCCCCGCTCCTCCTTATCCTCACAGCACAGCCAACTGAGCTCTTCCCACAGGAGCTGGAAAGGCTCTTCCACCAAATGCTCTCCCATTTCTCCTCTCAAATGTTTCCTAAGGATTGTACACTCCAAAAACTTTGCCTACGTCAGTGAGTATCTGAACAAGCCTACTCCCTTGAAGGTCCCTGCTTTGCAGTCACCAATGACTCTTCACATGGTCACCATGGTACTTAAAGATAATAAAAGTTTGTCTTTTTTCAAAGGAAATTATTTCATTGATGAAGCAGGAGGGTTTGTGAAAGCAGTCCAGTCACAGGAAGTTAATGATGGCCCACATCATATAACCAGTTAAATCCAGTGGTACTTAACGTAACAAACGCATGTTTTCCTGGCTTTCTGGGAAGGCAAATCACTGAAGTCATCCGAGTTTAAATTCTGCTCTACTTGCCCTAAAAATATGCCTGTCCTTTGCAGTGATCTGTCCTACATCTCATGCCTGTTCAGCAGGTTTGTCAGCCTCCAGAAAACAGACCAAGCCAGGCACAGGCTGGACAAACGGGGAAGGATAGGGCCCATCCAGCAGGAAAATACCAACACTGAAGCACTGGCCTGAGGACATGCCTGGAGGAATCACCCAGCCTGGCACAGGAGGAGAAACAAACAGAAAGACCAAGAGACAGGACCAGAGAAAAACAGTTTGAAAGTATTAACAAGTTACCCATTTAAAAGTGGTTAATATTGATGAGGTCTTAAACTCCTTAATCAGTGCAAGTGGCCCAAAGCCACATCCCCAGAGAGAGGCTCATGTCCTACCCAGAGCCTCTTACAAACACCCTTCCAGGTAAAACTGCCTCTTGCAAAGTCCCCCACCTTCAGGTACCACTTGGGGGGCTGCTTTGCCCTGGGGGGACCCGCAGCCCCCACTGATGCCAGCAGAGCAGAAGGGTGCACGGCCACCATGTGCCTGCTGCATCACTCGGGCTCGTCGCCCGTCGGCAAACCTGCACCACCAATACATCTTCCTTCATTATTGTTTCTGGCTGGCTGCATCTCAGGGATGGGAAAAAGTTAATTAGACATCTTAGCACCTGGGAAATAAAAGCCTTGATGACCTTCATTGACTCTATTGGAAAATAATTTAGGGTTGTTTAGTTCCCTCTCTGCACAGAGCAGATCATCAATTAGCAACCATAAGTAAAGCACACAGTATTTTCTTTTTAACACAATTTAATCTCATGTGCTATCCTGTCACCCTTGATACTGCAGTGTCCTGGATGATCTCAGTATTGATGGTTTTGTCCTCAAGTTCTGATGCTTAAATGGGCAAAAACATATTTTATCCTATAATTAAATGAAATGCTCTACTGGGTGAACATTATCTTAAGTTTTATAGCATTATAGTGCTTTCTATCACCTTAATATATCACCATAGTTCTGTCACTCCAATGAGGTATTACTATATTATTAGTGTAATACATCATTACAGCAAGGTGTTTCCATGATGTATTGCTTAGAAGATGAAGCCATCAGGACAAAAAAACCCCCACAAGCAGGCTCAATATAATTACAGGATAAAAGGTTACTTCATCACGAAATCTGATAATGACTTGACCTGGAAGTGTACAAAGGCAGGGAGAATGGAAAGCTAAAGGGAAAACAAGAGAAAAACCCAGAAATTTCCCCCAGTGATAGATGCAACAGCAGAGGTGCTGCAAGGAAAAGCCAACATCTCATCAGCATTCAGTGCTAGGTATGGGATCCATCACACCTAACTGCATCCATCTGAATGCTTAAACCAATCAGAAGTCATCACCAGAGAGAGCAGGAACTCAAGTACAAACCACCCCTCCTGGAACGGGACAGACCCCTCCCTGGAGTAAGTCACTCCTCCTCTCTGTGCTGGGCTGTTCATCTACAGACACGCAGCAGCCACAGTGGGCAGGAGCACGGCGTGGGGATGGACACAGAGTGAGGACTTCCAACAAAATCCCAACATTCTCCACCATGGCACGGGACCCGCGACACCATTCAAAGGCCAGCATGGAGCACCTTACCCTCGCTCACCGCAGCCGAGGAACCTGCTCCTGAATCATTAAATACATGTAAATGTGTATGGGTGGGCCACAGTACCAGAGAGAGAAGCAGAGATTTCAGGACACTACATGAACACCGAGCACAGGCACCACTGTGTGTGCTTTCAGGAGCTGAACAACTCAAAACCAATTGCAGCTCCTTGTGTTTTATATATATAT
Source organism: Podargus strigoides (assembly GCA_028020825.1). Taxonomy (NCBI): domain Eukaryota; kingdom Metazoa; phylum Chordata; class Aves; order Caprimulgiformes; family Podargidae; genus Podargus; species Podargus strigoides. Next base: position 1,928,217 of record CM051640.1, read on the forward strand.
AGCTAAAACAAGCAAGCTATTTGAACAAAGTGTTTACATTCCTTGTAATTATATTCCCAGCAATAAATTACAATACACAGCTCATTAATTAAACAGTAGCAGTGAAAGTTCCATTTCTTTTGTGTGGTGCCCGTGCTCCTGCAAAAGGCTAATTTCAAAGCTTCTGCACTCACTGATAGCTACTTTTAAAAAGCATTTTCAAGGAGTTAAGCTAATTGCATGTATCATGAAACAAAAGAACTGCCAAGAACTCAGCTGGAGAGGGAAGGGACAATGTGGAGCTGGAAGACCAAGCAGCAAAACCCGCGCCGCACTGGAGTGACGGGCGGGCTGGAGGAGCCAGCAGCACTGCAACGTTTGACTTCAGAAAATCAGGTAGGAAAAAACCCCATTGTTAACTCTTAATCACACAAATAGCTGAGAAAAAATAAATAACCGTCTCTTAGCCATTCATCTTAAAGCCCTGGGTTAGCAGACAATGTCAGACTAACTCAGTTTCTCATACTATAATGCACTTACAGGTTTGAGTTTCCATCCAGAAAGTCCAAAAGGCCATTTGTGCCATTTAAGAAAAAACCTGTGTGCGTAACAGCTAGGTTATATTTAGCAGTGACTCCATCAGCCACAGCTGACTGATCTTTGTTTAAAGGCAAGGATAAAGCAAGTGAGGTTTGTTCCTACCCTGTTCCTAGGCTCAGGTGGCTCCTGAAGTTTGCAGTTCAGGCTCAGATGAGCCTCAGTCCTGGTGAGCCCGGGATGCCCAGGGTGACTGTATTGTGAGAATGGGCTCTTTACACATTCCCATCCCTTGAATTACACATTTTTTTTAGCTGAAAATGAACCTCATTGAGCATGCTGGACCTCCAGATACTCACTAAGGCTGCCACAGCTGTGGTGTCCTGCAGCTTTACATCCCAAATCACTTCAACTCAATCTTCAACTTACCCTCATGCCAACGAGGCACATTTTGCAGGTGCAGAATTAAGACAGACGTGTTTAAATCATATTTGCCTGTGATAGAACACTGACACCCCATCTTACTAAGCCCTGATTAATGCTCCAGGTTTGCGGTCAGATTTGACGAGCAAAGAAGCTTGATGACAAAAAAAAATCAGACCTTGGGAAAGCTACCAGGAATGGGACTACAATATTGTGTTGTGAACTCTGTGTTTCCCACCTGAAAAGCAACAGTTGGGGCATCTCCCTCCCTTGTAAAGATGTCATCCCATGTATGTGAAGTGCACAGTGAGGGAGCTCCACTGACATGATCTGCAATGTCCAATGGATTAAAGCAAGTTCTGTTTCCAAGATCAAGTTTACGTCTCTCTGGTATTCACACATTTATTCAATAGTTGGGTATTCAAAAAAAAAAACCCAAATCCAAGATGTGGGAACACTGTGTTCAGCTCTGGGTCCCCCAACACAAGAAGGACATTGAGCTGTTGGAGCGGGTCCAGAGGAGGCCACGAAGATGATCAGAGGGCTGGAGCACCTCTGCTGTGGGGACAGGCTGAGGGAGTTGGGGTTGTTCAGCCTGGAGAAGAGAAGGCTCTGGGGAGACCTGACAGCACCTTCCAGCACCTGAGGGGACTGGAAAGAAAGCTGGGGAGGGGCTTTTTACAAGGGCATGTAGTGATAGGATGAGGGGTAATGCTTTTAAACTGAAGCAGGGTAGATTTAGATTCAATATTAGGAACAATTTCTTGACTGTGAAAGTGGTGAGGCACTGGCCCAGGCTGCCCAGAAAAGCTGTGGATGCCCCCTCCCTGTATGTGTTCAAGATCAGGTTGGACAGGTCTTTGAGCAGCCTGGTCTGGTGGGAGGTGTCCCTGCCATGGCAGGGGTTTGGAACAAGATGAGCTTTGAGGTCCCTTCCAACCCAAACCATTCTGTGATTCCATGATTCTAAGATGGACTCCAACCCATCATGGGCTAGAGTGCAGCTGGAGCCAGCAAACTGCTCACAGCAGCCTCTGAACTGGAAAGCTCTGATGTTAAAATTGGAAATCTGCTCAGTAAATAAATTACCCCAACTAAGCTGGGAAACCCTCCTGTTTGGGAGGGCACTTTTCTTCCTTTCCCTGCTCTCCTTGCCGATTACTGAGAGAAATTTTCACAGGCAAGGTTTTGTTCTGCAAATACCTGCAGGTGCTTAATGGGATGGTCTTTATCATGTTATACTTCACAGTTTTGGTCTTAATGAATGCAACTGCAGTGCTGAGCTTTCTTCTGTTATATTATGAAGGAACCAGAAATTTCCTCTTCCCGTACCTGCATGGATATCCAGTGACCCTGGAGCAGAGGTGCAGGGCAGGCTTACAGAGCTCCTGGAAGCAGGAATTCAACAACTGGTGTTGAGCATTTCTATGTAATTTATGCACTTCTGGGTTCAGAGGAAGGTTTGATATGGTAACTTGCCTTTGATGGCACAGCAAATCTGTCAGACACTGACGTGTATCAGGTGGCCTGGATTTGAGTCTTTGCTCGTTGCTGTGTCACCTCCTATGCTGCTTCATCACAGCAGTTTGCTGTCGTGCAGTAATTTCAACAGGACTTAGGTGCTCACAACACTTTAGATACATGGTCCTGCCCATCCAGCAGTTCTCAGCCTAAACCTCATGTCATTTGCCAGCACTGACAGCTCTGGTTTGTCATCATGATGTCAAAACAAGCTGTTGGAAGTCATGGCCAATGCCAGAGTAATAAACATCATGATGCTAAGACAGAAAATGGTGAAACAACAGGCAGGGCTGCCTTACTGGGGAAGGGAAGAACACAGCCCATACAGCACAGTGACCAGAATACATGCAATACGAGGCAGGTCTTCCCTAAAACACACAAAGACAGATTGTTGTCCTGCAAATAAAAAGAAATCTCCTTCTACACCTTAAATGTACCTAACTCAGCATCTGTGCACAGCTGGGATGGGATTGTCTCACCCAGCATCACCCAAATCAACGTTGACCTTCCAGTGTAAGATGTCCTCTCGGCAATGGAGAGTGACAGGCAGGACCTACCCCACCGTGTGAGGTGCCACAGCTCTCCTCCTGCAGCACATCTTGACTTCTTTTGAGAGAATGTGAATAATGGCTTCAGTCTAGAAACTTGGTGTTCAGACAGCTTCAGTTCACCACAGTTTCTAAGCAGATCAGTAGATAAAACCCCTTCAGTACAAATGTGGCTGGCCCAGAGAAGGTAAGAGGGAAATATTTCTGAGTCTGGCCACAAGCATGGACTTTTCATAAAAGAGAAAAGCAACATAAGAAACAGCTTTGTGACAGAGGAGATAACCTCTCTTTCTACTCATTACCACTAGACACCAAGCAAGCACAGTGATGGCAGAGCCTACCATCCACAACCTCTCTGCCTTGGCTAAATTTCCACCATAGAGAGCCACAGCATTTACATGGGAAATGTAAACAGAAGCAGGAGGTTGAAGTCAGATACATACATCAAATCTTGATGATAAACACCCAGGTCCTCACTGGACAGAGCTAAACCAACAGAAGAACAAGTGCTGCTGTGACTTTGGGGAGGTCAGGCATGATTTTAGTAATGAAAGAAAACCTAAAAATCACACTGTAATTCCTGAAAACCCAATGTGCCATAAGATGGCCATTCTGCTTCCAGACCTAAAAGGAAACTTACTGTATCTTCTTAAAGATTGTAGGGGAGAAGGACATTGTGCTAAGGGATTTGCATGATGAGACAAAGCTACTAGGCATACAGAAAGAACATTACAAAGGAAATCACAGGATCTAGGCAAAATACTGCTATAGGCAGAGACAAGAGAAAAACAGACAGGAAAAGTTGGCAGGGAACTGGGTAAGTGATCCCTGGAGCTGCAGATGCTGAAAGCCACAGAATCACAGAATCGTCTAGGTTGGAAAAGACCTTGAAGATCATCGAGCCCAACCATCAACCCAACACTGACAGTCCTCAACTACACCACATCCCTGAGCACTGTGGCAGCCTGACTCTTAAGTCCACCTTAGAGTCTGCTGTTGGTCTTACAGACACCAGCAGTGACAGAGGCAGTGTTGTACCCTGCTTTGTCCCAACTCTATGGCAGTCAAACCAGCTGCTTTCTTCTTAAAACACAGGAAGGGATAAAACTACAGAGGAGGCTGAATTAGTTCTTCTGAATTAAAAAACTTCCAGTATTTGACACATCCACTAAGCCTCTAAAAGATATGAGATCCACAGTGAATCTTGGAATGATGTTTTTTTAATCTAGAATAAGCTTAAAATTAGGATAAGAAGCTTTTGGTTTGTTCCAAAACATTTAGAGTGGCAAAATGACTGCTAGAAAACTAACTGAAACAGCAATGTTAGCCCTGTTAAAAAGCACTCGTTTTCTTTCCTCGGTTGGTGAAATTGTCCTGTGCTGGGTGAAAGTGAAAGGAAATGTCTGAAAACACTCTCCCTGCATGCACTGCTATTTGCTTTCAGCACTATTTACCCTCACCTGGAAGATTTTTTTCAAATTAAGCCCTTCCTTGCAGCTCTGGCAAGATCACGGCAACCCAGCAAAGAGCTGTTCTGCGAGGAGCTGGGAAAATGCCCCCGTGCATGGGAGGTACTGTTAACAAGAAGGCAGGTGTCCCACGTATGAGAGAGAAGGCACCAGACTGGCCGTGCATCCCTCCTGTGCCCACCCAGCCCACCTGCGGCCCCCAGCCGTGGCACGGGTACAGGATGGCCGTGTGGTTCTCCTGCGGGCCCTGGTCCAGGCAGACATCTTTGGCCTTGTTGTTCCGAAGCTGTAAGAAATAAAAAGTGCAGAGTTACACAGCCCTGTCCCTTCGGAGATGAGCAGTAAACTGATGTGCAGGAATGTCTTTGGCCTCTCCTGAAGGAATACACGGTGCTACATCACCAGGCGTAATCAGGCAGGGAAAGGTTTAGTGCACCATATGTTTTCTTTAAATACAGGGCCTAATGATGACTGCTTTTATATAATAATCACCACTCAAAGGAGCCAACTTCCTTAAACACGGTTTTCTTTGTATTTGGTTGTGTGTGGTGGTAACAAACTTATTTTTAGACTGCTGTCAGCACGTTGCCAGGAGCCTGGAACCAGTGCAGAACCGTGTGTGTTGCAGTGAAATCTGAACACACTCAACAAGGCAGGGGGAAAAATCCAGCTAGCACAAGGAGCCCCTTTGAATCATCACAGGGATGCAGGAGGGGACACAGAGATGGCAAACCAGCCACCAAGAACTGAAGGAGATGCTTTGGAGGGAGTGTGGGAGTGGAATCATGCATCCAAATGGCCACTGAGCCCTCGCCACCAGGTCTGCTCACGCCAAGGCGTCCTCTCTCCAGTCTCCCCATGTAGGGCAGCTGCAATAACACCTTTGAAATACTACTTTTGGGGAGGTTTTAGCTTGAAAGCATTAAGTAACTTTGATAATAAATCTTTCTTAAAATTAATGCCCATCGGGGTGCTTGGGCTGTGCTTCAAGAAGCCTTCTCAAGCTGCCACTATTCCCTGAGACCTATTGCAAAAGAGTATTATTAGTTCCCATAAATGCCTGGTTTTATACTCCCAGTACCATCTCAAAGCCAGCAGAGACTGAATTAAGTCTCCTTACTTTATCTCATCCTTAAGCTATTGTGACAACACACTGTATCCTACAGAGACCTTGTAAGGTATTAGGCCATGTTTAAGTCAAAGGGTTTTATAAAACAACTGTGTATTAAGAATATACATACAGCTGCTTAATCCATGGAGTCAGTGGGTAATATAGATCATTTTCTGACAATTCAGTAAATGAGGTATTAAAATATTTTACTGTATATGGTGTCCGTGATCAGAAATAAAGCCCAAAACAGTATTTTGGAAGAAACTGTGAACAGATTTATACAAATTTGTATAATTTTACACAAACAGTAGGTTTCAATTTACATTCATCTCCTTTGAGGCTATTGCTCATCAGAGACTCACCAGCTGTAAATATTACCAGTTTGATCTAAGGAACTGCTCAGCCTTAATTACCTCGCCATAAGCGACGGTGTTGTTGTATCTTCTCATTTCCGGATAAACGTGGTCCAGGTACCACTGGAAATTTTTACACTTCAAGCTCTTCCTTAAGGCTTTTCTCTCAGAGACATCCCCAATGTCAATACCTGGATTCTGAAAAATAGACACAGCACGTCACTGAATGGCTACTCTTAAAAAAGATTATAAATGAGTGTATTTCACTGATGTTTGATATCACTTTGCCACTGCCTGGGAACTGCCAGCAGCTGAGTAATTCCACACAGAGGCCATGCCAGGGAATTTTGGCATGTGTGTCCCAGGCTGAAATCATCCTCATGGAAGTCAGAAGGAAGACTTTGGTTTCAGAGCCACAAGGTGGAGGAGAGGTGTACTTCTCAGAGGTTTTGAAGGCATCCGTGGAATGGTCACCAGACTGATGCTGGACACAGTTTGGTCCTGGGAGGTAATTCAGAAAAGAGAACCCAAATGGAGAAGAAAAGTTTTTGGAGGAAATGCAAGTGCAGTATAACAGAGGTGAACCTTCCCATCAATTGCCCTGGGCTTTGGTTCCATCTGAGAAAGACTGAATCTGTCAGTGGGCACAAGGACAAAGTGTTTTTAAAATATCTCAGTTCCTGTTTAGGTACTGATATACAGGACCTCCAAAAGCAAATGTACATCAGGATTTAAATGATGGTCATGTGCTGAATCCTGGAAATGCAAACCCCTGTCTGTGTACTGAGCACCAAAACCCTTCCCCTGACACACCAAGGGTGTGTGACCCTGCTGGGAGGCAACACAGAGGTATAAAATACAGAGAGGAAAAGAAAAAAATAAAAGTTCAGATTCATATATAATACAGGCACATAGCTAGGAATAAAGGATTAAAATTACAGGAGAAGAGAAGTTGAGGCTAAACCTCAGGAAAACCTCTTGACAATTTGGACAATTAGGCAGTGAAACAGTCTCCCTGGAGACACAGCGCAGCCCCACAGCTCGAGCTGATTTCAAAGCAGACAAAGCTGCGGTCTCTGTCCCTGGAGGAAACATCTTACAGGAGGCAGGGGCTGAGGACAGCTGCCCCCCCTTTAACCTTCTGTTCCCCTGGGGAGCTAATGCAGCAGCCAGGTGAAGGAAACCAAAGGCACACTGCGGCTCCTTTTACTCCTCCTTACAGGTGTCTGGGTTTCTACTCTATTTTAGCTCCTGCTCTCTTTTCCAGTGATCATTAAATCCAGCTGGGAAACCAATTTTCCATTACAATGCTTGTAATGATCTTCTAATGAATTATTCACTCTGCTTTAGAGAAGATACCGTTTTAATGCGCGGCTGGTAGCTCCCAGGTAAAAATAAAGATGATTCAGTGTAGACAGGTAAGACAGGCTGAAATCACAGTGGGCAAAGAAGGACGCAGGGACCACAAACCAATCAGCACTTGAGATATTCAGGGCATGGGGTTTGGTTTGGTTTTGAATATAGGTGTCACAAAATAATTCCACAGACATAATAATATCCATAATCCCCGGCACAACACCACCTGTCAAACGGGGCTTCTCTAAAATTAAATCTCAATTTTACTGGTATGACCCATATAAAAATCCAAAATCATTTTTAGGGTAACCCAGATCTGTTTCCCCAGACCTACCCCAGTGCTGGTCTGTGTGCTGCTGCCTCTCCCGAGCCACACAGGACCTGTGTCTCCGTATGGAATTTCAATCCCTGTTTTGCTGTGCTCCAAAGCTGTTCCTGAGCAGGAGCATGGTGCCTCACCTCTAAAAACGAACCAGCCCAGGGACTGGAGCTGAACTCCTGGTAATTTATGAACTCGGTCCATGAGTGTTTGGATCTTGCAAACCTATTTTTAAGAGAGACCTGAAACCACTCTGCCTCTCGGATCACTTGAGGACTCCCCACCCCCAAGACAAGAAGCCAGCAGTGCAGGCAGCTCACCGACACGTCCCAGGTACCTGTTGTTCTCTAATGCAGTACAAAGTTGCAATTACCATGGCTCTAACTGCCAGGAACTCTCCCCAGATGGAACCTTTCCCCAGAACACAGCAGCAGCTCACACTTTTATGTTGTAATTTCCAAAGTGCCCCGGAGCAGCGCGCTGCCAGCCAGGGATGCTGCCACAGCAGGATCAGGATCGAAGCAGCTCTTTGCAGGGGTGTGATGGGCCAGGTATGGATATTTCATGTTTATTTTTAGCACCAAAAGGGTGGCTTTACATAAGGGCTCACATGGGGTCTGGCCACTCATGGCAATGGCTTTTCCTTGCACACGAACAGAGCAGCCCAGCGCTCACACCAACACACACTGCAAATGGAGTGGGTGTTGGCGCCTCTGCAGGGCACCCGGAATCCTCATCCCACCCATCACTGAGAGATCATTGCTGCGTCCCCACCCCCCTTCTCCTTCTGGCAGGACCAGGGGAACTGGTCCAGCTGCGGGTGCTCCCAGCACACTCCAGGCAGTGTTAGAGCCAGGAGTTTCACAATCAGACATAACCTGTCTGGAGATCAGAGCCCAAGCAGCAGCCCTGGATCTACACAAAGTCCTCCTGGAGCCTACAGAGCTTTGTGCCCAAGTGCAGGGAATCTCCTTGAGAGATCTCCATGCAGGATGTGTCCCCTGGGCACAGTCAGCCTGTCTTGCTTTTCAAAGACACACCATGCTATTACACAGCAGGATTCACATGAAAAATAATGTGTCATTCTAAGTAAATCTCAGCATTTCTGAACAGAAATAAATACTAAACACTAAAGCTATTTAAAGAGAGTGGTTTTGGTGCATTTACACGTGGCACTGCTGGGAGGGTATTTCCTTCTGTGAGCCACCGACTTCCAATACTTTACTTCTGGATATGTTTTCTAAGCACTGATGGCCTTGACACCCCCAGTGCTGGGAAGGCACCTGAACCCCACACCATCCACAGAGAGCTCTGGGCACTGACAGCATCTGCCAGCTCGGAAACCCCAGTGGGGCTGCACGTGACATGGACCTGTCCGAGCTGCAGGAAAAAACCTCATGTACTAATGATTCTGGTATTAATAATCTTCTTCCAACCGACTTTACAGACAGACTCCATCTGTGGAGTGGTGTAATGACATAAACTCATGCTGTGTAAACACTCAACGGGGAGATAAACACTACAATACAGGTTTAATTTTTAGAAATGAAAATAAAAAGGCTGTTGTGAACCACAGGAATTCCTCCAGAGTCTGCAGGTTTTGCAGCATCTCTGTCAAAGCTGAGGGAGCTCTGCTGGCTTCCACAGCTGGGGATGTCACCCAGGGTATTTAAGGCTCTTCTTCACTCTGGGGCACTAAGTGCTCTATAATTCAGGTTTTTAACCCAGTGAAGACAGGGGACAGGGTGCGACGGCCGTACCTCCAGCGGCAGGTTCCACGCGATGTAGACGTGTGACTTGTAGTCGTCCATCCACACCTCGGCCACCCGCAGGGCGTTGCGCTTGGTGTAGAAACCGATGTTGTTGTTGTAGGGCTTCTTCTTGCGCTCGATGTGAGCCACCCTGGAGCAGGGCAGCACCTCCATGCTGCCACCACACAGCCACACCTGCAACGCAACCACACAACAAACACCGTCAGCACGAGGCTCTGCCAAGGGTCCTCGTGCAACTCAAAGAGAAAGAAGTGGTGGGGTCTGAGTTTTCTATGATGTCCCAGTGAGCACAGAGCACCACATCCTCTAGCTGGTTAGAGGAAACCCATGGCCAGGTTTAGTCTTTGCTCAGTGATGAGACACGCAGGGAGAACTCAGCTGTGCCCAGAGCAAAACATATGTCAACTTTAGAGGGAACAGGTCTATATCCAGCACGTGGTATTGATGTGTTGTAGAATCAGGTGATGAGTTTACAATGATGCTGCTACTAAATAAAAAGGATTAGTGCCTGGAACAGTTGAAACAATTGCAAGATCTCCTCGTGCAGAAGGGATGACTCAGTGAAACATATGGCAGGGACAGATTTCTCCCACTTGAAAACATTTGTTCATTATTTTTCTTTCACATGCTGTTTAAAATTCCCTTAAATCACAGTTTAGGAGTTAATAAAATCTTTTGAGATTTTCTTTTTATCACACAGAAAGGGAACTCACCGAAAGACTCGCCATACCTGTGCTCTTCCCTCCCTCTTTGCCTTCACCAAGAAGTAATTTATCTTAAATGAAAAACACGTATCCAGGACACCAGGCACTGGGCAATCATCACAAACACATATGCCAAACCGGCCTAATAATCCCAGTTCCGCCTCTTCTGCAGTCTGCTCTGCACTATCATTTCACACAGTTGTTGTAACACCCATGGTTTCTGGGATCAGTTCCAGGCTCACCACCTTTTATCCCATCTGCGTTCCCTAAATTTTACCGGCCCCGTTCACCCTGGTGTCCGGGCACCACCAGGAGCCTCCTGGCTGCACCCGCTGCCCTTCCGCCTCCGTGTGGTGGGTTCAGCCCAACTGACAGAGGGAACAGAGGGCATGAGCACCTCCCGAGCCCAGGCAACCCGAGTCACGGGCAGGGAGCCGTCCTCCCTCGGGGGAATCCTGCGCCTCGCGCTCTTCTCCCGTGGGTCGCTGCAGAACACAGGAACCTGCATCAAACCCAGAGCCCCCTTTTATTAGCTGGTGCAGAAACATGTAGCAAACCCCCCCATCTTACCCCTGTCCTGCTGTGTGACCTTTCTGTACATTTTTAAATGCAATTCTGTGTCTCCAGAGCGAATCAGAGCTGATTTCTGAGACGAGGGACAAGCCTGTCCCTCCCATCCAGCTGCTGCCACGCTCGCCTCTGGCCCGCAAAGCCCACACGCTCTGCTCAAATTTTGCAGCAGACCACATGCTGGCAAAGCAAATAAGTGAACAAGGTAGTTCTAAAGGAAAAACAAAAAGTATTTCTAAAGGAATATTCTCAAGCCAATAGTTTGACAGAAACTGCCTGTGTTTCTTGCCTGCTCACTTCTTTAGTTCCTCAGTGTCTCAGTGAAATAGGAGCATCGAGCTCTGCCCTCAGGTGCTCCCAAAGCTGCTGGGTTCAACTACAACACTGAATAAAACTGCTGGTACTGGAAGATCCCCAGCACCACCTAGTTTTGCAGTTTGGGGGTTTTGTTAGGTTTTTTCCTGATTTGAGATCAGAATAATTATTTTAAAAATATGAAAAAGTGATGTAATTAAAATGTGATTGTCCAGCAAGCTGCCTCTAGCAGTAAAGGTGCATTACTGTCTTTCCATGTTTTAGTTAAATAATTCACAGGGCTTCACACTAAACAGCTTTCCTATATGTCTGGAGTATCTGTACAAAGTATCTTGAAATGCACACATTGGAATAACCTGAGAGAAAGAGCACTGTGCAAAGGGCATTGGTTATACAGGTACCCATGAGCCAGTTCCAGAGGCAGCAGTGAACATTTAATTCAGAAAAGGCACTTATGCAAGGAAAGAGCAGACTTCTATCTCCTAAATAAAGTCTAAACTGTCATTACAAATTTAAAAATCTAACTGTTTTTACAAGGCATTTATAACCATTTCTGCTGGTAACAATGGGAGCATTTCCCTATTACACGGGAAACAGCCAAGCTGCACCCAGCATCGCTGTCTTGAGTACAGAGGAATAAACCACGGCCCCAGGAAGATGCTGCTTGCTCCTACGTGGCCTGGGGAGGACTGTGTGTTCCTGCTGACATGCAGGACCGCAGGCAAACAGGTCCACAGGTGACAGCACAGGGACTGCAGTCCAGGAGACATCCTTCATGGCCATGAAGCACGAGGTGTCTTTGCCCTACAAGCTCAGCACAACGCCCTGTCCTTGCAATAACCACAACTGGGGAGCAGTGAACGGCCACGAGAAAGGCCCCAGATTGTTCTCTGCATCAACATGAGATGAGCTGCAAGACACTGCAACCGAAAGGTCTCAGCAGGCTCTCCATCCTCCAGCAAGGCTGCAGGTCATGGCCTGGCTGACTCTTGGTGTATCTCAGCTAGTTATGTCCATGTGCCACAGGCAAAGGCCACGTTGGGTCGTGCATACACACACAGAGGCAGCTGCCTCCATGGAGTTCACTGGCACTGATGTCCCAGCCAGCAGCAACTCCATCCCTGGGGCACTCAGACCCTGAAGGCAGAGGGTTCTTCATTTGTTTCCCTATTGAGCAGCCATTTGTCCCACCAAAGCCCTCTAACAAATATATGACCTTCCTATTAAGTAGATTTTTCACATTCATGGCAAATAAACAGTCACTTAAGATACTCTATTTACTGCAACTAACAGCATTAACAGGACAATCAGTCCAGCACATTGTTTCACCCAGTCACTGTAAGAATTGCCTCTTAGTAGAGGGGTAATCAGGAGACAGCACAACATCATAAGCAACCAGAAAAATAAAATATTGTCAAATGAATTTCTGCTTAGCCTATTTAATAAGGCAGAGCCTTTTCTATCGCTTCCTACAAAGGATGAAATCATGATCACTTCATTTTATAGAATATGCATGGATGGGATGTAAAGGCATGTTTAAAGACTCAAGACAGAGTATGTAACACAGCAGGTTAAATACAACGAGCAAGTCTCAAGCTTCTCCCTTATTTTCTGACATTCAAATTTCAACATGACTATTAGCTTGCCATTCACCCACCCGTAAAGAGACACAGAATTAAAAATAGAACCATTCCCCTCCAGTAAATGACTGTGACTCAATAACTTCTCCATCAGTCTATGCACAGGAATAATCAAACATACAGAAAGATGCCTGGATTTACAAATAACCATTTAACACTGAATTCTAGTGAAGAAATCCCAGAGAAACAAACAGAAAACAACTCCATCACCCAGAGATCTTTGATGTGTTTTCAGAAAGCTGGTGGGTAAGACACACTTGCAGTTATTTTCCAAGCAAAATGTGACTGTCCTAAGAATTCAGCATGGGAAAGCAGAGATTCCTCTGAAGTCTGAGCATGGCTGAAACTCCATCAGCCATCTACTGTCCAGAAGTGTTTGCACATGTGGGAGGCAAACTTTGGTTGGCACGAGACTGCATTACCTTGCTCCAGTGCTGGGATGACCCAGCTTTGCTTCCTAATCACCCTCCACAAGCACAATGGTGTCACAGGCGTGTGAAAACATTTGTGAAACAACCAACACCTCAGTGACCTGCACCAGGGATAACCCAAAATGGGGAGCAGACTCAGCACGGTGCAATATGGCAGCAGAGCTACAAGGGAGGGCCAGGCGCCCCTCCCGTGCACGTGTACCTGCACGTTACCGTGGGTGTGCAAATCCTTGGCAATATTCAATAGCAACATATTCCTCCACCTCTCACTCAAGCCATCAGCATCTCCTCTGCCACCCGCCTTCAGGCTCCATTTGGAAAAAATCAAAGACTTGTTTTTATATTGCTCATGTGGAGCACTCTATATGTCATTCCTAATGACAGCTAGGACATGAGTGAACATAGCATGTGGGAGCACCCTGGAAACCAGCAGTGCCCAGGCCTGTCAGAGGGGACTGGAAGCAAGGTGAGGGAGGAGACACGGTGGCATTGCTGGGGAAGTGCACATCCCCTGCAGTCACTGCACATCCCCTGCAGTCACTGCACATCCCCTGCAGTCACTGCACTCCTGGTAAGGGAGGGAGGAGAGAAGTCTGCTCACACAACACAGCACACCAATGGTCCTTTGTGCATGTAACAGAGACAGCAGCAAAATCCCAATTTCACTTGACCAGCTCATCATTGCAACAGCCACAGAAGCAATTTTCAAAGTGTTAAGCAGTTAAGAACAATTACTGTCCATGATCCCCTTTGCCCTCCAAAATACACTGCAGCTATCAACTTGCTTTGCTCCTGTCTGCCAGAGCCAGCAATCAAGGAGCAATATTTAAACAAAAGGGCTTCTGGCAATCTGCCTAATGTCAAAGGAGCCAATCAGGCAGAAAAGGGTGACCCAGAGGAGTTGCACTGCCCAGAAGGGTGATGGAAGCTCGTCCTGTGCTACACCAGGCTCAAGGCATCGTCTGTGCTGCCCAGACAAGCAGGGCTAGAAACGTGTGTTGGAGGGGCTGGCCACGCTCATGCCTTGAGGCTGGTGGCACTGGTGCTATTAGTGCTTTACAGGTTTGGTTTGACTGAAGGGAGCAGCACAGAAGATGTGTTTGGATGCCACTTGGGGCAAGCAGGAGGACAATGCTGAGCATGGGGGGCTGCTGCCTTGTGTCCCCATATCCTCTTCTGCAGCTCAGAGATGCTTCCTCCACCACGTGCTGTGCCCCTGTGCTCACCCCTTGGGGCTCCCTCCCTTGGGTGCAGGTGCAGGAGCACTGAAGTCCAGCCAGCACCTGCCGAGCAGCCAAGGACACGCACAGGGGAAGGCACCACAGCTCCAGGAAAAAGAATGGATGAAAAAATTAACTTTGAAAACAGAGGTTTTAATCCATATATGTTAAGGAAACCTTGTTCCCTTCCCCAACCTTCTGCAACCAGTCCTTGCTATGCCATGGTGCCCCCTGGCAGGGAAGCAGAAGATAAAATTTTTAACTGAAGAATATTTTAATCAGAAAATCCTGGCGCAGGAGCTGCCCCCCCTGGGATGGCAGAATCACTCGTGTGTCCCACTTTCCTTCACGAGGCTGCAAGCTGTACAAGGGAATTCAGGCTCCCCATCTGTTTTTTTGCACAAAGAAAGCCAACATCAGAAAAAGAGACAAGGACTTCTGCAAGATTAGAGGCAACACTAGGGCTGGTCCCTTGGCCCTTTCCAGCCCACGGAGTGCCAGGATGGTGCCCTGCCCCAGCACAGCACCTTCTCCTCTCAACCATCAGCATCTCCAGCTGAAAAAACACTACAGCTGCCCCTGGGCAGCTGCCTTATATAATGCTGTGCTTCCTCCTCATCCCTGGGATATCACTGATAATAATAATAATAATAAAAAAATAAGAAGGGACAGTGACTACCTTGGGTCCTGGACGTGGCATTCCAGCTGAGGCATAGCATGACATCCACAACAAACACTGACAGCTCCCATTAAAGGATCCTGACTTTAGCTGCTTATAACTTTGCCAAATTTTAACTATTCAGACTGAAATATATCTTTGAACAGCTTGAGCCTGCCTGCAGCTAATGCAAAGAGACATCATGTCTAATAGTGTCAAGATGAGTCTGCGAGGTAAACTTTTAATCTCTGAATGTATTGTGACAGAAGGAAACAGGGGGGAAAAAAAACTGCTCCGAACTTTCATTACACAAACTCCAGGCTTTTTCAGCTGATAACTTCAATTCTGAGGTGATTAGCAAAATCGTGCCTTAATTAGCAATAGATTTCCCATTTAACAGCACTGCCTTATCTTTGCACCCCTCCTTTCTGTTGAAAGGAACTTTCTAAGTTAAGGGAAAAACACAATTAGCCAGGGCAGCTAAAATAATAAGGAATGTATCAGAACAAAGACCTAAATAATAAAATTGAGAAACGGCAAAAAAGGCAAAGAAATAATCATTTCTCCACGTACTCCCTCGCATAGTTCTGAGAGACGGTATCTCTCCAAATGATTCCTTTTGTCAGAAGAAACAACACTTCAACAGATATGTTTCCAGCTACATATCTGAAACTGTTTCTGTCCTTTCTGTTCCCATTTTGGCCCTGCTCCACCCCACATCCCTGCAGGACATCCCTGCAGGACATCCCTGCAGGACATCCCTGCAGGACATCCCTGCAGGACATCCCTGCAGGACATCCCTGCAGGACATCCCTGCAGGACATCCCTGCAGGACATCCCTGCAGGACATCCCTGCAGGACATCCCTGCAGGACATCCCTGCAGGACATCCCTGCAGGACATCCCTGCAGGACATCCCTGCAGGACATCCCTGCAGGACATCCCTGCAGGACATCCCTGCAGGACATCCCTGCAGGACATCCCTGCAGGACATCCCTGCAGGACATCCCTGCAGGACATCCCTGCAGGACATCCCTGCAGGACATCCCTGCAGGACATCCCTGCAGGACATCCCTGCAGGACATCCCTGCAGGACATCCCTGCAGGACATCCCTGCAGGACATCCCTGCAGGACATCCCAAGGGCCAAGCTCACACTGCCACATCCTGGTGCCCAAGATGCCAGAGCAGCAAAGGGGGTCAGGAACTGGATGAAGAAGTTGCTCCCCAAAACCTCTGTAATTCCTTGTGCCCAAAGCAACAGTGGGGACGAGACTTTAGCAAACAATGCCCACGTGGGACTATATCCTATACATGCTAGGTCCTACATCATCACTGAAGTGCTTCTTCAAGCCATTGTGAATGCCACTATGTCATGTAATGATCACAGCAAGAACTTCAGTAGAAATGTTAAGCTGAATTACATGAAGCTGAATTAAGAAACCACATACAGAGGGGGAAAAAAAATTAAAAAAAAGGAAAATCAGTTCTCTTTGGGAACTTTTTACTATCACCGCAGTGGGATATAGTATTCAGGATCTCTGCAGGTGGAGACCAGCTCTCCTTGAAGAGAACTGTCTTTTAATTTGGATACGTGGGTTTTCACAGATCCCCCCAAGGGAGGACTGGTGGTGTGAGCATTGACACAGAAGCAGGCAATGTGCCACCTTTGAAGCCGTTCTGCCACAGACCCAGCAAAGCTGCAGTGTCATCTCTATAGCCAAGACCAACACCCAGGCCAGCTGGACGGCCACACACTCCTGCCTGCAAGGAGGGACAGGCTCCCTGGCTACGGCAGCCTCAGAAGAAGGCAATGCCATGCAGGTAGGGACAGCATCTGCACTGATGGACCCAAAGACCCTCCTCTTGTTGGAAATCTTGAGACAACTTTGTCCTGATCCACTAATAAATTATGTTTCAAACCTCTGTGAAGAAGTGAGAGAGAGCTGGCATCCTGCAGCTGAAACGGAACAAGGAATTCTCTTGCTAAACCTGTAGATTTGTTTTCTCTCTCATGAGGCCACAGAAACCCTTTCTGATAGGATCAGGGCAAAACAGCCAGCTCAGGTGTGGTACCCGTGTGCCATTTCCTTAAAATATCCAAATATCCCTTTTGAATGGATGTGTCCCAACCTGACCACCTCAGACCATGTCCACTTAAGCAGAGAATGGAAGCAGGAGGAGATGGCAATACCACATTTAAAACAACAAATTCTTTTTCCTTTTTGGCATTTCTTCTCTCACATTTTGTCCTGATGGGTGATACCACTTTGGACAGGTTCCTGCCTATGTTGTGCCAGAGCAGTAACAGAAATATCCAGGTTGCCCAGTGTCCAAATGTCTTATGTTTCCTGCTGAGACTACTAATTCATTCCTTTTATAATGGCCACTTAAAAATGCCAAATAAGAGTGGAACTCAGGTGCACAATTCACTCCACAAATCCTGACCTACAGCAATATCAGGTAATAGCCACGGTTTTCATCCTCTTAACTCTGCAAGTAACAGAAATAGTTTAACGTTTGACATATTGAAGGGTTTAGAATAAAGCAAGCTTTGCATCAATGCAAAGCAGTGATTTCTCTGTGCTGCCACAGTTCAAGGAGAATGATACATACACACATCAATTGTGTTTGCTCAAACTGGAGGCTTTTCCAATGAAAAATTTATGCTGTGCTTCTCCAACAAATGCAACACAACCTGTTCTACGTAGCGCATCAGCCTGCATACAATAGGCATTGATTTGACTTTATCACCCGATAAGGTGCCTAAGAACGGGCTGGGTGGGAGGCTTGCATTTAAAAGACTCCAATCACAAAGCACAGCATGGGGAGGATTAGCTGTAGTGACATGTGTCCACATCCTCTTGGCTCAGAAAAACTGCTGAAAAGAAGCATTTCGCTTCTCAGTGAATCGGGACTGATGTTTTAATCGCTGCAGAACTAAACTAGAGCAACTGTAGCTTTGTCATTTCAGCGCTTCCAAAAGATATTTTTAACAAGAACAGAATATTTCTAAATCCATATCTTGCAAATGCCTGGTGAAACCAGAGAGATGCTCTCACACCTGAACTCCCAGCCTTGGCTGGAACTGGAGCCAAAATTTCTATCACCAGCTCCCATATGGCTGGGAGAGCATTCCTGCGGAGCACGAAGCTCCAGTCAGGCGCTGCACTGGTTTGCTGCCATCGTGGGACAACAAAACAGGGTCTCTCCTAATAAGTTTCGTACTAAAATTCCTCAGTACACTGATGTTATCTTATCAGCCTTGGCAGCACGACAAGGACCTGATTATGTCGTAATAGTATAATGCAGAGATTATTACAGACTCATAAAAGCAAGTGCCTTATAAAACAGCATCAACAATACCTGTAAGCCCTTTTAGGAGGAGGAGAACACGTTGAGCTTTGTAGACTTGTAGTACAGAAATTACCAAATTACCAGCAGGATTTGACCTTGAACCACTTGGAGGTTGCTTTTTTTTATTTTTTTTTTTTTTTTTTTATTGCCAGTAATGTACCAAAAGCATCTTGATCTCATTTTCCTACTACCATTTCTGTCAAAGCTGGAAAAATAAAATAGCGTAAATCGTTCAACAGAATTTTGATCTATTTTTTATGCAAAAAAAGCCTTTAAAGAAAATTATCCATAGACTGTTCTTTGGACTAACCTGATTCCACATGGGGAACGGCAGGAGGAGGGGAGAAGATGTCATGTATCATTTTAACCATAAGAGGCAGTTCTGAAACAGAATTATTTATGCAGGCATGTGACAGAGCAGCTCCTGAGCTGACAGCATCCCAGTTCCACCAAGCTCCTTCCAGTCCTCTTCACTCCAGCCCACCACGACGGTGGCTGCTGGGATGTGTAACCACAGCTATCCTCTCATCAGATGCAGATGGGGAAGGAAGGTGCTGGAAGGAAGCCGAGCTTCCTTGTATGTGGGTACGACCGAATGTGACTCAGCTTATCCTCTCTGCAGAAGCCTGCTCAAGCAACTGATCAAAAAGAGCAGTTAATGAGTTTAAAACTAGAGCACATAAATGCAGAGGGAGGACACGTGTGCCATGCCTGTGTGTGTCCATTATTTGGTGAGAACACTTATGAGAACAGACACACACCGGCACATGAGGCAACTGACACCGTGTCAGTGCCCAAACCAGACTGACAGTGCTTCCTAAGCTCCCCAATGGTTTTTTCTCTCATTCGTTATGCTTGGAAGGGATTCTGAACAACAGTGTTGACACAAACTGTCAGGTTTATCTAAGGCTCTCTACCTTGGTTTCAGATCTTGTTCTTCTTAGGAGGGGCTTCAAAGGGTCTTGCCCATCCCCGGGGCACAGAGCCTGCTCTGTGGAGTGCTGGGGTCTGAACCCCGAGCCCTGGATTAAGGTTGACATATGGGTGGTTCCCATGGTCCCTCAAAAGGAGGGGATGAGTTTGCCTTTTGGCTTTCCTCCAAGGTGCAGCCAACCTTGTAAGGAAAGCCCTTGGGTGAACAAGCCCCAGGTGCCCCCATTGGGTCAATGAGTGCCAGGTGTCTGCTGTGGGGATAAAAGCTGGGACCACTTGCAGGAAGGGTGGGGTGTCTGTCTGTGGGGTGGATGCACTTTGCAGAGTTTCCCTGCTGGGGAAGGCCCTCCTGACTCTCCCTGCAACTGGGCCTGGTCAGGTTTGGCATTTGCAAACGTGGGCTTTGTGGGGGAACACTATGTGGCTACTTCTGTCCCCTGTGATCAGCCTATTGACTTGGTTGTCTCCCATCTCTTCTATGGGAGGCTTTGTTTCTTTGTTTATTCCACCTATTATTGGTCGTGCTGTGTTGTTGCTGGGGTTGATGTCTATGATGTGTGATCTGTTTGACTCGTTTGTACCCCCAGTGACCACCCACATACTGACTTTTTTATGTGCAATAGAATCTGGTTACTGGATTGTTTTGCTGCTGGCTGTGTCCTTTGTGCTAGGCCTGGTGACTGGCAAAACACTCTGCCACCCAGGCAAGACATCCTCATCTGCGGGCTGTCACGTGCTACTACTGCCCAACACACTCCCCCTCCCAGCACCAAGTCTGCTACAGACGGACTCTGTGTGTGCAAGTTTGAAATGCAGCTAAGGTCCAAAGCAGATGGTCAGAGACCAGAGCAGCTCTGTCATATTTTTGCCATTCACTTTGCCATCTGCTTATTTTCTCTGGCAGTGTTAAAATCCCCTCTGCAGTGGAGCCATCTCATCCTTTGAAATAATGAACACTTTGCAACTCAAAGCAAGTGTGAAAGTTTAAAGCCTGAGCAATTGCTGGGGCTCTGAAGCTATCATCAGCAAAACCACTGACAACAGATTGCCACAACCTTCAACCTCCACTAAAAAACAGCATTAAAATTCTAGTAAGTGTGAAGATAGAGCGTTGTACAAAGACTTACTGAGATTAATAACCTACTAACAGCTGCTCATCTCAACATGGTAGGCACCATCACCTGTTGAACATCACTCCTTCAAGTCTGACACCCCTGAACCATTTCCCACCAGGACAGACCAGTCACTAAGCTGGAGCTATGATCTTACACTTAGAAGCCCTGTCTTTGGGGGCAGTGTTTAGGGTGACAGCTGTGGCACAGCTGCTGGATCTATCCATTAGATGCTCCACGACCATCAAATTACCTTGGTGAACATCCATCTGCATGCTCTTGTTCACCTTCAGAAGTTTCCAGAGCCACTTGCCAGGGCTCATACTCACTGTTAGATGTTGGTTTAATAAAGACCACAGCATTTCCTTGATGTAGACATACTTTGGGTGCTTGGCCACTGACCTGAACTTGCTGACAGCAGCCAGAAATTCAACCCTTCAACTAGCACACAAAAGCAACAGCCAAGAAGGGTGGAGCTGTGCAGTGAAAGGGGGCACATTTGGAAGGGATGAAAGCAAAAATGTGTCTGATGCAAAATGCATTTTTCCCCGTTATACACAGCACTGTTTAGAAACAGAGCTGCATTCCTATTTTTATTAACAATAGTATTAAAACTGCTCCTGTACAATCAAATCTTGATCAAAGCCTTGTTTGGATATGTTTTGCCAATTACCAGGCCTAGCACAGAGGACACAGCCAGCAGAAAAACAAACCAGACACCAGATTCTATTGCACATAAGAAAGTCAGTACATGGGTGATGGCTGGGGGTACAAACAAATCAAACAGATCACACATAATAAACATCAACCCCAGCGACCCCAGGAACGATACAACACAGCCAACAATTGGTGGAACAAACAAAGAAACAAAGTCTCCCATAGAAGAGGTGGGAGACAACCAAGTCAATAGGCTGATCACAGAGGATAGAAGTAGCCACATATTGTCTCCCCACAAAGCCCATCTTTGCAAATGCCAAACCTGACCTGGGCCCAGTTGCAGGGAGAGTCAGGAGGTCCTTCCCCAACAGGGAAACTCTGCAAAGTGCATCCACCTCACAGACAGACACTGCACCCTTCCTGCAAGTGGTCCCAGCTTTTATCCCCAAAGCAGGACACCTGGCACTCATTTACCCAATGGGGGCACCTGGGGCTTGTTCACCCAAGGGCTTTCCTTACAAGGTTGGCTGCACCTTGGAGGAAAGCCAAAAGGCAAACTCATCCCCTCCTCTTAAAGGGCCATGGGGACCTCCCGTATGTCAACCTTAATTCAGGGCTTGGGGTTCAGACCCCAGCACTTCAGGATATTAAGTAAGTGTCCTGCTCTTCCTGAATCATCAGCACAATTCCCACTGTCTTTCCCAGAGCCAAGATTTCAGCCTCTGTCTCCATCCAGCAACAGCAATAGCTTTTTGTCAAATGCAGAGGGGATTCACACGGTTTTCAGGAGGACTGTCATGGACACATCAACATGCCTGGGTGTTACGTCCTCCACATTACAGAGGGCCTTGTGTTGGTGGCATGAAAAAGGCAAATTATCTTGGTCAATTCATGCTTTTGCCTATCTACAGAGAAGTTACATGTTTGGATTATTTATAATTAAACAATCACAGGGTACTTGAAGAAAATCCTCCAGATCTGCTGGCAAAGCTGCTTTCATGAGTCCTCCCTAAACCTCATCCAACAGAACGCAGTGAAGGCAGAACACATTTACTATTGCACTGTCTAGGGGGATCCAACCCGTTGGAACAAGAGCACCTTTGGTCACAGCTCCATTAGGAGATCTGAGATGACATTAATGTCCAGAAGAGCAGCAGTAACCCTTCCCCAGCACAGCCACAGCCACCTCTGCCTACCCCGAACTGCACATCAGTTGCGCTCATGTATCCCACCGCTACGGTCAAACTGTCTTTCACAGCTGCCCAGAAAGCATCTTGCTTCCCATTAAGGTCTCTTATAACCCACATTGCAAATTGCTGCTTTGATCTGCTGCACCAAACTACCAGGGTAGAGATCAAAGTGGTTTTGAAAGCCTACCTCTGCTACTTGCAGACTCCATTAACTTGTTCGAGCTGGCACCTCATTCCCAAGGAGAATGTCCCAGTGCTCCCCCCCTCCCCAACACCCAGCCATAAAGCACCTCTTTCATTTCTTTCTGCTTTCTTCCTGGTCACAGAATGGACACCACTTTGCAGAGCTCCACAGCCAATGATTTTTCACGTAGCAAACACCTGCTGGCTGTTGTGCTCATTATCCTGCACCTCTTCAGTGCAACTGAACAGCAGTGAGACCCAAAGGAAGTGTGAGCTGTCCCTGGGGTGACTCTGGCATCTCCAGGCTGCCACACTCCAGAAGAGGCAGCACAAGCTGCTGTGTCAGGATGCCCTTTTGATCACCCTTCCCAGAAGGTGGATCTCCATGCTGGTACTGTGTTTGACCACTGCCCTGAACGCTGGCTGAAGGTTAAGCTGCACACACAAAGGTGCTGGAAATCAATCACCTTTGAGGCTGCACTTGATGGGTCCATGGGGGAGCTTTATGTGAAAGATAAAGCACATGGACACACAACCACTTTGGTGTTAAGGTATTTGTTTGGGCTTATGAAAACTCCCAAATATCTCAAATTCCTTATTTTGCCTACATAGTCTGTAGTCCTAGAAGTATCCTGGGAAGCAGAGGAGTGAGTAGGAGAGCCATAGCCCCTCTGCCCCTGCAGTGCCAGCTCTGTGTGTGTGGGGCTGCGAGCATCCCAGGGCAGCCCTCCTATGTGCACCTGTTTTGCCAATCACTAAGCCCAGTACAAAGGACACAGCCAGCAGAAAAACAAGCCAGTAACCAAATTCTATTGCACGTAGAGGAGTCAGTATATAAAGGATCACTGGGGGTACAAACAAGTCAGATCACACATAACAGACACCAACCCCAGCCACCCCAAGAATGACACAGCATGACCTACAATAGGTGGAATAAACAAAGAAACAAAGTCTCCCATAGAAGAGATGGGAGACAACCAAGTCAATAGGCTGATTATAGAGGATAGAAGTAGCCACATATTGTTCCCCCACGAAGCCCACGTTTGCAAATGCCAAACCTGACCAGCCCCAGTTGCAGGGAGAGTCAGGAGGTCCTTCCCCAACAGGGAAACTCTGCAAAGTGCATCCACCTCACAGACAGACACTGCACCCTTCCTGCAAGTGGTCCCAGCTTTTATCCCCACAGCAGGACACCTGGCACTCATTGACCCAATGGGGGCACCTGGGGCTTGTTTACCCAAGGGCTTTCCTTACAAGGTTGGCTGCACCTTGGAGGAAAGCCAAAAGGCAAACTCATCCCCTCCTCTTAAAGGGCCATGGGAACCACCCATATGTCAATCTTAATTCAGGGCTTGGGGTTCAGACCCCTGCACTTCAGCACCTTACAGCGAGATCTATTTCTGTCCCTATTTTGATTTCAAACCATTTATATTACTGTGAACAGGAACACAAGTCTCCCCTATGCTCATCTCCCACAGCCAGGATGCACAACAGGAGCATCCAGCACTGGAACAACAGGTTGTGGAGCCTCTGTTCTTCATCCTTGACTGGGGAAGTTCCTGAGGAAAGCTGATCTGACTCAGAAGCTTGGCCTGCTTTGTGCTGAAAGTGGACTTCAACCCACCAAAAGCCCCTTTGAGCCTGAATTATTCTGCAGTTCCTGTACAGAAATGCTTAAGACAGATGTTCAGAGGTCACCGTGAGGACACCACTGGGCTAGGGTAGAGAAAGTGTGAAATACTGTCTTAGTTCTTCCACTGAGCATCTTGACAAGTTATTTCTGTGCTATCTACCTTTGTTCTCTCCTTTTACAGCTCGTCTAGTCTAACTGAGATGCAATCGCATGAGGAGGCAGGCTGTCACAGCACATGTGGATTGTTCCTAGCGCCACGGCGGTCTAACCTCAGCTGAGGCATGTCCAGATACTGGAATATAAGGAAAGATGCTGTACAGTAGGGCTTGTAGGGATATTAGGCTGAGGGAGTTGGGGTTGTTCAGCCTGAAGAAGCGAAGGCTCTGGGGAGACCTCAGAGCACCTTCCATTACCTGAAGGTGCTGACAAGAAAGCTGGGGAGGGACTTTACAAGGGCATGGAGTGATAGGATGAGGGGTAATGGCTTTAAACTGCAAGAGGGGAGATTTAGATTAGACAGTAGAAGAAGAAATTCTTGACTGTGAGGGTGGTGAGACACTGGCCCAGGGTGCCCAGGGAAGCTGTGGCTGCCCCTTCCCTGGCAGTGTTCCAGGCCAGGTTGGATGGGGCTTGGAACAACCTGGGCTGGTGGGAGGTGTCCCTGCCATGGCAGGAAGGTTGGAACAAGATGAGCTTTGAGGTCCCTTCCAACCCAAACCATTCTGTGATTCTATGATTTTTAACTTAAATGTCTACCATGGTGTTTTCCAAACATTTCTAATCTCTGAGCCCTGTGAAATTTTCCAGTTGAGAAGATCCCTTCAGAAACTTCTCCAGGTTAGATTACTGTAAAGCAAGTAAGTTTTTTTTTCTCTTACCATCTACACAGACACTGTAAAATAATTCCTGAATAGCCAGTGCCCACAGGAACCAGCATGAAAACCTGGTCTGAGACGTATTCTAGGTTCCTTAGAGCACAAAGGAGATAGGAATATCCATCGTGTGATTCTACTAGACTACACAGCTAAACACAGGTGAGATGGATCAGGGTATATATTTCTTTTTCCCCATGTAACAAATAGCACACAAGGACCTGAACTGTGGCTGGGTTTTAGAAGAACAACAGGTTGGTGGACAAGGAAGATATGGGTAGGAGTCTTTTAAAGGTCAGTCTCTACTTCAACTGATCAAAGATCTTCAGTAAAGTTATAACAGAATCAGGAGAAAAGAGTTGGGCAACACAAGCATATTGCCAAGTGTCAAAGGATACACCTTAAGGAATTCTGACATGCAATAAAAGCACTGTTTTTCTGAACAGTCAAATCTCTCAAGTGAATTAAACTGTGCTGGAAGTTGGTGAGAACATTTCCCAAAATACTCTATAGCTTAGCTGCAGGAGCTTCATCTCAAGTCTTTGGATCAAAGCAAACCCAAACACCTCTGGACAGGTCACAGGCTCGGTTCATTGATTTATTCATAACAGGAACTTTATTTTTTGTATTTACAATAGGAAACTTATTTCATTTATTTTCAATTAGGAACTAATATTATTAATTTTGCATGAAATGTGCAGAATAGAGAGAGTGGTAAAAACATACACCAACAGATTTCATGTGTTCAATCCAATAGATACTGTTTATTCATTTGATACTGCTGTGGTTACCACACTGCTGTGCTTTCCCTCGTCCTGTTATGTATAAAAGCCTCATTAAATATTTAATAGATTGTCCTGGTTTGACTAAAACAGAACCAAATTTGCCTTCAGTGATTTCACTTTTCAGTTCAGTCTCTTCTCAGACTGCACTTTCTGAAGTGAACAACGTGTTTTTCAGACAGTGTCTGCTCCCAGCAGTGATAACTCTCGATGTTTACAGTCAGTGCTGAGCTCACAGCACAGTGGTGTGCAGAAAGGCTCTTGCTTATACCAAATCTTACAGAGACCAAGGGCACTGCTGAATTCTCAGTGCTGCCTTGGGCCCCCCTTAGTGTCAGGGTGCAAAAGGGTCACACCTGCAGGGAGGAGCGGACAGGACAGCTGACCCAAAGTGCTCCATCCCATACACGTCAAGCTCAGCATAAAGCTGAGGGATCAGGGGGAGCAAGGCTCTTGCCCCTTCCTCCTTCTCTGGCTCTTGCTCATCTTTCATGGCTGGTGTCCTGGAAGGATTCTGTCCATTATTCTGTCCATGACCTGCACGTTCCTGAATCCAGTTCCCATCTACTGCTGCGTCCAGGAGCCCAGCCTGGGATCTTCCCAGAGCTGCTCTGCAGCACCAGTGGTGATGGGAGCATTACTGGGGGGAGCATGTGATTGGGGGGGGAAGCTCGATACTGGTTTTGTATATATTTGTATATATTTCATTATTTTTCTTATCATTATCTTTTTATTGTTATTGTTTCATTAAAGCTTTTTATTTTCAATCCATAAGTCACTCTCCCTTTTATCCTTTCCCTTCCCCTGTCTGGGAAGGGAGAGGGGTTAACAGAGAGCATCTGTCATCCATTCAGTGGCCAGCCCAGCCCCAAACCCTGACATAGATTTTAAGAATCTCAATTCTAAGTCCCCAAATGCATAATAGTTGTTTAAGATCACCTAGTATCCATTTGTTTCTATTTTCATACTCCAGCCCTTTTTAAAATCACTTAACTAATTAACTCCTCAAAAAAAGAGAAAGCCTCTGTAAAATAATGCTGACCTCAATCCATGCAAAAGGTACTGCCAGCCTGCTTAGTGGCACGGCATTTCACTCAGCACAGGCCAATTTCAAGACTGCATTTAAATAACAGGAGCACCATCCTTACCCATTCTTCCCTGACTCCTCTGGTCCTTCATTTGCCAATTAGAAATAACTGCGGTGGAAGTGACACAATCCCACAATGCTGGTTGCAGACACATTGTCACCCAAATAGCTATTAGAGAGCCATAAAAAGAGCTCATGAGGAATATTTTTTCCCAATGAAGCATGTTGATAGAAACAATTAATGTTTTCATTTATTTATATGTATATGCACTTATGAACGCACATACCCAGATATTTTATTCTAACATGAAGAAACCAATTACCATTCCCTGTAACTGAGAGCCCCAAAAAGCACCAGGAAGTATGAAAATGGTGATAATATTCTAATCAGACATTTCCAGGGAGAATATTTCTACTTTTTCAGCTGAAGCCTGGAACAGCTCACAAAACACACTCTTGCTGTAGAAATTTGTCTTTATGTCAAAATTGCTGTTTTCCAAGTCTGCCAAAATTGGGCTGCACTTCAGGCTGCCCAACGTGATGGCATCCACCCACGGTATGCATTCCCACCCACCCCCTCGTGGCCCACACCGCTCCGTCTGTGGACACCTCAGAAGCATTATGAATAATCAGCACCAGGCATTCAAAAAGCCAGTGCTGGGTGTCCTGCAAAGGCTGAGGGCAGCATGAGGAGCACCACACACACCTGATGAGACAGATGGAGAGCAACTGCTGGGTCATGCAGTCCGACTGCACTTGCTGATTGACTCCAGGCACCCGCACCAACTGGAATGTCCCATGACTGCAGCTCTCATGGCTCCAGAAGTGCAGAGTCCAACAGTGCCTCCCCAGTGGGAAAACCACATCCTCTGCACTGTAGGGACATAAGCTTTATCTATGCTGACTAATTACGACAAGAAGTTGGTTTTGTACAAACACAAAGACTGGCTCCTCCAATGGCAGCCATGTGGTATCCACGGGTGAGAATGCAGAACAGGGCAGGCACATGGTGATATCTGCCCCCCAGGTCCTTCCCAGCTTCTATGACTTAAGGACTCCCTGAGAAGGAGATGGAGCCTTTGTATTCAATAACCCTCTGCAGATTTAATTTCACAATTTTTTCCAGGAGCAGCCATGGGGAGAGCAGCTCATTGCTTCTAAGTGGCTGCAAAAGCCAGGCCAGGGCTCTTGCACATCATGACCATGATAGATCTTTAACATCATGATCTGTGCTTTTATTTCCCATCTCTCTCTCCAACTAATTTGTCTCAGGTCATTGCCAGAAGGTGGCTCTGACAGTATTTAATGCACTGTTGTCTTCCTCAGCCATGGGAGACTGCCTATGCTCAGTTTGAGCTGGTACCAATGAGGAATGGGTAGTTTTTCTGTAAAAACCATACTTGTTATCCTTTGACTGGAGTAGGGCATGCTGTCCCATGGAGAAGGGCTGGTCTCTCTAAAAAACATTCCCTTTTTTTCTTAAGGCTCTAAGAGAAGCAGCAAAGCTCTGGATTGCTGAGCACAGGCTGCCTTTGGGGGCTTTGCTCCTCAGACTGGGGAGGGCTAACTGGAGCAGGCAGGGAAGGAAGCCTGCTTAGGAGGCAAATTGCTCTCCCACCCCTCAGTTACATCCAGAGAGCAAAGAGTCCAGGGAAGAGCCTGAATTTGTTTCATATAAGCAGCTGCCTTACAAAAGGGCTGGCTGACACAGCCAGGCTTCACTCTGTGCTACAACAGCTCCTCTACATCAGCTTTCTCCAGAGAGCAGCTGAGAAGACATGGGCAGTGTGGTTTCATGGGAAGAAGATGAAGAGTGAGAGTTTTCAGATGAAGGACATACAGGAGGAAATGGACAAACAGGACCCCACATGGTGTGGGTGCAGCTGAGATGGTACAGCATCACCTGCACCATCACAGGGCAGTCCTGGTGTGTTTGGCCATGCTCTGCCTCTACAGTGAAGCAATTCTGCAGAAGAAGGCTGGGCTGCATGCTATACATCTACAGGACTTTGGTGGCATCAACATCCAGAGGCAACAAGTGCTTTCTTTTGGACCAGGACAGAAACCCAGCAGAAGTGCTGCTGCATCTCAAGTACTCATGACAGCTCTCAGCCAGGGGACAAAGAGGCAGGCTTCCACAATCAGAAATTAACAGCCTGTATTAATCACCATACTTTGTGGGAACAAAACAGTTTTTCCATCAGACATTATGTCCTCAAAAATCAGCAAGTTTAAGGTTCTTCATAATGTCATCCACCCATCTGGCCAAGTTCCTGGCACACGCCTGCTTAGGTACACATTTAGTTCAGGCCAGGGCACCGCAGCTTCTGAGATGGCCCTGTCCATGGAAGGGACATTCCTCTTCCCTCTCTCATTTGGCCTGAACATATTGGAAGTCACCTGTTACAACGTGCTGGCACACCAGAGATGGGAAGGGTAATGGGACCTGTTGTGTAGGGCCTTCTGGTGCTTCATGGACTTCTGTGAGGCACCAGTGAAGGGCAAGAGCAAGTCCCAGAAGAGCCTGCTGATGCCCAGGTGGGGTGGGTGGGTGCTCTTACATCAGCACTCTCATTCAAAATGTTGCATCTGGAAAAAGGCAGCGCTGCAGAAAAAGCAATCCCTGTCATTTAGCAGGAGTGCAGAAGGATGAAAGAAGTCACCTGTTAACAGCAAACAATTAAGGAGGCCAGACTGTTCTCAGTTATTCCGGTCCAAGAGACTGAAAAAGGTGGGTGCTCCTGATATAACTGCCACTGAGCTAATTTATTCTGCCACATTTTCCACCAGTATTTCCCAAGTCATTTATCTAAATGAAGTACCACGTACTCATAAACAAGTAAGCGTGTGGTGGTCACCCAGCCACGTTCCAAATCCTGCCTTGTCTGAAGGAGAGATTCATCTTGCTTTGGAGCCCACTTCAAGCTTTACTCCTGCCTCTGCCAAGCGCTCAGTCACTCACACAGCTTGAGCTGGTTTTCATTAAATTGAGATTAAAAGGACTTTCTCCACAGACAAAATCATAAAATGGAAAATGTCTCATTTCAGCTTCTGACTCCAAATACAAGGCTCACCATTCAAGGGCACACCAGCACTAATAACTTTTCTGCTGAAGCAACTACTTCTATTTTATTCCTTTCAAATGCTACAAAACTCAGAGCAGCAGCACAGGCCATGTTTTTCAGAACAGGTCTAGGCACATGTGCACTGCACCATGAATACAAAGGACACGGATGTCAAGTGACCTGCTCAGTTCTTGCACTTTTCCCTTACAGGTATTTGCTCTGAATTCAGCATATAAAAGTTTGGCCATGTCTAAGAACAGAGATGAGTCAAAAGCATCTAAAAACGTTTTCTATAAAAATCTGGAATAGGGTGATTTCACTAAAATTCCACTAAAAAGGAAATGTAGTATTTCAAGATAATAGATCAAGCCCCATTTAGAGCTCATCAGAATGGAGAGTGTCTGTATTTTTGGGTTTGCATTACGTTCAAAGTCCCTAATAAATTATAATAAAAATAAAAGCTGTGAATGGAGCAAAATTTCAGACTTAGCAAAACAAAACATTCTCATCAAGTAGAGCATTTTTAAACTTCAGTTCTGGAAACTTTTCAGGCTTTTTTGAAACACATTTCAAAACCCAAACGGAAATAATGAGTTTTGGAAATTGGAATGTATAAATTGAACAAGGAAGAAGAAAAGAGACAACGAGCAGCGCTGTGTCTTCAGGTCATGACGACGTTATGACTCACTTCTCCTGCATTTGTTTAGACTTCAACACCAATTGTTATTAGTGCCTAATTCATCAGCATTCCTGGCTTTGGTAGGAGTTTAAAGTGACAAATATAGCAATTCCCTGTAAACACATGAAGCCACAAGAGATGGAAACAAAGCATCAAATCAGAAGATCCCCCCTTTGATTGCTCCCTAATTGCAGTCAACAAATTTTTCTGAATGACCTGCCAGAAAACATGTCCATTGCTGCAGCCTGGGAGGCTGAGAAGAGGTTGTCTTTTATGTGTCCCTCTGCTCCAGCAAGGTCAAGAAGGAGAAGGGCTGCTCAAATGGTTTTGCAAGTCATACCAGCATGTTAAGATATTTTATTTTATTTAATTTTATTTTACCTGTAAGTCACTGGGCAGCCTTTAAAGTCTCTGCAGACCTTAGAGCAATGAAAAAGCCTTCAACCCAATTCCCTTTAAAATGAAGCCTGGGCCACATCCTGGCTCCACTTCAAATTACACTTGTAAAATGTGAGCCAAGTCCCTAAAGGAAAATGGAAACGCTTCCATCCACTTCGATAGGCTGTAAATCAGCCCTAAGCGTGGTCCCATAAGCTGAGCTCGGCAGAGGTTCGCTTGGGAGGCGTCAATGCCATCATTACCTACCAGGGCTGAGATTTCCATCAGAATACGATGGTAAAACTTTTTTTTTAATTAAAAAGATGCATTCAGGTGCAAAAGGATGTAGTCCTCCGAGGTAGGCGGAGAGCTCTGGGTCTGAGAAGTGCCTCTCAGCCCTGGTTCACTGGTTTGACTGGAAGCTGTTCACTGCTCTTCCCTGTAAATGAGTGAGCTCTAGCATGGCATTCAGCACGGTTCTGCACATCATGCTGGAGGCAGAGGAAAAGCCTGTCTGGATGCTTACATTGTCCTTATTGCCCTGGATAGCCCAGGCAGGGAAAGGCTGGGGTTCTCCTCCTGCCTCCTTGGCATTTCTATGCATGTTTAGCTTCATGTCTGAGGGTAGAGAGCCAGACTCACCTTCCATCATCGACTGTCTCCCCCATAATTTTGAGTAAGCAGTTCCTTGCTGAGAGTACCACGACGGAGCAGCTGCACATCTATTTTCAGTGCTACCTGACCCAGCTCAGAGCCCATGAGGTTGCCTAACCCTTGAGCATAGCAGGGGAAAGAAATGATCAGGCTGGGTGTCACCAAACCTGCCCCACACCAGAGCAGCACATTACAGGTACACACACACAGTGACAACGTACCAGTGACAACAGGGCTTTGTATATGCTCACAAAGCATATAATAACCTACCTTGTTCTCATTTGCTATGTTCTGTCTGTCATGGTTTGGGTGCTTTTAAATGTCTTTTGAGCTATTCAGAATTATTCATCCTTCTGCAGCATGAAATGAGAATCTGAACTCAAACTGCTGGTATACAGAGCTTGTCACTGACGGTCTGCATCTCGGTATAATTACTTTGGAGATAGATGCCTTCACCAGAGAGAGATGACTGGGCTTCCCAGAGACCCATGCACTCTCTGGTTCTCCAACACCCCCTTGCTGTAAGAGAACCTTGCTGAAGGTGTTTGGGGGAAACCGCTGCCTAAGTCTCAGCCAGGATTGTGCCAGCCAGGAGTCCAAGCCCAGGCTGGCTTCAGCCAAGGATGGGGCAGGAACAGTGGTCCACAGCAGAAATCCCAGCAAGGAGCCACAGCCCAGTCGGGGCGGGCTTGCCAGGTACCAGGAATAATGCTTCCATGCAATACTGCAATTTGGAAATTCCTTTTCATTCTTACCAGTCCCAGATAAAGGCACCAGAGCAGAAACACAGATCCTGCCCTCGTGGAGCTTCTCAAATTTGACCTACCATTGCACTGATTTACTGGGAGAATACACACAGTGTTTAATTACAGACACTCCTCACCAAACCCACAGAACACCAGCAATTAACCCCTCAGCCAGCAGTGTCGGTCACAATCCAGTCTGCTTTTTATTCCTCTTAAGCTTCATGTACACAGGAGAGAGACAGGATTTCATCTCATCTCTGTTAAGAGCAGATATTACGGGATCACGTACATGCTACATAAAGCACAGTTGAAGCCTTGATGCTGCCAATGGCATCTTGTGATGATGGCAGAGGGACTTGGTTTTAATCCTAGGTCTGTGAAATCTCTTAAAATTAACTAATAGCAGCTGTTAAGCAAATGTGTGGTTTAAAGGTGGCAATTAATTTATGCGTTGTCAGGGGTCACACCCCACACTGTCTGTGGATCAACAGTTCAGCAGTATTTACCTCCTTCCAAAAGGCAGTAACAATTATTTAGAACAATGGTATTGTAGATGCTGTTTTTCTGGAACGTGCTTTGCTTTGACCAGAGCCTATTGCTGTATTTCATTTTCACACTGGTAGTGTTTCCCTTTTTGCATTTTCTAAATGAAAACCAAACCCCAAACTTTTCACACACCAAAAAAGGAAAAGAAAGCTGAAAACCATTCTTTTACTGCTTTTCCCTTCCTGCTCTGGAAAGTATTGAAAAGCATTTGACAAGTCAAATACTTTCATAACCAGTTCATAGCATTTATTTTCTTTCTTTTTTTGTGCTTTTGATCAGGATGCAGTAGGGGTTTGGCAGCAATTGGGAGGGGACAGCTGAAGATGACACCATTGCCTGCCCCTCTGCTCAAGTCAGCCCAGCTCTCATGGACAGATGGTCTCCACACATGAGCTATAAAATGCCACAGCTGCAAAGCAAAGGCACGTCCCGCTCAACCACGGCTGCGGCAAGGGCCGGGACCGCCGCGAGAGCTTTCATCTACTGCTGGATTTGAGTTAACAACCAAACTGGGAGCCTTCACCCTGCAGTCATGGCTGTGCAAAGCCTGAGGCAATCATTGAGCCAACCAGCCTACTTGCACGTGGTGCCCCACTGTTGGCAGATCTTTCCTGCAATTCAAGGCCAGTCTATGCTATTTTTATTGAGCTCCAGTCTTCCATCCTACACATCTCCTACATCCAAACCCTACTTGGTTTTGCATTAAAGTAACACAGGAAAAAAAGTATTTTAGCAGGGAGCATCTCTTCCCCTCCCAGGCTTTTAACAGCAAGATCTCTAATGCAAGCTCATCACCTATGTTTTTCCTGAACCCACCCAGAACGAGAGGCACCTCCACAAAGAGCTCTACCCACCGACGTCAGGGTGGAATGAATCATCCCCCAAAAGGCACCTGTCTTCCTCTGATCTGCAGAGACAGCCCAGATGTGGGGCCAGACAGGGAAAGGCAATTCAAGAGAGGTGAGATGAATATTATACAGCTCATCCACACATGGGATCACTTAGGAAGAGCTTTGGTCGGGGTTGGCATCCCCATGCTCTTGGCTCCTTGGAGACCAGTGCACTTCTACGTGTGCCTGGATGGAGCTACATATTTTAGGCTTAAGGCAATGCCCAACAAAATCAGTAAAAAATTCCTATGAACTTCATCAGACATTGAATAAGGACTGAAATATCTAGTCACCAGAAAGAAGCTCAAGCTGTTAGTAGGTCCTTATTAAGCAGAATAAAAAGATTAGCTTAAAAGAAAAGGCCTTCACTTCTGCAGGGTGCGTGCTGCCACGGCCAAGGATGTGCAGCCCACCCTGTGCAGGACCCCTGCTCCCTGGGGATGGGTGTGGGAGCACA
This sequence comes from Podargus strigoides, assembly GCA_028020825.1. Classification (NCBI taxonomy): domain Eukaryota; kingdom Metazoa; phylum Chordata; class Aves; order Caprimulgiformes; family Podargidae; genus Podargus; species Podargus strigoides. Next base: position 1,962,362 of record CM051640.1, read on the forward strand.
CGCTGCAGCAGCCCCGTCCCCGGGGACCCCGCCAGTCTACACCTCTCTCCTCCTCCCTGCAACCACTCTTTGCAAATTGCTTCCAAAAGCAGTGATTTGTTTTAAGCAAGGCTCATTTTGTTTTGCTGTTAGCTGCTCACAAGAAAAGCACCTCGTCCCTGCCGGGCACCCAGGATTCCCCTGTGTCGATGGAGAGGGATGGGCACCCTCAGAGGATAAATTAATTGCACCCACAGGAGTACCCAGCTCCCCTCCAGCACTAGTTAGGCTAATTAGGACTAAATACCTACTTTCTACCCAACTCTGTTTCAGTACAACAAATCCCACCTGCAGTGCCACCGTGCCACGGAAGAGGCTTCTGCTGCCCCTAAGACTGAGGAATTGAGCTGCAAATGCTATTTGGCACATGCAGCCCAAGGGCTGTGTTATACACGAGTTATTATACCTACAGCAACAAACCCAAACAGCGCACAAACACAGTCACGATGGGATTCACGCTGTCATGGCCATTGCTGGCCAAACAATTATGTGTTTCTGAGCTCATCTATGCAACAAAATGAAATAAAATCTACGAAAGAGCAGGAAACATGCAGCCACCACTGGAAGAAAAACGTCTTTGAAAACTGAAGCGGTGACTCAACCGAGGATTGCAAGGACTGGGAGGAACTGGGATAATCAGTGGATTAAAAACACAGAATAATGAACCCCAAATCTTAAGGGACAAACTGTTCATCCATGATTCACATTCATGGGTGGTTTCCCTTTGGCACCACCCCACTGAAGTCCCCTGGCTGAGGTCTGCAGCTGAGAAGGGCAAACTCAGGGGCAGGTAGGCACTTACTGAGACTCCCCTGTGACAAGAGTCCCCCAAAGCCAAGGAGGAATCGAAAATCTGGAGCTGGGCAGATCATGTCTGGCAGTCTCTGCTTGGCCTCATGTGATTTCATTCCAACTCCTAAATCTGGCTTCAAACCATGGTTAAAAGGAATATCCAAAGTGAAAGGCACATTCTTGGAGGGTTCTTCTGCCGCCATCTGCAAATCATTATTTCTTCTTCATAAAAATAATTAAGTGCAAATGGCTGCAAGAGGGGGAAGAAATTCCTTAGCTCCTTCCAGCAGGAACTTCTACCAGTGGCAGGAGGAGAAAAGACCTGTGTGCAGCAAGTGTCCCCATATCCTTTCAATGAGGGACCTTCAAAGCAGAGGGAAACGGAGAGCGAAGGTGTCCCGAGCCTGGCTGCAGAAACAGTCTGCACGTGTACAGCCCACCCCACCCTCCCAGAGCACCGACTGCCGGCACACGGCTCCACGCACACCCCGGCGCTGGCTGGAAAGGCTGCACGTCTAAAGTCAGCTTCCAGAATTAATAGTTACCATTGCAAGAAACCACCCTGCAGGGTGTCTGACCCACGCCCGCAGTGCTCGGGGCTGGCGTGACAGCTCGTGTCTGTGGCTCCGTTTCATCCTGGGGGTGAGGGGGAGAAGCTTGGCCCAGAGAAATAAGCTGCTCGATGGCTATCTTGTATGATCTTTTAGACAAGTATTTTCCTTTCCAATATTAGTCATGAGTCCGGAATGAGTGAGATTGCAAGATTAAATGAGTTACCAGCTCCCCATCACTGGAAACATAAAACCCCTTTCCTCTCTAATGGCAATTAACAAAGAGCAAACGCAGATGAAACTCGAGCCGGCTGCTGGCCATCTCCACTTCATCTTGAGATAACTATTTTCTCAAACCTCCTCAGCCTAGCTGTTCCCTGGCTACAGCACAGTGCTCCCTGCAGATGAGGCTGTCTCAAGAAGGATAAGGACATAAAGGGAAAAAAGAAGATAAAGAGATGGGGGAAACGCTTGGCACGCTAAAAAAGGGCGAAAACCTACACAGCTATTGCTCAGAAGCAACACAGGAACAGAGATGAAAGGGAAAAGATTAACTTGTGTTGTTCAATTTGATGAAGGCGCTGCACACAGCTTGAGTTAATAGGGCTCCACGCTGAACATCATCCCGGGCAGAATTAGCAGCAGCCAAAGCAAACGGGGGGATTTGAAGATTAAATGGCAGCGCTGTGTAAACGCTCGCTCGCCAGCCTGCTGCCACACTGCTCCCAGCTTGTACTGCTGCAACTCAACCCAGCTGAGCTGGGCAGCGCTGTCTGTCTGTCTTTCCCCAGGTACACTCAGTGAGCCTGGAAGCTGCTGCTGAGCAGGGCTGTACCACGGATGAGGCAGAGCTGAGGTGAGGGCTGTGCCCGTTTCCCTGTGTGATTCCATGGATCTGCCCTCAGAAAGGCCAGCACTGTCTCCCTGCAATACATAATCCCCCTAGTCCAGCTGGACCAGTGCCCCCAAGCACAACTATCTGAGCCCAGCACCTCACTGCTCACTTTACAGTTTGTCAATGAGGATGTTATGGGAGACAGTGTCAAAAGCTTTGCTAACGTCAGGGTAAGCATGGACTGCTGTCTCCTCACCTGCTGAGCCAGCCCCCTCACCACAGAAGGCTATCAGGTTGGCCATGTATGAGTTCCTCTTTGTAAATCCATGTGGACTACTCCTAGTTGCCTTTCTGTCCTTCAGATACTTGGGAATTACTTCCAGGACTAGTTACCACTTTCCCAGGATGGAGCTGAGGCTGCTGGCCTGTAATTCCTCCCTGGATCCTCCTTCTTGCCCTTCCCGAAGACAGGAGCGACATTTGCTCTCTTCCAGTCCTCAGGCACCTCTCCCAGCTGCCATGAGCTTTCAAAGATGTGGCCTCACAGTGATGTCAGACAGCTCCCTCAGCACCCGTGGATGCATCCCTCAGGCCCCACGGACTTGTGCATGTCCAGGCTGTTTATATGTTCCCTAACATGATCCTCCTCCATCGAGGGCAAGTCCTCCTTGCTCCAGACTTTCCCTCTGGTCTCAGGAGCCTGGGGCTCTTCAGGGCCAATCTGACAACAATGAAGGTATTAAGGACCAATCCCTTCTCCAGTTCCCCTGCCCCATTTAGCAGCAGACCCACATTTTCCTGCACTGCAGATAAATCCATAGAGGCTTTTGTTGCCTTCTACATCTCTCACCAGACTCCACTCCAGGCAGGCTTTGGCTTTCCCAACCCCATCCCCACACACCTGGCCAGTATCTGGGTTCCCCCTGCATGAACTGACTCTGCTGTCACTTGTGGCACATCTTTTTAAATTTGAGTTTTGTCAGGAACTCCTTGTTCACCCATACAGACCTCCTGCCACCTCTGCTTGACTTCCTGCATGTTGCAGACAACTACAGGCAGACGGTCCTTGAAAATGAAGACATCCACCTAGACCTCTCTTTTTTTCTTTTTTTTTGTAAAGAAAGGTCAATATAAAGAAACACAGAGTATGTTCCAGTCTTCCTGGATCTCCCCCCGAGCTGAGAAGTGTCAGTGAGCTCTACCAAAGCTACACTTAGATACTACACTGATAAAATATTACAGGTAAGACAACACTGAGGGATGATTTTGGCTTTGTTTTTCTTGAGCATAAAAGTGCTAGAAGCAATTTTCCTCTCTTTTATCCAACCCTGAAACATATTATTGAGCTCTCTAGGCTCCATTAAAGCATCAAAGCCCTGTTCCACACCACAGTTGTTTAAAAAAAGAATCAGTGTACTAAAAAAACCCTCCAAACTCCAAAGCCTGCTTTCAGTTTGAACAGTCAAAATATTTTCCATACGTAGTGCAGGTACACACTTACGCCTGCCAGTCATTCCAGATGTCTTCCCTGGTAAGGAGAATTTTACTTTCTTACTTGCTAACTTTTTTATCCATTCTGTGGAAACGCTTCATGCTAATCATCTATTAAAGGCAAGTAAACAAGATGTGATTTCCAGTCGGACACCCACGTAACACATGTGAGAGACCACACAGCAGACAAACCAACCAGGATCGCTGCTTTGACAGAAGCAACTAGAAGAATTTGGGTAAATAAATATACCATTAGGGCTACAGCTTCTCAGCAGAGCTCCAGGTATTAGGATAGCTTTAAAATATTTGCTATCATCCTTTTAAGCCAAAAAAAATCTGCTGTAAGTAGCTTCAGCAGTTACTGAGAGCCTCTGCTGCGGCTCTGTCCCAGCCATTGGCGTCAGAGTCTTGGCTCAATTCCCATCTTCCCCTTCTTCGTGGCTTGTCCCACATGGGGCTCTCCCCTGCCTCTTCACCCCCAAACACCATCAGATGAGCCACCTAAAACAATCAGAAGGGTTCTTTCAAAAAACCAGCCAAACTCTCGTAAATCAGTGGCAGATGGGGACTTTGAGTAAGACTGAGACCACCTCTGACCAATTCCATGTCTGTGACATGAAAAACACATGTTGAATTGTGACATCCCAGCTCCTTCAAGTTCCACCTGAAGGCAGGCAGCCTGAGCTCAGTTCACTTTGATAAAGCTGGAGGATGCCTACAGCTGCTTCAGAGACGAGCAGCTCACATCAGAGGTGGCTGTGCTGTTTATGGAGGCCAGCACTACGACTGGCATCAGGAATTTCAGAACTCAGAGGTGGCTGTGCTGTCTATGGAGGCCAGCACTACGACTGGCATCAGGAATTTCAGAACTCAGAGGTGGCTGTGCTGTTTATGGAGGCCAGCACTACGACTGGCATCAGGAATTTCAGAACTCAGAGGTGGCTGTGCTGTTTATGGAGGCCAGCACTATGACTGGCATCAGGAATTTCAGAACTCAGAGGTGGCAGCTTCTGGGCCAGAAGGTACCAACCATGTCACCTTCAAAATCAGCATTTCCTCTTGTTCTCAAAGGCAGTCCAGATGAGTTAAGAGGTATTTGTTACCTGCAATGCAGTGGCAGTGAAACACGAGGACAGCCACACTGCCAGCGGGCAGGGTTTGCTGCCAGTGTCAGGGGGACAGCCGGATTCACCACGGTCGGCTGCCCAACACAAAACACTGCATTGTGCTCTTTAAACAAATGCCCTGTATCCAATTCCCTTATGCCTCTTTTACAAATTGAGCTGCTTAATTAGTCCGTGATGAGTTATTGCATATATTAATAGGAAGACCATGAGGAAGCACTGTGCTGCTCCCTAGCTCAGCAAATGGGCTCCCAGAGGTGCTGTGCACATCGACTCGAGCACATGGACCCTGCAAATTAAAGTGGATGAGAAAATCTAATCTTCACAGGTGTGATTTTTTATCTTACTTCTCACTGTGGAAAGGCTTCCCTGCCCCTGACAGCCTCGTGGTGACAGGAGGCTGAACAGTGGCTCAAGCTTTATTTGTTTTGTTTCCTTTAATATCAGCCTGATAACATTATGAATATTCAAAATCAATCACAAACAGGCCAAAATACCCTGCAGGCTGCACACACAGCAGTGCTGGTGACCTCCCACTGCTGCACAGCCATTGCTGCAGTGGCCCACAATGGCAGCACTGGCTACAGAGGAACACTTCAAAAAATCCTCCTTCCCAGCCCACCTGGAAGCTCAGCCTCACATAAATATATCCAAGGTCCTCCTGAAATACATGCTGCTTGTTTATCTTATACACGCTCTGTGAGTTCATTAATTAGACAGCACCCTCAGCTCCTTGGAAGGGAACAGCCCAGGCAGTAACACTGACATGCTGAGGCAGGACACGTGCGTGGCACCCACCACCCCCAAGGTCTCACAGACATCCTCTCGATGGCCCTTTGCCCTTGCAGGTGCCACAGAGGACTCAGTGAAGGTATTTTTCAGGAAGCTCGATTTGCAGAGAAGCAAAAGGAGAATTAAGAGCTTGGCAGTGAGGAGCAGCATTTAGCTTGGCAGAAGTGCAGCCCCCACCCACAGTGGCCTGCTGCCAGGATCACGGGCTGGGAATCCGGCTGGATCCTTCACGCTGACCGTATCAGTGATGCTAACAAGCCTGTAACAGTTACATGATGCTGCCATAACCTTGCAGATCATCATCTGGTAGTGCTGTGGCGAGCTGGGTAGTTCAGGGTAACATGTGCTTTTTATCCTCTGAATTAGTGGTAATTAATTGGAAGCTGGATTTGCTGAGTGCTGTGTCCAAGTATATCCTCTGCTGCTCACACGCTGCATAAAAAGGCACAATAGAGAGTTTCTTATTGCTGTTTTAAAGATGGGGAACCAAAGTACAAAATAGTTACATTACTCAAAATGACAGAAGGTGCCCGAAACAGCTGGAGACTGAACCAAAACTCAAGTGCTGGCTTTGTGCAAAGACCTGACCTTTCCAATGCACTGGAATAGATGAAATCCTACATTTACTGCAGAGAATAAGCAAGGATGGGAGGAATAAAGTGGAAAAAAGAAAAAATATTGCTCATTGCTTATGTATAGCCCCTCTCTGTCCTGCAGGAGAGCGTGTGCTGCTCACTCCCCCGAGACTGCAAGGAGCTACAGCCAGGCTGGCAAATTCCTGACAAAAGGCTCACAAGGGACATGGAAAAGGCTCTTTTTTTCCTGGGGGCTCAAACTGACAACATTCAGTTTGCAGAAAAATCATTTTACAGCTTTGAGCCCGGCTTTGTAGCAAACATGGAAAAATTCAGGATGCCCCTGGAATGAAATGCAAGCCTGGACCTGGCTGGGGTGTTAAACTGCACTGAATAGCATCGATAAGGAGAAAAGACTGTAGTTTCAATTTACCCTCCAAGCTTAGGGCTGCTGTGAACAAAAAAATAATAGAGAAACAATAAGCCATGCTGGTTCAGCATTTCTGACTTCAGACTCCCAAGTTCCAACCTTTTCAGGTGGTACAAGGCTTGGTCCACGGAATCAGTCACCTTTAAAGAAATGCAGGGTATTTGTATTTCCCCCTTCTATCCATTACTAATGCTACCCTAATTTATCTCCCCCCAACCAAAGCAGCCCTGACAATGTTTAGCTCCAATATCTAACAACATATCACAGTGATCCCTCCAGCAGCAGCTGCCAGGAGAGCGGACACGGGCTGTCACAAGCAGAGTGGCAGCGCGACCGGCCCGGGGACGCTCAGTCCCTCTCGTGTGATACTGCCAGGCTTTGCATTCACAGCAGCCCAAAAGGTTCCTTGCATACAGGAATTCAATTAGTGAACTGAAAGGCAGCCTCTCATACCACTCTGCCCAGACAGGCACATCAATTTCTGCCCACAATTAACTAGGGTGAAAAAAACAAAATGAAATTTGAGAGCAACCCTCATTCTCTATTGACTGAAATTCATACTTTGCTTTCAGATAAAGGCCACTGTCAATCTATCACCTTTGTCCAAACAGCCTAAGTGTCAAAAGTAGGAAACACTGAAGCTGGTATTGAAACCAGGGAAAACTTCAAAGTGACAAGAGAGAGAAGTGAAAAGACTGCGGGGAACAGGGTGACGGGAGGTTACACCACCACTGAGAGGGATTATCTAAACAGCCTTGAAGATAAATTCTCTACATCATGACAGGCTACATCTTGAATTTGTTTCTTTGCTTTTTTAAAAAAAAAAAAAAATTTATCTTCAGCTATTTAAATTCTCTTTATTGTTCTGTTTTTCAAGTAGTCCTCAAATCATTTTGACTTCAACATAGACTTTGGAAACACATTACTGATGAAAGTGAGAGGTCCTCGCTGCTGCCGTGACAAACCCTTTCATTTCTTTTCCTCTCCTATATTAACTGCCAGTACTTACAACTTATCAACTATATTATTAAGAGAAAAGGTAAAGCAAGAGACATGGCTCGTTTGTTCTCCTTGCTGCTTCACTTCCAAGACGTCACCAGAACCAAGACCGCTAATCAAGGCGTCCTTTTAGACATGCAGTGGCTTTTTTTAATGTGGAACATTGATTAAAGATTTAACTCAGATCATAAATCTAATATTATTCAGTGCTTCCAAAAAGTCTTAAAGTTTGGTGAGCCCCTCTTTCCTTATTTCAGTACTTGCTGATAACCAACTGCCTTGAATAGCCCAGAAATGAACTCTATCACAGGGGTGTTATGCTCCACAGAATATGCAGCTTCTGGCAATACTGAAAAATTCAATACTTTAAACCATTTAAATTCAGAGGCAAAGCAACAACAAACATGTTCCTGAAAAATTTTAGAAAATCAGCTATTCAAAAATTAATTTCCCCATTGAGGTTTTAACATCAGAAGAAGATTACCTTTGGTTTTTTACTTCTTCTTTTTTTTTTTTTCCCCCTTTTTGTATCATTTTGCAATCATTTCAAGCATTAAAATGGTTTATTGAAAAATACACAAGAGAAAGCCCACTCTGGATAAAGGCATCTTGCTCAGTATTATGCACAGGAACACTCCCATATCTTAGAATAAAAGAGAAAAACAGAAAGTAGAAAACAAGAACACAATGCAATTTAACTGTAACACAATACTGCAATACTCGCTTCAAAAGTCGGCTGCTATGACTTTCATGACCATGTACAAGTCATAAATATAAACCTGTTAAACCTAACACAATTCAATTTGAAACTAAGTTCTGAGATGCCCACAGTTTTTCAAGTTCATACTTGAAACACAAAATCTGTTACCCCATAGATTTTCCCTTCAGATTTATGAAACCGTATGAAAATACAGATCTTGAGATGGACATTTCCAGCAAACACCAGCTCAGACAGCAACTCTCTGTCTCACCCTATTGCCACAGCAGCCACTGCTGAGTCCTTGGTGGACCCTACCATCTCAGATATGAGGTATGTTATCTATGATATGTAATATAAAGTATGGATCCACACAGCCTCCCAACGCCGGCCCCGCTTACAGGGACTCAGCACAGACTCACCTCATGTCTTCAATATACCAAGGATAATTGATTTAGTCTTGTTCATTGGCCACTTTGCAGCAAAAAAAAAGAAGTGTTGGAAGCTTTCTTTATTTGAAAGAGGTTCATTAGAGGTAGAACACTTTTGTCACAGTGCTGTGATGAAACACATGCTGAATCAGCCAATAATTTTCCCTTTTCAACAGTCATTATGGGGTTTCTTTGAGTTATGAAGAGATCAAGCAATGTTCAGGGCACCCTTAGAAGGCAATGCTGAATGCTGAAGATGGCAAAAGCATGAGCAAGTCCTTAAAGTCCCAGCTTGTAGAAGAGCCACACTAACATTATGTCTGAAAAAATCATAAAATAAAATAAACCCATAATACATCCCCTCCACGTCATCGTGGAACCAGTCATACTAAAAGACACTCCATTCAGACGTGATTCCATCCAACAGGACGAAACCCTTCAGACGTTGGCTTGAGGACGACAAGGTCAGGCTGAGGTCAAAGCACTTGACCTACTTTTTACTTACTCTTTCTAAGGAACAAAATCTGAGGGCTGTGGGCTCAGTTCTGTGCTGTGTGCGCTGGTGCCAAGAGGGAGGAAGAAGAGGAGGGTGAATGAAGCACTTTGAACAAGAGGCAGGCCAGAAAACTGGAGAAGCAGCAGTGTGCCCAAAGTGGTGACCAACACTGTGGAACCAAGAGTGGGTGGGTCAGGGTAAGAGCACCCACACACCAAGTCATCACAAAACAGTGAAGCAGCAAATCCAGCCCAGCTCCTGCAGCTCCGCCTGACGTGACAAGCTCAGGGACAACACAGCCGTCAGGGCAGCAGGCACTCGGGACTTGAATCTTCTGTATCTGAGCTGGGTGATCTAAACCAACACCCTTGGTCACCCTTTAAGCACACCCGCACCCTCCTGCCATTTTAGAAACAACAGAACCTTAGGTGGTGAAGGACAGTGAGGCTGGTCACGAGTGGGACTGCCACCCCTCCGAGCCCTCATCCAGTGTCCCCACGTGCAGCCCAGCCACCACACTGACCTGTGGCCTTCTAGATGGTTCATACCTCACCAGGACCACGCCAGGCTGTAGGACTGCTATTCCATGCCAAATCCAGTGATCCAGCTATAAAAACAAGCTGGAGCAGCCTGCACCCATCCAAGAGCCCACAGTATAGGCCTGATCTCTTTTTTTTGTTTACTGACCACTCTGTACAAGCTCAGTTGCTCAATAGGATGTGCCTGCCTTGCTGGCAAAAAAATAAGCTTAAGAGTCAATGGGAGTACAGATCCATACCAACAAAATGATGGAAAAAAGTGTAATAGAAAGAGCCAGAAAGCTTCCTTCCTGGCTGCTAGACAGGAAGAAATAAATGCTGGTAGCCACCTCAGTGCAAGAAGACAATATTTTTCTGTGCTAGTTTAGACTTCGGAAAGATAACAAGGAGCAGTCACACTGCACAAACATTTTGGCTCTTTGTGTGGATTATTGTACATGAGGAAGAAAAGAAAAAATTGCTTCAATAAAAGTTTTAAAGGAAAACTAACTTTTAAAAACTAGGCACTAGCAGCCAGTTAATGACACCTTTTGTTTTTACTGGGCAAGATGCCTAGAATGCCTAAAACTCCCTTTACTTTCCCTGATCTGGTAGGCAGCCATTCAAGTGCCCCAAAAGCCCAAGCACAGGGGCTGGGCAGTGATTAATACCACACCAGCTGACCTGCTGCAGTCCTTGAAGGGTTTCTCCAGATAAAATTAGCAAATACTTTATCCTCCCTTTAATTTGCATGATACTCACCTGCATTTTCAACACTTATTACCACGTTTATAGCACAATAACTAGGCTAAAGACTGAATTTGAAATTGAGTTTCACTTCCCAGACCATGTATTATATTTTAATTAATTTTAATAACTGCTCATAGCTATGAGTACAGTGCCAAGTTGGGACTTGTATATATATACATATACAAAATTTCATGGAAGTTGTTTCTGCAAGAGTATTTCTGCAGAGGAGTATTTTTCCAAGTCTCTGGTATTGTTTGGAATTTGGGGACAGTGGGTACCATCTGGGGTGACTGATCAGGAGGCCAGTCCCACCTGAGCTGAAGGAAAAGTGTGGAAGAGGGTCCCCCAGCACTGCATTTCTGCCTTCTTCAGAGGAAAAGAGAACATTCAGTGTTCACGGACTTTCATGCTTAGGAGATGCCTGCAGTAAGTATTCAAAAGGCTTTGCTCCCACAAATCCCAGCTCAACCTCCCCCTTGTCCTGGTGCCTACAGAAGCAGGGTGACACCTTCAGCACTGAAGACCAATAATCCTTAACGAAGGCAAGAGACCGGCATGGCCGAGTGGAGACCTGCTGGTCAAACTAAAGGGCAAGAAAGAAATGCACAGTGGAAGCAGGGACAGGTGTCCTGGGGAGGGTATAGAGACACTGCCAAGTTGTGTAGGGATGGGGTCAGGAAAGCCAAGGCACAGATGGGGCTGAACTTGTCAAGGGATGCAAAGAATAGTAAGAAGGGCTTCTACAGGGATGTCAACCAGAAAAAGAAGGTCAAAGAAAGCATAGCCCCCCTGATGAGCAAACTGGTAACAACGGATGAGGAGAAGGCTGAGGTACTCAACTTTTTTGCCTCAGTCTTCACTATCAACCTCTATTCCCACACATCTCAAGTGGATGGACCCCAAGGCAGGGACTGGGGGAGCAAAGTCCACCCCACTATAATTGAAGATCAGGCTCATGACGACCTGAGGAATCTGAATACACAGAAGTCTATGGAACCTGATGAGATGCATTCCAGAGTCCTGAGGGAACTGGTTGATCTAGATGCCAGGCCACTCTCCATGATATTTCAAGAGTCATGGCAGTCAGGGGAAGTCCCTGGTGACTGGAAAAGGGGAAACAATGCACTCATTTTTTAAAAGGGTAGAAAGGAGGACTTTTTAGTAGGGCCTGCAGCGATAGGACAAGGGTGGATGATTTTAAACTAAAAGAGGGTAGATTTAGGCTAGATATAAGGAAGAAATTTTTTATGATGAGGGTGGTGAAACACTGGAACAGGTTGTCCAGAGACATGGTAGATGCCCCATCCCTGGAAACATTCAAAGTTAGGTTGGACTGGGCTCTGAGCAGCCTGATCTAGTTGAGGATCATAGAATCATAGAATGGTTTGGGTTGGAAGGAACCTTAAAGATGATCTTGTTCCAACCCCCTGCCACAGGCAGGGACAACTCCCACCAGACCAGGTTGCTCAAAGCCCTCTCCAACCTGGTCTGGAATACTTCTAGCCACAGCTTTTCTGGGCATCCTGTTCCAGTGTCTCACTACCCTGACAGTCGATAACTTCTTCCTAATGTCTGATCTAAATCTCCCCTCTTTCAGTTTTAAACCATTATCCTTCCCCAGCTTTCTTGTCAGCCCCTTCAGGTACTAGAAGGTGCTGTCAGGTCTCCTCAGAGCCTTCTCCAAGATGAACAATCCCAACTCTCTCAGCCTGTCCCCATAGCAGACGTGCTCCAGCCCTCTGATCATCTTCTTGGCTTCCTCTGGATTCTCTTAACAGCTCCATATCCTTCTTATGTTGGGGGCCCCAGAGCTGAACATATCACTGCAAGTATGATGAGAGCAGAGGCGGAGAATCCCCTCCCTCGACCTGCTGGCCACACTTCTCTTGATGCAGCCCAGGACACAGTTGGCCTTCTGGGCTGCAAGCGCACATTGCTGGCTCATGTTGGTTTTCATCAACACCCCCAAATCCTACTCCTCAGAGCTGCTCTCTGTCCATTCTCTGCTCAGCCTGTACTTGTGCTTGGGATTGCCCCGACCCAGGTGCAGGACCTTGCACTTGGCCTTGCTGAACTTCATGGGGTTTGCACAGGCCCTGCCCGTGGCAGGGTGGTTGGACCAGATGACCTTTAAGGTCTCTTCCAACCCAAACCATTCTATGATTCCCATGTGGGTGTTTTAGGGCTGTTACACAGAAGGATGATATTTCATTAGACTTAGAGCTGCAGGAAACTATTTGACACTTGGAAGGGAAGGGGCATGGCCTAGGGAAGCAGATGGATCTGGCTTCCATCTCTGTTGGTGGTGGGAAGCAGGGACAGACCACCGAGAAACCCCAGTGTCCCCTGAGCTATGTAACTGCCATGTGACATTCAAACGGAACAGAGTTTAAGGCCCTATAAAAATTCTCTACTACATTTTCTTTTGAGGCAAGAAATCTATTATCAGCACAGTTTTCCATCACCCAAGAAGCTTGTGAAACCAATGAAAACGTTCCCACGTGGAGAAAGTTTCAATGTTTTCTTCCGAGTAACTCTGCAGCCAGTTCAGCGAAACACGCACAGGAACAGCCCTTCCCTCCAGCAAGTGCAGACTGTGACTTTCTTCTTTTTAAGTAGGAAAAATGGTTCATTTTCTAAAAACGGTTTCCGTTTCATAGTCAGGGAAATAATATTCCAAATGTCCTCTCTCCTCAGTGAAACTATTTCACATAATTCCTGCAGCATCTGGTTTTATTTCAGGAATTTTATGTCCTCCTTTGCCAAGCAACTGTTACAGTTGAGACAAGGGATGTGAACTGAAATGGGGATAAGAATTTACAGTATGTTTATTCTGACTTCTGAAAAGCTTCACTAAAGTCCAGACTATCTTTTTGGACAAGGGGATCCAACTTCTGCTTCCAGCAATTTCCTCCTGAATTCAGCCCAAAGACAGAAATACCTAGAGAAACTAAGAGCTTTGTATTCCCTTTTTATTGAACCTTAAATAATTATGCCTTTTTACGCGGGGCACAATCTATATTTGAACAAGACAACTGGGAAAGCACATGAAATCCAGTGATTTGTAACTGAAGACTGAGAAAATACAGATATTCTCTGTGAGGTTTCAGGTTTTCATTGTGAAGGCAGCAGGGGAAAAAATGCAAGTGAATTTATAAGCACGATCTTTCTCTAAATCCTTTCCAAAGAACCAGGAAATAATCACGTCTTGGCCAAGTTTTGATAAGCAGCTTTCCAGTGCAGAAAAAATATTTTTTGAAACTCCTAGTAGGATCTGCTTAGAAAGCTTCACCCAGAATCCACTGCCTGCAGCACCCCGAAGTTCTCCACCACTTTTACTCCAAATTCCTGACACAATACCTGCAGGAACAGCGGATTTGGTCACCAATGCTGAAGCTTTCCCTGACTGCACAGACCACGAGCACACAACAGCACAGTCTCTGTGGCGCAATCGGTCAGCGCGTTCGGCTGTTAACCGAAAGGTTGGTGGTTCGAGCCCACCCAGGGACGCGCCGCTTCCTTTTCTGAGGCACTTAATGCCTTCTTTGCCTCAGTCTTTAATGGCCAGACCAGTTCTCCTCACGGGATTCAGTCCCCTGAGCTGGGAGATTGGGATGGAGATCAGAATACACCCCTTGTAATCCAGGAAAAAGTAGTGAAGGACCTGCTGAGTCAATTGGACACCCACAAGTCTGTGGGGCCGGATGAGGACAACCTGAGGGAGCTGGTGGAGGAACTTGCCAAGCTGCTCTCCATCATCTGTCAGCAGTCCTGGTTATCCCGGATGACTGGAGACTTGCCAATGTGACACCCATCTAACAAACCCGGGAAGGTAATGGAACGGTTCATCTTGGGGGAGATCACGTGGCAAATGTAGGACAACACTGGGATCAGGTTCAGCCAACATGGGTTCATGAAGGGCAAGTTCTGTTTAACCAGCCTGATCTCCTTCTATGACCAGGTGACCGCCTAGTGGGTGAGGGAAAAGCGGTGGATGTTGTCTGCCTGGACTTCACTGAGGCATTTGACACTGTGTCCCACAGCATTCTGCTGCAGAAGCTGGTGGCTCATGGCTTAGGTGGACTCTTCGCTGGGTTAAAAACTGGCTGGCTGGCCGAGCCCAGAGAGTTGTGGGGAAGGGAGTTAAATCCAGATGGAGACCGGTCACAAGTGGTGTCCCTCAGGGCTTGGCCTTGGGGCCAGTCTTGTTTAATGTCTTTATCAATGACCTGGATGAGGGGATCGAATGCACCCTCAGTAAATTTGCAGATGACACCAAGTTGGGTGGGAGTGTCGACCTGCCTGAGGGTAGGGAGGCCCTGCAGCAGGATTTGGACAGGCTGGAGCGATGGGCTGAGGGCAATGGTATGAGGTTTAACAAGGGTAAGTGCTGGGTCATGCACTTTGGCCACAACAACCCCATGCAGCGCTCCAGGCTTGGGGAGGAGTGGCTGGAAAGCTGCCTGGCAGAAAAGGACCTGGTGGTGCTGGTCGACAGCAGCTGAACACGAGCCAGCAGTGTGCCCAGGTGGGCAAGAAGGCCAACAGCATCCTGGCTCCCATCAGCAATGGTGTGACCAGCAGGAGTAGGGAGGTGATTGTCCCCTGTACTTGGCACTTGTGAGACCACACCTTGAGCACTGTGTCCAGTTCTGGGCACCACAGTATAAGGAGTACATTGAGGTGCTGGAGCGAGTCCAGAGAAGGGCAGCGAGGCTGGTGAGAGGTCTGGAAAACAGGCCTGATGGAGAGCGGCTGGGGGAACTGGGGTTGTTTCGTCTGGAGAAGAGGAGACTGAGAGGAGACCTTATGGCTCTCTACAGCTACCTAAAGGAGGTTGTAGCGAGGCTGGCGTTGGTCTCTTCTCCCAAACGACTAATGATAGGATGAGAGGAAATGGCCTCAAGTTGCGTCAGGGGAAGTTTAGATTGGATATTAGGAAGAAGTTCTTTACTGAGAGGGTGGTTGGGCACTGGCACAGGCTGCCCAGGGAGGTGGTGGTGTCGCTGTCCCTGGGGGTGTTCAAAAAACGAGTGGATGAAGCATGTTGTCTCCAAAAGACGACCCCCTTTCAGGAGTTTTCTTTAAGCTTCCTAATTTCCCAGTATGCTAATTCCTGGTATTAATAATCACTTGCTGCACCTGGTTCCCTGTGCAACATTTGCCACTTTAAAGGATTTCACATGTATCAGAACACACTTACTCTGGAAAAGCATCTGATCTGGAGTAACGCGCAGTGCCCCACACTGCGTGAAGCCAGACTGTGTTAGCTCTCAGGGGCTTACACCCAGCATATTGTAAATACATAGCCTTAAACATACCCACTTCTGATCTCAAATCAGAGGAAGAATAATAAAATAACCCACTAAAGATGGGAGCTTGGGAAGATGTGGTGACTAAAAGCACCCTTTGTTTTGAGGCTAAGCTGGCTCTGAACCAGAACTCTCTTACTTGAAATGGGGAAAGCAGTTAATTTGTTCTGCTACTAAAAAACAGATTAAATAGAAGGCTAAAGCACAGTAAATAACATCGTGTTCCTTCTCAAAGCCAATCGAATGATTGTATAAAACAAACAGAAACATTTTATAATTCAAACGGAAAAGGAAAGGAGGTTGCATCTGCACAAGACAGACCCAGGCACAGCCTTTCTCAAAACATTTTTCTCTCCAGGAGAGAGGCAGCAGCAACCTGTTTTCCATTCGGCAAACACTCGGCACGCTGGCAAATCATCCATCATTTCAAGCTCTTCTTTTCCTTCAAGTAATTATTTAGTGTTCACAGTGTATTAATTTAACAGTAGGTCTTATCTACAGGGTATGTGAAAAGCTGACGTTTCATCAGAAATCAGCCTCGCGCTCGCTAAGCACCACCTCTCCCTCTTGGCTTGGCCTGACTTGGGCAGCACTGATGAAGGACACGGGGCTTTTATTCATGGGCTGGCAGAGGAAGTGACCCAAACCCCAGTCGCTCATCCTGCACGACACAGTGGCCAGTCCCAGGGCTGGGCACACAACTCATGCAGAGCAATTTATCCCATTCAGACAACAATTTCAACCACCTTCTCTGCCTATGAATTGCCAAAAGACTTTAAAAAACCCCAAGCCCCAGCCCACACAAATCCCACAACACGTTCCAACAAACATACAGAAACTGGCAATGTTTTTGAGGGGCAGCAAAGCTGGTTTCAGGTATGCTACATTAACCTGCATTATCCTGGCAGTGTTCCAGGCCAGGCTGGATGGGGTTTTGACCAGCCTGGTCTAGTGAGAGGTGTCCCTGCCCATGGCAGGGGGTTGGAACGAGATGAGCTTTGAAGTCCCTTCCAACCCAACCCATTCTGTGATTCTGTGGTTATACACAGACCACATGAATGAGCAGACTGTACCACAGTAACCTCACCAGTTACTGTAACAGAACATAACCAGTAACGACATAACCGATACCATACACTGACACATGTCAGGATACAACCAAATATGAACAACAGGGTCTATCAGTATTTATCCATTTTCCACATCCCTTTCACAAAAAGACGGCTCTCTAATGTATGAGCCTTCCCTTCCCTCCCAGATTAATGCAAACCCAACCCCCCACTTTGCATTTCATTCAAATCACAAGAGACACTGTAGGAGGTAACAAATTGAAGGGATTCTTGCCCTATATATTTTCACAACAATAATTTGCTTTATGCAAAAAAATATCATGAATATGTATTCCAACAGCAGCACACATAAATCAGAGCTCGGGGTGAATACACAGCATGAAGCTCCTCAATTACAAACCTGCTTTCCCTGGGGATTAAGCTGACTGTTTGCAGAAAAACACCAGGAGCCACTTTGTCCACAGCAACAAGAGGTGTAAGCAATGCATTGCTCCAAGCCACACACCCCCCATGCACAGCCTGCCCTTCCCATGCACAGGTTTGCTGCACTCCTCCTCGGACCTATTTGATACCATGCAATGTTTGCTGGACCACCCCGTCCCAGATAAGCACAGGTCACAGAGGTATCACCCTGCAACGCTCACCCTCAGCAAAAAGCACCTGTTTGAACCACTAGCACTGCCCTCAATGACACCTGGCTCAGCTGCAGGATGCAGTGCAGAGGTACTGACGCCCTGTTTTTCTTTAGACTTCCCCAGGTTGCAGCAATGTCAGGGAGACCTCAGCATTTTTATTTTAACAAGCAATGTTTGTTAACATAGCATATTTTATCCAGAGACCAGATATAAATGATGATATGATGCTGGTGCAAGCCAGCTTCACGCACGGAGGATTTGCTGCTGTGGTTATCCACATTAAACCGCACCAGCTAAGCTGCTCTGCTATAGACTGAGCAAAACCCTGCCTGGAGATTCAGCCTGGCTGATACTGGACTCACACACAGCTCTTGGAAATTAAAATCTCTTATGACTGACACATGTGGTTCTCACCCTGAGATAACCCTCTCTGCCTGGATGTGGAAGCTCACTGGCCTTTTTTTTCCTGCAGAATTAACTACAGTTGCATGTTCTGCTTTTAGAACACCTGATCAAGCTGCGTTTCCCAGACCAGGAGTGGCAGCGGGAGGACAGGGGAGCCCCAGCATGGGAGTGGGGGGGTTGTGCTGCAGGGAGGTTTGGGGAGAGCTGTGTTGGGCTGCTCAGAGCTGCCTGAGATGTGCCTTTGCTGTGCTGCAGTCCCACGGACTGACATCAGGCTCTGCATTCAATCCCTTTGAATCCCCCCTCAAGCAGCCCAAAGAGCTACAATACCTTCTGGCCACCTGCAAAACCACAGGGGTTTTGGGTGCTCCAGCAATGTAGTCAGTCTGGAGAGGAGGAGCTGGGGGTCCCGAGTGTGCACCCGCCAGCAGCAGCACCGCACCTCTGCATGACACAGATCCTGTGAAACACAAAGCTGGGATACAGACTCCAGGCTCTGGAGACTTCATCAAGTACCAAGCCTATCCTAGTTCCTTTATGGCTCCAGATCACAGGTATGGAAAGGACCCTGTAAATCTCCTATGAAAAACCTGACCTAGGGAAGTGCAAAGTGTTGTTACTATCATCAGCATCAACCGTACAGTTAAAAAGAATGTTCAGTTCCACTGGGACCAGTGGTTTGACTCAGATGCCATCCACAAGCATTTCTTCAAAGGAGCAACAATTATCAAAACAGAAAACTGATGAAACACTCAGGGAAAATACATTTTCAAACACTCTTTTAAATCATCCTCTGCCAGGGGGATTATTTTCTGTATCGTGAGCGGGCAGGATCACATATCTTCCAGAGACCTTGAGAGCCAAGCAAGGCTGATGTCACACAACACAATTTATTGGAAACATTTCTACCACAACCAGCAGAAGGCCAGGGCAACTCTCAGGAGGATGAGCCAGCCAGATTATAAAGGAAAAGCATGTGCCTGTCCACATCTCATTCTGCTGTCTGTTGTAGACATCTAGAAAGCAGAAGAGCAGAGCAAAACAAAGAGACTGGTGTTGGATGCAGGTCCCTACCCTGGAAATCCTGCCCATGAATGTGTTCTTGACGCTCAAAAAATTTCTTGCATGGTGCAAGGCCTTGTATTTCAATGCTTAGGAATTCATTGTGCTCATGGTTGTTATATCATCACCACTTATCCCATCATCATAAAGGGTCTTGGCAATAAACTTGGGTTCTGTGCTTCCTTAAATTCAGCAATACTCCAATCTGAGGATGTGTCGACAACAACAACAGAGACCCCAGAGACTCAGACATCCCATTTTGACCGAAAATCTCTACCTACTGTGATGGTAACCAACAGAAACAGGAAAACATCTGAATAAAAACTCCCTTTTTACACTTACAAAATTCATAAAAACAGGTGGGTTTACTCTATTTTATGTTTTAAGATTTCCTCTTAGCTAACACCAAGGAGTTGTTATTTTCTGCCTACAGGGAATTTGTTGCAGATCAGCTTGAAAAGCATAAGAGCAGAAAAATGGGCATTTCCTAGTATCTTTAGTTATTACCTGCTGCCCTGCTTATGTTTATGGAGAAATAAGTTAGCTCACTTCTTTATGATATGATCATGCCAATTCCAGGACATCACCATAATTTAAAGAGCAATTCTTATGCAATGTGCAGGAACCGCAAGGCAAGACGTCGTGAAATATGTTTCATATTTGTACATGCTCAGGAGGAACATTTGTTGTCTTAGAACAGCATTGCCTTTCAAAGAAACTGATAGCGAAAAGACAAAGGAGATAAAGACAGTCTGGAAATGAGACTTTCACAGGCAGGTCCTCCCTGTGCAGAGCCCTCCTGCATGGGCAATCCCAAAAAATCACTGTCAGATCAGGGCCAGAGCCAGTCACCTGAACCAGCTGATGTACCAGGTATGGCACAAGGTGGTCCAGCACTGGATAAGCATTAGAAAATTAAACTTATATTTGAGATGACAAAGAAGGAAGAAGCAGCAATGGGTTTTCTTAGGCGTGAAGCACCTGGCTCTCACGCGGTGTGTTACTGAGTGTTTAAGATAAGTGGATCGACCGTCACGTTGTTCTCTGGCAGGCAGGAACCGTTTCACATTGATAGCTCAGGCTCGTGGTGTCATGTTTGCTGGCTTCAGACTTTTCATGTATTGCTGATGTTAAGGCCACTGAGACTTGTCTTCCCTTGACCCAGCGCCGGGACCGTCAGATATCAGCTCCTTCGCTACGCTTCAAGCGTCCTCAATGTTTCTCCTTTTTCTTTTTTTAAAGTAACATTTCAATCACTCTCAGAAGAGAAACATCTTTTCTAAGGTGGAGACAATTTCTCAAGGCTGCTCTTCTGGAGAGTATAAATGTCTCCTGCAGTGATTTTTTTCACCTAAGCTCCACTGATGCATTGATTCTGTACGTCTTCTTTCTAACCTACTGTTCATGTGAAAAAAACAAATTTCAGCAATAACAGCAGTGCCAGAAATTGCATTTGAGATGTCTACTCTGTCAGCTGCATCTCCGCAACTCATCAATGCCAGCATGCATGTCCCTGCCACCCGTACATCAACTCTCCAATAGCACAGGATTTTATGGCACATCTAAACCTGCCTGAAGTGGTTTAAAATGAAAGCCTTGATGCATCAGCCCCCACTGCACAGCAGAGTGCCACACGCAGGATCCACGGAAAAGAAACAGATATCATCTCTGAGCAATTCTACGAGGGATGTTCAAGGAAGGGTCAAATGAGGAGCAAGTGCAGGAAAAAAATCAAATAGAAAAATCCGTCATATCTGCCAGTGCTGACTTTTATCTGGCTCAGCTGGGCTGGCACGTACAGCAGTGATGGGAAGGAGGAAGGCAGGCACACTAATCTGATTAACAAGTGATTAAAGGACACGGACTGAGAAAGGAAGAGGGTAAAGGGTTAACAAATACCACACTTCCAACAGCAGAAGAGAGGACACTGCCTGCCTTGATGATGAAATGAGTGTAGTTTTGACAGATCTGGGTCTGCTGTGGTTAACCTCTCCTGCAAGGAGATTCTGAGCTGATTTGCTCTGTCAGAAGAAATCCTCCCTGCCTCCCCTACACGTTACCATTCCGCTGGCCGCAGGGCGCACAAACAACTTGCAAATCACTTGCTGTAAACTTGTGTGTGTCTTCTGTGCTTTATGGCTTTCCCACAGTTGTC
Source organism: Podargus strigoides (assembly GCA_028020825.1). Taxonomy (NCBI): domain Eukaryota; kingdom Metazoa; phylum Chordata; class Aves; order Caprimulgiformes; family Podargidae; genus Podargus; species Podargus strigoides. The sequence goes on from CM051640.1 coordinate 1,983,521, forward strand.
CTGTAAACACACACGAATTGTGAAGCGAGGCCACGCAAACAGAGGTGAAATAAGGACTGAGAGATGCCTCTTCCCAGCGATCCCAAACGCAGGCATCTAGCCCAAGGCACTGCTCCAAACTCCCACCACAGGAGTTAAACTTAAGCAGGATGAATCACTTCAAGTCCCCAACTCTTTCTTCTCATTATAAAGGACACACATTCCCCTCCAGGATTTTTCAGTGAGAGATACAAGAGGAGAACATTCAGCTAAGAAGCCCACAGCTGCAGCAGCATCAACAGCAGCATCACAGAGCCACAACCAAGTGCATCTGAGGTGGCACCACTTCTGCCTGCACAGTAAACCAGGATGGGAATAGGTGGGGCAGAAGAAACTTGAATGTTGAGCAAGGATAACATTCAGGAGTCAATCTCTTTGCTTTCAAACAAATTCAGGCCAAGATTTTGAGAACTGATGCTGGATGTGACCCACAGCTGGTGCTGGGTGAAAGGAGAAATGTGTAGTTTCTGTAGAGCCCCAGAGTTCGCTCCCACCCTTGGGCAGAGATGTGGGTGACATTTAGAGCCAGAGGCAGTCACTCTAATAGCCCCCAGTGGACTTTTCATCCATTAATTAATCCAGGCACTTGTTGAGTAAGTGAAGTTTTAGCAGCCAAGTGCCCACAAACACTGTGAAGAAGCATCTTCTTCAATGTTTTCAAATGCTGCTGTGCTCCCTTCAGTCACACTGAAAGTGCCCAAGAAAAAGCAACTCTGTTCACTTGCCCTGTGCCACTTCTGATTTTGCAGCTTTCCCACATCTTCCTCCACTATCCAGGCTCTGGGCACCCTCTCCACTGAGCACTTCCCCATGCAGGAGCCCTTGTGTATCCTCCATTACCCCCACTGCCCTCCTCTGAACTGTTTCAAACTCTACGTCATAATTTTTGAGACCAAGGTCCAGGAGCTGCACAGCATACTTCAGTGTGTGGGCAGCCACAGCAATGGCCTCACCTTTATTCTCAGCCTCTTTCCTGATAAATACGCATGGTTTTGTTGCCTTCTTAATCACCACTGACACAGAGATGATGTTTTCAGAAGCTGCCCACAGTGAGCCACTGTAACACCAATCCCCAAGTCCCCATGCAGAGGACAGAGTTTCATAAGGAAAAGGATGGACATTGGCAGAGAAATCAGTGGGGCACGTATGACCCTACATCAAATGTGGGTCAACCATAACAATACTTCCACATTTAAAGAACCAAATACCTCCAAAGTAATGCCAACAGAGAAACCTGCATGTGTGTTGACTTCTGAGAGCCACAGACACTTCCAGGTGATTATCAAGAGCATTTGTACAATGGGCTTTTCATTCTCTTCACTTGACATTATCAGATACTCTTTACCATCTATTCCATTTACGTGATTCACATTTGTCAAGAGCTAAATGCTTTCAGTGAGAATCATCTACTACACGCTGCTCATTTAGAGTAAAGTTCTCCTTTTCCCTTTCCAGTAACGAAAGCAGCTGGTCCCCAAATGCCTCAGGACTTACTCTTAACTGGAACTGAAATATGGAAATCCAGGGGAAAAAAAAATCTCATTTGCACTTCTTGAGATGTGCTCTTAAGGCAGAAAGTCAGCAGAAGCAGTCCCATTCCCTCAGTGCAGTGCCTGCAGATCTTCAGCCTTGGGCCAGGTCTCCTGCAGCTATAAAACAATATTGTTCTTCTCCCTGCATAAACCTACACGAATTTACACCAGCGGGACCAGTACAACTGAACAGGAGCTCTACCAGAGCTTCACTTATGTACAGTTCAAATAAGGGATGTGTATCTGCTTGAAGAGCACGTAGCACGCACTACTTCAAATGTTGCCATAAACCAAGGAGCTCTGTGAATACCTGTTGTTTAGTTAATCATCGGTTTATTTCTGAAATTTGCATATTGAAAGTCAGATCAACTTTAGGAGAAAAAGAAAGATAAAATTTTATAAGATAAAAAAAGAGGTTTACTGTATACTACCATTATAGCTCCTCCTTCAGATGTTTCAATGTCTAAAGAAATTTAAAGCTCTCTCTGTGTTTTCCTCCCTCCACCATAGCGATGATTGCCTTTAGATATACACACCAGTTACAGTAATAGAACCACAAATTATGACATACCATAGGTATTTTATTATGTATTCAGTTTTTTAGGACTTGGATTATAACCACATCGCAGAAGCCTGGTCAGTAAAGCTGAAAGAACTTCTGTAAAGGTAGCAAAACTCACAATTTCCCATTTCATATCACATTTTCAAAAGCACTGAATGTATCTTCCTCTTAAATGTTACAAGTCTTCTAAATCTGATACCAATAAACACATTTTTCCCTTTACACATGTCACAGAAAGAGCCAAGCAAATCCATTAAACACACAGAGTGCTCCCCCAGACCAATGAAATCAAAGCAGCTCAGGCACTGCTTCCCTGGGGTGCTCAGTTTTTAGGTAGATAGTTCTCAATTTTATTGTTCAGAAAGAAGCTGGGAAGAGGGGAGGAGTGATTTGGTGTCTAAGAGTCCCTTGCAAAGAAATGAAAATACAGGTGCTGTACATGTTTTTAAAGACAACAGAGATTTTAGAGATCAGAGACATTTCCAGCTGCAATTGAAGCAGAATACGCAGCCAAGTTCCCTGGCCTGATGTGCAAATGTCTACCAAAGAGCAGCTTTTGGAGGCACAGAAGACACAAATGAGATGGGCACACACGCTCCATCCTCTACCCCATCCATACGTGGTTTTGTCAGAAGCATTTCCCACTCAAGGGCGTTGGGGTCTTGACCACACAGTTCTCAGCAGGATACTGCTTACCTTCCTCCAGGGCACATGGCTCCTGTCCCACTCGGTAACTGCCAGCAGTGTGCCCAGGTGGCCAAGAAGACCAATGGCATCCTGGCCTGTATCAGCAGTGTTGTGACCAGCAGGAGTAGGGAGGTGACTGTCCCCTGTACTCAGCTCTGGTGAGGCTGCACCTCGAATACTGTGTTCAGTTTTGGGCCCCTCACTCCCAGAAGGACACTGAGCTGCTGGAGCGTGTCCAGAGAAGGGAACGGAGCTGGGGAAGGGTCTGGAGCACAAATGTGATAGGGAGTGGCTGAGGGAACTGGGGGGTTCAGTCTGGAGAAGAGGAGGCTGAGGGGAGACCTCATTGGTCTCTACCTGAAAGGAGGGGGTAGCGAGGCAGGAGTCAGTCTCTTCTCCCAGGTAACAGTGACAGGACGAGGGGTGATGGCCTCAGGTTGTGCCAGGGGAGGTTTACATTAGATATTAGGAAAAAAATTTTCACTGAAAGGGTTGTCAGGCACTGGCCCAGGCTGCTCAGGGCAGTGGTGGAGTCCCCATCCCTGGAGGTGTTTAAGAAATGTGTAGATGAGGTGCTGAGGGAAATGGTTTAGTGGGGAACTGGCAGTGCTGGGTTAATGGTTGGACTGGATGATCTTAGAGGTCTCTTCCAACCAAGGCTGTTCTGTGATTCTGAGTCCTGCTGGAGGTCACCAGCATTGGCCACAATGCCATCCATGGGGGACATCTCCACGTCACCAGGTCATTAAACCAACCACACACCGGAATAACAAAACCTGCTCCACAAAGAGACTTCAAAATATGCTAAACCCATGCCTGCCTCTGGTCCCTCACCTTTGCTGGGCAGACAAAAAAGGACACACCACTCACCAGAAATTCTCCTCCATGAACTCCTCCTTATACTGGGGATCAGAGTCAACACTGGATGCAGCTTTAGTTACTGTTAGGTTTATACGTTAGGAAAGAAAAATAAAATTACTGGCAGTTTCAGCTGAGGAGGTAACCACCCTGTTGTTCTTCAGTGTTCTCCTTGTATCACACAAATGCTAATCCCTGAACAACTGTTTGCTCCTGTAATATAATCTAAATAGACAACATAACTCCTGTAAAAATGAGACAAAAGACAGGACAAGACACTCTCTCATGTATTTGACAAAAGCAGCAGATGATGTAAATGAACAGTTTTGAAAGGCTTTTTAAATGGTTCACTTGGCTGATTTTTGACTGTCAGCAAAAATTACCATTCAGATTTCCTGTTTAAAAAGGTCTGTATGCTGTTCCTGCAACTTGCATGAATCTGAGTAACTGAGACTTCTGAGGCAGTGACCAGACAGGTTTGCTTTCTTAATAATTTTTAGGTCTTCTGTATTTTGAAGCTTTTGCTCCATGGCCTTAGAAGCACATGGAGATGCATCATCAGACAAGATGGGGGCCCTGCACGCAGACATGGGGGTTCAGCAAAGCCTTGGCCAAGAGCCAAGTCCAAGTAAAGCAGATATAGTCAGTAAGAGAGTCTGTACATGCTCACTACCAAAGTAAAGCAGTGGGAAAGCAATGCCACAGCTCTGACAGGATGGTGTGGGATGAAGGGGCAGGCAAAGAGCAAGGCTGGGCATGAAGCAGAGCTGGTGACCCATCACCATGGCACATCAACAGCCCCAGTGCCAGGCAGCAGTTCCTCTGTCTGCACAGTGGAAACACAAGAGAACTACTGAGGACTCAGTGGCTGTGATGAGCTCGGACTGGAAATATGGCTGCAACCCCCTGATAATGCAGGCAGCAAGTCGTGATGGGAGCTGGGATGGACAATGTGGCTGGTACCCGTTTGGGTGCTCTGGCAAAATCTGCTGGTCTCTGGGTCCCACAGCCACACACTGCCCCTTGCTCCTGGCTTTGGGTATGGCTGCAAGGAGTCCTTGGAGGGAAGAGAAGGGTCTGGGGGCTGTCAGGACAGCTCGGTGAAGAGGCTGTATTGGCTGTATTATCAGAAAACTGCAATTTTTTTTCCAGCTCTGGGTTTTTCAAATTGTGCTGAATGGAGACATCTGTGCTGGTCATTAGAGCACAGAGAGGAACCCCTGGGGCAGGCAGCATGTGTCATCTCCTGTGACTCACTGCCTCTGAGCACCCACTGCAGATGCCATGGGAGCAAGCACAGATAAGGAGAAAACAAAGCTTGTCAAACTCCCAGGTCACCAGCACGGGGAGATATGGGATCTGCAGCTGGCTGAGCAGAAACCAAAACTACAGGAATGTTTTTTTTATGTTCACAGCCAAAGCCCAGACTCCTGATCCTGGAAAAATCCAAGAAGGAACATGAGCTTTTTGCAGACCCACACTGATTTTCAAGTACAAACGGCCAAAGTGAAGGTTTTGAATTTAAAACAGATGTAAATCTCTACATTTATATGGTTTTAAACCAAAAATCCCAGCGAGGAGAAAGGAAACATTTTATTTCTGAAAGCAGTTTCTTTGCATTTGTAACTCTCCAGCTGCAAAGCCAAGCACACCAGAGCAACGAGGGGCCACAGCTGAGCCTCAGGAGTGGTTCTAGATTTACTGTCCTGGAGTTCAAGGCTGCTTGGAGGGGACTGGGAAGAGGGGTATGTGTCCTGCCAGCACAGGAGACCCAAGGAAAATCACAGGGGAAAGTACCAGCCCAGGGATTTGGACCAATTCTCTCCATCCAGAGGTCTAGGAATAAGACAGGCAGGCACAGGGGGCACAGAAGCACTTGGGTTAACACGGACACGATTGCACTCCAGGACCCCATAAGCAAAAGGAGATTATCAACAGTTCCCTGCCTTTGGTGGGTGGATAAATACCTCTGGATGGAAAGACCAGAGAGTAAGGAGTTTTATCATCACTCACAATGTCTTTGCCAGCAATGCTAATGCTAGCTCTTCTTCAACATTAAAGGTTACAGCACCTCCCCACAGTCCTGGCTCATTGTTTAATATCCAGCTTAGAGCCTTCATTTGGAAAGCAAACAAAATGCATCCTCAGAAGCAATTATAAAATCACCGATATGCCCTTAGCACAATCAATACTTGAACGATGCCAAAGCAACAAATAAGATAAACGAAACAGTGGAAGCAGGCTGCCAAGCTGAACAGGTCAGTGATGAGACTGCTCCCCTGCCACCTCCTGCAGAGAGGTACCCACCTCTCGGGTCTGGGAGATGTGCAGGACGTGGATGTACAAAGTGCTGGGCAAAGACCTGAAGCAATTGAGAGCTGACGTACCAGGAGCACACCCAGTGCCTCTGCCCAGGAGTGAGGCCCTTGGGAAGTGCTGCTCGACCTGGTGGCCTGGCCACTGGCACCACGTGGTCTGGGGATGGGTGACAACACCGAGGATCAACTTTCTCCTACAGTGAACACTTTGCAGGACAGCATGGAAAATACTTTGGGTATTGCTATCACCTTGTGTCTTGGAAAAATAGAGCTATAGACTTAAACCTCCTATTTTACATATTAAGTTAGATATATTTAGTCCAAATGTGAATTTATATCCAATTGTCTCTCTCCATTTAACTCTGTTGCTTTGACAGAATGAAGTACCTTCTATAAAAATAAACTTGGGTTCTTTGTGCCTGAGGCAGATCTAGACACTTATCTGCTCCATGGGATTACATATGAATTCTTCATTATAAGCTGCATTATTTGCAGCAGTTTCTGCAGCTCTAGGAAATTCTGATTTTCTCTTTACAGTCCTCACACCGATCCGATATTAAGAAACTGCAGTCAGCACAAAGCAGTATTTCTTAATAAAGTAAAACTGCAACAGAAAGGGTGATCTTAGCTTGATTGATGCCACTTCATTTGCATATGCCCACTGGCAGTACTTTGGTTAATTAATATGTATTTTGTGTCTGTAGATGAATATGAAATAATAGGTTTGTTAGTGAAGCTTCAGGTATAAATTTATTCAATGAACAGGTTAGCTTACTTCCTGGTGTACTCTGCCAGTACTTTCTGTACAAATAAGACATAATAACTCCCTAGAAGGTGGTGACACATGACAAAACTCAAGAAGGATGTACTCGTATTTTAAAGCTAGATGAGTTAATTAGCTCATAAAATGGAAGAACTGTTTGGAGGGGGCAAGGGAGTGGAAGGATGAGAAACAATACCTTCTTCCAGGGAAAAATTTTGTTTTGAAAATATTAACCCTTCTGGCTCAAGTACAGCCCTAGAGGCCACCATCCAGAAATGCACTTCAGCAACACTTACATTTAAGCAGGCACAACAGTGCTGCAGAAATTAAGACGACTGCCCAGGTGCTTGAAAGTGAAGTGCTCTGCTGGCTCACTGCCTGAGTTGTCAAAGAGGGAATTTCATTTTATTCTGATCTGCCTCACCAACTTCCTGCTTCCAACCAGCTCAGGGAGAGACTGGATGCTGAAAACACTGCTAAAATCCTGAGTGCAGAAAAAACCTTCAGTCCCGTGGTATCTAATACATTAGAGGCTGAGTTTTTAGGCAAAGCCAAGGAAGTTTTGGTGAACCACCTCTCACAGAACTTGAGGATGAGATTTGGCTGACCGCTCACCAGCAGCACAGGGTGTCTGTCGAAGAGGCAGCCCATGGTGTGGAGGTCAAGCTGTGACATTCTCCCTTGCCCTGGGACTCCTGGGAAAACCCTGAAGTCAGGGAGACGAATGAAAACTGTGTGCAGTGTTACTGGGGTTAACTGCCTTTTATGCATTACAGCAGTGGTGCATCATAGTGACTAGATCATCTATGAGGTAATAGTCTTGCTATGAATAATAAATGCACCATGGGGAAGCCAGAAAGTTCACTGCTGTGATAGCATTCACTTTACAGGGAGCTCTGACTGTGAATGCTGTTCAAAATGAGTCCCACAGAGCACCACCTCTGCAGGCTCCACCGAGTATCACAAGGACACACTAGACCGAAGGATAAATGCACTGGGAAACATAAATCATGTCTAGTTACTTCCACTGTTACTCTCAATGATGCACAGGGCAGGTCCCAAGTGATAGCACACCAAGGGACATACAGTCAGCGCCAGGCTCTTGCTACTCACAAAAGGAGAGATTTTCCAGGATGGCTGAAGGAGATGATAAATGATTTCTTCCCACTGAATTTTGCTGGGAATTTTGTCTTCCTTGTGGCACTGAAGCAGTCACTCAAGTCTGCTGTGGAAGAAGTGAGCCAGCTATTTTGAGAAGACAAACCAAGCTGATACTACTTATCACTGCCATTACTACTGGTTGAGTCTGACGACACCAACACCTTCTCTAAACACATGAGACAATGCAATTCCTACCCTAATCAAGTGTAATACATACAAAAGCTACCTGTCTATGGTAAGCCAAGCAAAGTGAGCTCAAGGACATAGGACTGGTTTATATCAAAGCAAGCCATGTGCTGGACACAGCACAATCTGTCAGAGGCAGAGATCTTCCAGGGCCTTCTGCAAAGCTTCAGAGCCAGGCATGATTGTGTACCGATTGTTAAATTCCTTATGAAGTGTTTTACATCTGCTTTGTACTCACTGCGTGATGGGGCCTGTGACAGCACAAAGGCAAATCATGCCCAGGAACAACAAAAAGCAAAAGGTCAGGAGGCAGGTGACTGGCATACACACTGGGCTGAGCTTCCTGGAGGAATGGGGGACCACAACGTGGCACAATCCATCAAACTTGACCATAAGCTGACATAAAAGGAAGTGCCATAAAGCAATTCCAAAGAGCAGGCAGTCAGTCTCAGAAGGATTTGGATGTTCAAGGGGGAGGCCAGGAGGAGATGCAGGGTCCTCCAGCAAAACTGAGCTGCTTGAAGGGCACGTGCAGGGGGCAGGGTAGAAAGGCCTGCCTTCCTTTGGGAGTGAGGCTGGCTTTGCTGCAGGGCTGGAACAATATTCAGTCATGAATAATATTAATGTAACTATTATTTTCTGCTGACTTGGCACAGCCGGGACGGATGGATGCAGGGAAGTGCAGGCGGTCTCTGTTTCTTGCCATCAGGCTGTCAGCTGCCTCTTAACGGCGCTCGCCATCGGTGAGGAGTTCAGGTGAAGAAGAAATACAGCTTGAACAGTTCTCAGAGCCGAGGCTGCAATTGCAGCAGGGGCTCTTGGAAAAGAGCGTTTTCATTTGTAAAGGTGAACAGGTTTGACCTGAAAGTCCTTGAGAGAGGATGACTGCAAAGCCTTGCAGAGACACTAAACACACTGAAAGCTGGTTGGGAATTTCTAACGACAAGCTTTTGGGGTGAAAATCACAGGAGTGTAACGGCATCAATTACATTTTCACCAGGAACAATCCTCAAGTGTAGGAGAAATCTGTGGTCAATGAAGAGAGAGATTCATCCTTGAAAAAACCCAAAGCTCAGTGATTACGAGACAGGACCGGCCTGAGGTCTGCACCTACCACCCTGCCTGGGTCACCAGAGACCAGCGAGGGTGGTGAAATCCACTTTGCTCCTCTGGATGAGGGAGGGAAGAGATCTGGGTGTCCCACAGCCCCAGAGAGTGCACCACAAGTTATTCTTCTCATAAGAAAGGACCAATGAAAAAATAAAAGAAATAACCTTGCCTTTGCAGTTGAGATGAACAGGGAGCTTTCTGAAAGCTTTATGAATATGATGGGATGAAAAAACCCTCATTCCTCATCTCAGTTTATTATGAGCCTCATTTATTGGTGCGTAATTTCACGTCAAATTTTCACTTGGCATTTCCCAAGCGTGCTTTTTGTAAGAAGACAAAGTTCAGTTTGGCTTGGAGCTGGTTTTTAGGAGGACACAAGCCTGTTTTTTGTTTTATAGGGTAATTTATATCCCAGACATTGTATGCACATGCACAGAGTAAATGTGCTGCTGCTTACCTTGTATAGTGATGAGAATTATTGTTTCAGACACCCAGAAATACTTTAAAGGACAGTTGTCCTCCAGGGAGGGATGCTATAAAACCAGCTTTCAGGGGGCCTAACTTCACTACATCTCAGCAATTCCTGACCAAATTGCAGCTGCCAGGTACTTGAAGAGCCGGGATGACTCTGGCTCATGCATCACAGTCCCGTTAACGAGTGCTCAGTGCTGGAACGTGACCACGGCCCAGGCAGCTGGGGATGGGAAGGGATATCTCAGGGCTGCTTCCACTCAGCAGGGCCCAGTGGGCTAATAAAGAAGCAAACCAACGTGCCTTGCAAACCAACAGGAATATGTCAGTTGGAATTATATGGGAATCCTTCTTTGGCTGCTCATACCCAGTGCTGCTGTTTAAGAGGACTTAAGTAATTTATTTCCCTGCAATGACACAGAGGGTGAGAGCCAAACCATGGCTGTGCCAAGCCTGCTGGCATCACCTATGCCAACTCCTTCGCCTCCCAGACACATCAGCCTATGGTGAATGTCAGTACAGCAAACCTCTGGCCCACACAGCCCTTAAAATGTCTGCTGATGTACCCCAGAGATGCAACCTGGATCCCACATTTCACACCCCAGCATCCCTGCCCAGCCACCCAAGAAATGTCTCCTGCTATGGGAAAGCCTCCTGAGTCTGCCCCAGCAGAACAAGGGCTGGCTGGATGAGACACACAGGGTGGCACTGCAGGTATCTCTGGACTTGGAGATGGAAGTGAACTGTTGCCTGAGCACCAAAGCCAGGGCTGCCAAGATAACCTGACTGTGCCTAGCAAACACCTTCACCAGAGCCCAGAACCGTGCACGTGTCAGAGCAGACCATGCACTGGCAGCAGGTGCCATGCATCTGCTGCATTTGATCCCAACAGCCATAATACAAAAAGTGGATGGTGAGGAGGCACCCTGAGCCCCTGTCCCAACCCCACACCTAGCGGGGTTTGGGCTTTTCTATATAAAATGGACGAGCAACAAGCAGGAAAGGTGATAATGCAGAGGCTCGGGGTGCCTCCTTTACCATATCTTTCTCCGCAGAGGATGGAGGGCTGAAAGCCCAGGAGAAGTTAAAGGGTTTGTGGCATGGGTGTCATGCCCAAGAAACACAGCATGTGATAGAAAAAAAAAAAATAAAATCAACCTGTCTTGGGGATACTGGAGGTGTTTTTGATGCTCACAGCCTGGATGTGGGCAGGGGTGTGAACACCCATGCTTGAGCCCCTGGAGCAACCTCACCAGGCAATGTCAGTGTAGTCCAAATCCTATAGCAGTGGAAATTCCAATTTCCACAAAATTCAGTGGGAAGAGCAACACAGGAATGGTTCTGTTCAGTAGAAGGAGCAGAGTTAGACCAAAGATGAGCGCTGCAGAAATCTAAATCCAGTTTCTAAAATCCACTAGTGAAAAGCATACATAAACCAAACTTCGCTAAATCTCTACGAACCTGCCTGGCCACTTGCCCTTTCTCTCCACAGCCCCTCCAGCTTTGGAGATGTTGTGGCTGCTCTCCACATTTGGTTATCTCCACCCAGGCCCTGAGCCCAAGGTGACCAAGGTGGACTCCATCATGGTCCAGCACGTTAAACCAATGCCTGGCAGGTCCCTAAGCACCACCTGCCAGAGGTGCACACCAATCCTGTGAGAACATCAGTAAAAAGCTGACACCTGCCAGACTTTGAAGTGAAGATAAGGCATGGCTGAGTCCCAGAATGGATTTCTTCATCCACGAGTGAATCCCAACCACAACACACGGCCCATTGCATGGGAAGAGTTATCGTCTTTCCCAGCAAAGATAATCAGTGTCTTCCCAGCACAAAAATCAACTTGTCAGTAAAAACACCAGAATCCAGCGGGGTGAAAATAGCAGTCCCTTCCCCCGCCTCTCCCTGTGCCCATCTGTCAGTGGGTAACAGGCAGGGATGACAAATCATTTTCCATCAAGAGGAAGGAGCGAGACGGGCGCGCTGTGCCTGCCTGCCCGCAATTTCCTTTCCTGAGGAGGGAGGGCTATAAACTGCCCGGGCTGTGTGGTGGTGAGAGCAGAGCTGCTCCCCGGCTCCCAGCACAGGGGTTACAGCCTGTGCAGGAAATAATCAACACACAGCCCCATTGCCATGCAGGCACTTGTGATGAAAAGCATTTCAGCAGTTTGGAAAACTACACCAGAGCTTCTTATAAAACATTTTCAAGCACCTACAGTAAATACTGAGCTGACAACTAAAATGCCAAACATAGGATCTGAATTCACACTTCTACTGATTCCTGCTCTTAAAATAAATGTTGGCAGTGATTGGATGTGTCTCTAACAGGGCTACAGGTACAAATAAGCAGACTGTGGCTGTACACGAAGGCAATGTATTACCGGTGTATCACTATTTCTAAAGCTACATTTCTAAGACATTTTCCAAAGTCAGTCCTACTCTGTCTCTTATTTTGTTCCAAGTTAACTTGATTTTTACTTGGAAACAGCCTTAAGCCCCAATTTCTAAGTAGATTTTGCTGCCTGAGCGAAAAAGTACTTTTCAAAGGCTGATCTTGAGTTTATATTGCTAGCAGGTTGGGATGGGATGGAGGGGGGTTGTTGGTTTAGGGGGTATTTTATGTTTCCTAAACCACAGGAGTCTCTGGGGTCTGGGCAAGCCAGAGGCAGCTCTGTGATACCAGACCCACACCAAACCCACACTGCTACGGCTGCTCCATGCTACACCGAGGCATCCGTCCCCATGCAGCTTCATCCTGCAGGTCAGGCTGGGCCAACTCTAACTCCAGTGTCTGTTAAACAAAACTTCCCTGGCCTTTAGTGGTTTGTCGTTACTTTTACCAAGGTTTAGCCCCCAACTTTTCAAACAGGGTCTTGCTCTAGCTCTGAAACTTCTTTTCCTGATAGGTGAGCTCAGAATTTCATGCCCTTCCCCTCCCGCCAACAGCGCCACTTGAGCATCCCCCACTGCTGGCACTGACTTCTGCATCATCTGTATCTGACCAACTTTGTGAGGACTGCAGTTCCTCAGTAGAAATTCTCAGAAATGTGGATATTTGAACAGTACACACTCCCCTGATAACCAACTGATATGTGGCAATTCTACCCCAAAGTCTCCAGCTACTCAAAGGCACGTTCTCTCCTTCCTTGCAACCAGATGTGCCGACACCTCCCGCAACCAACCACAAACTAGAGGTTGGGAGACATCTTGCAGCAGCCCCTCTGTGTTCCTCAAAAGCCTTCTCTCAGAAGTTTGGGCTGATTTGTTCCCACATCTCCCAAAAAACCCCTTCTGCCCCATTTGTAATTTCGTGACTAATTCCATCTCAGCGAAGGTAGGTGCAGACGGGGGAAAAAACGCTGCACATCACGAGACACTTGCTTCAACCCTAACTACTGCATCTCAGTAAACCCTCACAAGCCTAATAAAGCCTTATGAATAAATTACATGCTTTTCAGCTTCCTATTTTTCCAAGTGATAACAAAATGTGACAAGGCACCACTGGATCTCCTGCACCCACCCCACCCCGCAGCCGGCAAGCCCCGGCGCACATCGCACAGACACCGCAGCAACGCTGGAATTCACGCCCAGGAGCTGATGGACAGGGTGGTTAAAAAGGGATTTCAGGTGCTGCCTACCACCAGCTATCTCTGCCTGCACTCAGGCTTTAATGTATTAATCAGAACCGAGAGAGAGAGAGACATTTGAAGATGATCAAACAAACAGCGCCGGCAAAACGACGTGTCGAATGGCAGCAGTAACACATGGCAGAGCCCAAACGTGACACCTGATATTGGATGTCTGCATGTTTGCTTGACATTATAAAAATAAATTCCACCCTAACCAGGGATATTTTCATGTTTTGATGACAGGCACTAACTAGATATTAGGTTCATGCAAGTAGGAACCCAGGCAGAATCCATCCAGCACTGGTATTTCTGTGCTCCCCATTCTGCTCGTGTCTGTCACTCTCCATTTTAGAGACGTGCACAATGTCTTATAAAGACACAGGGTATCCACACCGGAGCCCGTGCTCCCACATGAGCTGGGAGAGCAAGCCTGTGACAGTGTATATTTTTTGTAAAAAGAGAGGAAAAACATCAAAACATCTTTTTCATGACTCATAGCCTTGCACTGACAACCTTCTGCTCCCACCCAGCACCCCATGGGGGGATTTTCTGCCTCCCACAGGGCTGGATACAGCCTGCCCATCCCTTGCTTTAGACCTGACAAAGCCACAGATGCTGAAAGAACTGCTTGCTCTAAATACCCTCACTGTACTCTTCTCAGCTAAAAGATATAGCCATAATTTAGGGAAATGTATGCAGGAAGAGAAGGATTTGATTGTCTGAATGCAGAAAGAGTCAGGCTCCCTTATTTTCAGTGAGGGTGCCAGAGCACTGGCACAGGCTGCCCAGAGAGGTGTGGAGTCTCTGGAGATTTTCCAGCCTCGCCTGGATGCAGCCCTGAGTGATGTGCTCTAGGGGATCCTGCTTTTAAGCAGGGGAGTTGGACTGGATGATCTCTGGAGGTCCCTTCCAACTCTGAATATTCCGTGATTCCATGAATTTCAATATACCTATTTGATGGCTTTCCTTTTTTTTTTTTTTCCCCCTTCCTGACCCTCTAAATATTTCAGCATATGAATAATTGTGCTCATATAAACAAAACGGGCTCCTTCATGGATGAAATGCACACAAGAGATTTGTACCATTAAAATGCTATTTCATCTATTTTAAGGGTTTCTGGAAGACTGAAGGGTACACAGGCATGGAACTCTGGCAGGGGATCAATGTCACTGCCAGTGCAATGAGGTCACTTATGTGCCTGCAAGGCTGCAGGATGAGAGTCTGATGATTAAAGAAATCCCCACTAACAACACCATGCTCAGTGCCCTCATTGTACCCATTTGATTTTCAGAGCTCCATATTCCCAGCCCTTACAGCCATGCACATGGATGCAGCTCTGTCTGCTTCACGCATCCAATCGCTGGCTTGGCAGCAGGTATTGGGTTTGTGTGGCAAGGACTTGGCAGTGGGGCAGAGACTGCCAGGGCAGAGATTCCCCTGCAGCCCATGGTGAAGGCCATGCTGAGGCAGGCTGTCCCCCTGCAGCCCATGGAACTCCATGGTGGAGCAGATACGCACCTGCAGCCCATGGAGGACCCCACACCAGAGCAGGGGGATGCCTGAAGGAGGCATCCCATGGGATGGCCCTATAGGAAGCCTGTGCTGGAGCAGGCTCCTGGCAGGACCTGTGGCCCTGTGGGGGACTTGTGACACTGTGGGGGACCCATGCTGGAGCAGTCTCTTCCTGGAGGACTGCACCCTGTGGAAAGGACTCACAGCAGAGCAGTTTGTGAAGAACTGCAGCCCTTGGGAAGGACTCACAATGAAGTTCATGGAGGACTGTCTCCTGTGGGAGGGACCCCACACTGGAGCAAAGGAAGAGTGTGAGGAGTTCTCCTGAGGAGGAAGAAGCAGCAGAGTTGTGTGATGAACTGACTCCAACTCCCATTCCCTGTCCCCTGGCGCCACTGCAGGGAGGAGGAAGAGGAATGGGGAGCAAAACTGAGCCTGGGAAGAAGGGAGGGGTGGAGGGAAGGTGTCTTAAGATTTGGTTTCATTTCTCACAACCTTACTCTGATTTGATTGATAATAAACTAATTTCCCCAAGTTTTGCCCAGGGTGGTAATTGCTGAGTGATCTCTCCTTGGCCTTAACTCCACCCATGAGCCTTTTGTTATATTTTCTCTCCCCTGCCTGGCTGAGGAGGCAGTGATGGAGCAGCTCTGGTGGGCACCTGGTGTCCAGCCAGGGTCACCCCACCACACAGCACCAGACATCTGCTGAGTCTAGATGAAAAATTTTAGGGAAAAAATCTGGGACATTAAGAGGACATGCTGTGCTTTTCCTCTGGAAACAGTTTTAAAAGATCCAACTCAAACTTCAGACAATTTAACATTCACAGTAAAAAGTAGCTTGAGTCAGTCATTAAACCTCAAAAGGATCCCTGAATTGTGCTTTTCTTAATGAATTCAATAATCGATTCTCACTACACAAATAAGGTGTGGGATGGATCAGCTAATAAGCTTTCTCAGTTAATTGCTTTCTTCAAGTGACAATTTGTACAAATGATACCATCAAAGTAGTAATAATATCCTTATTGATTAAATTAATCTCTAAAAGACAACTCAAATAAGTTTAATTAGCAATGCATGACAGAAGCACAAAATACTCTCAAAACAACCTTGTAACCCATCCCAGACTTTGCAATCACGGCAGCAGTCATGCACTAGGCTTTGGCATCTTTATTCAAACAGACACACGCAATTTTATGGAGCATCTTCAGTCAATGTCTGTGACTAACCATGAAAAGCCATGAAACCCTCCCTGCAGAGAAAAAGCGAGACACGCAGCAAAAGCAGTCCTCCCACTTAGTCACACAGTCACTAAAAGCCAGGGCCACAAACAGTTTTAGAATAAAATAAAAATTTTGAAGAGAAGGAGCAGAGACAGTCAGAGAAGCCTCTGCACCCAGATTCACACGTGGAGCTAGTGGGGACCCGGAGCAGTGGCAACGCTTTTCAAGCCGTGAAATGTGGACATCAGGTTTGTAAAATCAGAGCAGAAACTTGTTTGGTACAGCAAAGGGTTAGAAGAGTTGGGTCAAAGCTTGTTCAGACAGAGCAGGTTCCTGGGACCAAGAGCAGGAGCTGGGCTGGGGAAGGGCACAGCACCCTCAGGCACCCCAGGACGAGCGATGGGAGCTTGGAGCAACACGGCAAGACCAAGGCCAGGTGTGAGATGTCTCCACACACCTCAGCTCCAGCAGCTTCACCACACACCCTGGGCAGCAGCTGGGTGTGAGGTCAGATCCCACAGGCAGTCTGCTGGGGGGGCTACTAACACAAAATCACATCAAATGTTTGGACTTTGTGGCTGCCAAGTCAGTGAGAAAGACCCGGTGCAATTATAATGGGATTGCAAGGCACACTTGGGGGAGGTGGGGGGAGGAAAAAAAAGCACGTTGAAAACCTCTCCTGCTGAAATATTCACCTGAACTGCCTTGCTTAGCAAACACTTCTCTGCTCTCTGCCAAGAGAAGGGGAATCAGACCCAGTGCTGCCTCAGGAAGTGAAGCAGTGGACTGCAGGGACAAGAGGAGCGAATAAGCACAGCCTGCTGCAGACACTCCAGTGTGGGTATCACAGACACAGTGACACTGAGACCTGCATGTTCCCCTGGCCAGGACCAAGGCAGCAGAACAGGACTCTGCCCGGGGCAGCGACACACTTAATGGCTTTATTATCACTGCCTGAGCAATCCGGGGGTGCTGCCAGCACTGACCGGTGAGCCCAGAGCCACCCTGTGACCGGGAGTAACGGGGGTTGCTTTTTAAGAGGCTCACGCAGGAGCCTTCTCATTCAGCTAACTGAATCCAGCCACAGAAGGAAACACACAGCCCACGTATCTCAGCACACACGGGCACAGTACAGTTTATTTTAGAGTATTTGAAGTGCATTAATAAAACAAGACTTGCACAGTCTCTGGCCTTGGCCCTTCTAGGTTAGGGCAGCCCAACCTTCTCCATTATTTATTTCATTTTGTTATTCAGATTACTTGCATTTAACTTGACCATAATATAGTCAGCTCGTGCTTTTGCAGGACCAATGTCCCTCTCACAGCCTCAATGGGTTCAATACCTCATTTTCGTTCTCTGAGCGGTTTTGGTAATACAAGAACACAATATTTAAAAAGTGCCACATGACTCTCAGAAAGATGATGGAATTTGCATCAGCATCAAAAGGAAAAGAAATACTTTCTGTATTTATTTTCACCCAAGGATCACTGAAACAAACAAGGAACCACCCCATTACCATCCTGACTGCAGCCAGGCACTGACCAGGCGAAACAGCAAAACATCCACAGGAAGTCTCAGAACCTTCTGTTCCAGTTGATGCTCTTAATTTTATTAACAAGAGCCCCACATTACTGGCAGTGTGATGTGACTGCTGCAGCCCCCAGCCATGGCAGGTTTCCAAGCACGTGAGGAAGGGCTGGCAACCCCTGTGCATCAGGACTGTCACAGATCCACCCATGTGAGACCTGACATCTGCCTGAATCCATACCAAAACTCTGTTCCCTTACACATCCAATGACTAGCCTTGGATAAACTATTTATAACTGAATTCTTACTATGAAGTGGGACTCAAATATCTGGCAATCACAGACATGCCATCTCTGGGACCGCTCTCCATATCAGCTACCTGACCTGCATACACAACAGCTAATGTATACTAAAGGGACTGACGTGTCATGAGCTCTTCCTCACTAAATAAGACACTTGCACAATGACTGATTTTCAGAATTCGGGAATCTTTGAAAATCTACTTTCTACATAGTCTTAGAAGGTGGATTTCCTAAGTGTTTTGGCTCTCAAAACCACCAATATTTTTAAAAGCTTGACCAGAACACACAGCATATGAGTGTGCAAACAGTAAGGAAACACATGGGTTGGAAACACAAGCTTGGGAAAGTCACTTGGGGAAGAGAGGGGGTTACTTTTTTCCACAAGGATGTTTATTAGATAGCCTTTCTAAAAAGTTCAGCATGTGAAAAAGAAGAGGACATACGCTCATCCCTTGTCCCTGAGACATCTATCTTATTTTTCCAGTTAAGAGGCAAATCTTCCATTAAATCCCCCAAAACGTAGCAGATAGTTGAATTACTAATTACGCAGAATCACAGAGTGGTAGGGGTTGGAAGAGACCTCCAAAGATCACCTGGTCCAACCCCCTGCTAGAGCAGGATCCTAGAGTAGATCCCACAGGAACATGTCCAGACAGGTTTGAAATGTCTCCAGAGACAGAGACTCCACCACCTCTCTGGGCAGTTCCAGTGCTGTCACCCTCACAGTAAAGAAGTCTTTCCTTATGTTAAGACTGAACCTCCTGTGTTCTAGTTTGTGCCCAGTGCCCCTTGTCCTGTCACTGGACACCACCAAGAAGAGTCTGGCCCCATCTTCCTGACACCTGCCCTTGAGATATTGATCAGCATTGATGAGATCCCCCCTCAGCCTCCTCTTCTCCAAGCTAAACAGACCCAGCTCCCTCAACCTCTCCTCACATGGAAGATGCTCCAATCCATTATCTCAGTGGCCCTGTGCTGGACTCTTTCCAGTAGATCCTTGTCTCTCTTGAACTGGGGAGCCCAGAACTGGACACAGCACTCCAGATGAGGCCTCACCAGGGCAGAGTAGAGGGGGAGGAGAACCTCCCTTAAACTGCTGGCCACACTCCTCTTAATGCACCCCAAGATGCCATTGGCCTTCTTGGCCATGAAGGCACATTGCTGGCTCATGGTCACCCTGCTGTGCACCAGGACCCCCAGGTCCCTTTCCCCAGAGCTGCTCTCCAGCAGCTCAGCCCCCAGCCTGGACTGATCCATGGGGTTGTTCTTCCCCAGATGCAGGACTCTACACTTGCTCTTGTTCAATTTCATTAGGTTTCTCCCTGCCCAGCTCTCCAGCCTGTCCAGGTCACACTGGATGGCAGCACAGCCCTCTGGAGTGTCAGCCACTCCTCCCAGCTTTGTACCATCAGCAAACTGGCTGAGGATCCACTGTGTCCCTTCATCCAGGTCATTAATGAATATATGGAATAGGACTGGACGCAGTACCCACCCCTGGGGGACACCACTTGTCACAGGCCTCCAAGCAGACCCTGCCCCACGGACCACTGCTCTCTGGGCTCTGTCCTTCAGCCAGTTCCCAATCCACCTCCCTGCCCAGTCATCCAATCCACACTTGTTAAGCTTGGCTGTGAGGATGCCATGGGAGACAGCATCAAAAGCCTTGCTGAAGTCAAGGTAGACCACTTGGACTGCCCTCCCCTCATCAATCCATCCAGCTATGTGCTCATAGAAGGTTATCAGACTGGTCAAGCATGAATTCCCCTTGGTGAATCCATGTTGACTACTCCTGATAACCCTCTTTTCCTCAACATTATTTGAGATGGTGCCAAGAACAAGCTGTTCCATCACCTTCCCAGGGATGGAGGTGAGGCTGACTGGCCGGTAGTTACCTTGGTCCTCCTTCTTGCCTTTTTTATAGATTGGAGTGACCTTGGTCTTCCTCCAGTCCTCAGGCACCTCTCCTATCCACTAGGACTTTTCAGAGATGATGGAGAGTGGCCCAGCAATGACTTCTGCCAGCTCCCTCAGCACTCACAGATGCATCCCATCAGGGCCCATGGATTTGTGGGTGTCCAGTTCACCTAACTTGTCCCTAACCCAATCCTCTTCAACCATGGCAGTTTTCCTCTCTCCTGACTTCTTCTGTGGTCTCAAGGGTCTGGGACTCCTGAGGGTCTGCCTTAGCAGTAAAGACTGAGGCAAAGAAAGCATTCAGTAACTCCTCCTTCTCTGTATCCTCTGTCACCAGGGCACCCACTTCACTCAGCAGAGGGCCTACATTTCCCCCAGTCTTCCTTTTGGATCCAATGTATTTGAAGAATCCTTTCTTGTTATCCTTGACCTCTCCTGCTAGGTTTAATTCTAAGGAGGCCTTAGCTTTCCTTACTGCATCTCTACATTCTCTGACCACATTCATGGATTCCTCCCAAGTGCTGAGCCCCTTCTTCCATGTTCTATAAATTTTCTTCTTCCACTGGAGTTTGTTTTGTAGCTCCCTGCTCAACCATGCAATTGTTGTGAGATAATAATTGTGAGATAATAATTGTGAGATGACTAGTTCCACATTGACATTATTAAAGAATCCCACAAACAAACAAATAAGGACAGCCACAAGAGAAGTGTGGTTTAGAGCATGACCTCTCTAGACACAAGACAAGCTGCCTGATGATGCGCAATAATTCCTTCACGTGGAGAAGAGCTATGTGGCATATTTCAAACCTTTAATTTCTATTTCCTTGTATAAGTGAGATTATTGCTCCCTGTAGCCAATAACAGTAGATTTCTTAAGTTTCTTCTGGTTTGCCAGCAAAGCAAATATCCTCCGGTAAATCTATGAGCTGAGCAACGATTTTTCATTTTTACAACAACACAGTCAATTCAATTTTCCAGTTATAAGTCTCAAGCCTCTCCCTATCAGCTTGTTAACGTACAAGTGCTGTACTCTAAAACATGCCTGGAAGAACCTCCATAGATTTTGCCATCCCAAGTCGCTTCTGAACACTGAATTCATTGCTTATGAATCACTTGGCTGTATGTAAACACTTGAAACACTAAGCCACCTCTAATATTGTACATCGTAATCGAGTGATGTCACAGTGGAGTCTGTAACAACAAACGTCTGCGCAGACGCACCGAGGCAGCTCTAAAAACACTATTGGTGTTTCACTTTAAAAAGCAGGTTTTACCTGTTTATGAACTTATCTGCAGATGCTAAATGCCTGTAAAATATTTTCAGGCTTTGTGTCTTCTCAAGATACTCACAAGAGTCCCACCAACCTCCTGTTCACGCGACAAAAACAGCACTGTATTTTTTCTCTTATTTAGGATACCTATAACTTACAGTAATGGTGTGACAACGCGACCACGCCCGGTATATGCTGGCATATCACTTTGGCTCAGCAGCTTTTTGCATCAGGTCAGACAGGTAAGCAGTCAAGAAAGAAAAAAATTGCCTCATCCCTAAAAGCAAGTCATTTACCCCCTTAAACTTAAATGCAAAAGCTATAAAACACATCAATGCTCAGTTCCCCTGAAGCGTTCTAACAACTGTCTGTGTTAACTGGTTAAGTGTTGCTTTGGGTTCCTTAAATACTGTCAGGTGTGTTTGTTGTCACCAATGAGTCACAAACCTTGATGCCGAGCTCTATGTTCTCCCCTCCATACACATCCATCCCAGGATCGAGAAGCCCAATCTCTCCAAAGAACTTTCTGTGCACAACGAACGAGCAACCGATCATCGCCGGTGTCCTGTGTGAAAGGAAAACCAACAGAAATGCACAATTATTGACATCTTCCAAGTTTTAATGGACCGAGGGCTAATTTCACAGAACTACAGAATGTCAGGGATTGGAAGGGACCTCAGAAGATCATCTAGTCCAATCCCCCTGCCAGAGCAGGAACACCTAGGTCAGGTCACACAGGAACATGTCCAGGCGGGTTTGGAATGTCTCCAGAGAAGGAGACTCCACAACCTCTCTGGGCAGCCTGTGCCAGTGCTCTGTCACCCTCACTGGGAAGAAGTTCTTCCTCACATTTATGTGGAACCTCCTATGTTCCAGCTTGCACCCATTGCCCCTTGTCCTATCATTGGATGTCACTGAGAAGAGCCTGGCTCCATCCTCATGACACTCACCCTTGACATAGTTATAGACATTAATGAGGTCACCCCTCAGTCTCCTCTTCTCCAAGCCAAAGAGACCCAGCTCCCTCAGCCTTTCCTCATAAAGGAGATGTTCCACTCCCTTCATCATCTTTGTGGCTCTGTGCTGGACTCTCTCCAGCAGTTCCCTGTCCTTCTTGAACTGGGGGGCTCAGAACTGGACACAATATTCTAGATGTGGCCTCACCAGGTTCACAAAGTTATCTCAGATACTTTGCAGCAATGAGTGAGTTCTGTGCCTTTGAAGACATTTTAACACTGCAATGAAATAGTCCAAAATTCAAGTCCATTTCACTGTGTACAGACTGGAAGAAGAGTTTTCCTGGAATTAAACTACTGAAAAGCTTTCAGGTCTTGGTTCTGTCACAAACACCTTGGCATGTCTATGGACAACAGCACAACTTCTCTGGGATTCCATTCCCCATAAGTGAAGAAAAGATAATAATGGAATTTCCTTCCTCTTACTTTCTTCTAGCATGTCTAGTACCAGAGCAGACTTCAGGACAGACACTAGTTTTTATGATATCTTGTGAAACAGGGTTTCTTACTGGGATCTTGGGAACGTATCACAAAGGAGCCATCACCAACTGACAAGCTAAACTGCAAATTTGCAGAAGCAAATCCTTCAAAAACTCAAGACAACTCTTTGCAGAAACATATGATGTGTCATTTGCCCAGTTCCACCAATATCGCCAGGGCTCTGGGTTAGAGATCAAGTTGTCATGTGCTGCCAAACCTCGTGCCTTCCAGCTAACAGCTTCACCTCTGCAAAAGCAGGCAAGCACAGTGTCCAGCCAGGGAAAATAACAGAGAAAAATGAGAGTGGTACTAAAAACACTGACTTCAATAGAATAGCAGAAAGACTGAGGAAAAACTCAGTGTCAGGGGTTAATTATAATAACTATGCAATTTCAAGGATGTAAGAGGTGGTTGTGTTTACTAACGACCCTGGCTGCCACGTGCACCTGCACTGTCCCTCCCTTGTCACCTTGGAAAATGCTGGACCAGATCTCCATCTGACACAGCTGCCCTGAGATGAGGATGCTGCTCTGATTCCTACAAGCTGAGATCACATTTGGGGGTATTTTTTGAGTGGTTAAACACTTGTGACCCTCTCCATAAAATTACACTTTGCCACAGAGCACAGCATTGAACAAAACCGTGTCATTATGCTGTTGCTGCTTGGGGATACACTAATCTGCTGCCGTTATGGTACGTGGAAAGTTTACCCCCTGGGATATTTTCTGTACTAAAACAGAAATACAAAAGCTGTTCTCCCCTTTAACTTGCTTTCATTTGAATCCATGCCGTAACAAAAAAAAAAAAACAAACAAGGATCCACTTAGGTGGATCAGCAGGGAAGAGACAATGAATTTTACAGCAAAGCCATGCCCAGGTACTGCCAGATTCTGCTTTGATGGGGAGCTACAGGACCCCCTGCCCACCCTGCGCTCAAAGCTTTGAGCAGGGGGAAGCTCCACCATGCAGGGTGGGACAGCCATCACCTCTGCAGCTCCTCGCCTGGGCCCAAGGGTCACTCGCCTTGTGCTGCCTGGGAAGGCTTGCAGGTTGGAAGCCATCAGCAACCTCCATATCTGGAAATCTCACACCACTTAGAAACATCCATTCTCCAGAGAGAACCTGGTCTTGAGGTAGAAATGGGGCAATGGGATGATATATTTTAATGCCAGTCCCAAAGCCCTGGCTCAAAGCGTACATGATGGCTTTTCCATGCTGTTCAAGGCTGAGCTAAGCAGTTCTGGCACGCTCCAATATATGCAGAAATGGCTTACAGATGGCAAGGACCAGGCTCACACTCAGCCTCTCCATCCACACCACACAAAATGCCCACACCTGCCAAAGGCACCCCAGGCAGCTGCAGGGCTCAGTAACCCCCGAGGACCGTACAGCTCAGGTCCACCAACAGTCCACCAAATTAATGCTTGTGAAATCCTTGATTTCCTTGGATGAAGGGTTCTAGCCACTTAAGTATTATTATTTATAGACATTTTAATACTTTTAATAGACTTGTAGAACAGCTAAATGCTGCTGCCGTATTAAATTAGTTAGAATTGGAATCCATCAGAGGGTTCTTTCAATAGATTTCTTCCCTGACAGCCAGCTCAGCCTTCCTTCCAATAAGCAGCATAATGTTTCATGGTTTGCTGCCACTCTAGTACTTAAGATTTCAATTCTACTGCTTTATTTGTGGCAAGTTAACTGCCATTAGCAGAAACAATTCTTTCTGAAATGATAACCACGTTACAGATGCCAAATCTAATAGCTCCATTATCCTATATTACCTCCTGGAATTAAATAGAAGGGTAAATTGCTCTAGTTTCACAGTGAGCACAACCAACCCAGTTCACCTCCTCCATGGGGAACAGGTGTGGGGAGCACAGGAACCTTTGACTTCTCCAATCAAAACCTATTAGGTCTGTAAAGGCACTCAGGGATCAGTTACACACAGGAAAAAATCCAAGTGAAAGTTTCAGACAAACGAAACTGCGTTTCTCATCCAATAATTCGAGTCACTGGGAACTCACCACCAGACAAACAAGGTTTTCTGAACTGGAAACCACTCAACACTCATGCGTGGGAATCGTACCCCAAGAAAGCTTTTTTCATCATTATTCTGCAACATGACTTCACTTCAGAGACCACAGTGTCACCAATCCTTTCCAAAATGCTCCTGGAAAGAGCCTGATGGGGATTTTGTAACTTTCACCTTCACATTTTCCTCCTCTTCCTTTCGCCGCGCGTTGTGTTTCCGACACGCGACAGGAGAAGCGTGCACAGCGGCACTCTAGAGCGGCTCTGCGGCCCCTCGGGCAACACAAATTAAGTGTTAACTGCATTCTTCTTTGTAACAACGCCTCCCTATCAAATAAATGAGGAATCAAGTGGCGCTCCACAATTTAAATAAAAACACCATTTGATTTTGTAGTAAATCCTTCAAAAAGGTGGACGTTTACCATAATAGATAGCCCATCCACAATGGAATAATGGCCTGCAGACAAAGAGCTGATAAAGCCTCTTGTTCCTCTGCCCCTTAATTAAAAGCATTAACACAGTTTGTTTTTAAAAATCACACGGCTCAGCTCAGCTAAATGCATTTTTATTTGTCCCGATAGCTGTTCTTTATTTAATGAGAAAGGAAAAGCAGAATTTAGCAGAAAAGGATGAACAGAGATGTTTAGTGGAATTACTGGGTTTGTATCCAGAACTCCACAGCATTAGTTTCTTGCCATTATTTTGGCTGGCTCCTCTGTACACTGAGTGACAAAAGGTCAAGAAGAGTAGCTTTTATGAAATATCCTCAGCATGAATCTCTAAATAAAGATGAAGAAAATACAGGGAAAAACGTTTACCCTAGTCTATTAAGTTACTTTAATGGTCTTCTTTTCTTTAGTGCACAGTTACCATCTAATGATTAAAAAGTCTCAAGTAGATTGCTTCTTCAATCCAAGGAAATTAATTTTCCTACACAATTGGATTTTTCTTCCAATTTTATATTAAAGCCCAAGGTATAATATATGTAGAAAAAAAAGATATTAAAAAAATAATTAGCGGTCGTACCACTGAGCGCAGGAAGGCTGAGAACAGCCTTTAAGAACTGCTGGGGTATCCAGTTTCCATCAAACTGCTGTTGTTTTTAATAAATGTCAATCATGGAGCTGCTCTACCTTCAACCACACATTCACTGCTCTAGGAGACATGGCACCACAGTCAGCACATCTGGGATGGTCCTTTAGCTCACCAGAAGGGTGGTCCTGTCCCTCTCCCAGATTTGCCATTCCTAATTTAATGCACCAAATCCAAACATCCTATTTGCCATTTCGAGATTTCAGACTTGTCCAAAACACGCACAGTTTCCCACTGCTGCTGCCTGTGTGCACCTCTGCGTTCCAGCTGGGGGTGACTGGCAGGAGCCAGCATCTCAGCGGGAAACACTGCGAGATTCTGAGCTTTGTGGCCTAAATTTACCAAAATCAAAACAGGTAGAAAATTTCAGGACAATTATCAAATTTGGTCAAATTAAGCCTGTGGATTTAAACAGTGGCCTATCAATTATTTCCCTAACTATAGCAGGGTAAGCACAAACACCATCTTTATTTTTACATATGATAAAACATTTGATTTCCTTTTGGACACAGATGAAATTAAGGACTCAATTTGCAAACAGAAACAACTGTCAGTGCCATCACCTCTGTGCTTCTGCATTTGTGGCACAGCAAACACACTGCAGAATAAATACAGACCAGGATGTGTAACACAGGTTCACAGCAAGAAAAATTGAATACAAGTATGTGGCATTAAGGCTTAACCCCTCTGTTAAGGTTCAGGCAGCAGACCTCCATGGGCAGAGACCATGCAGAAGAGAGATCTCCAGGGACCATGCTGGCTCCACCAGCCACAGGCTGTGCCCCTGGGGCTTGGGGACTGCTTGGCCTCGTGAGGGGACTCCAGCTTGGAGCCCACCCACCCCAGCTGCCTTCCTGGCCAGTCCAGCCCACTGCAGACCACACACCAGCCCAGTCTGACCGCTGCAGGATGGCACTGGGATGATGGAGGGGCAGTGTCTCCTCTGAGTGCTCCAAGTGCCACCATCCCTGGGCAACGTCTGTTCTCACAGGGAGCTGCAGTCAGTCCCACTGCAAAGCCACAGAGGAAACCTCTGGTCCCCCAGATTTAGGAGGCAGGGAAATAGAAGAGGAGAGTAACCAAATGAGTTACAAATTAATTGGAAAGCAAGCAGCCCATTTTCAGTTGCTCTTGGCTTGGTGACCACCTGCACCCTTGGGCGCTGCTCTCTGGAGCCTGACCTTGCTCCTGGGGCCATGGAGTGGCAGCTGTGACAGGACAGGCTCAGGCAGAGCCCGGAGCTGGAAGTGATCCTGTTCTTCTCTGCCACAAGACTACGCCAAGGTGAGACAGCTCCTCCTCAAGGGGAAATGGCAGAGCCAAACAGAGACCCAAAGGCAAACCTGGCCCTGCCCGACCTGGCCGTTGTCTCCATCAGCCCTGCCCCACCATCAGGCTTTGCTCCCCTTCCCCTGTCCTCAGAGAGGGTTCAGCCACATCCGGGAGGTACCAGCGAGGATGAGGATGTCCCATGCCAGCCTTCACAGCCTTCCTCCCCATGAGCTCCTCAACTGTAACGTCAAACACATGGTGCCCCTGGCTCACCCCTCAGCCCTGTCCTGGTGCCCCTGGCTCACCCCTCAGCCCTGTCCCAGCTTCTCCCAGAAGCAAAGGTGCAGGGCAGACACAGCCTGGGTGTGTGCTGTGCAGTGGTATCTGCTTTAAAGGGAACCTCAGATCATTAACTTAAGAAGTTTCCAGTAATGGAGGAGTGTCTGCGTACCAGGGCAGCCGCAGGAGGCAGCTAACAGCAGTGCACGAGTGCAAGGGCAAGATGCTGATTGCAACAGCCCAAAAAACTAATGTCACACATGAAGCACATCTCCTTGGGAGAAATAAATATTGCTTCTGCCTCCTACCGCGGGGCATCTACACGCCGATGCAGAGCCAGGCAGGAGCCACGCTCTCAGCTTCCCTTCACTGCCTGCAGAATGGCTTGGGCAGAGAAAAGCTGAGAGTCTTTCACAAGAATGTCATAAAATTTCTAGGAAGGAACGGTATTTTAGCCCACAGCAGCGTACCTTGCTTAATATTATCCCCAGGATGGCATCGGCAATAGTTGTTTCTTGAATAATTCTCCCTTCCCTGCCCCAGTGACCTCGGTTAATTGTCTGTTTCAAATGGGTTTTCCTTCCCGCTGTTGCTAAGTACTACAGAATCTGCAAAACAAATTAAATATAAGAGATACCACATAAAAGAGATGCTAGGTTGAATGTCGTTTCTGAATTTACTGGAGATTAATACGACTAAAACTTTTAATGGCACAGAAACTGTGAAAACGATGTCTTTTTCAAACACCTATTATGCCTATCCATGTCTGTGACCTTGCTCAGGATAGATTTGACTTTGCTGCTGCTGTACGCCTGCTCCGATTTCCACGTCAAGAAGAGACTCACTCTGGGACCTCAGGCAAAGCATTTAACTTCTTTGTAACTCTGTTTCCTCATCTGTCAGATGTGTATAATACCTAGGTGCTCGTGAGAAAAAGAATTTATAAATCACTTCAGTGACTCCCACACTGGAGCTGCTGAATTAACCACCGATATTGTTACGTATGCCGGACCCCCACAACTCAAGTCAGCTATGGTGAGAAAAGCACTGATAGTTAATAAACTTATGTGAGGAATTTCACGCACAATTTGCTGTTTCCAGCCTTGCTTTAAACCACCAGCAGCAATGAAAACTGAGTGCACACCCTTATGGTGCCCATGGTGTGCTAAGATACAGCATGTGAGCACAAAGCAGATTTCTATTTACATGTCCAAGCTTCAGGACTGTAACTCAATTGTAAGTGTTCCTCTCCAGCATAAAAACTGCTGCCAAGGTCATTGCCTGAAAGCATTTTCCTTTACTGGGTACTTTGGAAAACCCAAGGATGCCCTAGCATTCCAAATCACCAGATGCCTGACCACCCACCTCCATGGTCCCGTTTTCTTCAGCACTTTTATCAGGGGTCTTCACGCAGATGTGTGCTGTTACACAGGCTGTCAAAATGTGTCTGTCTGTGAGGTGGATGCACTGTGCAGAGTTTCCCTGTTGGGGAAGGACCTCCTGACTCTCCCTGCAACTGGGCCCTGGTCAGGTTTGGTGCTTGTGAATGTGGGCTCTGTGGGGACAGCATGAGTTTGCCTCTGTCCTGTGTTATCAGCCTCTTGGCTTGGCTGTCTCCCATCTCTGCCATGGGAGACTTTGTTCCACCGGTTGTTGGCTGTGGTGCATCATTCTTGGGGTCAATGTCTATTATGTGTAACCTGGTTGACTTGTTTGTACCCCCAGTGATCACCCATGTACTGGCCCTTTGGTGTGCAATAGAACCTGGTTACTGGTTTGTTCCACTGCTGGCTGTGTCCTTTGTCCCAGGCCTAGCAATAGGCAGAACACCACCTCGTAGGGATCCCAGCAAAAGAAACCAACTTTGAGAAACTCTTCCAGACCAACAGCTGTAAGATGGGAGTGAGCCTTGCTCACGGTCATGAGAATTTGCAGAAGGCCCTTTGGGCTGCTCTCCATCACTCACCCGAGCTCTGGCAATAGCACAAGGTGCCAAGTGTGATGGCCCCAGTCCTGCTCTCTCTGCATACATGGTTGAGCAATGCTGCATCACAGTGTATGAGGTGTGCAGTTTTGCATCTAAAATTGAAAACTCAAAGCACAAGACCTCAAGAAGTCACCTTGGAGAAAGTAAATTTGATAATTACCCTTCAAATGGGACTCAGTCTCTGCTCAGGAATGGTTTTGGGGAAACAGTTGCAATTACAGAATTCTCCCTTGGGATGTACTTAAAAGATGGTTCTCCATTTTAGCTAATATAATGGCAGTTGCAGAGCTATTCCTGGAGGCAGCACAGAGACAGGCACTCCAGGGGAAACTCAGTCTTCCACACTTGGTGCAAAGCCTTTGGCCCGCAGTGCTGAGCCCAGGTGCCTACAAACAGCACGGGGAAAGGAGGCTCCTTCCACACGCCACGATTGCACATTTGTAAATATCAGTACTCTGGGGGTTTGACCCTTAATAGCATCCCATTTATTCACAAAGGCAGAATTGGGGGAAATAACAGTGATCACTGACAGTGATTTATTAGGGACAGTCCCACGGGAGAGGTGACACAGCCTCAGATTTGGAGGCTGAGATAAAACAGGGCATGATTTTCATATATGCAGTGGCTCCTACTGAGATCACTGAAAACTGCATAAAAGATAGCAAGAAAAATACTTTCCCTGTCTGGAAAGCAAGTGCAGATCAAGACAGAATACAAAGGGGAGCACAGATTAGCACAGATGAAGAGTCAGAAAGGCACAGCATTTAGTGAACCTGGTTTTACTTTCCCTGTATGGCTAGTTCCCTAAAGGTCTTACACTCAAAGCAGATCTGGAAATTGCTCTTATGTTTTACTTGCACAGAAATTATCCAGCCAGAGTACATTCTTGTAACCAAACCCAGGAGCTACGCCACAAAGCCTTGTCTCCTCTAGGAAAATAGATGTTTTCTTCTATCTCATTAGTTAAAACACATTAACCAACAGGAGACAGAATTCTAGCAAAACAAAGCAGTTTGCAATTTTAATCAGAGCCGGGAGGTGAGAGCAGATCAGTCTCCTCCCCACGTGGTGTATCACCACCCTGTGCACAGGAAAGCGACGTCAGGGGAGCGAAGGAGAGCACGTACATTTAAAGATTAATCAGCAGAAGGTCACGGGCTCTTCCTACCATCGACCATCAGTCGCCTCTTCAATGCAGGTAGCAAGCACCCTCCTGAAGAGCTTATTCAGGGCTTTTCAATCCCATGTGAACTTTTCATTAAAGGGCAGTGTTTGTCTATGCAAATCAGACCTATTTATTCCACATTAGAGATGCAGAACTCCCCAGGGCAACATCGGGGACTGGCTTTCAAAGTTTTGCCAGAAGTAGTTTAAAACCTCATTTGTGTTAATTGGCAGCGACTGAAATCAACCTCACTGGGCAGCTCTGAGCAGAACGGGAGGTGCCTCCACCAGTCCTCCTGGATACTCAGATTTAACACACACAGCTAGGCAGCCAACACCTTCAAACCATTTCCCAGTTCCTCAAGAAGACAACATTTTTACATAGTCCTAGATTTAAGGATTTGCATTCGCACCACAGTGACACAAGAGCAGGCAAATGCTGGGATTTCACCTCTGTGAAGGTAAAAGATTTCTTGTACTTCATTTCCTCCAGCGCGTGATCTTTTGGTACTTCTGACCCCTGACTTATAACAGAATGTTTGGTGCAGGGAAAGGGAAAGAAAAAAAGAAAGACCAAATGTTGACCCTTAGAAATGCTTGGGATGGAGACCAGGGTTTGGCTGTCAAAGACTGCACATGCCCATCTAATCTGGTATCCAACCCTAATCCCACTCCCAGTGGTTTTCAAATGGAACTGTCTAATTACTCATGGAAAAAATAGATATCAATTACAGAAAATCTGCCACAGGCACATGTTGGTACCCCCTCTGGGTCTCTGCCACCCCGCTTGCCACAGCCCCCAGCTCACACTCGCCGAAGGGCTGCTCCAAACCACTTCTGCAGGCACTGCCTCCTCAGGAACACGTCCCTTCGCTTGCTATAAGTAATAAATGCAATGTAACTGTAACTTCAGCTCCTTCAGTGTTGTTAGAGTGCTAATTAAATGATAATTACTTTTAGATGTAATATGTATAACTAACAGGCACTTAACAGGAACATGTTATTTACTTTTCTTTTTTTAACGTGAATATATTTTTTCTCAAGGGCAGCAAAGCGGATGACTTCAGGCACGTTCTTCCTCTCCAACTAGCGTAAAAATCACAGTGAACAAATTTCACAGGTAAACAAACTCTGCCTCAGACACACCTCTCAGCCCAAGGCAGCATCAAGCCATGCCCTGGTTAAAGCACCAAGTGGGAGCTGAAGGATGAGGATTCCAACCCCCCCATCCTCCACTCTGGTCCGAGCTGCCAAAGATCCCTCGGTACCCAAAACGGGACTGGGGCAGCGTGTTGCGTCCTAGAACAGGAAAGTGAGCGACCCCATTTAATGTGCTGGGCTCCTGGGTCTGAGCAAGCACTTCCCAGGGGCTCTGCTCTCAGCTGCCCTGCACATGGAATGTGCTCAGTGTGAAACAGGAGCCACAACTGCTTCCTTCCAAAAGCCCCAGCAGCAGGAGGCCATGCCACCACCACCCCTACTACACAAAGCACATGTCTGCACTTACAGGCATCTCCAGAGAGCAGTCCAAGCTAGGGGGTTTGGAGGGCAGGTACCACATGGAGGCTGGGTCCCATCCCCACCTTTTGACTCCTTTCCACTTTGACTGTTTAAAGGTCGTGATAACACAAAGATGGGCTCTGAGGGCCATGCATGTGAGCATCACTGTAGTACAAACCTGCTATGATATGGCTGAAATGTCATTTTTATTCTCTGAACACTGAAGCCAAACCCCAGAAATCAAGAGAGAAACTTCTCTTGGTGAATCATTGCCTATGACAAAGCTGCTGCAAGCCAAAACCGTGCATCTGCAGACCAACACGCAAATGAAACCGTGGGCTGCCCCGAAGTGGAGTCAGAAAGTAATTCCCTTGAGAAGAAAGAACTGAGCACAAGTCCCTGTCAGCTCAGCTGGCTCCTAAGAAACAACACGAATAAAAGAAAGATTAATGCCATCGTCAGACAACGTGTGCTGTGAATGCAGCCACACCACACCTCTTCCACGCGAGGTTATTGCACAGACACTTTAGAACCCACAGCAGAACCACTACCCACCAACTGGTCCTAGTTTCTTTCAAATACTCAGCAGTACATCCTAAAACTAAATTCCTCCTAAATCCTAAACTCGAGGTGCTATCAGAAATACACACTGGCTGATGACTGACCTCTTCGTTACTATTTTTACACAGCCCTGTGCTGTTTTCTGATACATCACTGTAATGGATGTTGAAGTTAAAGATTCAGGAGTCTGAAGATATTGGGAATTTCACAGATATTTCCACAGACAGAACTGAGGCAAACACGTCTACATTCACGCCGGCTGGTACCAAGAACAGGGACGTGAGTAATGGTTATTGACAGGTGGAGCAGTTTCACTCTGTGGGTAAATGAGAGTGCACTGAAATAGCCCTGTAAGCACCTCAAAGCAGCTGAGTAATGCATATATTTTGACAGCTCCTTGATATGAGGCGATTCGTAGGGAGGGCAGCTCTCAGGTTTATCTTACCCTTCACGCATCCATAGTGCAGAAGCACAATTCCTGAGAAATAGAACAGATACGTTTTGTGCCTCCAGCGTTTAATAGTAAATGTCATTCTCTTTTCTCAGGGTTGGGGTTTATTTTATTTTCAACACTGAGCGAAGCAGATAGAAAAGAAAAATGAATATGGGAAGAACTGTATCAAAATGTAAAAGCAAACTTGGTAAAGATGATTGCCAGGTAAGGAAACTCAGAGGTGGAGAGGTTGTTTTGGATTCACCTCCATCTGGATTAGAGCAGACCCATCCAACCACAAATCAGATGTCCCAGTATTTACAAAGGGATTTAACCAAACTGTCTGTTTAAGGGTCAGACAATTTAGGGTCAACAGCTTCAAAAGCAGAAATCCCACCCCAGGTACATTTATCACACCAAAAGACCTATGAAAATGGTAAGGCTCTGTGCGTTTCCCCCCAGAGATGCACACAGGTTGGGGACCACGGTTTCCGAGGGAAGAGCTCTTTGAAAAGGTGGCACAAAGCAACACGACCACAGTGCAAGCAAGGGAACTGCTGTAGATGGTCTACTGACTTCGAGTTGGTACAAAGCTCAAATCCTGAGCACAGCAGTCTGGCCTGTGACTGACTTCTGCTGGAATGGGGCACACTCCACACAAACCCACTCAGAGTCAGTTCGTTGTGGGTTTTTAGGTGGTTGGGGTTTCTCTGTGGGGGTTGGGTTTGTGGGGTTTTTGCCTTTTTTAAAAAAAAATCAAACACCAAAAGCATTGATTTTTCTAAATGGAGAACTTGGGATTTGAGGCCATCTTGAAGCTGCAAAACTCTCAGCAAGCTCCTTGGCAGCAAGAGTTCACCTTCAACGTTTAGGGGGGAAAAAAAAAAATAAGGTGTTTGAATTACAGGTTGCTCACGTCAGCAGCCAGTGTACATCATCTGCCAGCCTGCACTCCCTGGCACCTGGTAATTAGGCACGTGCACACGTTGGGATGAATGGGCTTAGCCATGTGTAAAGGCAGCACCAGCCCAAGAACTGGACCTGATGAAGAGCCAGGATTTCACCTACACACTTACCATGAGGGGAGCTCACTTGAAGTCAGCATCCTCAGGGAGCAAAGGAAATGCAGAAAACAGATCCTTTTCCCCTTCAGATTGTCATTCCAAGGAACATAAGGCCCTTCACTGACTACACCCAGCCAAACTGGAGAAGCCAGCACGAATGCTCATTTAGCTGCCTCTGCAGCTGCTTTCTTGCAATTCACCACCAGTTTGGCAAGAAGGTTCCCAGAACAAAAAAGGACAAGGTCAAGAGAAGGCAGGTTCCCTGCACCCCGGGCTCAGCATGGGCACGAGCTCCTCTCCGGGAGGCGGAGGGGACTGTCTGTCACCCACTCTGGTGACTCCTGCAGAGGGCTGTTTGAGATGGTTGGGGTTTTCAGCTCTGCGATACAGTTTTGTAGCTTGATGCCTAAAAACACACCTGGAAGCACAGAGGGAGCTGCTCCCATTTTCTACAGAAAGGTGACATTTTTACACATAGAATCCCAAGTGCTTTGCCATTCTCGTTCTGCCAACAAAGCATTTGTCCCACACTACAATACGTTTGCAGCCAAAAGGCTGACTCTTTTATTTGTGTTTTGCCCAAGAGTTAAGCAGCATCAGATTCCTTGGGGAAAGGATCTGCAGTTTGCCCTGGCAGACCTCCAACACGCTGCAGGCTTTAAACAAATTAAGACTTTGTGATTGAATCCATGGTCTGGAAAAAAACTGGAGGGAGTGGATGTCAGTGCCTGAACTCCTAGGAAAGAACTGGGATTAGTGGGGAAACCTTTATCAGCGGATCGTCTGCGGAGCCCTGCAAATCCAGTGACCCCTGAACCAAACCAAGAGCTGCCAGGAGTCCACACCGTAAGGACACGCTCCCTGCCTTCTGATTCTTGGACAAATGAGTATTTATTGAAATTGCGCTGTTAAAGTGCCTCTTGCTTCTGCAACATTAACAGTGGGAAGGAAAGACAAAATAAAGGCATGTGCTAGGTATCACTGCCAGTTTTACTACACAGAGGAACAATTATGCCCTCTCTTTCTACAAAGCACCGCATGTCAGAAGAGCCAAAAGCAGTTTCACTCCACTTTTGCTTTTAATCAGAAAAATCACATGTTGATTTTAACAGTCTGAGGCAGCAAAGGAGGCAAGGGAAGTTTTACCCTCTTGACTGCCAGAGCCAGGTGCAGGAGGAGGCTGCTTTTTAACAGCAGGCTGCAATGTTAAGGAGTCAATTGGAAATGGGGAGTGAAGAGCAAAACCAAACTCTTCTGAAGCCGCTGGCTGAAGCTGTACATAACCTGCACAGGACAAGTGCTGTAATGAAAAGGTTCATAATGTGCACGTGAAACACATCCAAACAGCTCAGCCTCAATGCCACACTGAAGAACCTCTTTATTGAGGTCCGACTTTACCATCCTTGCTTTAACTGAGAGGTGAGAACCTCACATTTCAACAGCTGAGAGACCAAACTGCAGATGGCATGCTCTCGCTGAAGACTTTACTCTGAATTAAGAAAACCATTTAAACCCACAGTGATGGCTTGTGATACCTTCTGGAGATTCTTGCCTAGTAATTTTCAAAAAGTAAAAGAACACTGTCATGCAAAACACTGCAGAGTGCACACACACACATTTTTAGAAATCGCTGCTTTATGCCTGTGGATGTGCAGCACTAACAGGGGAAGCAGCAGAGTACAGGAGGGTACAGCAGAAGACGCTGTGGAGACAAGCTGTCCTCTTGGCAGCATCTCCCAAACTGCAGACAAACCAACCAAACCAAAACTTTGCTCTCGTAAATATCTATCCATCAGCATTTATAAATACTGTTTGGCAAATTTTGGTCTTCAACTTGCAAATAGTATCTACTTTAATAATATGTTTTCAATTAAAATAT
The DNA here is from genome assembly GCA_028020825.1 of Podargus strigoides. Lineage (NCBI taxonomy): Eukaryota > Metazoa > Chordata > Aves > Caprimulgiformes > Podargidae > Podargus > Podargus strigoides. The sequence continues at coordinate 2,019,344 of CM051640.1, forward strand.
TAATAAGTGAAAGAAGCCCAGAATATGTATTTTCCACAGGATCAGTGATTACTCCTTATCTTCACATAGGCTCCAACTCAGCAAAACCCTAAACACAAACTCATCTTCTTGGCATTGACCACGAGTAGCTCCAACAGTTTCAGATCCCTGATGTTACAGGTTTCACTCTTACCCTGATCCAAAGCCTCAGCTTTCACTGAAGCCAAACCAGCTCATTATAATTAATACTCATAAAACTGCTTCCATCCATCTGAAGCTCTGTAAAACTCCTACCACCCTCCAACAGTTTTTAAGAGAAAAAGTAAATCCATGCACATAGCAACACATATGCAAAACTCCCAGTGGCACCATGAGATTCTAGCCCTAAATCTGGAGTGTACAAGAGCATCCTTTATAACCCAGTCATCGAGGTAACAAGAAAGAAGAGAAAGTGCTGACAGAAGAGCTAGGATAGCAGAGCACGTGCTATTGGAGAGGTGCAATGATGGCAGGAGAAGGTCTGAGCTGCCTAGAAGGAGTCAAATCAAAGCTGTTCACAGAAGGATGATCTGGGTTCCTGGATATGGTTAAAGCCAAAAGCCCATTTCACTCTCCCCTTGGCTCTTCTCTGTATTTGAAAACACAAGCAAAAAGTAAGCAGCTGGCTAGTGCCATGTTGCAACTGTCACAACCTCTGCCTTAATTACTGCCCAAAATTCATGTCTGCACCCACAGGACCCAACAGCTCTGCCCTTCAGCGGCTGCAGTGGCTCATGCCAGGGAATTTGTGACTGGGGCCATTTGATCTGGAGCTATTTCTCCAGATCCTGCACTGGCTGTGAAGATTTACTGGGCAGAGAGAAAACTTCAAGTGATCTTGGAAAAACCAAACTGCCCCCAAAAAAGTCAAATCGCCAAAGCCCATGCACATTGCTCTGTGCAGGCAGCTGGGTTTCCACCTGCCTCTCCCACGTGGTTTGCAGGAATCAGGGAGATGCAGACGGGGGAGGTCCTTCTCTCACGTTCATAGAAGCTTCCCAAAAATATTTTTAATCAATTATTTTAGCAAAAAGCAGCTCATCTGGCCAATGTAGTCAATGGAAAATCCCTGTGCACTGCCTGCAGCAAATCATCCCCACCATGCATGCACACCTATGCAGAACGAGAGCTCAGACAAACCCAGGATCTGATTCCACAACTCACCTTCCAGAACTGGATGAAAAATTCAGCTCTCAATTTAAACACAAGAATTGTTGTTCTTTTGCCTTTCTGAGTGCCCTGAGTGTCTCCAGAGCTGCTTTCGAAACACAGTGAGAATCAGATGCAAGAGCCAAAACTCCGCAGTATTAGCCTGGGATTTAGAGCATCTGCGTGGTTGTTTTTTTCTCCCCATTAATTTAATTTGACAGAAAAGAGCAGGAAGGCTTCAGGCTCCCATGTGGGTAAAGTGGATAAACAGCAGGAATTTTAAGGGAAGCTGAAACTAAGTAGAAAAGAAAGAGGTTGGTACCCTGGCTAACAGCCTTTTGTGCTTCCTCTTCCCCCATCCCGTTCTCCGTGCCCTGCGTGTTCTAACAAGACTATTTTCATGCACTGCTCCAACCTAGCCTTTGCATTTGATTTAGACCATTTTGACTGGAAAAATAACACACGGTGTTCTTCAAGGAAGATCACTGTCCACGATGGATCCCACGACGCAGGAGGAGAGGCAGTGCCCCACCACTGCTCAACAGCCCCCCAAATCCACTGGATTCGGACTCGAGAGCAGCAAATCCTAATCCTGCTGCTTCAGAAAAATCTGCAAGAGTGAGGAACTCCTTAACGGGAAAATATTTGTGTAGCTCTGTAGTCAGAACTGCATGAATTCAGCATCACAACTGTTCTTGCAGAGGACATCTTAAAACCTTGGTTTTGATTATTTTCCTGGATATTTTTCAGCGTGGGCAGACAGGCTGTACAAGCTGTAGCAGGCAGAGCATCTTATTCACTGTACCTCCTCTTGGATAAAGTATCACAGAAACACAGAATGTTAGGGCTTGGAAGGGACCTTAAGCAAAGGTTGCTGACACCAGCTAATTTACACCCTGTGGAGCAGCAACGGGAGAACATCTCTGACCTCGCAGCAGCACATTTAAGCATAAGTTTTTCCAAGCCACAACACTCCTGTATTTCTTTACATATATCTCAGCCAAACTGAAATGGATCCAGACTTGAAGGAGGCTTGAGGGCTAATCTCAGTCCAGGTTTGGAAGCTCACTACTGCCAAGTGAGAAAGGGACATGGGGACTTTTTCTGCCAACTGAAAGAGCATGTAGGAGTTGCAACTTGGATATATATGCAAATGAAAACAGGCAAGTCAAGCTTTTTCTCCTGCAAAGCACATCCCACAGCAGAGCTCTTGCAACAATAAATAACATCAGGCCTAAATCTTACGCCCTCCCTCTTCAATAAAAGGAAAATCTTGGCTCAAGAGGAGAAAGTTTTGCAATCCGCTTCAGTAGGGGAAAGTGTTTTAGCAAAGATCTTCAGGACCTCGAAATTGTAGCTCAGGACAAAAGCTAAGCCCTCTGTGTCTGCCCCACCTCTTCTAACAACTGCAGCTTTTAATTAAAGCAGAAACATATGATGCTAATTTATGTTCTCCGTTACACAGCCCCACCAAACGTCCAGCACAACCGGAGTGAGATCGGTGTGTGGCCAATCAGCTACACACAGAACACACTAATTAACCACCAGCTGCTTCACCATTTTCTACAGTTTTATCAGCCACCCACTTTGACAAACAATCAACAAGACACTGCTATGAGAGATGGCGATGATCTACAGCTAAAAGAGGGTGATGCTGTATGAGAAAAAGCCAATAGAAACCTCCTCCTGGCAATGGACTAACAGCACTGAGAGCCAAACAGCAGACACATGCACAGAGTTATACCAACATCTCTGGTGGCTTTATGAGAAGCCAGGATCCAGAGATACACTACAACACCCTCAATCAGCAGTTTATCAAGACAGTTTGGTTTTAGTTTACCCACTGCAATACAACCACTGTGACCATAACTGCTCACCTGTTGCTCTCTTACTGCACTATTTCTTCATCTCCCTTTATCTAGTAGCAAACACCTTCTACATGAAGTCAACAGCAAAAGGCAAGTACCAGGTGGACTTCACAGACAGAGCTGGGCAGTTATTTTGACCAAAAAAGATTTTAATCCAAAAAATACATTTAATTCAACCAAAAGACACAACCTCTTTAACTTTTCAACTAAATAAGGCCACTCACAGCCTCCTTAGTTATTTTCTCACATGAAAACTCTGATTTTAGATTAGATTAACCCCTCAAAAAATCTGCAAAGTAACATTTTTGTTTCAGATGACAGCCTGATTTTTATTCAGCTGCATTCACGTGAAGAAGTGGGCAGGTCCTTCATATCAGATAATGATGGAAACAAAAATCCCTGACAAACAGGTCACTGAGAACTGAATACCAGCCTTAGAAAATGATGCAGGCTTCAAAACTGCCATTTCATGAGCTGCCAGCAGTTATCCTGCCCATAGCAATCTATGCAGCCAGGGAAAGCCAAACTGCACCTTCCCAAAGCAGGGAAACATGTCCCTGAGGTTCCTGTGTCACCCACACCAGGATTTACCTGCCTGGGGGCTCTCTCATAAGCATTATGTAATGGCTTAGCACAAATTAAAAAGAAGGTTGGAGGGGACTGCCTTTGGGGTTGGGTTACTTTTTCCTCAACTCAGAGAATAATTCACTATGGGAAGGACCTACACAGAGGTACCAGGGACTCTGCACCCTGGTCACCTTTCCTGAGACATCATTTTAGAAGGACCAGCGTGGGCTGATGCACAAGCCAGCACGTTGTTGTTGGAGCTCAGGGGATGGGGACAGCAAGCTATCCTCACACAAGCAGGCCAGGGGCTGGTCCTTGGCTTTTACACATGCCCTGACAGCACCCAAGCCACTCATGCCCGCTCAGTCCAGCCGCTGGCAGCACATGGCTGCTTCGGGGACAACCCAGCATGGGCGAAGACCCAGCTAATCCACACCAAGATGCACATCAAGCCAACCCTCAGACCTGCAGTAAGTGGCTTCAGGTAAAACAGATCAAGAACCAAAGCCTCTAGAAAAGTTTCCATCTCCACTTAAAGAATCTTTCTTTTTAAAGGATCTTAATGTTATGCACTGCTGTGTACTTATCTCCATGCAAACACTAGTTTGCAACACTACAGACATTCAATGTCATTTTTAAAATAAGATATTTTCATTTACACAAACATGGAATGTGATTTAATACAGTACTTCCAAAAGATAGAACTAGTGGCATAAGAGTTTGTTCCATCCACCAAAAAGGGTAAAAGGTGAATACAATTTATAATACTTTTATTATTCAAATTTGTACAGGATACTCCTAAAGGCTTCAGACAGTAAGAATGGCACCTGTGCTTTCAGAAAATACCATGCTGCAGAATATGAGCACGCTCTCTTCGCTTCCCTGTTCAACATCTGCACTGCATCTCCTGTGCCCAGGAAAGGGATTTAAAATTACTTGGAATTTTTTATAGAACATGAGAACAACCAGCAAATTTCACCACCTCACTTCTGTACTCCCAAGCAACAAAGAAAACAAGGTGAAGTGCAATACCTCAAAGTGAACTGGCACATTAACAGGTTCAGTGGGGAACAGTTTACCTGGTATTTCTTACAGAGAAGATGCTAGAGGGCAGGAACGTACCACAAGGAATCATAAAAAGAAAAGGTTACTGGAAATGTAAGTGATGCTGGGGATGCACTGCCACAGAGCACAGGGAAAAGCTGAACATTCAAGCTTTCAGGAGGGTGGGTCCAGCAGCACATTTGCAACACCCAGGTCCAGGCAGAAATCGATGCCAAGCCCAATGTCACCCACAGCACAAGGCAAGGGAAAAAAACCACCCCGGGCTTGCCTTACTCTTGCTTTTCACAGGTATGTCACCCGCTCACAGAGGCTGGGCATTGAGCTGCATGGGGCTTTCATGACATTAAATATGATTATTCTTACAAAATTTCATGATGGAGGCAACTAATTCCCTCATCTATTTTTCAATGTAAGGTTTCATGCAGTACCCTTGACGCCCCAACAACCAACGCATTCACCATTACGGTGGCTCACAAAAAGACAGCAGCAGTGTACTCTCCAATACTCTTTTCTTGAGAAGAACCTTGCCTTCATACTCCATGAAACACAACATTACAGTGAAAACCCAGCATCAAAAGTTTGACTTGTGACATTTCCAGGCGGCACAAGAGCTCTGTGCTGCTCCACGCATGGCTGAACTGAGGAGAAAGCACGTCTCAGGTGAACCAGCAATCTGCACGAGGAACTTCAGCAACACTTATGGGATTAATTCAGGAGAGCAACGCTATCCCAATCTTTTCTGCTTTCCTTTGATACCAGTTCCCATTACATGTACATTAGCACAGCAGCAGTAACTTCACTCTGCTAGTTAAAAGCCAGCTACGATCAGGACCTGGAGCAAAGGCAAAGTTTTCCAAATAATTCAGCTTTGCTGAAAGCCCCCACCCCAGGCAGGCTGGACCCAGGGTCACGTGCAATTAATGAATTTACTACATCTCTGGGAAAGAGAGTCCACTATCCCCCTGTCACCACAGAATCACACACGGACAAACCAGACTCCTGTCACAGGACTAACAGAAAACATTATTCGATGTGTGAGGAACTGCCAACTTTGCCACAGAAAGCTGCTCACTCCAGACATTTGACCTAAAAATCACATCTGCCTTCTCAACAAACACACACAGTGCACTGCATTTGTGTGACCAGAAATTTCATTGCTTGCCACACTGCTTGAAACAGAGGCTTGACAAAACTCCAGGGATATAAACAGGGCCACTGTTTACTAAGGCTGTACGTTGGAAGCATCTCAGATGGACTTGCTTAACAGAAGAGCCTTCAAAAAACAGTGATGATAATAATAGGACTGAACAGATCTCAGATACAATATTCTTTAGAGGTTTTTGGTTTGGGGCATTGTTCACTGGAAATTGAAATGACCTCTAAATATTTTTCCTCTGCCCTCTCTGAAAAACCTCTCCAGTAGTGATGGCCAGCTACAGGGTCTGACTGAGAGGGTCATGAGCCCAGAGGTCCCAGCAGGGAATGGAGCTTGGCTCACCAGTCACAACAGCTAGAAAACAGCCTTTGTGTGATGCTCACAGCATGGACATCCTCACCAGAGTGGTCTCAGAGTACTTGAAGACCCTACAAATCCAGCAGCATGCATCTCTGACTGCCCATCCAAAAATTTATTCCTTGGTTAACACCAAGGTGATCTCTCCAGCAACCACTCCAGGAGCAGCAAATCACTGTTCAGAGGGACCTGGATGGGAGGAACAGGCCAGCAGTAGCTTCAGGAAATTCAGTAAGGACTTGACCAAAAGCCAAGTCCTGCATCTGGAGCAGGCTAATCCTCTGCATGAAGACAGGCTAGGGGTGGTGCAGCTAAGAAGGACCTGGGTGTCCCAGGGAAGAGCAGAGTGAACAGGCAGCAGCAAACCCAACAGCAACAGCCAGGAGATAAGGGGACTATTCCCCTTCACTTGGCATGTGTTAGCTCATCCAGTGTTGTATCCCCAAAGGGAAGAGAAGGACCAGCCCAAGGGGACATCAGTTTAGCAGACATCTCCAAGATGGTGGAGGAGACACTGTGGGAACAGGGCTGGCTCAGCTGGGGGAGGAGAATGCTTTGAGGACACACACCTGCTAATAGTCTCCCATCCCTGCAAGGCATTTATCAAGACAATAGAGCTGGGCTCTTTCACTCCCTTTCCCAAAACCAGATATTTGAGGTTACCATGATCAAATACATACCTCTTCAAAGAGCTCCATGAAGATACTGCTCATTAATGCAACAGGATGTGTTACAGACAGATTTCTCTGTTATTTCCTGGGCAGAACCCCCTTCCATTTCAGTAGCCTTCGTATTTTGATGTTTCTAACTTCACTGTTATGTTTTTTGGAACATTAAATATTTCCTAGGTTTGGTTTTTAATACATGGGAAATTATGCGTGCCATATGCGAGGGGGAGCAGAACATGCTGACTGCACAAGTGGGAGGAAAAGTCCGGGGGGAAAAGTAGCAGAAGGAAGGGAAGACACTGCATTAAATATTAGTGTTTCGAAGTTGCTGAGCAAAGGAGGAAGATTAAGGTAGCCAGGTTGAGGTACACCCTTGCTCCATCACTCCAGTCCCCAAGAGCAAGAGAGAGCACAAAGCCTGATGCCCAAATGGGAAACATATGGTGAATAATTCAGAACTCATCCATTTTTCTGACGAAATCTCAGGAAGGAGGAAGGAGATAAATACACCAGTATTTGTCTGAGCCTTATCACTGCATAAAGGGACAAATTCTGCAAGGTGCTGAACATCAGCAACCCTTTCAAGTCAGATCCACAGAGCTGAATCTCATGGGCGACGAGGATGCTCAGTGCCTCTAGTCCAGCAGCATCCCAGCTCGACTGCTGGGAGAGTTTAGCTCTCCTTGTTCTTGTCAAGATGTGTTTTCAGCTTCACTGCTTCACTTATTTCTTCCTCTCTTGTTCCAGAGGCTGAATATCCAGCAGCACTTGGAGAAGACTCTGATGCTGGATGAGAATATACTGATCTCGGTAAGAAAACCAAGGGCTACGACTTAAAAGCTTAGGGGCAGCAGTAGCTGTCCATAGAGAAGTTAGTTCATTCTCTATAAATGTTGTTTTCATTTACAGTGAATGACAGCTTACAATAGTTCACAAAGTTTTAGTTCACAATGAACAGTAATTGCATCCTAAAACCTGGGCTGATTCACTGAAGCAAATTGCTCAAGAGTGCTTAGAGATCTTCAGAACCAAAATCCAATTTTCAAAGGTGGCCTGGATGCCTACACCCCTGAACCTCACCGATTTGGGGCAGATACCCTCTTCTCTTACTGCTTTGAGAAATGAGGAAAATGGTTCTGCAGTCCCATTAGCTTCCCAAACACTGCTGGTTCAACAATAACGGCGAGGTGTTGTCACTATGAAGTGACTTAGCTGGTCAATTATTTATTCTCAGCAATGCAGCAGGAAGCTTTTCACCAAAATATCAGTAGCAACCTGGATTTTCAGGTTTCTTCCCTGCTGTTTGTGCATTTGGGGCTAGGCCTTGATATAACACATCCAACAGCCACCCTGACCAGCTCTGCAGTCACACGTTCCACACATTCAAGAGCTCCCAACAGTGACACCAAGGCCCCCAGGCCCCCCATGTCCCTAGGGCCACAGAGACATCCCACACTATGGGACTCTCTATACTCACCCCATCGTCCCAAGCCCTTCCCAAGCCCCTCTTAAATCCCAAAGCAGTGTTCAACCAAGAGTTCCTTGGTGTGCCAAGGTAAACTCCAAACCACTGACTTTTGGTCCATTACAGGCATACACCACCATAACCCTGCTGTCAATAAGCAGACATTTCTTCCAAAACCAGATTTTTTTTTGGAAGACAGTGGTGGTGTTCTCCCTCCTTCCAAAGCCATGCTGCCTTTGTGGCTGTCCCAGTAGACTTTGATTTGGATAAAATCAGTACGATTTTAATACACTTTGCCACAACTTCTTCAAATCTCTCCTCTCCACAACTGAACTCCCTCCGTGCCTCAGGGGCAAAAGGTGTGAGACACCAACACTCCTGGATGCCTTGCACTAGCATTTACACACGCTTTGCAGCTGATTGCTGTCAGTTGAGAAAACTGTCCCATCCATTACATTTGTAGCTTCTCTTTTAGAAGCAGCGTAGAGTTTAGCTCTGCAAAACCACGTATGGGCTCCCTGGAGCTCACTCACAACATGACAGCCCCAGGGATCTGGCTCCAGAGTGACAGGGTTGTCCTTCAAACTGTCATAAATGAGCCTCATGAATTATACACACAGAGCAGGCTCAGCAGCTCTGAATTCGTCACCTTGCTGCTGTCAGGGCCCTGCCACAAAGCGCAGGATAACGCCGTGCCATCACCTGGGGTGCTTGTCTGCCGAGTCCCACCGGCGGTGGGGGGCAGCCCAAGGCACTGCCACCATTTATGGGCGATGCTGAGGCATTTTTGGACTATGCAGCACCTGCATCACTCTTCAGGGCTGACTCAGGTGTCAGGACATTAAAGGCGATGGTCTGGGACGCGCTAGGAAGATGTATCACACCCTGGCAGATTTTTCATGGGATGGCATATAATACAATGCACTTTTTCTTAGCAGGATCATTTGTTTTCTGCTTTATACCATGCAAGACACAGTGCACACAGCACTTTAGAAAAGAGCTTAGCTTAAAGGAGGCAGGTACAGTAAATAAATATGCTGAGAGAAGCTGTGAATTAGTGCTTTGCCTTCAGGGTACAGGCCTATGGCTCTGCTCCTGTCCCCCTTACAGCTTGATGTGTGGCCTTGGGTGAGCCACTTCCTATGCTTCACTCCACCTGAAAACACCTTTCTCTAGCTGTTCAGACTCCAAGGCCTTTGCAACACGGACTGCTTTGCTATGTATTTGATGCATTGCTATTAAATGCTCTATCTTGTTTGGGACCTCTATGGGAAGTACTGTGATACAGAGAAAAAACATCCACCTAGTGCCAACAGCTCCAGCAGGGAACAACCAGGACTTGTATTACACATAGGAGTTAATGCTGAACATTCTTCCTTCCTCCCAGAGCAAAAAAAGAAAGGAAGAGGAGGAGGAGGAGATAGATCTTGTTGACCAAAATGAGGTTCAGTTGGTCAAGCTGACGATAAAGGCCTGCAATTCCCATCAGTAAATTAAACTGCAACCATTCACACAGCCGACGTGATGCTTTTATGAACCATCTGCTACTGGCTTACTTTTGCTGTAAGATGCAGCTAATGTTTGCAGTTGTTAAACTTTGTCATTTTAAGACAGTTTCACATTGTTATAAATTAATTTTAGCCTGTATGACTCACACTGCTGTTAGCAGGATACTTCTTCAAGACAGAAAAGGTAGCCCAGCCAGCCCCTTCTGCTTTTTCCAGTTCCACCTTGCTCCCTGCTATGTCTAAGAGGCAGCAAACGAGGTTTACCAGCTGCTGGTTAAACCTAGTAAGCCAGACCCTGCGGTGGAAGACCCAGGACTAACACATGGTGCTTTCCTCAAAGACAGCTTCCAGTGGCTAACACTTTGCATGACTTTTAAAAGAGCGTTTGAAAGTAATTCGTATTCCCTTGCCTTTTTTTCTCTCCCACCCAGATCCAGGCAAAAAAAATCCTTCACAAACTGCAGGACACAAGGCAAGCAGGGTATTTAATGGGCCACTGTACTTACACACAGGAAAGACTCCTCTTTTCAGGGAGCATCCTTGATGTGGGATGTTAATGAAAGACAATCTTTCAGATCAGAAGAGCTCTTTAGAGATTTTAAATATCTCTATTTCTTGGGATTTCAGAACTCAATCAACATTTCACATCTACGAGGGATGAAAGAGCTTGTGGGAGCTCTGCAATCTGGCTTCCAGCTTCCCACTCCTGTGCCCTATCCTTTTAGAAATATTCCTGTAAGGAAACCACAGTAGCAAAATGCAGGTGGTGTCATAATTCAGAAGACAAATTCTCTACCACACGTTATCAACACTGTCTGTTGGCACACCCAAAGACTGTCACACTCACTTTCCTTGGCTGCCCCTTCTGGCACAACTGTCTTCACCTTCCTCACCTGTGGGAGGAAACAACTGAATGGCCACTCGATTTTTTGGCTGTGGGATGAAGATGTTGATCATCTTGTTGAAGGCACCTCCCAAATATTAAGTTACTAGAAAAGAAAGACCTGAAAAAAACATTCTACAGAGGCAATTACTAAGCTGTTCAGTAATGCCTGTTCACGTTTATCACTAAGCTGGTCATATAGAAGACCTTTGGAATTTAAAGTTCAGTCTGAAGTACAACACTAGAGATTATTTCTCATAATTTCCCTGTTTTTTGCAGGGAACAAAGGTAGATCTGTTAAAGTCCAGATCATAACATGCAATGCTGGGAAGGGGAAAGGAGGAAGAGGTGAGAAAAGGGTTTAACAAGGGGACTTTGCACAGAGGAAGCTCTGGCATTCCCTTGTGCAGGACAGGGCAGTGAGCTGACACAGCCCCAAGGGCAGGACACACACAGAGGTTCTCCCATGCCTGGCAACTGCATTTTCTGATTAATTTTCAGGTAAGCTCTGCCCTACTTCCCAGCCCCTCAGTGTGGGCACACACACCCCCTCCAGCAGAACACCAAACCTGCACACTCAGCAAGTCACCATTTGTCCTTTCTCCAGATTACCTCCCTGCCTAGAAAGCAGCACAGGCAATAACCTGTGCTGAGGGTGAGCCACACCTCCAGGTACCACCGAGGCGATGCATGGGATTCCCACAGTGTCACACAATGCCTGTGCATGCTCAGTCTTCTCTCTGTCTCCATTTATAACTCACTTAAAGAGAAGCAGAAGGCTGCAGGTAGAGCTTCTTTCACACAAGGTGTGTCTCCACCGTTTATCACAGGGGGGTGTGTGTCTGCTCTGCCTCTGCCCTGAGCTCAGCCCACACATCCCAGCGCTCGCCCTGGAGCCGATGAGCCCACACACAGCTCTGCTAAACTCACTGCAGAGCTTTTAGCTGGCTCCAAGAAGAAAAAGAGCAAATTTGCCTCTGTCCACCACCTTAGCCAAACCAGTGGGACAGCCCTTGCCATAAAAATCCACTGAATCTCATCAGCCAAGGGGTAACTGCAAACCCAAGGGCTCAAGCAGACCGACACCAGCCCTTGTCTTCAGAGGCCAAGTGTGCTGCTCCTCACAGCCAAGCCCTCAACTCCTTTTTATTCTAAGCCACAAATCCCAAGAGGTTGCCCTGAGGAAAATAAATAAATAAACGCAATAAAGGTTATTTTCCCTTTGCTTGTACACAGCAAGAAAGATAATGCCAGTTTGCTTTAGAATAAAAATGCCACTAGTTATTTATCCAGGTGAAGAATTAGGTATACTGCACTAGCTAACAAAAGCTCAATGAAAAAGTAAATCCTTAGGATGGAGCACACAGGGGGAAAAAAGATTAATTGATTTGTGACTACAAGAAGGTTTATTCAGAACCATATTTATCTCTACAGTGTGTTTGAATTCAGTAGAAACCCCACTCAATTTTGTTCTGCAGCCTTTCTTTGCTGTTAAAGGAAATTTATCAGCAAGAAAAGAGAAATGACACTTAATTTTAAGCAGCATCACCTTGCTTTAGAAAATAAACTAGGCTCAGAGTTGCAGTTCTGGGATATCTGCCCCGGGGGGGCTGGCAGAACAACGGCCTCTCAGCTGGGAAAAATGACAGCATAGCCCTGACAGTGCAGGAACTCAAGATTTACATTCCAATTTTACTCACTTTTCACCTAAAGGTGCTGATGTTGACAAGGTGCTTGGAGTAGAAGACAGAGGGGGAAAGGGAAGATGTGTATTCTTCTCTCTGCCTCTCTCCCACCTTTGCAACAGGAGCACCCGTGGTCTGTACCCTGGGGTCAAGGGGAACCCACTGGCTCTGCAGACTTCAACTCAACAGCAGAGTCTGTCCATGTCTCTGAAATTCACTCTCTGGAGACACCATCTGGGGGCTGTGCTGTGACACAGGGTCTCGTGCAGCTGAGAATTCACTCACATTGCAATAAAACAGACCAATTCAGGCCCTGTCTGAGGCTCTACACATGTTTGCATACATCAGTGCTGTTGCCTTCTACACCAACGTAAAGAACCACTCAGCTCTTTCCTTTCTCTACATTTAGAAATGGCACTGTGGAACACACTGGTCTTTAGAAAACCTCCAGCTAGTGCAGTTTCTGTGCACACCCCAAAAGGCACTTTGCAAACACACGTGAACCCCAGCCACAGCTGGGCTGTTATACCCATACCCCTGAGAAACTCTGAGACCCAACAAGGAGAGAACCAACACAAGCACAGGGAGCCCAGCAAGTCCTGAGCTGGCAAACTCATGGATTCTGGCATAAAACCCTCTGATTTTTGTGTTATTCCTACACTGCATGTTCAAATATGCGTTTGCTCGTGCTGGTACACTATGGCAAATGGGACTGTGTTAAAATACATAGAGATTTCAATACTATAAAGACAGGTTAATCATTTATTTATTGTTCGCTTCTTATTTCAGAAGACTGAATTACACCATAATTACTTGAAGAGAGGCTATAAAGACCCAAGCTGTTTGTCTAGCAGCCTCATTTATTTTTGCATAGCAAAGAAATTATTCCCCCAAAAAATCAGAAAAATAAGAAAAATACCCTTGAGTGCTTCATCCAATTTTCAAGTAAGCGATGTGTTAGTTCACACAACAGTGAGCAATTTAATTCTCAATTAAAGGATTAGATCAAACAATAACTCTGGACCATTTGGCATACTGCAAGCAACTGGGAAAGGAACAGGCATATTTGTGCAACTGCAAGAAACTCTTTTCTCACAGAAACCTGCCGTGGACACCTGAGGTTTCCTTCGCAGGCTAAAAGAGAACACCAGAGAGTGAGGAAAGAAAAGCAAGCGGAAAGAAACTGGGCTGCCAAAGCCTTGAAGTGCTCAAGCAGGGGGAAACCTTAATGTCCTGTGCAAGAGCCAGGTCTCCCAAGGGCAAGGGCACAGCCTCGCCAGACCATGGGGGTTCCCCTGGCACCACCCCACGGTGCCCGGAGGGATGCAGCCCCAGAGAGCAGCCGTCAGGAGAGAAAGAACTGATCAGGCAGCACACAAAAGCTACAAAGCTCTGTTCCAGATGTACTTTCAGCCTCCTTCTCCCAACAAAGTACTTGTGACTCGAAGCGTTTGCCTATTAAGCCGTCCCTGTACAGTCCCAGACGTGTCTTGCTGCAAACATTTAAAGACGTTTTGCCTTAATTCCTGGTCTTCTTTACTTCTTCTGGAAAATGAGCCATGACACATGAGCCATTTGCAATGCACTGCAACTATGACATGGGTTGTATTTCCATGGCAACTCACCCCCCCCCCCAACTTATAGATACGCATTCCCAGCGGAGTTCGGTCGCAGACACAGATCATTATATTTAATCTGAACCACTGTGTACCTGAGTTGACTTTATTTCACAAAACTGCATAAGAAATTAAATTTCTCTCACTATTTCCTTCTCTTACATCCCAGTGTCATTACTCGCAGTGCTGTGCCATTACTTGTTGGCATTTTGCATCAGTACATAATGATCCAATATCAGATAATGTTAAGATGCAAAAAACCCATTCAAAACACCAGACAGCAATTTTCTGCTCAGTTTCCCAATTTAACCTGAATTAATACTACATTGTAAGTTTGGATGAGGTTCAGGGACTACTCTAATTACAACAGTATCTTGGGCAGCAGCAGTCACTTGCACCCTGCCTTTTTGGTACTGGCCTTGATAGTGCAATTAAAAGGCAAAAGAGAGAACTTCTTTCCAAGATTTGTCCTAATGAATAGCAAGGGACCCTGATGTTAAACATCTTCCTTTGCTCAGGCTGCTGCCTCCAGCCCAACGCAGTCCTCAACTCCAACAGAATTCCATATGTTTTTATAAATACCTGCTTCAAGTGTACACATTTAACTCCTCCTTCCAGCACCAATGCGCACACGCGGCAGGACAACACCCGCCCCCTCTCTGCAACTCCTGCAGCAATGCTTGCTCAGTGTACAAGTTAAGAAGTGTTTTTTCCTCCCCCTCCTAACCACTAGCACTGCAGATCTTCTCCCATTGAGTCCATGTTGGTCTTTTTCATCCCAGAGGCCACTGAAAAGAAACACTCAGCAGGTCACACATCATGGCAGCCACCCAGCCCAAGCTGGGGTACGGACCTTCTGCCCTAGGGATAACATCAGACAGCAGCGAAGCAGATGGACATAACCAAAGGAAGCTTTTTTCCTGCTGTCAGACCAAAGAACCAGATGGCAGATGTGCTGACCCCACCATGCACCCCCCTTGAGCCACCACAGCCCCCACGTAGAGGCTGGGTGCACTTGGCAGGAGGATCATGCCCTGTGCAGAGTGGACAGCAGCAAACACTGAGCCCACAGGGTCTGATGGAGGAGCTGCTCCATGGATAAATCCTTCTTCCACATACATCCCTGAGATCCACCTAATGAGGAGCAGATAGCTAGTAAAATACCTTCCTCACTCCTCAATATCCTTTTCCACCCCGAAAACTGTGCATGAGCTCAGAGAACGGTGCTGCAGTGAAAACTCATACCCCTGCATGCTGAGCAACCACTGCTTATACGGGGCTGGATTTGAACCCAAGGCATTTCCATTAACAACTCACATGGTGTGTGATAGAAAACATTGGGTAGAAAGTTCCTAAAGGAAACTTGGAAGTTTTCTTCCCAGTTAGAAAGCCACTGGCAAGAGCTGCAGCTTTGTGGACAAATGAGAAAAGAAAGCGGATGGGGGTTGGCACATGGAAAGCCAGCATGACTGTTCAGAACAGAGTGATTGAATGTTTTATGCTGCCTTCATCTGAACTCAGCTGGTGGCAGTTTCTGCATCCCTAGTAACTCCTTTTATTTGATACCTGTGGATAGTAGTTTCTGCATTTTTAGCCAAGTCCATAAAGATAACAGAAAATACACCCATTGCGTTGGGTTCTAACTGCCCCACCCCACAGGAACAAAGCCTGAACGAGGCAAAGCCAGGATGAGACTGAAATGAAATAAAACCAACATTTGATAGTCTAAGATATGAGATTTCTTTGATGCCATCAGAGATGCATCTTACTTCTTTCCTCAGAAACAGTTCTCTTTGTTCATGGACAGATAAAAAAATCCATTTGGAAAACACCTAAGTTTCAACTGACGTGTTAAAACAAAAGCCACAACACTGTTCTGTGGTTTCTATCTTGTCACACATCATATGTGCTGAAGTGAGACAACGCTTAGGAATATTACCTGCACAGATACAGTATTGTGTTACAGTTATTTACCAGATACGAGGCAATTTGAGAGTCTGAATCATGAATGTCCCCGTCACTGGTGCAGCCAAGTGCCAAACCCCACCCAGCACTAGGGCCCACATCAAGATTTGAAACAGCTACCTCCCACCACATACACCATATCACCACCCCCCCCCCATAACCCATTACTGGGGACAGTAAAGAAACAAAACTCTCCCAAAAGAGGAGAAACAAGATAGATTCAACATCTGTTTCTGTACTGGATGCAATGGGATTTTTAATTTTTTTTCTTGGGGAGGGAAGAAAGATCACCAAAGGACAACACTACCTCAGAGCAAACACATTAAACATCATCTTGTTCAGGATGTTCAAGCAGGACATCAAAAAGGGAAAGCAGCAGCTGAATCTAGAACCTGCTCCATGCATCCTCACCAGAGCATCAGAGGCACTGCACTTTGCTTCTAACTTCTTCTCATCATGTTTGGTACATTACACAGATCAGGAGAGCTCTGACCAAAGGGAAGTAAAGTCAAAACACTGAATGCTGACCTGGGACTACACCAGCTTCGGTTTCCTATTTTTCAGGTCAGTGTTCTGAACTGAACCAGGCTACATCTTGCTGCCAGTTCAGAGGTTTCATACAGCTCTCAAAAACCAAGCCCAAAAGCCCCAGGTGGGTTTGGCTGCAACTGCTACAGCGCCACTGAAATTTCATTTTTGAAAAATGGCAAAAAGAAGGAATTCAACCCAATGCTTTCCCACCTGCATCCCAGAGGAGCCCGCTCGGGTACCACTGATCAGGCTGAGGGTAACTGCATCACCAGCTCCTTCCTGGGGCACCAAACCTGGGCTTCCAACGTGAACTCCCTTTTTGTTTCATCTCTGCAGTTTGCCTTTAATAAATCATTCTCCTTTGAAACAAACTGCTCCAGTGTGGCGCTCGCTCATGCACAGGAAATTAAAATGTGTTATAAGAGTAATTTATGCGCCCCGTTGGCCGCAGTGCCTGTGGAATATGCCTCCCTGGACACAGGCTGAGGAAGCATTTGCACGTGTTTGATCTGAGTTTTGCTCAACAGTGTTAGAACCAGCTGAGAAGTTTTAAACTTCTTTTTCTTTCCCCAAATGAAACGTTTCATTAACATGGACCTTTACACAAGGCTGGGGCAGGGCAGGCACTATTAAATAGCTCACCCCTGAAGAATCTCACATTTTTGTTTTTTAATATTGAGAGCACAAACAGCCCAATTTCTTTTCATTAGGACTTGTTATATTGTTCTTGCTTTCTCTGAAAAATTTCACAGGAGAAAAAGAATTCCCAACAAGCTTTAATTTTAATTGATTCATATTCAATCCACTAAGGTCATGCATGTTCAATTATCATCATCCTTATTACAGATGGAAAATCAACTTCCTCTGATGTTGCTCTGCTAATTATCATCTCATTTGTTTAGCAATGGCATCTAGACAACTGATTGAGATTACTGCAAACAAATAGCAGAAAGACCCATACAGAAGCCACTGCAAACAGCAGCCAGGACTCAGCAAAGTACTTTGCCACGTATCACATTTAGCACTGTTTAAACATTCCTGGTTTAGCTCTTCAAGTTAAGAACATGCTCGAGCATTCTGCCACATAGCCCTTTCAGTAAAAGAAAGGAAAAGTGGGAAGAAAATATCATCCCATTCATTTAACTGATGGGAATGGATGTGCAGAGTAATTAAAGATGAGCCTTTAAAAGGGACAAAACGTTTCTGAAATGCATGGCTGTTCGAAACACCAGCTCGGGTCTCTTGGGTTCGACTGATTGCGAGGAATTAAACACAGACTGGGTAGGTTTTTATAGATCCTGTACAGCACCAGTAAATCATCAGGCACCTATACACCTTCCCCAATTTGTCCCTCATGACTGTTATGTGCCAAGTTGCCTGTTAGTGGTGGTAAGTTCTCCTCCTAATGATGTTGTCAATTCAACAATTTAAAATGAGCCCGGGGACAGATATGAGAGCAAACAAAAGCAACCCAAAACCTGCCGATAGACTGAAAATGCTTCTTTGTCTTCTCTTGCTTTACAAAGAAGATAGGTAAATCTGATGTTAATCTCTGCTCCAAGCAAGCATAATTCTTTCTCATCCAAATAAATTGTGGCATCTAGAAGTACAGCTATAGCCCATTAGTGCAATGATGCGCATGACCCAAAACAAGAACATGAGGACCAGGAGACTGCTCTTCAAAGCAGCTGGGTGTACATATCTTTGAAATGGTTATTAAGTTCATTTAAGTACCAAATTAAGCAAAGAGTGGGAGGAAAGACTGATGAAGCTATAATCTGATCTCCTGATCCAAGTTTAACCTTGGCTTGCCAGCACTCTCTGGTTTTATACTTATTTTTTTTTATTTAGCAATGCTCTGATGATTTATTTCTATGTTAAAGTCTGTTTCACAAAAGCACAAAAAGAAAATATTGTATAAAAAGAAAATGCTCCCTCACAGTTACAAATGAACTGTTTCACCAGGCACGCAGGAATTTCTTGACTAAGCCAGCCATAAATCAGCAGGAGAAGGACTGATCATTGGGAAAAACACAGTCATACTATATTGTCTTTCGGCAAGGCTATTCCTTGCTAAAATGGAAAATGTGCCTCTATTGTCCAGCCCCGATAACTAATTGGTCTGCAAAGCTCCTTGGTTTACGTCAAGGCCTCCCTAGAAATCTCGACTGTGAGCACTTCGCTGCCTGAAGCACTAAGAGCCCCTTCTGACCACTGCAGCCATCAGCCTGGTGCCACAGTCCAGTAAAACTAAGCCTTTATTAAACTTGTCTTCATGAATGCCCAAGTGATTTTCCTTGGCAATAACTGCGAGTCCCCATCCCAGAATCAGCTGGAACAATGCACTGGGGCTAGCAGCAAGGCAGCCATCTGCTTCCCCCATCTCCGCAGCTCTGTGCCAAGAGTAACTGGAATCCCTCCTCTCCTTCCACTTTATTTTTAGAGCACCCTTCAGTCAGAGCTCAGCTCCCCGTCAGCAAGCAATACTGCACAGCGTGTCTTTCTCTCCTCACAACCCCATTTTTGTGCCGGCAGAAACATTACAGCGGAACCATTCCGTTTGTTGATGGGTGGACAGAGAGCTTGACAACGCGAAGGAAACAAAGTGGCATGTAGATTAGACAGACCTAGATCCTAAAATTCACTCAGAGGAAGGTGAAATACCTTCAAACCTTGTCATTAAAATAAAAACAGGTAGTATTTTTTTCTCTTAGAAATGGTGACCATATTCACGACTGCCCACGTACAAGTGCAGCTGCCAACGGACAAGGAAAAAGGACAAAACCCAGTGCTTGTGCAGTTGATTTCTTCCCTGTATTTTCAGCCTGCTTCTGAGACAATACCCACAGAGCTGTCAACTGAAGCAAAATGATAAGCCTAAACACCAGGTTGATACAACACTGGTTAGTAAGTGTTCACGTCCCTTTCCTTCACAAAAAAATCAGAAGGAAATGCAATGAGACATCCCAAGTCTTTGTGAATATCACAGCTGTACTGAGAGAAGAATATCCAGGGGAACTGCTCTTGCCCACCTCATCCTCCATTTTAAACCAAATTAATGCCTGCTTTTCAAGCTTATATAATTAACACTATAATGGCAGCACACACACACGAGTGAGTGACCAACCATTATGACCAACTGTTTGATCTCTCTACAAAACACAAACACACTCAGGCAAGAGCAGTTTTTAATGCACCCATTTTGCTGTGTGAATTACTCTGTCTGAACAGCTTCATATCAAAGTGTTTCTTATTGTCTCTTCCAGTGCACACAGCCCACCGAGCACCAGGGAACTTCCCAATTCCCCCTAAACTTGGAGAAAAATACAAGCAGCATCCCCAAACCCTTTCTTAGCGCCAGCCTTTGCTTCTGCCTCTGTTTTGGCCACAAATGTTCTCAACACGTTCAATGGTTCAACTCAGGACTGGCACCAGCTTCCACATCCACAGTAGCCCCTTCCCTGGAGCCTGCACTTCTCCAACTCTTTTGCTTTTCTGCTTGCATAAAGTTCATACTGTGATGATTTCACAACACTGCTTCTCGGTGCCCGCCTTAGCAGGCTTCCCACACCTAAAGAAAAATTTCTGTCATTGTAACAGGAAAAAAGATTAACTTCTTTCCCCTAAAAAAGCAGCCAGAAACATGAAATCACATGGTCATTAAATCCCACGTGGAAACTGCATTTGTGGAGAATCTCTGCCGAGCCCTGGGAAACCTGTCAGATGCTCTTTTCTCCCAGGGCTGGACCTGACAAGAACATCGACACTAAACAGGGAGCGGGAGAAGGCAATTACAAGGTGCACGTTTGTGAAAATGATTGATGGCTTTTCTAATTGCAAAGAAAAATAGAGCTGTGGCGGCAGCGATGGTAACAGAACAGACTGCTGCCTTTGCAGACATCAATCTAGTGCTTAGCAGAGGAAAGAGCTCTTTCAAAACACCTCCAAGCAGTGACTTTGGGAAGAATTTACAAAGACAAGCAAACCTGAGCCTGCCTCTCTCCGGGGAGCGAGGAACCTTCCCCAGAGGCCAATCCAGACTCAGGATGCCCATCCCGGAGCAGCTCACCCCTCTCTGCCCATCTCGTGCCAAGGCAGGATGCTCAACTTCTCCCAGTGCCGAAACCTCCCCTTTAGCCCAGTTCTCCCACTCAGACAGACCAGCTTGCTGCAGCTACCAAACGCTGAGGTCTTACGGCACCATGCAAGGCCACTGACAGCTGTTCCCTTAAATATTTCATGGTTTGTTTTATTTTTGTCCCCCACCTCCCAAACGACTTTTTCCCTGAAGGGAAACCACAGAGAGTGACAGAAAGGAGCAGGCAGAGCAGGCCATGCTACGCTGGCATTCCAGCAGCGATGCGACGCTGGCAGGCAATGCTACAGGCTGTGCTGGGTTAATAGAGATGCCACATCAGACTATGCCTACTGCCTCCATGCTCACAAATTTAAAGACAGGACTAAAGAGGGGAACTGCTGTGCTGTGGGGCAGGGGACGGGCTGCTCCCCCAGGACAGACAAGCCCAGTGCAGAGCCCAGGCTCCAGCCCTCCTTACACCCAGCCAATTTCTTCGCTTCAGGCTTGAGCCAGTTCCCTCTCCCCCCACAGAGATGAGTCTGCCCAAGCATTAATCGGAGCAAAGCAAGCACTAGTCAGATCAAGCTAAGAACAACCCCAACCTGACTGCTCATTAGCAAGAACCTGCTCGTCTTCTAAGGTGCGGAGCAGCTACAAGGCAACTGGGATCTGAGAAAGGTGTTCATTGAACACCATGGAGCCCAGCACAGAAACACCAGCCTTCCTCAGCCATCACACCAAGGCAGAGACCCGGCCAAGTAGCTAATCAGAGCAAACCCTGCTCCCAGCCTCCTGTTTCCCCACAACAGCCTTTTGCTCTCCCAAGATCTTCTTGGGACTGGAAGCACAGTAGGTTTGTCATTCAGAGACCCCAGAAATCTTAATGAGCTGTGAGGACTCCTCCCCACCCCATCCTCCCTCCACGCACATGAGACAAAGCTGTGGGGCTCCAGACACTGCACAGGGTCATTCAGAGGCACTGATGAGAGCCACATTCTGGAGCCTCAAAAAACAGCAACTAAAACAAGTTTGAATGTGTTTTCATTTATATATGAATGCAAAAAAATCATTGGCAACAATATTGTCTGCCAGTCCTCAACCTGTTCTTTGAAGGAGCCCAATGCACAGAACTCCATTAAGGGCTGTACAGGAGCCAGCCTGGCTGCATAAGGCAGCAAATAGCAACTTTTCAGTTCTTCTTCCCCAAAGACCGGGAGGTGGGGAAGGGGTGGCTGCACCTGCATGTACAGGGGCAGGGGACCACCACCCTGGAGTACCAAGCCTCTGGTAACCCAACAACCAGCCTCTTGTCAAAGCCTGAAATGCTCTTCTTCATTCTAACCTGTGATGCTCAGTTTGAAGTTTGAGCTTCTCTGATGTGTCACTTCCCATGACAAGTGATGGGGCTGTGGGGACTGTGTTCTGCAGACAAGCTGTCTCTTTCAAAGCTCAGTGTTCAGCAGTGATTCTTCCTTCTGTAGGATGTGTGTGGACAGCCCACCATGGAGAAGAGCAGTGCCTGCTAGAGACCCAGCCTGCACCTAACTAACAGCACTCCCAAAGCTACTGCTTGATCTGAGCATGAACTGACTGTAAAACAAATCCTCCCAGGAAAGTCCTGACTTCAGAGTAAGCAGTGATTGACTGGAGAGAGCCAGCAGCCAGGATATCTATCACACATGCCAGACCATCCACAGTCACTCCTCTCTGCTGCCACCAAATCACACCCTACCTACCTACAGCTATATTCTGCCACATTATCCCCTCCCCTTATTCTCTAGGTGACTTTTACCTTATCAGATGTCCTTCTACATCACCAAGGTCCTCACGATCCCATGACATTCTGGAGCTGCTGGTCCACACCAGCCCACTAGCCTGGACCCACTCTTACACATGCCACAGCCAAGGCAGCAGGCAGGGGTCTGCTGCCCCATGCAAGGAGGTTTGTGGACTTGCTCCTGACTCATTACAAAGTAAAAAGCCACCACACAGCCTAACTGGCAATGTTACCTCCAACTTCCCGAGAAGCTCTAAGAAATCAAATTAAAATGCCAAAATTTTAAAATACTTCATGAGCTATATTTGCAGAAGACCACACACAGAGCAGCTCTGCAGTGACCCAAACAAGCAGCAGCAGCAAAACCATGAGGAACTCACCAAACTGCCCTTCTCCAGCTTCTTCCTCTTGCAGATTTCCAAATCTGCATGTTTGCATTAGGAATCTGGGGTGAAGAGAGGCAGCTAGGGCTGGCTGGGCTGGCCAGCACTGGGACTGGGCACTTGCAACTGCCAGAGATCACAGAATCACAGAATGTCAGGGATTGGGAGGGACCTCAAAAGATCATCTAGTCCAACCCCCCTGCCAGAGCAGGAACACCTAGGTCAGGTCACACAGGAACACATCCAGGTGGGTTTGAATGTCTCCAGAGAAGGAGACTCCACACCCTCTCTGGGCAGCCTGTGCCAGTGCTCTGTCACCCTCACTGGGAAGAAATTCTTCCTCACATTTATGTGGAACCTCCTATGTTCCAGCTTGCACCCGTTGCCCCTTGTCCTATCATTGGATGTCACTGAGAAGAGCCTGGCTCCATCCTCATGACACTCACCCTTTACATATTTATAGACATTAATGAGGTTACCCCTCAGTCTCCTCCAAGCTAAAGAGACCCAGCTCCCTCAGCCTTTCCTCATAAGGGAGATGTTCCACTCCCTCCATCATCTCTGTGGCTCTGTGCTGGACTCTCGAGACACAACCGCAGCCGCCTGCTCCGCACCTGCCAAGGCCAGGTTTGGTGGACAGCCCCCACGTGCTGCCCATGGAACACGGGAAGTGCAAGCCTGCTGCTCACACCCGTGTGTTTTACAAGCACAGTGAAAACGCTGAGAGGTTTAACCTGGAGAAGATTTAATTTAGACTACCCAAAAGCACATTGGTGCTCTGGGCAGGCAGAGAGCAGGCTGGTTTATAAAAACCTCCCACGTTCCCCAGCAGAGGCAGCTGGGAGCTCCCAGGCATCAACCACTTACTGCTTCAACCGATGGGTATGATAATAAGGATCTATTTTTCCTTTAATTTAAACTAAGCCTATTTATGCACCACTGACTGAAAAGGACAGTGAATTAAAGTGCACATGAAAGAAAATCATCGCCCTCAGCACTTGCTCTCAAACACGCTTTTAAGTCTGTTTGATGAAGGGCTGCTATATTTTGTCGCCGAGCGCAATCAGCTCGATTATCACTTCTTTGTTTTGAATACTCACCTCCAAAGTCATTAAATACTTGCTTCTTAATGAGAATAGACTGGTTTTGGCCAATAAATCACTTAAATGCCATCTGCCAAAGAAAGACGAAAGTCAAAGCGCCAAATTCCCCCAACTCCTTTTTTTGCAGATTTTCCCCTCGGTTTGGGGTTTAGAGAGAAGAGAGGTTTGTATAATCCAGCAGCAGCAGCTTTCTCCTCCGGGAAGTGCGGACAGACCACAGAAAAGGCTGCATTTGCCTTTGACTTGCAAAAACCACTTCATGGACTACTTTGAAACAATTCAGTCAGCAGGATATGAGCTCTGTATGTTGGTGTTGCCTCAGATTGTTTTGTTTTTATTCATAAGATTATTTTGGTGGAAACAGGCTGACTGAAGCTTAATTTTACTAGCAATTGTTAAATAATTCAATACCCATCTTTTCTGTCTCTTTAATGCCTCTGAAAAATCAAAACCCTTCACAAATTAAAGGCCAAATCCTGTTTACTCTTTGCTTTTCTAAAGCAACTCTGACATCAATAAAGGCTGTTTTTGTGACTTGGGCTCAGATTAAAAGTTCTGTCAGTACGAGTATTTTACTTTTTTTTAAAGTCAGGAGCATGATTTTTTTTTTTTTCTTTTTAATCAAAATACTTTGCTTATGCAAATATTTAAAAATGCAAAGGCAAATGCTTCCAGTATGCCCAGCTTGCTTTCTTTATAGAACTGAATTACATTCATATTTCACACCAATAAACTATGACTCCCTTCAGGAAGGAGGATTTGCTCCCTTCCCTACACCCTCTGTCCCTCTGGAAGGGACAAGCCCTCAAGCTCATTGTCCCTCGCCCAGTTTCAAAGGCTCTTTAGGAAGAAGCCCTGCTGACTTTGGTGCTTGAAGAAGGACCTGAAGTTTTACCTGCAGTAATGCCTTCAGTTTGGCCAAGGATGATCATTTTGATGAGAACAAGCCCTCACTCAAGGCTGTGAAGGGCTCCTGGCTGCACGGAGGGTTAAATCTGCACCAAGCTGGCCTGAAGGCTCAGGACTCAAGTGATGGGTCTCCTCCATCCCAGGAAAAACACTGCCTTCTCTGGGGGATCTATTTAATACTGCACCCAAAGCCCACTCCATGCTCCAAAACAGTCCACCTAAAAAGTGCCCAAATGCTGCCTTTTTAAGGTCACTTGGCCAAACCCACCAAGCATGAATTACCTGGCTCCCTCCATTGCATCTGTACCAGGTACCACCGGTGTCTACGATGACAACATTGGCCATGATGCTCAGAAGCTGCAGAAACACTGATCCTTCAGTCCACAAGCTTTTCTCTACAGAAAAACCACACAGTCTGCAGGGTCTGCTCCCAAACCCTGCTGTTTGGTGGGAACCTTGCCATGTTTCAGTGAGGTTTGGATCAACTCCAGCTTCTGGATGCAGCCAACATTTAATCCCAAGCACAGTCTTACACAAATGAAAAGATCTGAAAGAAGAGACAGCACTAACATCAGCAGAGATAGGTGACAATCACCTGAGCTGCTGCTAACCAGCTACATGTGCTTCCATCTCAGATGCACCCTCAGCAGAGGCTGAATAGCCTTGCAGTGACATAAACCTGTCCATCTTGTAAAACCTGTCACTATTACAAATTATTAGACACCTTTCTTTTATGCTTTACACTAAATTATTTAACACTAAAAATGACCAGACCAAGAATTCATCATAAAAAGGTGTAACATCAGCAATCTGAGCCTCCAAACATCCAAGGCTCACCACAGGTTTCTCACACCACAGGGAATCTCTGTGAAGTTCAAGAGCTTAAAATTAGCACACCAGTGAGTGAAAGTCACTTTGTACAGTGAGCTGGGGTTCACTTTTCCCCAACACCTTTAAAATAAAAATCAGGGAAGTCAAATAAATTGAATTGTTGGGGTTTTTTTTCTCTGTGGCCTCAAATCATCACCAAAAACCTCACGGCTGAAAAGAAAACCCAAACGGGAAAAACTGAAAGGGTCTTGTCAAAGTCCTGAAACGGGTAGAGCATTTGATGGTTGCAATTTAATCCAGAGATGGATGACAAAGTTTACTGACGTTGTGATTCTGACCTAAATATTCCCTCTCCCCGAATCTGAGCCCAATCAACACTGCCTCAAATCAAACACTGATGAAAAAAAAAAATTCCTCCATTTCTTCTTCTGTTAGCTTGTTTTCAAGTTTTCAGAGACCTCCATTCTGACCCATGCCAGCCAGGAGTGACCAGACATTAAGAGTCACATACTTGGAAGCACGAGTCTCCAGCAACCACACTAAGGAAGGATGGGGTCTGATTTATTTAGATCTCACCATGAAAAGATGCTGGTAGAAGCTCTCTTTCCAGAAGCACTAACACAACCTTGCCTATGAAGGAACACCTGTATTGTTCCCATGCTGGTCTAAGGTCTGGTCCAAGATACTTTGACACCACAGAGATTTTTGCTATAAACCTGACAGTAGGATGCTGACCCCCTGGACATGCAACTGCAGCACGTTCAGGGTTTGGAGGAGAATCAGACTTCAAGGAACAGAAGGGTGGTCAACACAGAGCTTTGCTTTCTTTGAGCTGCTTAAGAAAAGGGGCTTTAGAGATTGAGATGGATCACCAGTACCATTATTTTATCATCGAGTTTGATTTAAATTTTATATGAAGCCATTAAAGAGCTCTGTAAGGGTTCTGCAGCTGTTGTGCCATTCACACACACACACACACGATCCCTCTAAGCAAACACCTGCACACAAGGATCTTCTCAGACACACCAGGTGAGGTTTCCAAATGCAAGTTACCATGATCCCCCCCACATCTGGCTCCTGTAGAAATCAGCTTTCCCCTGGACGTCCAAAGCAGCCAGAAGAGTGAGAACATATTAAAACTGTCTTCATACAGAAATGGGAATTTTCCTGCAGTTTGTACATGCTAGTTAAAGTCAGGAAGCATTAATGTTAGAAATGCTCAGCATTTTTTACAGTTTTCTAGGGAGTTTGGGATTTTTCAAAGGAAATCAAGAGAAACTCAGGAAATAATCATTGAAATTCTGGCCCTTCCTCACAGGTCACCTGTGTTTAACAGTGTGCAACACCTCTGAGTTGCTGGATGCCTTCTGATCAGCTGCCATGCTGAGTACTCAAACATTGGTAAAAATACTTATAACAGTTTAAGCAAGCCTGTCTAAAGCTTGCTTAGGTCTTGATGGGCTGCCATAATCCCTGCAAAGCTGTGGATGCACTACAGCAATAAGTTGTCCCAGACACTTGCATCGTTCTGCATGGCTTCAGAGGTTGCTCTGAGAACTGTCTCACTCCTATGGCTATTGCAAGCTTTGTGCATATCCTGTGTGGATGAAAGTTTCAGGTTGTAAGAGTTGCATGGAAGAAGTCTCAGTGGTTAGAGTAAAAGAGGAAAGAGCAGACATTTAATTAAGATAAATAAAGAAAACACCAAGTTTTTGTGCTTTTGTAGGCCACAGTGGGATGACAGCTGCTGAAAGCATTGAGGAAAAACAATAACTAACCACAAATCCCCTATGGTTTTCCTGCAAGTGAAACGCATAGCAACCTAAGTGGGAGACCTCAACACCATTCACAGTCCATGGCAGAGAGAACAGTTTATAACTGTTTTCTTCTGTCTCAACTTCTGCATCATTTACACAACCAGGATGAGAATTTACTCTTTCCTAAGTAGGTTGCAAGAACAAATCCATTAGCATTTCTGAGGCTGAGATAACAGGTAATTGAGTGGGTTAATTCAAATTATTTTCATCTTTAAAAAACACCAAATCTAACAGCCTTGCTATTGTTTTACAATCCATAACTCTCAAAACCAATTTCCTCCTCACAGTGATCTTAATACTAATTAAATGAGCTTTTGTCTTCCAACACCAGTAAAGATTAAGTACCACATAAAACAGCTGCAGCAAAGCCCCATTCAAAGTGCAATTTAACCTGCTAGCTGGTTCCCAGCTGGCACCCCGCACACCGCAGGCTTGGCAAGAGGCTTCTTTGTCAGCTCTGGAGTCACCGAGGACTTCTCCTTCAGACCCAACACACGATGGTGCGTTGCTAACTAATGGAGCTGTTCAGCAGTACTTATGTCCCTTCAACTCAACCAATCCACCCAGCCAAGAGTGGAAAACACAAAGGGAAAGTCAGGAAATGCATTATATTCTAAATAAGCTACTGTTTGGGACTAGTGGGGTCCCAGTGCTGCTGCTGAACTCACCAACCAAGCAGCAAAGACTCAAGTTTCTTTTCTCTCTGGTGGGTTATGGGAACTCCTGTCAGCAGAAAAGCAGGACGACCCAATCTCCAAACTCAGGTAAGTGTCCCTCATCCTCAAGGCTGCTCAATATGCACTACCTGCCTGCTTGGCTTCTTGGAGACACAAATGCAAGAGTGCATTTAATTGTTTTCCTGAATCAGACCCCTGGAGCCATCAATATCTCACATATGTAATGATAAATTATGAGTCTTGCATTTCAAGCACAATCAGCACATCCAGCCAGAAATCTTCCAGATATCAGTAATTTCTCCAAAGCTGCTTGTTGACAAAACCCAATGCAGTATGAATTAAGCCAGGCAGAAGAAATCATTGGTGTTGAGGTTTGCAGCCCACCAGAGCTGCAGCATGTGACAGGCTCCAGACCCCAAGAAGCCCAAAAAAACCTCTTGCTCTGCCAGGTGGGAAATGAATCATTCTTGGAGATCGTGAGAAGGTGGATCCCACTCTGGCGTATCCCATGTCCAGATCACATCACCAATCTGCAACTTCACAGCATGTCCAAAGATTATCTTTGCACTTCCCACAGGGCATGGGAAGCATCAGCTTTCTTCCATTTTTGGTTGACACACAGGTTTTATGGACTCTCAATAAACTCTGATCACTGTATATCATTAATAACAAAGAACTGGATAAATCTGGGGTACATCTCCTAGAGCAAAGTAATGCCAGATACATGCACAAGCATGTATTCACTTACACACACACATAGGAAGAAATTCTTGACCGTGAGGGTGGTGAGACACTGGCCCAGGCTGCCCACGGAAGCTGTGGCTGCCCCCTCCCTGGCAGTGTTCCAGGCCAGGTTGGATGGGGCTTGGAGCAACCTGGACTGGTGGGAGATGTCCCTGCCATGGCAGGGGGCTGGGACGAGATGAGCCTTGAGGTCCCTTCCAACCCAACCCATTCTGTGATTCTATGATCAGCACCATTTGAACTAGGAAATCAAAATCCTTCTGCAAGAGCTTGTGCTGATGAAGATCAGGATCTATATGACCACCATGTCATTCACTGTCTGCCTCTCCCGTGAGTACTAATTTAGACATGATACATTACGCTGTAATCACAATTTTATCTTCTGGGCAGAGGTAGTCAGAGGAAGTCTTCAAGCCTGGCAAGGAAAGTCTAGCTGTGAAATGCATCTACTAAGTGAGAGTGCTAAGACTGAGGGCATCTTTGTATATCAGGATTTTAAATGTTAATGGGAAAAAAAATACAAAAGAAGATGTATTACAGAATACAGGGATTATACAGGCATTCCTCCTAGGCACTAAGAGAGAGTATTTATTGTAAGGAAATTATTGGATAAAGCAGGAGTCTGGAGCCAGTTTGAGACTGGGCCATATTTTAGACGGGTTTCATGCCATCAGCACTCTTTGCCTGGATAATTATATCTTGTGAATTATCCATGAGAGAAAATTGCCTCCCAAAGTATTCACACAGCTGTCTGTCTCCAGCCCCCGCTGCTGTTTGGTAGGGGCTGACACACCGCGGCTCACAAGCATGCTGGAGCACCCCTCGTGGGCAGGGGAACCTCTCTTGGGGCTGCCACCATCCCCATGCACCGAGAAAGTAAAAGGAATAAACAGCCCTACTTCACTCCCACTCTTTTATGCTAAAAAGTCTCTAAAAACTAATGTACCTCTGTATACTGTAATTTCAGAACTTCCTCTAATCCCATGCATAATTACATGGAGCAGTGCACTGGTATTCCTTTCATGCAAACATTGCCATAAAGCGCACAGTTTTCACAACGTTGTATGACAAAAAAATAAGTGTAGTCATTTATTTCTGGTCTGTATGTGGTTACACAACATAATGCAACGAGACAGTATTTTTCATTAGCTTTTTGTTGTGGACACTACCCATTTATCTTTCTCATAATCCTTCCCCCAGTGCACGTTAACAATGTTATTTTAGTAAGTTGTTTAATTATTTAACATCGCTGGGAGGCTGCTGGGTTTGTTACAGAAGCCCTTTCCCAGAGCACGCTTGGGAGGCAGTGCCCTTCCACCCTGGCTCCCTTTAACCCCTGAGCCCCAATTCCCACACCCCACAGCCTCAAGCAGCAGCACCCACATTACAGATGCCTTTATTAAAGTCAAAGCATCATGACATGCATCCTCGTGGCTGCCAGTCGAGCGTCCCTGCAAGCCTTGTCTGATCTCTAATTCACTGCTCAAGAGCTGAGCAGGCAGACCCTCAGGATTACAGGGCTGCAGATGCTATGGGGCTCTTGGGACATCACCCAGTGTCTCTGAAAGGGGATGCAACTGGTGCAGAAAGGCCGCAGGAATTCCAGAACAGACTGATAAACCTCTCACACCTCCCAGCTCCTCCTAAGCAGTAACAATGTGCAATCCACTGAAGCGCAGAAATACGATGCTCAATATATCCTGTCCACCCTTGAGCAACATCCACCAGAACAACCCAGTATGAGGGTCTGCCCAACAGAAGACAACTCCCACAGAAAACCCTTCTTCACTCCTAAGGCAGCAGAACAGAAGTACATAAAACCTCCCAACAGCACTCACTCGAAGCTCAGCAGTACCTGCTGGCTCTCAGCACTGAGCCACGGAAAAAAAGTGTGTTGGTAGACCTGGAGACGTGTGTAAGTGCCCAACATCCATGTGACCCCATCTGCACTCCTGCCTTTGGTGGCCACCTTTGCAAAGTGGTTCATATCTGGGGAGTCTGGGGCAAAGCTACATCCTAAAACCCAATATCCTCCTTGCATTAGGTACTGACCTCCCCACTGTCCCTCTGCGCAGCCATCCAACACGTTGGCTCCCCATACCTCTCCTCCTCCTCAGTCACTTGCTCTTCTTTCCCATCTCCTTCCCTTCTCATCTCCCCTGCCATCAAACACCAACTTCCACAGAGCAGCCTGTCCCTCTGTATCTCTCTGCCACAGCTTGATCTCCTTAACTGCTCCCCTAAGCACACTGAAACTGAAATTAAACCCACATTCTCTTAGGACAATGTAACAGAAGGTCATGCCCTGTATTTAAATGCCATATTTGGTGGCGTCCAGTTTCCTCAATGCACTGTGCCTGACAGTTTTTGAACCACAGCAAGCCTCCAGGGCCATGTCACAGTCACAAGGGATATCCCATACACCCAAAGCTTGACTGTTCCTCCCAGCTACAGTAATTTAGTCTAACAAAGGAGGGTGCTCTTCCCTGCAACACCTTCCCGACTTTTACATCCACTGGCTGAGAAAAAGCCAACAGACAGAGTCCACTTCTATCATCCTCCAGAGGCACCAGTTTGGGCACCAGTCACGTCATCATAGGGACTGCCAGAACCACACTGCTCACACCTCGCCTGCAAAGGCTTCTGCATTCCTCAGCTTCTCCTTCTGTACACCCCAGCCCTTCAGCCCCTCCTGTAACCAAATGCAAGCTGCTGGAGTTGTTAAAATAACTATTTATTCCTCAAAGACTTGATTCCTGTCAAGAATAAACCTTCAGTTCCTCCACTGATGGCTGAATATGCTGTCTGGAACAAGGGAACCCACAGAAATAAAAAGGTCTCTGTGTAAATGGGACCTAATTTCAGCTTCCAGGGATTATATCATTGACCAAGCACAGGTATTCTGGTTCAGGATTCAGATCAGGTGTGGATTTGCACATATGCATCTGTTATGTGCCTGAGGACAAGCCTTCTCCATATTAACCATGTCAGGAGCAATATCTTCTATTCACCTGATATCTAGGGGCTGCCAAGGGAAAAATCACAGACCTCTGCACAGAGCAGCCCCAGTCTCTGGCCCCGCTGTTCCCTCCCCTCCTGCTCCTCTTTTGTCCAAATGGGCCTTTCCCACCCCTGAAGCCCGGAGGGGCTGGGGCAACATTTCAGAGCTGCCCACTGTGTAGGCTAGAGTGTTAGAACAACCCAAGATACATTTTTACAAACTTGCCCTGAGAGATGGTGTGCTTTATATTCCAGAAAACCCAGCACTGTATTTCATGAATTCACACTCAGTTCATTACACAGGAATAATCACCTCATTCCTTATGATTTGCAAAAACTTGATGCTGTAAATTAAGGTAAAGGGACTTTGTATTTAAACATAATACTGTACAAATCTACACAGATCCTATACTTCCCCAGTGGTTTTGCATATTGCTACACCAAATAACACCCCTTTCCACATCTCTTCACTCCAGCAAAACCCCTCCTGGCTTGCATTACAGCCTGAGCTGGCCCGTGTTAAGATGCTACACCCAACCCCTCTAAGCTGGCTTCCTCACTTCATCTGTCTGCATTTTGCCTCACTGCAACTCACTGAGGGAGAGCTGGGCTCTGGGACGTACCTGATGGGCAGCGAGGGGTCTCCTGCATCCCACCAGTCCTTGGGGGGGCTGATGTACATGCACCACAGCTCCCAGCTGTACCCGTGGGCAGAGTTCTCGTAGCGCTGCACCTCGAAGTTGTCCTGCTTGATGTTGTCTATGGAGGGAAGAATGACCCTCCTCCGGTTCTCCTGAATTCGTGAAAGCACTGGCTCAGCCCTGAGGGGTAAAAAAGAAAAGTGCAGGAAGAGACTGTTAATTTCTCCCATAATTTGCAGTGGACACTGTGACTTTCATACAGCTTGTGCACTGAAATGGGGGTAAGGAAACAGGCATTCTTGTCACCACTCAGTAACCACAAGGGAGTCACGTGGGCTCCTCTGCTCCATCCACAAACAGCACCGTGTCTGCAGGGAGAAACAGCAAAACCCAGCCTGAGGAGCGCAGAGAGTGGCGAGGGACCCCAGCACAACGCGCAGGCCCCTGCCTCTGTCAGCACAGGAATCACACGGAGAGGCAAAGCATTCGTGCTGCCAAGTGTAAAAGGTTATTTCTGAGAGGTCGACAAGCTGTGTCAGCCACAAGGGACGTGCTGCTTGCCGGGATTTCCCACCTGGACACGGCTCTTGCCCAGCCACCAGGCACAGAGCCCCCAGCAGCCACAGCCCTGCAGGTCTGGGGAGTTTTAGTGCTCTCCTGCACAAACAGACCTCACCAATTTATGGACCAGCTGAAACTTTCAGCACAAAGAAAGGGCTGTGTTCATAAACCAAGCTTTGGAAATGAATTAAAGCCTCTGAAACTGGATCTTATCTTTTCCTGCAGAGCTAGTGCACCGTGTTTTCCCTGGTGTGCTGGTTTAAAAAAGCAGTATTGAATAATAATTCTATATTCTGAACTTTTTAATTTTCAAAATGTCCATGTTTTTAAGCTGAGCTTTCCTGACATCTTTACTGAGGCAGCAGTGAAATCAGATGATACGCGGACAAGGGGCCAGTTCTGCAGCATGGGCCAAGTGCAGAGCCAGAAGCAGCTCAGAGAAGGTGCTCAATGACCTCCTGGAGACTCTTTCCACACAAGAACTACAGACCATCAAAAGAAACAGGCTCAAGATGGACAACAAGGAGCTACTTCATTCCACAGTGGGTAGTTAAGCTGTGGAGCCCTTTCCCAAGGATGCTGCAAGTGCTTGAAGTTCACATGGCTCAACAGACAACAGGAAAATACTCATGAGAAATGCAGTGAGGGTTGTTAATACATAGATGCCATGTCTGCCTCACATCTGCAAACCGTTGGACGTTGGTAGCGTACTCTGAAGGAATACCACATGTGCCAGCCCTCTCTGTTTATGCTTTCCAAGGCTTCTGGCTATGGTTAGAGGCACAGCAGGAGGCTAGACAGGCTCTTGGTTTGTTGCAGGATGGCTGCTCCCACGTAATTCAGTTCCACCTGGGTAGTTATCCTGTGTAAAGCTGTGCTGTACATCTGCAGGGTAACTGCACCCAGATCTCCATACTGTCATGCATGGGTGGACATCCTGCATGAAAACACATTCCACAGACTGGGAAGCCTGGCTCGAAAACTTCCCTTCTGTAAAGCAAGGCCATGAAGATGTGTTTTGTTTAAACCATGCTCTTACTAGTCCAGACTTCCCACAGATCCAAAGACCATGTTCCTGGGCAGAACAGGGTAAATTCTTGAAAGTAGGACCATCTGAAGGGCCTTTTTTTTCCCTTGGGACTCTGCTCTGACAGTTCGAGGACTCTATAGCTACAACATTCATCCCTGGGACATTCATATGTGCAGGGGGTGTGCTCAGCCTCTCCTCTGCAGCCCCAGAGCCACCCACTGCCCTGGGCTCAGTCTGCCAACACAAGGAGCAATGTGCTCTGGGTGCCTCCAGCGGGTACAGAGTCAATCGCACGCTGCAGAACAGCTCACTCTCCAGCACTAGAAATGCTCTCTCAAGAGCTCAGTAAATGGGAACTTCCTTTGTATATCAATAAAATCAGGTGTGAGGACTTAGTGACCTGAAAAGAGAGCTGGGAATACAGATACCAACATAAGAAACAGCTCTTTAACACACCCTTCAGCTGTGCTGTCTTTACAAAATTCAATAAACTGCGCAGAACTGTTTCCAGCTGCTAAAGCATTCATTTTCTTGTAGATGTTACTCTGTTCAAATTAGGCACAAGTTAGCTTCTTCTACCTCCATTTTTCTAAACATGGACCGTGTATGTTTCACACTTGGATAGAGAGGGAAAAAAAAGTACACTCAGGCTCCTCTCATGATCTAGACTCAAACTTAAGCCACTTGAACTCAATGTCTCGAATCTCTGACAAAACTCTTATGAAACACCTTTTGCTGCTTCTACACCTCTGCACTTACTCCTAGCTGCAGAAGAAACAAATCAATCTGACCCATGAAAGCCTTCCCCAGTGGGACCCAGCTGCAAAGGGCAGGGAAGAGGGAAATTCTTTTTTAATCCCTTGCTGCCTGGGCTTTTTTAAACTTAGAGAAATTACTTAAGGCTAAGGGAAAGGGAAATCAACCCGAAAAATATGAACAGGGGGCAGAGGGGTGTGCACACGTAAAAGGAGAGAATAGAAAAGGATTACAGAAAACAAGGGCTTTCCTCGTATCATCCCATCATATCTCATCAGTGGCCATTCAGTACAGAAGGGAGACAGGATGAATAAACCAGTGCACTTGTTTGCAAACATCCTTACAAAACGATGGACTGCCCCTTGTTTAACGCATCACACACACACACACTCTCTAATCGAGACCTTGAGGTCGAGCACCTACCAGCCAGCAGTGAACTCCACATGGGCATCAAAAAATCCCGTGATCTGGCCAGTGGCAGCTTTCCAGCCTTCAATACGAGCTCGGATGAGGCCTTCCCTCTTCTGGTTGCGCACCACCTTCACGAGCCCTGGGTATCGCTTGTTGACGTATTCTTCGAGCGGTGCCTTCAGTTCCTCTAGAGAAGAAGTGCCAGAGAACCCATTGAAAAGGTGCAACATTTTTCACCTAAAATAAACCCACTTTATAGACGGATAACTTACTGGAGCCACACACTGGGAGGGATATAATCATTAAGGGTCAACCAGTGCTAATCCGCAAAAGCCCACATGATGGTGGACTGACCACAACCCTTACAAAAGAAACTCAAGGCTGACAAAAACATTGCTGTTGGATGACTAAGGAGCCCATCTGCAGAGGCAAAGGGCAGCAAGAGGTCAGCTAGATTGCCTTGCAATGCCTGGGTATCACCCCACTGAAAGATGGGAGTAGAAAGAAGTCACCCCTGGATACCAAACACCAGTGCTCTGGATTTCTGAGGGAGATTTTAGCTGAATGGATTGCTAGAAATGCTGCAAAACCCACCTGAAGTAACTTCGACTACATCAAACTGTGTATGAGCTTCCTTTTTATTCAGCCTCACTACTACATTCTTGGCATTTGCTGTATGTTTTACAAGCTTTGCCACTAGAAAAGTTGAAATTCCCCCTACTTTTATGACAGGATGAGTGAGATTTTTGGCTTCATTCAGAAGATGCTCATACCACGTATGTTCTGTTCATTGGAAACTGCAGATCACTTAGCTATGTTCTCTAAGCATGTGGATCTGTCAGCCTGCAGTCACCACCAGCATTAAACTCTCTGATGGTTACGAGTATAAAAGACACACAGGACTTTGAACGTGGCAGCATATGAAAGGTTACAATAATGGGTAAGTACTGGTATGTTTTTTTAACAATTTGGAAAAGTGCTAGTGCTCTGCCAGAAACCTTGGACCTTTTGCTTTCTGGCACAGCAGTTAAGTGCATGAGGATCTACTGATGAGCAGCGCTCCGTAAAAGATAACCACTGTGTACCAACAGACTCTTCACACCATGAAAGCAGTTCCTGAGAATGTCTTTTATCCCTATGAGGCTCCAGGACAGCAGAAAATTAAGACATGGTCCATGACCACAAATTATAGTCTACTGCCCCTCACACATACTCCCTTCTCCAGGAGGGGGAAGAAAAAGAAAGGTCACCATTAACATATGTTAGTATAATCCACAGGGTAAAATACTGGAGACATGTGAGCACACATGGGTTCCTACATGAAGGAAACATGGCGATGGAGAGCAAAAGAGTAAATAGCAAGTCCCATCTGCTGGGCTTAGCCTGAGAAATCATCAAAGGAGAAGGGATTATCTGTTCCCTTCCTTTCCACGCCTTCTTCCAGGCACATAAAATGTGCTTTCTTCAGACTGCCTTTCTGGGATGGTTCCCCTCACATATCAATTTCCCAAAAGTCTCATTTCTCTTTTATGCTGAAGTGGGAATAAAAAGAATAAAGCAAATGAACCCCTTCCTCAATTCAAAGCATCTGCATCACATACATACATAACTCAGCAACTTCCATTTTATGCTGAGCCACTCAGAGAAAAAACAGTATTTTATGGAGACATCTCTTCTGAATGGTTTTAAGGAGACAGAGACACAGATTTTTTTGACAGATTAAACTCCACAAGCACAGCACCAGCATCTCACATGTTTTTGCCAGAAGGTAAGTCATTATTGCTGCAGACCATGGCATTACAGCTTATATTGAACAATCAAAACTACTTTCAAATTGGAGTTTTAATCTCAGTTGAAGGAAAACAGGAAAAATCTTCCTGGGAATTGTTTGAGCGGCTCAAAGGAGAGCACAGCTGTAGTGAAACAGGGAAGAACTGTAACATCATGTCTCCAACACAGTAAATGGTGAAACCTGAGAGATTCCTACACCCACCATGCCGTCAGAAACTCCCTGGGGAGCTACAGCCATGTCCTCCTCCTTTCTAAAAGGATGCAGGATGCCAACAGGTGAAGAACAGGTCTGCTGAGAGCATGAAGGCCAGTACAGCATACCTGTGCACCTGCAAAACCACATGAGGTGACCACAGAGAGCCAGTGGAAAAGATGCTTATGATGAGCATCATTCTAATCTACCACCCTATTCATCAGCAGAAGCCAGAAGGCCCCTCTCCTGTGCACAACACATGCTACAAGCATCCCTAATGGGCTGCTACTCGGAGTGCTGAGAAACACTCAGAGAGACAAAGGCATTAACCAGACATGGGAAATGTGGTTCCAGACCCTCTCTCTGCTAAGGGCTTCCTGTAGAACCTTGCACAGATTTCTGGGCTTTGCTCCCTGCCTTCCCTCCCAGTCTGGCTCAGCCCACAGCACACACCTGTTGGGGAAGAATTCACTTTTCTTACGTGCCTGTGCATGCCCTAAGAGAGAAGGCAGCTGCACATCTGTGTTGGCCTTTGCCAGTCCCTCATCCTTCTGAGCTGGTTTGCAGCTCTGTGGGAGGAGGACAGTGCCCAGCGGCTGCTGAGCTATTTTGGTGTTATGAGACACATACCTGGCACTCAACTGGGCATCCAGCCAGGAGGCACAGGGGTGGGATGGGCTTTGCATTGCATTTCTCAGTGCATCCTGAAGTGCAGGCGTGGAAAATCCAGTATTGGGTATCTAAAGTGAAATGCCAGTCTCCAGGAATGCTCTGCAAAAAAGCTCCCATCCAAGTGCTGAGCGAGCCTTGGCCCAGGCTGCCCTGGCTGGGGAGTGGGACTGATGTGGCTGTGTCGAGAAGCATCAGTGGGATGCCAGGGCCAGCACAGCCGTACGGTCAGAGCTCCCCGGATGCTGATCCTGCAGGACCAGATGTGTTCAGCTCCCCCCACGTGAACTCTGGTAGGCTGGAAATCATAACTCACTCATAAATCTAATCTTAATCCAAGCCATTTGAAACCATTCCTAATTTGGCTCTGCGTTTTCCTTCACTCAGCAGTCACTTCATGGAGTGCCATTAGTGTAACAGGAAAACAGCTCGCCGTGGCTCTGATGTGCCCTGTCAGAACGTGTGGCTCCAGGCTGAGGATGCAGAGAGCTGCTGCATTAAGGTCAGCAGCAGCAAAGCTTTTCATCTGTCATATTAACTTAAGAAATGTTTCATCCCCAACTGTGGTATCTTTGCAGCACGTCCCAGGGCAGCAACAGGAAGGTTGGGAGCTCTGAAGCAGTATGCCAGGAATTAAATGACCTGCACTAATGGACAACAGCAGATACCCTCGCTTAAGGCAGTCAGCGTTCACACACACTGGCAACCTGGCCTTTGGAGCTGCTGTTTTCAAGACTTCATGTAAACTCCAGCAGGGGTGAAAGCATCTCGTGGTTCAGACAACTTGCTGCCATTCTCCTCACCTCCGCCTTGCACAGGGTCACAGCGCTGCTTCCGCCCCTTCAGCTCACTGCTGGAAATGAGAACACCCACTGCACCCCGAGCCAATGACAATTTTAGCATGATAATCAGCCTGGTGCTCACCAACTGAAACGCTGGATGCAAAGTAATGACTGAGAAAGTCAGGAGCCAAGATGGGAGCAGAGCAGTGGCTCCCCAGCTCACCTTCATCCTTCCCAGCCAAAGAACCACTTATTTAGGCCAGGCACTCGTGAGGTACCTGAGTACCATTAAGGATGCAATCAATATCTGCACATGGAGATACCTGTGAAGGTTTCATCTTTGCCATTGCACTAGCTGCTTCCAAGGATGATTTGCTGAGAGAAACCCTACTGAAAATGCCAGCAGGTTCAATTTCAATTCTGCCTTTTGTTCTCCATCTGTCCATATTGATCTCCACTGAAGGGCAAGTCCAAGGAATTAGAATCCAATAGACCTGTTGCTCTATTAAAAAACCCATCTGTCAGCTGCAATGACTTATGTTATCTATTGCAAAGTACTCTGTCACCTACATCAGCTTTCTGGGAAACAGGCCTGCCAGAGAAATTGAACCACCTGATGTCACTAAATGTAACCATGGCACAGACATCAGCCCAGGAGCAGCCACAGGAACATCCACTGCTCAGTGTTCCACACCACAAATCCTGTCCAAATCTCTCCAAATCCTGTTGGAGTCCCCAGAACTAAAGGTGGGAACTGCCTGATGCCACACAAAGGAAGGAGCAAAGACCAACAGCACCAGAGGAGCTCAAGGAACTACCAGCACCAAAGAATCTCTTACACAACACCACCCAGGTGGTCCCAGGGACTGCACCTCCTCTACACCCCTAAAGAAAACAGAGTTGTGTTTGCCAGGCTGAGCCAGGTGGGAAAAGTCTACAGAGCCCAAGGCTGTTATCAGAAACACTGAAAGCCAGAGGACACAGGAGTCAGGGCTGGGAGCACTTCAGTGCCACGGGGGACACCAGCACACTCTTGTCCCATGCTCTCACCTCCCTGAAACACCAAAGCCATCATGGGTTGGATTTCTGCAGTATGGACTTACAAAATAAACTCCTTCGATGGGCAATAAAGGAATACAAGAATTTTAACAGTGAGACTCAGAGCCAGGTGAGTCTCCAAAGCTTTTGATGTTTTCTTGCAAATACTGAAGAGAAAACCAAGAAAAGGGAAGGAGAGGCATGGATCAATTCTTAGACAGGGTTACAGGCAAACCTGGTCCCACCAGGTGCATCTGGCTGCAAGTCTCTGGTTCAGTTGGTTCACCAAAAGCCAAACAGAGACTTGGCAGGGCCAGAAAGCCTTGGATGTGACCACCAGCAGGACAGCACCCCGTCAGCTGCCATTAAGCAACACATCCTGAGCTTGAGCAACGGGAATAATTAGGCACTTGGGCTGGACCAGCACCTAGGAAAAGCTGAGATATGATTCAGCTTCTTGCAGTTCTGGTA
Source organism: Podargus strigoides (assembly GCA_028020825.1). Lineage (NCBI taxonomy): Eukaryota > Metazoa > Chordata > Aves > Caprimulgiformes > Podargidae > Podargus > Podargus strigoides. The sequence goes on from CM051640.1 coordinate 2,059,507, forward strand.
AAACCTTCCTCTGAACACAAACACACGGGAGACACAAGGCAGCCAGCTCCCGGGAGAGCGTGCACGACCCGCGGCTGCTGCTGTCGAAATGAGCTGCAGAACAAGAAAGCAATCTATGGTCACAGCTAACACGCTGCACCGAGGTAAATTACACACCCGTGCCGTGTCTCCCCGAGCGCAGCCAGCTCCTTTTAGCAGTCTTTTATCCAAAGGTTTTCTTTTATACCGAGAGGTTTTCTTTTCAAAGAGATATTATCCCAGATTAAAACTACTAAAAGACAGCAAAAAAAAAAAAAAGAAGCAGGTGATGATTAAGCAACAGACTCAGACAAAGTGTGCAGCTGTGAGATAAGGTAACATCTCAGAGGCACACTGCTATATTCCTCCAACAGCCTAGGAAACACGTTATCACTCAGAAACACAACCTGTGCTCTGGCTTTGTAATTACACCCCTGCAACAAGCACAAACAAAAGCAGCCTCCAAAAAAGTCTTTAGGAAGTACAATGTGCAGCTCAAGGAAGAAAGGGGTTCTAACTACAACTCCCCAAGCTTTTTCCTTCAAGGAGGGATTTTTCTTCCCCATTACAATACAATCTTTTATCTATTTACAGCTCAGATATAAAGCAGCAGAATGCCTGCATTTATTAATGTTTAATCTCTCATTGCATACTTTTTTGTTGTGCAGGGCTGTACACACCACGTTACACCAAAGCTAAGAGCAAGAAGTGTCTAATGAGGCTTCAGAAGCAGTTTGTTCCAGTTGGAAAACTACAAAACAGCGGAAGGTTTTGATGTGTCTGTGTAACTAGTTCATGGGCTGCCTGACGGGTACGTACCAGCCAGGGTGCCCTGGCTATCCCGTTCTCACCTCCGTCCCTGGGACTAATTTTAAAACTTGAAGTTGACTTAGAAATCCCAGGGGCCTTTTAATATTTGGTTTGGGAACACACTCTGCTCTTCAGTTACCCACACAAGCTGTATTTCTTCTTCTGTGTCAAGTGCTCTCTCACAAAACCCACACAGAAGCCCCAGAGTGTGCAGCCCTGAGCCACGGACTTTCCTGAGCCTTTAGCAGCTCTCCCAGGAGCTGCTTCTGGGAACCCACCAGGGTACAACACACCTCCTGGGTCTGAGCCACTACTCTCTGCAGGTCAGCCTTCTCTCAGGTGTATAAAACTGAGCCCCCAAAGGCTTTGCCTGAGCTACAGCAACGAGCCATACACCCATAGAAATTGTCCCTCAAACACACGCAGCTGCTTACAAAGAGGTTAAAGTAATTCCTTCTTGTTCAGTCACAGCCACCAAAGTCACATCCACACAGCCCCATCCTCTGCTCGACACCAGCACTTGATCCTCCAGGATTCATCGCTACATCTTAGAGCTCATGAGAAACTATTTGCCTGTAATTATTTTCCTGTAGAAGCCAAATCCATATATCACAACCTTGTAATACCCAAAGCATAACTATACAACAGTACTATTGCTGCTCACCATTATTTCCTACCATCAGCAGGAACTGTACGCCAGTGTTATTGCCATTAATAATTCTTTGCTGTCACTGACACTCCCTGATGATGGACAGAGTGAATGCATGGGTCCCAGAGATGGGTCCTGGTTTGTATCTTTTCTTTTACATGAGAAAACTAGATTATTACACGCTTGGGAGGAGCTCTCCATAAACATCTGCCAAGCTTCCTCATTATCTTCCTTCAAATCCCTCCTTAAAAATCTCAGTCGTCATGATGCCTACAAAGGCTCAACAGCATAGCACTGACATTATTAACTGACCCCAGCATCCCCTGTATACTTCCAGCACAAGGTCTTTGAGGACAGAGCCATATCAGTGCTCAGGTGTTGTACAGCCCTGGCCCACCACTGGGGACCCTGGATGCTCACAGTCCTGACACAACCAACGCATCCTTTCCCACCTCATGCACACAATGTACAAATTAGTCCCTCAATTTAGGTCATCTACCTGCACGTGCCTCCCGGATAGGTGGGTGCGACAAGGTGCTCTGACACAACCCAGACAGCTTGGTCAGCCTGCAAAAACAGGCATGAAGAGGAAATTCCAGAGCTGGAAGTGCTTGAGCATGCTACAGCTGTCTCACTGCCCTGTCAGGACCCTGCCACCACCCAGCCCCACCAGCACTGGCCCAGCCCTTGCAGCAGCCAGCCAGGGAAGATGATGGTGCCTTCTGATCTCAGCAGTGGGTACAGAGATTTCATTCTGCATCCTCGCTGCCAGCTGCAGTCTCAGCTTATTGGGGAGGGGTGGGGCACAGCGTGATGCTTTTTGAAAGGATTCACATCATTGTCCTGTGCCTTTCAGTATTGTCTCCAGGGTACTTGACTCAATATTAGCCTTGGTGCTGCATACTGAATGATGGGTGGAGGCTGTTTAGAAACATATTTCTTTGTGTGTGACAATGAGTAGAGAAGCTCAGTAATTATTACCAATGGGCTCTCATTTAGAGAGTGCTCTTCTCTTCGCCCCATTGATATGGTAAAATCTGGAGAAGCAGCATCTCATTTTGGTATTTCGAACCCTCTAAGCACTGGGCAATGCTAAATACTGCAGTGACAGATCACCTGCACTTTCTTTTCACTAGTCAAATAGTTCCTGCTCTGAAATCCCATGGCTTCACTGGTGCACATCCTCCTAGCTTTTGCACTAGAGCTGCTATGATTTCCATCAGCTGAGGAGCTGCCCTCCTGTTTCCTCTACTGGTAATTATAATTCATCAGCTTTCTATGGTGCTCATTACTGTGGTATTTGAGTGCCTATTTTTACAGGCTTGAGTAGCTTGCTGTATACCATCTCATCTCACTGCAGACAGACAAGCAACCTCTCAGGCTCCCTCTGGAAATGAGCTCTCTACATCCTGCACCCCCCTCTCTGTTCTTCTCTTCTGATCACAGCATCCACAGCACACGCTTATAGTTTTTTAAAATAATATTAAAAGCATGCAAGACAAATAAAGAAGGCCATAATCAAAGCAACTTAACCATTTGCTGTACTTCATGAAGATTTTAACTACCCTAATGTCATTATCCAACTGTACACTGGGAAAAACAAATCTTGGAAGAATCAGAGTCTGAAAATGCTTCCACATGAAACCACCTCCTGCAGCTCTGTGTTACCCAAAGCCAGAAGAGAAGGTCCTGCAACAGTGACCGAGAGTGGGCTGAACCCAACGACACGTGTGTTACACAGAACATCCCCCTTCATGTTCTGTCAGCGCCTGACTCCAGCAGGCTGTGTGTGTTCACTTCCTCTTCTTCCTCTTCACTTATCCTTCTCATATCAAAAACAACATAGAAGGAAGGAGGGCCTCTACAGGGTCCCAGCCATTTATAAAGCCTGGGATGTTATTTACAGATAGGGAAATTGATGCACACACAGAGAAAACATCTCATTTAACACCACTGCAAGGGGCTAAAGCAGAATAGCTCACTAAGCTCCAGGGTCTCCTCCCTCAACTCCACAGTAAATACACAGAGGTGCATCTCTGCAAAGTGGTGTTATTAGAAACCAAGATACCCCTGACACCAGAACTTCTGGATGCTAACATGAAGAGAAAGGCAAGGTGGCTCTCTGGTTCCCTTCGGCCTTCTAGCTTTCAGCTATACTTCTAATCACTAATTATCTCAGATTTTAACTTTGGTTTGATCCTGTTCCTTTTTTGAAACAGAAGGTGGAGAAAAGTCTGTGCCAGGAAGCACACCCCCCACCTCACACCATGTGCCTCCCAGCACTGTCACTGCTCCACGACTCCTTCATGAGATTTTAAGAAACTAAACACCCTGCTGGTGTTTTGGAGATCCCAGCACTGCTAACCTTCATCACTGTTGTCATCCACAAGGATAATCTCCTTCAGGAGGTGAGCTGGGGTATGATTCACAGCGCTGTGCACCGACCGCAGGATAACCGACAGCGCTTCGTTCACGAAGATGAAGATGATGGAGATCTGGGGCAGGTCCTTGCCATACTTCAGCTCTTTGCACCTGTAGCACAGAGGGCAGAGAGAGAGATGGGGTTAGCACAGCACACAGTGTTTTGAGCAGGGCACACGTTGGCGATGGCTGACGTCCCACGGCTTTGCACAGCCACCTATTACAGCTGCCTGTGCCTGACCTCAGCAGTGCTGTCCAGGAAGAGAGAGCAGCACCAGAGTATCCTCCAGGCCCTGAGAGCACCATGGGCAGGGTGCAAATCCAGGCTGCATTTAACTGAGGTGGTGTTTGCATGTCTGTGTATGTGTGTAACAAAAAGCAGTCTCCAGAACTGAGAAAATGGCTTTAGCATTTAAAGTGAAACTCCACATTCTTATTCTGTTTTAAGATTAATAGGTGCTCAGAAATGAGCTTTGTTCTTAAATGGCACTTGTGAATTTTCTTCCTATTTGCTTTGGAACAAAATGAATATGAAATGACCCTTGGTTAAATAGTCTTGATAATTGAGCTCTCTCTGCAGATACTTCTGAACACATTCCTGTTTCTGAAGTTCCCCAGCAAAGCACTGCCATGAACTGGTGTCTCTGCACCTCACAGCCAGGGTATGTTAAAAATAAAATCTCGCTAACATCTTTCTGGGTTTCAGGAGCAATTGCTTAACTTGAGCTGGTTTTGTGGCGGGGCATCTGCTTAGATACATTTCTCTGTATCAGGGTGGGACAGAAGTGGAAGGAGCTCCCAGGTCACCTATGAGCCAGCATCATCTCTGGCGAGCAACAGGTTCACACTGCATGGGTACAGCAGACCTTGAGGCCAGGGACACCCATGGAGCACAACCAGGGTAGCTCTGGGTGGAAGAGGTCTTGCAGGTAACCCACAGCTCTCCAAGGAACACTTGAACTCTCCAAGGAACTCATTCCCAAAGAGATACAGATCTTGTTTTAACACTTTATCCTAACCAGAAAACTAATCTTAATAAAGTACTTGCAGAAAGCAAACAGGTGATCTTCTACTTCACACAATCTCATCAAACTCTCCAGCTTTCCCTACAATAAATGTGTGCAAGGGAAGAAGAAAACAAGCCTCCCCACTCCCTCTCCCCGCATCCATGACAGATTAGACATGCAACATTAGCAGTGTTCCCAGAATTACAATGAGCATTTACCAAGTAACTCCTGCCCAGATAAGCAAAGAAAGACTGCAGGAATGACATCCCAGTGTCACTTCAAGCTCATTGACTCCCCAACAATGACTGGGTATTTAATTGTACTCTAGGTGTTTCTTAGGCAACAGCAGGCATTCTTCAGACTCCAAAATGTGGCTTGGGAGACAAAGATTTTCACACAAACACAGTTCTTTTGAATCTTCTTCAGTTAAACCAAGGTTTTATTTCTTGATTTAACCATTGCCTACCCTAAAACAAGCCAAGCACTCTACAAAAGGGGACATATCGAACGCTGAAAAGGATCTTCCAAACAGAAGATCTCCCTTTAAAATGAATAAACAGTCATGATGGGGTAAAGTGACAATTAACCCCGAAATCCTGTGACAGCAGTCAAACTAAACTGACTTTGAGATTAAAACCCAGCTTTTGATATACTGTTGATGCCTGCTAAGCTGAAGAGAGGGTGAGCACAGGAGGGAGAGCATTTCCTTTTAATCACTGCACACCTCTGGGCAGCCATCCCCAGGGGCACACTTCAGGGGGATAAAGAGCTCAGCTGGAGATCAAAGAGGTTTGGAGGAAAATCCAAACAGAACCCTCTGAGGTTCATCTCCTGCTCATTCGCATTCGCCCTGCACCACTCTTATCTCAGTTCTCCTTCCCTGACTGCTGAGGACAGGAGAACAAAGATACCACCGGGAGAAGAGATAAGGCCAGGGAAGGAGTGGGCACACCAAATACCCACATTGTTCATCCCACAAAGCTGCAATTCTCCAGAGGCAGGCTGGGGGGGAGGCAAAGGCTTCACATAAACACCCTGCTCTCTGGTGGCTTTGGCTGCAGCCACAGGAGAGGGGAAGGCAGCAACTGAAGACCAAATTAACCTCAAGTTTGTCAGTCTTCCTCACACGGGCTCTCTTCAGTTGCTGGCACAAAAATCAGCTGGGTTGAGCGATGCTCTCTGCCTGCATCCACACACTACTGAACTCCAGCCCTCCGTGCTCCATCACAGCAGCTCATTATTGATAAGCCAACGTGTCAGCAAAGCATTCATGCACGTGTGCAGGAGAATGCCTGGTGCTTCTGGGCTCTCCTGGGGCCAGGGAGGGGAAAAAGGAAAAAAAATAATGCTTGAGCTCAATTATAATTAGAAGGGCCAGTGGAGACCTTGTTAGAAACAGACAGAGTAATGAGTACCTGAGATGGGCAGTGCTGGGGTCTGGATGTTTGGTGGTGTTTTTTCTACTAAGTATTTTAAATAGAAAAGGGACTGGTCTAGACTCTGTGGTTCAGTCATATGGTTCAGCCCATTTACAGGCAGAGAGGTCTGACTAGTTTACTCCTAGAAACATCTGAGAGAGCCCTTAAGGGAGGATTTACCAGCTCACAGTGTCAGCAGGTTGGGAACCAGTGGGCTCCTGCCCATCGCTCCAGCTTACAGAGCTCCATCCTCCAAATCCACCCTCCCACACCACTACACGTTTCCAACCCTAAAGGGCTGCATTTTCTTGTAACAGCACAAGGTGGAAGGACACACAATGTGAAATTTCTGCTGCCTTCAGTGTTTCAGCACAGAAGAACCAGCACCACCCGGGGTCCCAGAGGAGCGATGACAAGGGGCTCAGGATGAGTCCCAAGCAATGCATGGGCAATCAAACCATACCTGAGACACACCTTCCCCCTCTGCCCTCAGGTGAGAAAGCATGTGGCTGCCTGCCAGACAGTACCTTCAAAATTCAGATCCCAGGCCCAAATACTTCTAAATTCAGGATTCAAGTCTCACTAATTATCCAAACGAGGACACACAGGGCCAGAACCGGACTGTAGCACCACTGTAGTCCTAGCTCAGACCATGGGCTGCTCTCTTTGGTGTTAACAATCAATGAGATAAATGTGATATTCAAGAAGGTTTTCAGGGGAGCTTGAGGCCAAGCAGCACATGAAAGACAAGAAGCTCAAGGAATAAACTTGTTATTCTGATATTTTTGCCAAGCTTTTCTAGGATCTGAATTAAGAGGACAGCAAACCATAGGCTGCAAAGCCTTTGTAGCTCCTAACATGTTTTAAGAGGAGAATCTCAGGTTTTATTTCTAGCACTCAGCTCACACCATATCTGCTCTGCCCACCAGCATCGGTCCAGTAAGTTGGATTTCCAAGGGAACACTCCCTACATTTCAAAACTTTTCAATTTAAATAAAATACAATGGCGAGACCACCACAATACATTCCTGTTGGGGTCAGTGATTAACCCCATAGGGTTAAAGACTAGCACCTCCTTTGAAATTCAGATTTGGCCACTTTGAGTTTTCCATCATTACCAAAGGGCTGTCTACGAAACTTTCTCCTCCCCACCTACCAGGTGCTCGTCCACACAGCAGAGGTACTGTGCCAGCTTTCACAAGACCGCCTACATCTGAAAAGGCTTCTGCCTGGAGAAAACTGAAGCAGGCTGCAGCTGATCCCTGACAATCCCTTCTTTGCTAGATGAGAAACACTCCGCTGGTACAGCACAAACACCTCTTACCTGCCAGCCCCTGTAAACTAATTAGTACAGGTTACACAGTGCCATTCTGCCCCCTAAATCCTGCTCTCTCCAGTTAAATGTAGGCTGGCACCTGCTCACAGGATTTATATCAAAACACCATGAATCAATAGCAAAAAGAAACAGATACCTTACAGTTTTGTCTTTCATTTAGATCAATGAGATATCAGAGTAAAAGGCATTTTATGTCCTATTAAATCATGCTTGACTACATCCCATTAAATCATGCTCACAAAACTCTCTAAGTTTTGAGAGGCTGGGGAAAGCCTCCTGTCATGTGGCATTGCGTTTAATTTAAGGACCTTGCTGAGCTCTCACTGAGAAGTGTCACTTGTCCTTAAAGGGGAGAAAGGGGGTTTGCTCTGCTCTTGGTCCAAGGCTCAGGCACGTATTTTTCACTTCAGAAACAGACTGACAGACCAACCACAGACACCAGTACACCTCTGCCCAGCACAGCCATGGACCAGCACCCAGCATCCTCCCCACCCACCCCCAAGGCAACGTGGGAGGCAGATGGGTGCAGAGGCCACAGCTCTGCCAGACCGTGGGCACTGTCACCTTCCTCGGGTCCAAGACCCTTATTCCACATAAAGCCCAAGTTTGCCATCAGGAGAACGTGCAAGGAAACACATGAAATGAACTATATTTACAGAAGACATTTTTCACTGTGAATCCTTCGTGCTTACTGCTTTATGTAAGAAGCCATTCAGAAATAAATGAAGGATGAGAAGAGGAGATGGAGGAAGGGGAAATATGGCTGGGTTTATGCTGAACAGCTTGGCATACATCAGGCCGCATTAATCAAGTCAGCCAATTTCAAAACACAAAAAAATTTTTAAAAAATCAAGTTTTGCTACTACTCATGCTTGCCTGCTGCAGGAGTCTGCCTTTGAATCCTCCAGTCATTTGTTTTATGCTCACACACAGCTGTAAATCTGCTCTTCAGTGCAGCAAGTGAGATTAGGATGTCCATTCCCTGCCTCAGTACTAGAAAAGGAATATCATCTCATTTACTATTGCATGATCCCGTGGCAGAAAAATAACCTGGAATCACAGCTAGCAGTCCTGCAGCACAAAGAGGCCACAAAATGGCAAGTAATATTTACAAAACACTTCTTCCTGCTCAGTGATTTAACATGACCCACTCTATTACTCAATTAATCCATATCAGCTGTCTTCTGGGGCTATTTCCATCAGCCACCCGGAGTCACACTGGCCACTCTCAGGCAACTGGTAGCCAAACTCAGGTGGTTTCTGTACCTTCACTACCCTAATACAAGCCATTTATCAGCACTAACGAGGGGAGCTTATGAGCAGCCTGGAACATGGACTGTTCCAGGACAAAACAGACACCCACTGGTCTGACCCTTCAGCTCCAGATCAAACCACACCAGCACAGAGCTGATGGTGGTGTGACCTGATGGACTGTGTATGGCACGTCTTCTGTGGCTGACAGGTGTCATCAGGTAGCTCCTTTCACAAAAATAAACAACTTAAGGAAAGAGACAATAATGCATTATCTTCTTTCAAAGTCCATAACCACAGACAACAGGAGCATTGTCTCATACTCTGGAAAAAACAAGCAACAGCATTCAGATATGAGTCCAGAGAGGAGCTGGACAGCCAGCCCTGCAGCTTGCTTTCCTCCCAGATCACAAAGCAAAAATCCTGCTAATACTGAGAGACCCAGTACCCACTAATCCCAGATGCTGCATCAAAGATTACATTCATGACTGACTCTGGAAATCATCTTCCCCCTTCTGCAATACACCTCACTCAAACCATCCACACGCATCTATTTTGCACAGAATCTCTTATCTTGAAGACCATCACCTTTTTCCTGATTTGTGCCATTTGTACTGTCTCCTTCCCCCCAATTCCAATGTATTCCAACATAAATATGCCTACCAAAGTTTTAAGTGGACATTAAATACCATTAGGCAGAAAGTATAGCTGTCCTCATTTCCAGTGAGGAGGCAGAACTGTACAAATCTGAAATCTGCTTTGGTCAGATGTGCCCTGGTTTTCAAGTATGTCCAGTCCTTGGATCTAGAGAAAAAACAGGCTTCACCAGGCTATGTGAAAATGATCCATCAGTAACCTGATCTTCCTAATGATATATTTCTAATAAATCATTCCAAATGCCTATTAAGCATCATGGATTGTCCAGCCTGGAGCCCTCCAGAGCCATCTCTCCAACCAAGCGATGGGGGTACACCAACACACAGAGGTCTGTCAAGATGCAGAGAGAGACAAACTGGGAGGAGTATCAGGTGGTAAAGAGATAGTAGGAAAAAAACACTGAAGGAAAAGTATCTGCTGCAGACACAGAACCCTGTGATGGTTTTAAATCTCAGTTTTAAGCAAGGTAAAGAAATCTCTAACCTCACACCTCCTGTGCCTGAAAACACTAGGATAAAACAGTCCCACCATCTGCTTTGAGATACATTTCTGCATTGTTTGGAACCACACAGACACAACAGTTTTGCCATAAGCTGCTTTCCCCCAGGCTCGTGCCACCTCAGTGCTATCTGAGGAGGCACCGTGTGGAGCAGAAGCAGAGGTTCTGCTTGCTGATTTGGCCATTCGCCCTTTGGTCTGCAAATCAATGTCCCAAAGCTCATCTCCACCACAGACAGCCCCACCAGCACAAACCCTTCTGCAGAGGTCACTTCCAACTCTACGTTCAACTGCTCCTTACTGTCTGGGACACCAACACAACAGTCAGTGAAGCCAAACGGAGAGTTCAAGAAATGCCAATAGAAGACAAAGCCTTTTCATGAAGGGAAGCACTCAAACATGCCCTACAGCACAAAGGAAGAAGCAACATGCAGGGGGCCTGGCAAGACCAGGGTGCCTAAGCCAGAGAACAGAAGCCACATAAGAGCCTAGGGAAAGGACAACCACCTTCCCCCAAGCTGCATATTTATTTTTAAACACAATCTAACCGGTAACTGAAGAACAATAAAGATAAGGGAGAGCCAAAGGCAGTGCAGCTGTATCTATGTGAGGTCTTACAATACAACAAGAGGAAGGATACACCTCCTCCAGGCCCCATCACTTGCCTGCCCTTGGTTTAAAGCCCTTCCCAAATAAGCTGTAGCTGAGGTTCCCCATCTCACCCAAACCTGTGAGCCTGTTCAACAGGCAGCTGGCTATGGGCAACAGCATCAGCACTGCCTTTGTTCAGCTCCTCCAGGACTGACAGCACTGTTTTCTAGATCAATATATGCAAGTGCAGGAAGGCAGCAATGGCAAATCAGTCACTACAGGCCAGGCTCAGGTACGAACGCCCCAAACAGTGGAGGAAAATAACCCCTGAGCCTGTGCCACAGTAAGAGCAGTGCTTGTCCCACAGGGACAGGAAGAATTCAGAGTTCCACTGCAATTTGTTCACCTTGTAATGCAGGACACATCCGTGACCCATACCACCAGCACCAAGACAGCCAGCAGAACACACAGGTACCTCCTCCACACACACATCCTTGATTAGAAAGAAAGCATCTCTGTTTAGGGCTCCACAAAGCCCAGGACAATTGTACCAACACCCTACATTCAATAACCAAGAAGAGCTAAAAAGACTTTCTATATGCTGTGTGTGGCAGGAAAGGGCACCAGTATGCTGAAAAGCCCCAAAACACAAAGTCCCACCCTAGAGAACAGCAATACATATGACAAATTCCTACTCATTTTGAACATCAGTGCAAAGCAACTGTTGTTCTCAGAAAGCAGCACATCCTGTTTGTAGACTTAAATGTGGTGCAGGCTTGAAGTTTACCACTCCCACCAGTGCAGGACCAGTTACTACTTGACAGCTCAAGAGGTGATGAAGAATAATGCAGACAACTGCACAAAAGCAAATCACTGGTAGAGCAGGAACTTAGAAGTCCACAATAAAACCCTGATAACACATTAGAGGAAGATTAGTTCTTCCTTTCTCTCTGCTGATGTTCAGCCCTCCCTGGCATACTCCTTGCTTTGTATCCTTGCTCCAGCATGAAGCTGGTAGGATTCCCCATCCTGCTTCCTCAGAATTTGAAGGACACCATGTAGGATGGTCAGGCTCTACTCTGCTTTGGATGGATGTCAAGTACAAAAAACACACACAGGAGGAAATGTCAAAGTGGCTTTTTATCAGCCATTGGAACAATTTAACTGGTCTGACTAATGTCTGGCACTGGTAAGGACTAGGCAGCATCATATGAGATAATTTTTGGAAGTAAACAGCACTGTGTTATGCTCTGAAGCTAGGGAACACACTGATGGCCACGTGCAGGTGTTAGACCCACTGCTTCTGCTGCCACATGGCAGAGGGTCTGGGGAGCAGAAGCCCTCCACACTAGCACTGACGGGTGCTCAGCCTGATTGATGACCAGTGTATCTATTTAATAGCTACCTCGTCATTAGCTCTGACACTATGCCATCACTCATCTTTGCAGAAATGTCCTTTAGGGCTGTTCAGGATACAATCCTCCCAGAGTGCATGAAGGTGACATCCCTTCTACATGCCCTTTCGAAATGTCATCAGCAGGAACCACCACGGAGAATGGTGAACACCCCTCGTCTGCAGAATGCCCCAAGTCTTTAGGGCTCGATGTTGCTCCCATAGCCTATGATGTTGCCCCTATAGCTACTAAATGGGGACCTACTGGACACCTCTCCATGTATTTTGAGTGATCAGTCATAATAAACACTCATGAACTGGGCAGACAGAAATAGTTAGGCATGAAAATCTCTGTCAGTTGTATAGTGGCACAAAATGGACAGGGGAACCCAAATCCTATGTGCCTGTGGAAGAAGACAGGGCAGACAAAGACTTTGGTGGTTCTGATTATGGAGACGACACTTCTTCATGAAAGAAGATCCTGATGACAGGTTTTCAAAGATTTCCTCCTCTCCTACATATTAGAGTGGCTAGATTCCCTTCCCCTCAGCTTTTTCTATTTTTAATTCTGAGCACCCAGTGGTTCCCCAGTCTGGCTCCTGAAGTATAGTTATTAATCATTTCTTTGCTGGCCATCACACAAAATAAATCCAGCTAACGTGCTTATCAGGAGCTTATCCCTTCCTGACATTTAATTCTTGTATAAGGCTTGAGTGTTTGAATATTTAAATAGGCAAATATTCTTTTTATTAGTAGAATAAATGATTCTTGTCACTTACTGTCCTTAAAAACAGTTAGCGTCATGAAGTGCTCAGCTATGTTGGCACAGCTTTTACAGGATTTTGTAGATTTTCGTATAAAATGTGGTTCAGAAGCAGACAGAGGGTTCAACTTAATAAGCTCACACACTTTTTAAATGGCTTTCCTACAATGATATATGGAACTGCAACATTAAACCTAAGGGTGCATAAGAGAGAATTTGGTTAGAATTTCTGCACATTAAGTAGATGGAATTCTCCCCAAAATTACTATCATACAGATTACTGTTTCACTAAACTCTTATAAAGCCAAGCTGGAACAAACATTATCTTGCAACTAAAAGAACTATCAATACATTTCTCAGTCAGTGCCTCGGAAGCTCTGACCCTTGGGTTCCCAAAACTGCACTTTCAGAGCACTCCCCAAACACGAGGTGCCAACATTTTTAACCCACTATCGAGACAAAGCAACAGGGCTCATGTGGTGGTGCAGGGTCCCAAGAGCAGGTTAACACACAGGGTGGTTTATAATCCCACAGTCACCCTATGAGCACCTGTCACCTGGTACATACTTACCTGGATAGCAACAACGTTCACTGGAACTGCTGCCTGCACAGAGTCCCCAGCTCTTTGCCTGCTCCCCATCAGTCCCACAGCGACAAAACACACCATGACAAGCTTGGGCTAGACACAAACCAGTGCCTTTGCCCTGCATGATCATGTTGCAAGGAGGCAAACATGCCTCCCTCAGGGCCACACATGGACCTATCTGGACACCATGGACATCCACAGCAGAGCTGGAGACTTGCAGTTTGTCGAGAGCCTTCAGGAGAAGAAGGCTGCTCTCCTCTTAACTAAGGCATCAATGACTGAAGCACCACATGACGTTGTTCAAAGCCAACATTATCATTGCTCCAAATGAGGGAATGCAGAAGTTAAGTGGTCAGTCCCAAGGTGACAGGAGGTCAGCGGGGCTCAGGAACCAAACCCACAGGTCCTGCTGCAATGGCTCTGCCAGTCTGTTGGCCTTCTTCTCATCCCAAGCAAAGCATATCAGACAGGGAGCAATCTTTTGTCTGTTTTAAAACAGTCCCCTCCAAACAGAGCTGAACACTGAATAATGTCAAAATAGGCATGGACTGAAGGAAGGGGCTTTGAAAATGGCTGTGCACAGTGTTTTACAAAACTGGGCATCATCACACCACAGCGAGAAGCTCCCTGACCTCCTGCGTGGTGCAGATCCTGAGCCACCAGGCTGTGATGCAAGGTCTGCTCTCGACTTTGTCACCAAACTGCTGAGCAGACCCCAAGCTGCCACCGAGGCAGGACCATCCCCACGCCAGCCAGCCCCGTCATGCAGAGGAACGCTGACTCTGCTGCACAGGGACAACCAAATCCTCCACAGTTACAAGCAGGTAAGTGCTCAGAGATCACATGATGAAAGAAAGCAATGTAAAATTGTAAATTAACAGGGTATGTTTTGGCATCCTCTGTTAGAGATGTCTGCTACTCATGTAGCCTATTATGTAGACACAATGCTGGATGTGGCTAATTAAGAGACCTTTAGTCTAAAAGTCAAAGCTCCCTTTGAGGTCAATGAAGAGACACTGCCACTGTGCCAAAGGACAGTATAGATCTCTCTGCCCAAGGTATTATATTGCTGTCTGGTATAACAGACTGATGCAGTTATTTTGGGGGCAGTTGGAAATGACTTTTGTCTCCCTTGATCACAGACAAAACCCAGACTGAACGTTCAGATGGGCACATCCAGTGAAGTGAACCCTTACCCTCCCAGGTTCAGGGTGGCAATCCCACCAGCGAGCTTCACCAAGTTCACAGCTCTGCTCAAATAGCTTGGTATAAAACTGTCACTCCTGGAAGCCTTACCTGCCAAAATTAAAATTAAATCCTTGGTCTATAGCCTCACCACAGGAACGTCTTACTAGAATAGATCTCACGGGAACTCCAGATTTTGACATCCCCAGAACATACTTAGGGCAATGAATAAGAAAAGTGGCCAGCACTTGTGCTGCCTGGAACACAGGGTGCAGTGATGCCGTGGCTGAACAGCTAGTATAAAAATGATGAACTTAAAAGGCACAATGGATTTTTAGAGATAGCTCTTCTTTTTTTGTAATAACAGACCCACTCTGCTGACAGGTTTATGAACTGGGAAGATTAAGAGATTTTTAAACCTTTTCTGTTATGTACAGAAATCACTGTATAAGTTTACTTAACCTCTGTCAGAATTACACCAGCTCAGCCCTGTCTGGCAATTTGCTGCACAGTGGAAGTCACACAGGGAGAGCTCTACAACCCCGTGTCAGCCTGCCACAGCACCACTGCAAGCCCCCCCCCCCCCGCCCCCCACCATCTGGTAAGAGATGCATGCTGCTTTGTTTGGGAAAAAACCCAAACAAGTCATAAGCAGCATGAAAAGGGTCAAAAAACACAGGATGGGGTTGATTTTGATTTGCATTTCTACTCGTATTCCAACTTCACATACTACGTAACTGAATGCAACTAACTGGTTATCAGTTTTGGTGCCCCCTTAATGGCAGAGGACTATTAAGCATGGAGTGGTTAATGAACTTCAAGCCAATATAGGTATTTAGTGGCAGAGTTCAAAAGCAATGACTGTCTGCCTTGACTCTAGTTTTTCATGCAGTAGGTTTTTCCTGGTGCAATAGATGCAAAAGGCCAATCATTCACTCCAATGTGCCAGAAGTTTCCTTTTTTTTCCCCACAGATAAGGATCCACCCCACCACTGCTGTTCTGTGGTTAAACATGCTCCTGGTGGACTTCTGTACTGTTAAGGGTTACATTCTCCATGTCTACCAAAATATCACACAAGAGAGAAAAAAGCAGGAGAAAGAATCACACAGAATCACCTAGGTTGGAAAAGACCTTTGATATCATCAAGTCCAACCACCAACCTAACACTGACAGTCATCAACTACACCCTGTCCCTGAGTGCTATGTCAACCCAACTCTTAAACACCTCCAGGGATGGAGACTCCACCACTGCCCCGGGCAGCCCGTTCCAATGGCTGACAGCCCATTCTGTGAAGAAATTCTTCCTAATATCCAGTCTAAACCTCCCCTGGTGCAACTTGAGGCCATTATCCCTTGTCCTGTCACTTGTTACTTGGTTAAAAAGATTGACACCCCCTCACTACCCCCTCCTTTCAGGGAGCTGTAGAGAGCAATGAGGTCTCCCCTCAGCCTCCTCTGCTCCAGACTGACCCCCCCCCAGTTCCCTCAGCCACTCCCCATCACACTTGTGCTCCAGACCCTTCACCAGCTCCACTGCCCTTCTTCGGACACGCTCCAGTATCTCCATGTCCTTTTTGTAGTGAGGGGCCCAAAACTGAACACAGTACTCAAGGTGTGACCTCACCAGAGCTGAGTACAGGGGTAAGATCACTTCCCTGCCCCTGCTGGCCACGCTATTTCTGATACAAACCAGGACTCCACTGGCCTTCTTGGCCGCTTGGGCAACAACTCAGAGCCTGAGCATACATAAGAGAGGTCATCCAGTTTACCACAGTGTAAACCAGTAACACCATTTACATACCTACTAGGCAGGTTAGGGAGAGATCCATCTCAATACAGCCAGTCAAGCAAGAGCTGAATTGCTACAGGTTTAAGAATAAAAAAAACATACTGTAATTTTTAGTGATGAGTTGGAGATGCCCATGAGTTGGGTATTGGACCTTTTTTACTATCCCTATTCAATGCCCAACAAGACCAAACACAAAATCTTCTCCCACCTGCACAGCCAAACTTACATGAACAGACATCTAAGATTTGGCTTTGTTTCTGCCTGCAGGCAGCAGCTACTCACAGACCCCCTCCTGGCCCAGCACACGCTCTGCTTTGCCACAGAAAACCAATATGTACTTTGTATTGATGCAGCTGAAAACCTGGGAGGTAAATGCTTATATATCAGTGGTGCACTGACTGGATTGAATGGCTTACTCGTGACTGGGCTGCAAAGCACCAGGCTGAAATACAGTATGTTATAAATCATGTTACAGTCTCCTGCTGTCTACACACGCATCGCGTGTGCGGACGCACACAGACAGGGCTGAGCTTGCTCAAGTTTCCTTAATCCAGTCACACTGACTGCTTCTCAGCTGCTCCTCACATACCTGTACTGCTTTTTGTCTTTGAATCTCAGTAGGAAAAGAAAAACCTTGCACAGGAAAGCTAAGGCCTCCTTGGAACTTAACCTTGCAAGTCAGGTCAAGGATAATAGAAAGGGCTTTTTCAAATACATAGCTAATAAAACAAACACTAGAGGCAATACAGGCCCACTGATGAATGAGGTGGGTGCCCTAGAGACAGAGGATATAAAGAAGGCAGAGGTGCTGCATGCCTTCTTTGCCTCTGTCTTTACTCCTGCAGGCTTTCCCCAGGAGCCCCTGATCCCTGTAGCCCCAGAAGAAGTCAGGATAAAGGAGGTGTTTGCCTCGGTAGATGAGGATTGGGTTAGGGATCAGTTGAGCAATCTGGATATCCATAAATCGATGGGACCAGATGGAATGCACCCAAGGGTGCTGAGGGAGCTGGCAGAGGTCATTGCTACGCCACTCTCCATCATCTTCGGTAAGTCATGGACAACAGGAGAGGTGCCTGAGGACTGGAGGATAGCAAATGTCGTTCCAGTCTATAATAAGGGCAAGAAGGAGGACCTGGGTAACTATAGACCGGTCAGCCTCACCTCCATCCCTGGAAAGGTGATGGAACAGCTTGTTCTTGGCACTATCTCTAGGCATATCAAGGATGAGGGGGTCATTAAGAGCAGTCAACATGGTTTTTTACCAAGGGTAAGTCATGTTTGACCAACCTTATTGCCTTCTATGAGGAAATAACTAGGTGGATAGATGATGGTAGAGCGGTAGATGTGGTTTATCTTGATTTCAGTAAAGCATTTGACACTGTCTCCCACAGCATCCTTGTAGATAAGCTGATAAAGTGTGGGTTTGGTGATCAGGTAGTGAGGTGGATTGTGAACTGGCTGAAGGAAAGAAGCCAGAGAGTTGTGGTTAATGGGACGGAGTCTAGTTGGAGGCCTGTGACTAGTGGAGTCCCTCAGGGGTCGGTACTGGGACCAGTGTTGTTCAATATCTTCATCAACGACCTGGATGAGGGTACAGAATGTATCCTCAGCAAGTTTGCTGATGACACCAAACTAGGAGGAATGGCTGACACACCAGAGGGTTGTGCTGCCATTCAACGAGCCCTTGATAGGCTGGAGAGTTGGGCGGGGAAAAACTTAATGAAATTCAACAAGGGCAAGTGTAGAGTTTTGCATCTGGGGAAGAACAACCCCACGTACCAGTACAGGTTGGGGGCTGACCTGCTGGAGAGCAGTGTAGGGGAAAGGGACCTGGGGGTCCTGGTGGACAGCAGGATGACCATGAGCCAGCAATGTGCCCTGGTGGCCAAGAAGGCCAATGGCATCCTGGGGTGTATTAGAAAGGGGGTGGTTAGTAGGTCAAGAGAGGTTCTCCTTCCCCTCTACTCTGCCTTGGTGAGGCCACATCTGGAGTATTGTGTCCAGTTCTGGGCCCCCCAGTTCAAGAAGGACAGGGAACTGCTTGAGAGAGTCCAGTGCAGAGCCACAAAGATGATGAAGGGAGTGGAACATCTCCCTTATGAGGAAAGGCTGAGGGAGCTGGGTCTCTTTAGCTTGGAGAAGAGGAGACTGAGGGGTGACCTCATTAATGTTTATAAATATGTCAAGGGTGAGTGTCATGAGGATGGAGCCAGGCTCTTCTCAGTGACATCCAATGATAGGACAAGGGGCAATGGGTGCAAGCTGGAACATAGGAGGTTCCACATAAATGTGAGGAAGAACTTCTTCCCAGTGAGGGTGACAGAGCACTGGCACAGGCTGCCCAGAGAGGCTGTGGAGTCTCCTTCTCTGGAGACATTCCAAACCCACCTGGACATGTTCCTGTGTGACCTGACCTAGGTGTTCCTGCTCTGGCAGGGGGATTGGACTAGATGGTCTTTTGAGGTCCCTTCCAATCCCTGACATTCTGTGATTCTGTGATTCATATCCTTCTGAACTGGTGACAAGTAATCTCACAAACTAAAGCTATTGATTTCAAACAAGCTTCGTTCCTGTTCTCCTCACAAAAATAAAGCTTCAACAGGAGATGAATTGGTCTTCATCTGGCTTTTGTAAAGATTATGAACAAGCTTAAAAGAAAGCAAGTGTTCAGACTGCTATTCATATTGCCACTTCCTAATCATGCTCCATTCATTGATTGCTTATTTTAGTTTGTATTTTGCTGATTCAGTTGCACATCTTCTTGCAAAAGGGATTGTCAATATTAAATCAATTGTGCCTACCCTACAAAGTAAACGGAAAAGCAAACCATTTTCTATTATCCCAGCATCTTAAAAGACCTAATGCTGTCTGGTACACTGTAGTGTTTACAGATTCAGAACATTAGATTCTTATAAACTATTTCTGATCATTAAAACTCTAAAACTCCCCACATTTCCCCACAAAATTTATTTTTAAAGCACCTACCTTATTTCCATTAAGTATTTTTCAGAAATGTTATGCTTTATGTTTTAGAATTAGGGTATTAAAAAATATGCATTATAATTTAAATATTTAAGGACATAGAGGCATTTCTAAATGCACATTACTCAGCAAGTTCTAACAAGAAATGATCTACTAAGTTGTAAAAAGAGGACATGCAGAACAGGATTTATTTTTGTGAGGAGCTCCTGTAAAAAGTTAGTAGGTTCAGACATATCTAAGGGACATAAAAGCCAGAGCAATTACAAGTGTCACATCCACTTACTCATCTCTCTCTGTGCACACGAACTATTTCACTCATATGAGGAAAATGAGTCATTAGGAGATCCTTGGTCTAGGATTTATTGAACAGCCAGAAATTCAGGACAACAGGGAGAAGAGGAGGAAAATTCATTAACGAACTCTAAAATTATTTTGAAGGATTCACACTTTGTGGTCGACTGTCCTTTGAAACAAGCTATTGACTGCAGGACAAGGTCACCCACTGCCCAGGTCACCCACTGCTCTGCCCTTCCTGGCCAGCTGCACACAACCAGACTAGCAGCTCACAGCAATAACCCGCCGGCCAAGCGAGCCAACTCACCAGTCTGCCATGGATGCTGGAAAACCAAAGTAATTCCTTTGGGACTGATGCTGTCAGACCCCAGCGTTTGACACATACCTCTGCCTGGCATGGCTGTGAACGTCACCTATTCAGAAGCTCCCGTGGCAATGGAAAAGCTCTCTGCAGTACATGGAAGCAGATCAGTGGCACAAACACACAAGCTTTGATTTCTTCAGCAGCCTTCTTTCTTCAGCAGATTTCTTCTGAAGTGTGTCCAAAGCTTCACTTGGTTCATTTATGTTCATAAGCACAGTTTAGTCAGAAGTATTTATGATAACAGAGGTATTTTTCAGCTCCGGAGTTCAGAAGAGCACAAAAGCGAGTTGTTAAATTACACCAATCCCACCCTCTGCCAAAGTGTGCATTTAATACTTATGTTTACGTTAGTAAATGTTTTATAGCATACTTCATGGATAAAAGTTTTCCCTCAAGCATCATGTTCCAAAATTATAAGAAGAAGGTATAAATTTGTAGGCAGGAAAATTGACAACTAGTGGAATCTATTGTGCAAAGGAAAAAATTAGGTAGCATGTATATAAATCCATGGTCACAGCATTGCAAGATCACACTGTACAGCATAACAACAGTAAGAGTCTCTCCTAACAGCCACTAAAACTCTAGAGTTACTTTCCCAAAAGCACTTTCTTACCCAGTTCAAAGAAGATACGGGGACTTCTAAGAGCCGAAGTGCTTTGACACACTCGGACTCCACACAGAGCAGCAGAGTTGTCAGACAAAGTGTACTTCAACGGCCTTCACTTCAAAAGGAAACAACAAAACCAAAAAAAAAAAGCTGTCCTGTATCCCTACCTGAATCCAGAATAGAAATAAAAAATGAAGCCCTAAACTTGTCATTAGGAAGTGAGACACTTTCAGTCCGAGGGTGATTTTTTGCAGCTCTTGGTGGAGCCACCCCTACCTGCCTGCACGTGGGGACGAGGCACCACGGAGCTGCCTCCCTCTGAGAGGTCACAGTAGTAGGCATAAAAAATAACCAGCAAATGCAGCTGGAAAAGGTGTCTTTACAGACTTGCCCCGTGTGCAAGAAAAGAATTACTGGAAGTCCAGTAACAACCTCTCTATACACACACATGGATATGCACTGAGGAATAAAGATCAGTACCAGTATTTATTCAGTAGCACGCTGCTTTGTATTAGCCCTGGAAAAGCAATGCAGCAATAAAGCAGCTTTTTCCTCTTGTGCAAATCATTGAAAAGTCACCAAGAGTTGCAGCGTGGTCCCTGGGGAAGGGGGTGGCACACACAGCTTCCCCAGCACCCCGCACACACAGCACTGCAGCAGTGGCTCTGCAGATCTCAAGTGCCTTGATGATGCTGGAGAAAGAAAAAACCAAATTGTTTCAGGTCTGGAGCTGGGTTTGCAAGTATCCTCCTGCCCTCACCATCTTCAGAGCAGAGAGGGCCAGATTCAGCACAACCTCAGGGTTTCTCTGGAGAACACAAGGAACATGTGCAGCCTGGAAGAATGAAAGTGCCTAAAGCCAAACAGATATCGGAGAGACCGGGCAGGATTGGCATGCGTGGGTAGACAACATCCAGCAACCCACCTCTGAACTGTAAACCTCTTCTAGTTGTGGTGAGCCTTGTTCTGAGGCACAGCTCCTTTATGCAAGAGCTTTGACGCTGACACTCACTGCTTGAGTTCTTTACTTGATCTCCCAGAAAATACTCAGGTGGCATGTTTCCAAGTATTGGAAAATATTACTTTTCCTTTTTTATGACTTAAGCCATAAAAAGCCAAGGGCAAGAACGTTTTTCACACAACGCTGGATCAGACCACAACTATCGAGTAGGAGAAAAGACACTTTCATCTCTAGAAAAGAAGTGTATCTTTTCATACACTCCCACATGCTATTCCAACAGAATTTCACATCTGAAACAGTCATGGGTTTTTTCCTTCTTATACTGTCTTGATTCCTCACTAGATTTTCCTTCAGTTATTTGATGAAGAAAAATCACTACGTTTTCTCTCTTTTCATTGGTATTGTTTGTATGTAGGATTGCAAAAAAAACCCTCCAAAACCCAAAACAAAACTCTTTGCAAAAGGTAAAATAACATATTGTGCATGCAAGAGAGAAGGAACTTTTTTTGACCTCCTTTGTTTGCAATAAACAGCAATGACTATAAATAAACAATCACAAAACTCTATTTCCCAGCAAATATCACCAGCATAATTCAAGTAGCTTGTTTTTGTCTTCTTAAGCACTGCCCTCCTCCTCAGACTCATTTCATCAAGCCTGGCTAAACACCCTAGGGCAGGACATGACCAAGGAACTGGCACAGCATCACAAATGTGCAACTTCAGGAACGTTCCAGCTCCTAAAAACTTGAGGAAACCACCAATAAAGAGCGCTCCCACTTGTTGCAATAATATTTGCAGTACTCAGCCATGTCTACCCAAAAGAATATGGAAGATATTTGCTCTTCTTCACAAGTAAACAAATAAATGTGATAGCACATGAAACCTACAGAGACTTTCCTGAGTCCCATCAGAGGCAACCACAGGGCACGGCTTGAGGTTCATGGCACAAACATTGCCAAGTCCTGGGGTCTGCAAGGCAGCCCCTGGGAGCAGGTCCTGCAGCTCGGCACAGGATGAGAACACCTTGGGTCCAGCACGAGGGAGATGTGAAGGCAGGTGTGGTCTGAGGCAGCAGACTGAATTACAGGTCTCCAAGGCCCATCCTCCTGGACAGTCACACCCACATTCATGACTTTCCAAAGATGTATTCAGTGTTGATTATAAAACTGCAATCCAGTTCTTTGGCCCTGCAGCACCTCAGTAACCTGAGTGGAGGCTGAGACCCAAAGGCACCCCAAGGCAGAGGGCAAGGTGCTCTCCAGGGGTGGGGAGAGACCCCAGAGGGAACAGTGCCCCCCACTGCAGCTTGCTCCCTCACCCCACAGTATGTTCTAGCACCGAGCACGTACCTGCCGAGAGCCTCCAAGGGGCACACACAGACCACACGAAATAAGAATAAAATCTAGAATGGATTTAGTACTTAATTAACTAAGTTGTCAAAGAACAACTCAAAGTCTTTTCTAAAACTCTCTGTCTTTTCCACTCTGTCCCAAAGACAGACTTTCAACTAGCTGCTACACAGAACTCCCTGGTAATAAAACCAGCTAAAGCCAGATGGTGCCAAACAGCCCAATTGCTCCCAGGCTCCCCAGGAAGGCAGCTACAGAAATAATCGTGTGATTCAGCCACTTGAGACACTCGAGTGTAATGACTCTGACTCAAACCCCCAAACATGCCACTGGGAAAAATTAAAATCGAGTCAGGGATATGTAAGTGTTCAGCAGGGGTTTCCAGGTGGTGGAACAGGACAGGGCTCTAAGGCCACGTGGCCCAGCTGGGAAATGCAGACCTTCACCAGGTGCATGCTGCAAAAACACAAAAGCTGGTCAAGCTCCAATGCTTAGCACCAAAGTTCTTCCCTGCTTTGCCTGACCCATCTGCAAGAGCCACAAGGCAGGCAGGAGGGGCAGGTTGGGTCTCCTGGCTGGGAAGCCCTCAAAACCTCTGAAAATCAAGCTGTGGAAGTTGCTTGTCATTTACACTGGTATTCATCTTCCCTTTGCTATCTTGAAGCTTGCCTGCACGAGAACAGCTGTTGAGAGATTCGCAGCAGCAGGAATATGCCATCTTCACCCAAGGATTCAATCGTCCTAACAATTGTGGGTATTATTTTTCTTAAATCTACTTCTTAATCCCATAATACCATAAAATACCACTGAATCAGAGCTTAGCAGGATTCCAGAAAGGAACACACTTTTAAAGAGATAATGAGAACGACATGTTTTTATTAGATAGGATTGAAGAGAGAATAGAGAAGGCAGAACATAGCAGATGGGCAGATTATTTCATAGTTTTCCTTAATATGATTTCTTCAACCTGAAGCATCTGGTAATTCCACTATCAGAGATTAGATACTGGATAAAAAGAAAAGGCATGCTGATCTAACACAGCAGTTTTTATTTTCCTGCTACACATAGGAGGGGTTCCCATTAAATCATACATCACAGAATAAAGAGAGGTGCATAAGATCTAGCATCAAAGTGGGGAATGTTAGCAGCCCCTAGGATCCCATGTAAATATGCTTCACTTTCAATACAGAAAACAACACATCTCCTTAAACCCGCCCGTCCTTCACAGGCAAGTAGAAAATGCTGTGAACTGATCAACAATAAAACTCACAGATCAGCCTGGTCCTTCACAGTTTTTGCAGAAAACTGCAGAAAATCTTTCCAGCTCATTTTTTGGGAGACTTGTGTAGAATTCCTGCAGGCAGCACCTTGGGTACTTCCAATCTAGAAGCAGCAATTGTTTTCCAGAACACACAGAAATCTCATCTTAAAGTCCAAAAAAATAATCAAGCAAGATAGAAATGTGTTGCCTATGCCTCATTACCCCAGTGTTCCACAGCAAGACTTGAAGTACCAAAATAACCTTGCACCAAAATACTCGTCCTCCCTTATTTTAGCTTTCTCAGTCACCCAAAACCACAGAACAGCCTTGGTTGGAAAAGACATCTGAGATCATCAAGTCCAACCATTAACCCAGCACTGCCCAGTCACCACTGCCCCATGTCCCTCAGCACCTCATCTACACGGCTCTGAAATCCCTCCAGGGATGGGGACTCCCCCACTGCCCTGGGCAGCCTGTTCCAGTGCCTGACAGCCCTTTCAGGGAAGAAATTTTTCCAAATATCCAATCTAAACCTCCCCTGGCACAACTTGAGGCCATTCCCCCTCATCCTGTCACTGTTACCTGGGAAAGGAGATCAATGCCCCCCTCACTACCCCCTCATTTCAGGAGCTGTAGAGAGCAATGAGGTCTCCCCTCAGCCTCCTCTGCTCCAGACTGAACCCCCCAGTTCCCTCAGCCACTCCCCATCACACTGTGCTCCAGACCCTGCCCCAGCTCCGTTCCCTTCTCTGGACACACTCCAGCAGCTCAGTGTCCTTCTGGGAGTGAGGGGCCCAAAACTGAACACAGTATTTGAGGTGCGGCCTCACCAGAGCTGAGTACAGGGGACAATCACCTCCCTACTCCTGCTGGTCACACCATTGCTGATGGGAGCCAGGATGCTGTTGGCCTTCTTGGCCACCTGGGCACACTGCTGGCTCATGTTCAGCCACTGTTGACCAGCACCCCCAGGTCCTTTTCCTCCAGGCAGCTTTCCAGCCACTCCTCCCCAAGCCTGCAGCGTTGCATGATTCACTCTAACAGCACAGTGCACTGCACACCCAACACCACCTTTCCTACTCAGCAGAAGGCCAAGATCAGACACATTAGTATTAATGAGCTCAAGACGAAGGTCTTGCAGGCACAGCTCCCTTATGGTATCGGCACTACGCACGTGTTTCACATACCCATACCATCAACTGCTTTTTTGGGAATCACTCTAGCATAAAGCCCAATACTGCTCAAGTGAGGAACAGCAGCATAGGCTTTCCACCTTCCAGCCTAGGTGAGCAGCCTCAACATTTAAGAAAAGAAAATCTCTCAAACAAACTGCATTTTATAACTAAAGCGAAGATGATACTCCAGACTACCAAAAAGAAATGCTCAATTCCCCAAATCAAGACAAGCAAGGTACTCTGCTGCTCCTGGGCCTGGGAGAGACCTTACCTCCTCCTAAGCATCATCGTGTATCCAACACCTCGTGGACCATTTTCTGCAGGGCAATTCACCTCTGTCCTTTTGTGCTGCCTCTGGGCAGGGACTCGAAAGGCTATCAGCTGGGACTCATGATGCCTCCTCATTGCCAACATCTGCCTGCAAACCACTCTGAGCAGGGACACGTGCATCTCTGAACCCTTGGTAATGCCAACCACAAGACACAGGGAGTCTAAATACAGAAAGATTACCAAAAATGGCAATTTCCCCTAAACTCCCCTTCACTTTGGCCACAGTCATAAAGAGGGGGCAGGAAAAGGACTAAGGGGTCTGATCCAGCATAGCTCAGCACTCAGGAGAGTCATACTTGATCACATTAATCTTTTTCTTTGAAAAAACAGAACATTAAAAGGACAGAGCACATGAACAACAGCCCCTGTAGGAACAGTCCAAGTCCATCGGCATTCCAGACACCCAACAGCCTTTAGCTGCACCAAACAGGCCACACTATTATATTTAAAACTAATACATGCTTTGTAATGCTTATCAGCTGGAGGGTTTTCAACAGTTTTTCCCCACTAATGCTGCAATTTCCAAACCATTTAGGCTAATTTCCTTTGACTTGAATCTATTTTAATCAGAGACCAGAATACTTGACTTAAATGGTTTGTATTAAACCCTTCATAAAATCAGCCATAAAAACGCATGCACAAAACAGCGAATGGATCTCGAAGTCAGAAGTAGATAAAACTGAAACTTTTCAAAACCTCCAGAAAATTCAAATCTATTTCATAACCAGACTACCTGCTCTCTTACAATACCAAGACAACTGATCCCTAAAACAAAAAGCAATAACCAAAACACTCCTGAAGTTCTTACGTAGATAAAAGACACTAAGTTATGCAGCGGCAGTCAGTATTGATACTCACAAATTCTCTCCAAAGTATTAGCCCAGCTCCAAAATGATGCATATTTAATAAATTGCAGTGTCTGTTCTGTCCTCTCCACCACCCTCCCGTGAAATGACGGATAGTGGCACTGAGGAAGAATACAATGCAAACCTATAAATATCAGAATTAATCCTTTTCTTCCCCCCAAGAACTGAAAAAACATTACTTCTCAAATTAATTCTCACAAAGTAATGCTGGCTCTGCTAGAAGTCAGAGTTCTGGATGAGAAATGAAAATAAGAAGCTCAGACTCAGGTAACTGCTAGAGAAGGTTTCACTTCAAGGATTTGTCGTTGTAGTAGGATTTGCATATCATATAGCCAAAGGTGCAATTTGTACCTGCAATTCATTTTGCCCAGACGAACCGTATCAGCAGAATTGGAGGCTCAGCCTCCATTCCTTTGAAAATTCATCCAAATATTTCTGTTGTCAGTGGCTGACAGCCTTGGAAACTCTGAGTGGCTGCTTGAAATTCATGCAGCATGCAGAGAAGTGAAGGAATAAAAGCTCTCCATGCTCTCACATCCTTAACAATTTGCCAGTACGCTGGAGACATGTAGCTGCATGATTTTCAATGGTTTGCAGATGCCAAGCAATGGCTTTGTCACTGTCCTAATGACACAGGCATTGGACATGTATCTTTCAGAATCTAAATGTCTCTCAGCTCATTTTTTTATCAGGGACTTCACTCCAGGCCTGGACAAATTGACACTTTCCTATTTTGAGGAACACTCTGCCAGCCATATCTAAAATTAACTTCCATAAAGATAAACTTACATCACGTCTTTTCTCACACTCTTAACAAAATGATTTGGCATCTCATTTCAAGTCTATTCTTCTGTGGTGCTTAGCAGGTAAACTTCATCATCACCTTCATCTTAAAAGGTCATTCTGAAAAAATAGTAGAGGAAGGATATTGCCACCTGAGCTAGCCCTCTGCTGAGGGAAACAGTTGTGAGCTCCTGATCATAGAAGATCATAGAATCACCATGGTTGGCAAGGACCTCCAGGATCAAGTCCAACCTTTATCCCATCATCTCCCTAACCACTACACCATAGACTCAAGTGCTACATCTACTTGGTTTTTTTTGTTTTGATGGCATTACTACCACCCGAAACAACATATTGATTTAGAAAAATAAAAACCAAGGGAGAGAAGAGTGGGAAGAAACTCCCTTTTTTCCCCTGATGAATCATCTTTATGAGCTATCTCAGCTTCAGCCAAAGTACAGCAGTTGCTCATTACTGAGCATGGCACTGTGAACGATAAGGAGGGAAGGGCAAATAGTATCACAGAACCATCAAATAGCCTTGGTTGGGAAAGACCTTTAAGACCTTCGAGTCTAACCATTAACCCAGCACTGCCAAGTCACCACTAAACCATGTCCCTCAGCACCACATCTACATGGCTCTGAAATCCCTCCAGGGATGGGGCCTTCACCACTGCCCTGGGCAACTTGTTCAAATGTTTGACAACCCTTTCAGTGAAGATAATCCAATCTAAACCTCGCCTGGCACAACTTGGGGCCATTTCCTCTTGTCCTATTGCTTATTCCTTGGGAGAAGAGATCAACCCCTACCTCACTACCCCCTCCTTTCAGGGAGCTGTAGAGAGCAATGAGGTCTCCCCTCAGCCTCCTCTTCTCCAGACTGAACCCCCCAGTTCCCTCAGCCGCTCCCCATCACACTGTGCTCCAGACCCTTCCCCAGCTCCGTTCCCTTCTCTGGACACGCTCCAGTATCACACAAGAGTATGAAAGCAACCATCACTCCTGGCTCTCTGATGACAGCTAAACACTTTGCACGTGGATCAACCAGTACTTACTTGGTTGGACGATAATCTGGTATGGAACGATCCAGTGAAATTTTCTCACTGAGGTAGGAGTTGTAGCCGTATTTCTCATGTGGTCCCTTTGCCTTCTCCTCCTCCTCAGGGGACAGGGTGGCTGGAAGCCCACCTTTACCACGCCCACCATAGCCTTCAATGAGACCAAGTGACTTGGACAGACCTTGAGAGAGAAAAAAAGCCACCATCACTGTTAAAATCCATCACTTATTTCCAACCTATCAAAGAAACAAAAATAACCCGAAAACCCAGGGTGTTTTGGTTTGGTTTTCTGAAAACATTTCAAATTGTAGTTCCTTGGCCCAGTGCTGGAAAGAAAACAACTCAAGTCTTGAAGTTCTTCCTGGCTCAGGCACACTGTTCCGGATAGCTCTGCGACCAGCATCCAACTGATAACCTGTCTCAGGGATCTGTGCATTTATTTAGCTGTTAGGTTATTTAGGCCTCCTTCCCACTCTCAGAGAGGTAATTACATATAAGGTTAGATGTCTCCAGGAGAAGGATAGGTTGAACACAAAATAAGAATAAAACAGGGTTGGTTAACTGCCAACTGAATGAATTTTTGCTCAGTTTGAACAGTGAACAGCATACAAATGTTATGGATTTAAAAACAATTTGCCCTCAAAGCTTTCTTATCTTTTAAAGTATAGCATTACCAGACTTTTATCAAGTGGAATTATTTATTTATATCTGCATAGCTGAAAGAAATAGGCAAAATTCAAAATGAGCTGCACAAAAAGAGCAGTATTGATGATTTGGCGGTGATTGTGGGAAGCCAAGTTCATGCTCATGTTATTATTTATCATATGGGACACCTAGAATTTTAATGTTTTTCATTAGCAGACACTCACACTCTTCTTTTTATCAGAAACAAACAAACAAAAAAAAATTGTTTTAATGGCAGAGCCCTGACTCTGACCATAAAACAGACTGTTGCCACCACGGATGCTTTGGAGGAACAATAACCTTGAGGTTACACACAGGACTTCACAATGAGCATGGTCACCTCCCAAACCTACCACAGATTTCCATTGCCCTGGACAAAACACTCTGCCTTCCCATCTACAAGACCCATATTTAAACACTTTTTTCCTCAAAAAGTAGAATTGTGAGGCAGTATGAAAAGCACCTATAAATGTACATCACAGTTTGAAGTACTTGAATAAAAATTATTATTATTATTATTCCTTCTGACAAGGAACCTCTAAACAGCTTTCCCTGCTAGGGAGCTCCTGAGAGTTGATGGAGTCCCTCTGACTGCACTGGGCTTGATTAGATTTTATCTGAGGACAATAATAACAAATCAACTGCACAGAGCAGCTGGCTGTGACATGAGGATGGATTAGACATCGGAGCTGCCTTTTTCCATCTCTAGGCTGAGCAACAGCCAGAGGAGTAGGACAAGAAAGGTGGGGAAGATGAAACTTCCTGCGGAAGGGTAGCAGATTGCTCTGTGAACCTCCTAAACCCAAACAGCTGGAGGGACAAGGTTCAGCCTTATCTGCTCCAACAGAAACAAAACAGTATTTTAAAATAAATATTCTCAGAGAGACAACTCTTCTCAAAATGTCTATTTCTGTATCAAAATCAGATCTTTTTTACTCAGGAACAGTTCACCTGTAGATGCACACATTTCCTTAGGGTACTCTAGATCATGTCCTGCTGCTTCTTGTTACACTAAAAAGACAAAAGGGCTTCCTCAGTCCATCAGCAGAGGGTTGTACCACTCTGTACATACGCATTGTAACACAAATGCAGTTTATCATTTTAATTCCTCCTGCTTTACCTTCCCCCTGAATGGTTTCTACCAAAATCTGTAGGAAATTGTCTTACTGCCCATTGATGCTAGATCTTGGCCAGAAACACTGTAACTCAGACCTCTGAAGTCCTTCCACAGCATCTCACACGTCCATATTTCTACTATAGGTATCCTCAGGATCTACCAGTTTGCTTTTAAAGCTTGGGTTTGCTTTTCTTCATTAGTTTTAACACATTTCTCACTTCCCCAGTGCTTTTGCTGTTGGTGCTCTGACTCTACAAGTCTGTAAGAAGGGCTGGAAACTTTCCCCTAATTTTTGCATCTGAACTACTCAGTCCTTCTACTACTATAAACCCTGTATCAGTAAGTACAGATAAATCCCTGTCATTTAACCTCAGGAATCAATTAAGGTGATCAATTCATACGTGTAGGGCAGGGCACTGCCATGAGACCATCATCCTCTCTGTCAGCACGACCCAGGATAGCAAACACACCCGCAGGGAGAGCCACAACGCTGCACATGCCCAGGGGTGATGGGACAGGGAGGGTCCCCGTGTCTCTGTGCTGGTCCAACATTTCATCCTCCAGTTTGTGCCATCAGAAGGGTTTATCCATGCAGCTGGGATGTCACTTTGGTGTACGGCACTTCAAAGCAAGATTCAAGTAACGTTTGGCAAGAACGATAATTCACATCCAAACAGAAGAGGAAGAAATTTCCTTCCAACTGGCTGAAAAGATGCCTCGGGAGAGGCAGGACTGAAACCAAACTGTTACAGCAGAACCAGCCAAGCCATTCACTCACACACTTTATTAGCCCCATTTTTGGGCTGCATGAAGAAGGGCACATTTCTGCAAGGCTTTGCTATAACTTCAGAAATTATCCTCAACCCAGCCTCTGTGGTTCCTTCACCTGGGCAGGAACAGCTCCTCCTCAGCAGGGAGCCCCCTGGGCTTTGCATTAACCCACATTTGGGTGCCCAGTGCCACTTGCACTCTTTGCACACTTCTCCCACTAAGGGAGAGTAGCCCAGCAGCCCACCTTCTAGAGAGGATGCCCACGTGCAGTTATGTCTCCTCCTCTGTTTGCTTCCCTTCCTCCAGATCACCCTTTCCAGTCCCTGCCTACACCACTGCCACTGCAGGGGGGCCCTGGCCCACGTCAGGAGCCAAGAGCTACAGGCTGCTTGTTTCTGGAGGGAGCACATATACCTTCTTCCATTTTCTGTTTGCCCTTCACAGCCTGCATGGAAACTCCATTTGGATCTCACAGGACAGTGACCCCTCATGTCACCTTCAAACGCTGCAGATGAATGATTAAGTGCCTCTGGTGACACAGGAGCAGAAAAGAGACATTGCCTCAAGCCTGTTGTTCCCCACACACAACCCTCCAGGGCTGTTTTCCCTTCTGCTATGGCCTCTTACTAGTACGTGCTTGTAGCATCTTCACACTTTGCAAACCTCAAGCCCTTTGGCAAACCTGCTTCAAATTGGCCTAGAAGGGTCAGAAGTTATTCACAAAGACAAAACGAACAAGAAAGAGCAACAGCATGATCCCATCTTCCTTGAAGAACTGGACTGAAGAGTCAGAACTGCTCCCAAATCACGGACCAAATCCTTTATCATTCTGGGCAGGCACCAAAGCAGAACTGCTGAACCACTGCCAGAAAGTCTCTCTTGATGCCTCTCCAGCCTATCCATAGCGATAAACAGCACTAATTCCCCCACAGAAAAGCTTGATCTTTGGAGTGAGTTCACTCCCTGGTGCATTTTGCAAGCTCATGAGATGGTAATGGGCTGCATCAAGATTAGATGCTCAGTGTAGATCAGAACTCCAAGAGTTGCTAGCAAAGAGCTTCACTCATCATTAAGCCACATTCACCCAACAAGTACCTTAGAAATGAAAACAGGATTTTTCAGAATCTCCTAAAACATCTGAACTTTAGGACAAAAGGAGTGCACTGCTCTTGTATTGCAGGAATAACAGGGGGAAAAAAAGACACCACTTAGAGCTGCTAATATCAGAGCCACTCCTGCTGAAACAGCCAGACATTGATCCCCTGGGGACTGACAAAGAGCTGGGTTTCTTCAAGATGATGTAAAAATTTAATCTCTACAGCAAAATTATTCCTTGACTGAGAACACTTATAGTAAATATATTATTCTCTCCTTAAACTGGCACTGTATTTCATATGAAGACAGGCGTCTTCTAGGATAGAGAAAACCTTTGGTAAAATACAATATAATGTGCTATGCAGCCTTCACTTCCCAAGCACCCAACCAAACAGGCTCCCCAGGCAGCAGAGCTGCTGGAAAAGCATTGTGCTACATGTCAGCCTAGATGAAGGAAAACATTAACCCCACCGACACAAACCTTGGCTGAGGAAATTTCTTTCATTAAGAAAGCTGGAGAACAGGGAAGAGTATCAGAAATTGAAAGGCATTTCTGAGAAACAGGGATCCTGAGCCTGAACACTGGGGGTGGAGGAGGGAAAAGAACAGGAGGAAATAATAATAGGAAAGATTTCTGGAAAAGCAAAATTTTAGTCGCATCCTTCTTCATCAATCATCCTTCCTACCCTCTTTCCTCTTTAATAAGATGAGGGGTAACGGCCTCAAATTGTGCCAGGGGAGGTTTAGATTACAGATTAGGAACAATTTCTTCACTGAAAGGGTTGTCAGGCACTGGCCCAGGCTGCCCAGGGCAGTGGTGGAGTCCCCATCCCTGGAGGGATTTCAGAGCCGTGGAGATGTGGTGCTGAGGGACATGGGGCAGTGGTGACTTGGCAGTTAATGGTTGGACTTGATGAACTTAGAGGTCTCTTCCAACCAAGGCTGTTCTGTGATCCTGTGATTCATTTGTTTATGGCATCCTGCTGCATGAGTTAGAGTACATACAGCTCACGTTGAAAGGCACATTATAGGAATCCTATAGGGAAGAGGAACATGAAGCTCCTCTTCTCCAGAAGAAATAAATAACAACAAAGTGATACTGGAAAACAAGGGAAGCACAAAGAGAAAATTAAAGCGGATGTCTTTGAAAAGTTCAGCTCTTGTTAAGCTAAGCACCATAGATCTCCCAGCCCAAATCGCTCTCCTAGGGACGTGTGCTCCTGGCCTCACTTCAGCCAGAGATCTGAAGGCTACTGAGAAATTTCTGACTCAGGAAAAAACACCAAACCAATGAGGTACATGGCCTAATGTGTGCTGTGTGTTACACTGCGGTGTGCCTCTGGTGACCCCTCAGTGAGGATGGAAAGAGGAGAGAGCAGACAGGCTTTTAGGGGTGTTTTATGAGAAACTGGAATAGATACCAAAGGGTGAAGTGTCAGAGGTAATGCTGGAAATTATGAAAAACTGCTGAAGTTTTTAGTGTTGTCCTGCTGATTGCTGCAAATACAGACTATTAAAATCAGGACTCATTAACGATGAGGGTAATTGGCAGACTAACAGGCACCAATTTCCCTTTGCAGCTTTGGCAGAACCCGAGACCTGGGATTTTCTCTTCTCCCCCTGCAGCAGTTTTTACACAATTTTTACCCAGTCTTTGCTCAGACCTTTCATTTATTAGACTAAATAATGCAAGTTCCTCTGAGTGCAGGTTACACCTAGGTGTAGCCCTGCGGTGTGAAAGGGCTTCGGAACTGTTAGGGAGTACAAAACACAACTGGCTCTGCCAGCTTCTTTTGCTCCCACTCCCTCCCCCTAAAGCATCCTTACACTCTTGCAAAGGAAACCAAAAGTAGTAGCAAAGGGGTTAGAAGTGGGAAGAGGGGTTGGGGAAACAATACAGATTTTTAAAATGAGCTTAAAAACTAGAGTCCAGAAGAAATATCACTGTCCCTCTGAACCCTACACAATTTTATTCAGTGTACATTGGTCTGTTTTTCCTAGGGCTGACCACTGCCCAGTACAGCCCCGACACCACATGCTGCAGCAGGCTCCTGACAAATCCCCCTTGCTAAAGGAGCAACACTCTCGCCTTCCTTCTGGACAGGACTGTTGCAGTGAGCTGCCTTTTGGCACACCTGAAGGTCTCCTTCAGCTGCAAGGAATCCCCAGAGTGGTTTGGTGTCCTTTGCCATGCAAAGGATTTGGTGGTTTACTGCAGGGATAAACACCAACATGATGACTGGTGAAAGGCAGCTCCAAGGAAATTTCAAACCTCTGGCTTCACATGGCATGACAAACGTAAACTCAAACAAAGCAGCAGATGAATGCTCCTGGGCCCATGCTTGGTAAGCAGGGATTTTAGCCACACACAGACAAACTGAAAACGTACCATATTTTACATGTATTTCACCTCTAAAAGAGCTCCTGTGTATGTAAATTTATTTGAATAATTCTCACTAAAATTAATTTGTCCAACAGACCATTACAATGTCACTTAAATAATTGTGACAGATGGGTGTGCAAGAATTGTACACATTTTCCAGCAGCTCAGCCAGGCAAGAATGAAAACAGGCTGTCCAGGACAAGGCACAGCTCCTCACCATTACATATGTGTAGGGATTAAACATCTGTATCAAGAATGATTTAAGTGCATCTGCACTTAGATCGTTATGGGAAAAGTCAGACAACGACAAGGTTTCTTCCCACCTTGTACTCTATGAAAAGCATGGGAGAAGAGTGACAGCTAAACTGCAGAGTTTGAAGTCTTGTTTGAAATGTTTTAACATAAATACACATTTCTACACATAGATATGTATATATGTAAGTACATACACATATTCAGAATTGATTTTTTTCTTATCCATATGGAAATGGAAACACCATTGGAAATTACCTTCAGAGCCAGAGGAAGGATGAGCACCCACTGCAAGCAGAACACAGTCACCAGGAGAATTTCAAAGCCAATCTTGCCCTGTTTAGGCCATTACACTACCAAGTTCTGGTTGCAAATGATAATTTCCCAATCAAGATTTACATCAGACACAAAAGAACAGAAATCCTTCAACTGGCTGAGCCTGTTTAGTTCAGAGGAATGATTTAGTTGATTCTAAAACCTGGGACCAGTAGGAGAGCTTGGACATAGATCTGTGCTCCCTGGAAGTCTGAAGGTATTACCATCTACAGTTCTGCTTCACATTTTTAAAACGACTTGCTGGAAAAAATGCAAGTCTTATCAAGAGAACTGGTTTAGAGTTAGAAAACCGTAGGCTCTCTCTCTGCAGGGAGAACAGGCAGTGCTTCCATGGGAGACTCACACATAGATATCTTGTTCAGATACAAAAGACAACAGCGAAGGTGATTTATATCCCAAGGAAAACCCTGGACACGTGCAGAGGTTTCCTGACAATTTAATTAGAGCAATGCTCTTCCCAAGTGTGTGCTGTCACAACCACCCCCAGCAACGCCCTGCTGCTGGGAGCTCTCCCTTTCAATGAGGAATCCAAACCAAGAGGCCAACTGCTTACAGTTGTTAAAGGTTTGTCTCAGAATCACAGAATGGTTTGGGTTGGAAGGGACCTCAAAGCTCATCTCCTTCCAACCCCCCTGCCATGGCAGGGACACCTCCCACCAGATCAGGTTGCTCAAAGCCCCGTCCAACCTGGCCTGGAACACTGCCAGGGAAGGGGCAACATGAATGACAAGTTTCACTCTGCTGCCCTCAGCGTGGTCTATGGTTTCGAATGGATATGGCTTCCCTGTGCTCTGCCCACCTACACCTCATGTCCCACTGCGTGTGGTGTGTGCATCCCAAAGCATCCCTGCACCAGCTGTAGGAAAAGGGACTTCTGTGACTGGCATGCAGTTCACAGGGCTCTGGGGGGATGAAATATGCTGCAATAAGCCACATCATTACCCCAGCAGGTGCATGATACATGCGTTCTAAGAAAGGATATATATTTTGCAGGCAAGGCATTGATATATTTGAGGCAGTTGCCAAGTAATGGAGTGACATATGCAGCACCAGCAGCTGACTTGCAATTCCAGATAACAGACTTGGATCTGCGAGGGGGGATAGATGAAGTGCATTTGCAGAAAAGGCAAAGAAAAGAATGTGCTATAGCAATCTTACTTGCACATTATGACACAAATACAAATTTATATCTCTAACTAACATATGGAACTATCATATTCTGGAAATATCTCTGTTATTTACTGTAGAGTGAAAAAAAAGGCAAAAAGTAGTAGCTCACAATGTATAACAAAAAAGAAAATCAGGGTCAAAACCATCACTGAGATCATTTACTGAGATAGCTGACTCCAGGCACACTGTATCCGTGTTCAAGATGTTGAAGAGCTCCAGAGAGTTCACTTTATTAAGCCCTGCCTAAGGCCTGCTTTCAAGGATTCAATCTGACTGGGATGCAGGCACAACCATTTCCCCAACACACGGCAACGTAGTTCCATGAAGTGTTCAGAACAGGCTAAAGCAATCTTCTCCCTGTTATTTTAAACTGGCCTGAACCATCACGAAGAACCATTATGCCCAGGTAGCAATAAGAAAGCAAAGAATACTCTTAGTTTGAGAGGGGAGAGGAAAATTTATAGAAGCAGCACTCCACACGACCAGAAACAAGGGATAAGACCCAATTAGAGAGAGAACAGATGCCCAGCATAGCAGGGCAAGTCCCCCCCAGCACCACACAGCGTGCTGGGACATGCAGCTTGATTCACAGGCAACACAAGTGGATTTGCATGGCTTAAAACCACCTTCGTGGTGAGGCACTCTAGCAGCAGCAATATGGGTTCAGTTTCTTTCAAGGCTCCATTCTCTCTTTATCTCTCTGCTCAAGTAGCTGCAGACCAAATGCTCCTCGGGCCTCATCCTCTGGACCTTTTTTTGCCTTTTTCCCCTCTTAAGTGCAGACTAGTAACACATGAGAAGGGATGGTTGCTCCACTATAAGCCATAAATCTGGGAGTTACCTGCCAAGGCTCTGGGATAAGGGAGGGACTCAAGGCACTCAACTGGATGCTCTGTGAGAGGAGACTGCTCTGTACAGGAGCGAGATATCACAGCTTCTCTTCACATTGATAGCAGCAAGGTTAAAGAGCCACACTAAAACCTTTGTCCAGCAATATATTTGCTATGAGATAACATACAGCTATCTAAAACCTGATAAAGTATCATAAGAAGAGTCTGTATTAGTAGCCTACCGATGCAATTATAACATAAAACATGGCAGGACTTCACATTAAAAATCTGATACTGTTCCAGTAACTTCAAAGATCAATTTAAGGTGTGTCACCATTGAAAAGAAAGACAAGGTCCCTGCTCCACACACCTAATGGTGTATTGATTCAGCAAACACCTAAGTGCTAGCTCTGCACTTGACAGACTTTGCTGAAGCACCCAAACTATTCACACACACATCGACTGCCTCGGTGTGATCAGCTCCCCTGGGACACAGGGGCTTGAATGAGAAAGGCCAAGGGTAAAAGCAATCTTGCATGTTTATGCTGGTCAGCCATGAGCCCATTTGGGTGATGAATTAAGCAATTGTCTACAGCTTTATTTTTAGAAGGTAGATTGCAACTCAAGCAAGTACACACTATCCTGCTTTCCTATTTGAGCTGCCTGGAAAGCAGTCTGGCAGGACACGTGCCTACGTGCAAGACCTGCTCAGAGACGATGGCAAGAGCAGCTCTTTTGCCCGGACAAGTTATAGGTGCCCCACCACTGATGGAAGTGTTCAAGATCAGGTGGGATGGGGCTTTAAGCAATCACTGGAACTAGATGATCTTTAAAGGTCCCTTCCAATCCAAACCATTCCACGATTCTGTACTGAGGTCTCCTCATTTATTTTGAGGCCCAACCCAAGCATCAGAAAGCACCAAGGAAAATCAGGATGCATTGCTCATTATAACATCTCTTTTAGTACAGGCACTGGACTGAACTCTTCTGCCCTCAGCAGCAAAACATCACCCCTCTCATTTGTGCTGATGCAGTGATTTGTGGGGCCATTCTGCAAACCATTCATCCCCAGGCAGGCACTCCTACCAGCCACTG
This sequence comes from Podargus strigoides, assembly GCA_028020825.1. Taxonomy (NCBI): domain Eukaryota; kingdom Metazoa; phylum Chordata; class Aves; order Caprimulgiformes; family Podargidae; genus Podargus; species Podargus strigoides. The sequence continues at coordinate 2,097,642 of CM051640.1, forward strand.
TCAGAAACCGAGGGTCAGACAAACCTTTTGTTTGACACCACGTTGCTGCTTTTACGTTCCAGTGTAAAATTTCACTTCTTTGGGTAAATCAGTCCATTCCCACACTCCTCACAACCCTTTTGCATCCAGGCAGAGCTGCTGCTCAGGCACACTACAGAGATGCCGAGCTTCCAGCTCAGGACCACACAACCAAAGGTGGGGAAACAAGAATTTCTCAGTTCCATCCTGCCCCCAGTCGCACCCACAGTGGGACGGGACTGCCCCCAGGAACTGGAGCAGAGCCACGGGAACAAACATGGAAACAGGAAGAGAACAGAACCCACAAAAACACAAGCCAACATTCTTTAAACCCCATTTAAAGGTTAAAAGTAATATTTTGCACTTTTATTTTCACAAGGAATCTGTTAGTTCCAGATCGTGTTTCTATAACAAGCTGTTAGTGTTTGTGGTTTCTTTTAATGCATGTTCTTGTTTTCCTTTTTGTAAAACATTTCCTCTCTCTATAGATTAGCCTGCTGGAAAAGGGGAAAAAAAAATCTGCCATTTGGTAAGAAAGGAAATTAAGAAATACCATACTGCAGTGCAGACATCATAAACACAAAGCTGGCTACTCTGTTTTGGGTTTTATGGCTATGTGGTAGGTTACACGTTCAGCACAAACTGTGTCAGCTGAGACAGCACATCAAAAAGTTGAGAATCAGTGGACAAAAAACAGTATGTGGGACTGTACCCTGAAAAATGACACTTTTCAGAGGGATCCTCAGGGTGTTCCCATGTCTATCTGCAGGAGCCCTCTGATCCACATTATCCCTCCCCGGGCTACCCCTACATCTGCACATTAAGCTATTCTTTAAAGACCAACATATTAGAGAAGAGGTGACACTGTCCACAAGGGGCTTTCCCAAAAGAAGAACATCTTGAAGCCAACTTGCTATTCTTATGTTAATATAGCTGCCAAAAGAGAAACTCAGAGTTAAAATGTGCATCTTCAGCAAGTGTGTATATGCTTCTTCCTGCTAATTGTGTTTTACAGAGCTGTGAACTTACTACTAACTTTTTAAGGTCAAGAAAGTCTATTTTACAGTGGTTTGCTTAGTGCATTCAATTTCTTTTACAATACTTGTTCTGGCTGTGCTCAGACGTTGTTCTCACTCAGTGACCGAGCCAATTTACTGCTGGTTTTCTGGTATGCATTCACTGCTCTCAGACATACAGGACACCCCAGAGAATGCTTTCACTCCTCTAATTTCTTCCCATCTGTTTGTGCTTTGCAAATAGGTCATAGGGGTGACACACCATGACTTGCAACATCTAAGGACACAAATAAAGGCGTTAATTTGGTCATCAGAGAGAAATATTCTCCACTGTGATGCCTTTATTCATGTACACACCTGCATTCTCCAAACACGTCTCCCACTAATGGATCCAAGGTGGTTTATGTAATGTGTGTATTATTGTAACAAACACACAAGCACAATAAATACCTCTTAGATAAAAACGTGGAATTGCTTTAATATGTCTTAGTCTCTGTATGGTGAAGGCAGAGCTTTGTTTAAATTCAAGTACTTTAACACCTAACCCAAGTTACTGAATGCAGTGAAACTACTCAAGTGCTTAAGTAAAGCATAAGCTTAAATGCTTTGCCAGACAGGGGTCTCGAGGAAGGAGAACCTGAGTTTGCTCTCTACCATCAATGCAAATTTATTAATGGTTATGCTGTACAGCATTGGGAACAATTCCTAAGAGGCCACAGATCTGTGACTATTTAACTTCGTGTTTCTATAGAGAGCTTCTGATGATAGGCACTAAGTGCTTTAAAAACATAATTAATGCTCAAAGCACTCCTGAGAGGGAGCTAAATACATGACTCAGGTCTTAAGCTACCTGAAGTAGGACTCTCCTTGTTCCTTTTGTAAAACACTTGGTACAACAGGGTACATGGTACAACAGGGTCTTGGTCCCGTTGTGTTTGGTGCTCCAAGAGAACACAAGAGAACACGTACCTCACCCCTTTTCTAGATGGTCAAACACAGAAAATAATTTGTCCAAGGTGACTTAGGCAGAAAAGATCAGTGTTCAGAGACAGAATCTGAGTTCTTACAACATTAAAGAGCTTCCCACCTCCAGATCAACCTGCCACGGCAGGGTGCTTTCCTCCAGAGGCTCTCCCTCCTGAGTGACCAACACCCAACGCCAGGTGACACCTGAGCACTGACTGCATGGCAGCTGTATTTTGACCACCTCACGCCAAGAGCCGACCCCTGGATTGCATGGCTGACTCTGAAGGACCAGACCAATCCAGTGGGACAGCCTCAACCACTACAATGCTTGACAGCATTCAATTTTTCACAAAAGCAGAGGGTTTGTAGCCTTTCTTTGAGAGCAACACGTTCAGTTAAAAAGATGACAAGAAGCCCCAGCGGTGGAACAAGCTGTGAGGTGTGCGGTGTCTCTATGAGCTAGCCTCCAGAAGCCTCCTGTCCTGGGGAGGAGATCCCCACACATCCCAGGGATGTGTCTGGTGCCTCCAATGTCGGGGCAGGGCACACTTGCCACTTTGCACACGAGTCCCCAAGCCAAAAATAAGAGGCCTCAAAAGCCACGGCCTTTGCCAAACCTCCTCTCTGGGGGGAAATGCTCTGCGTTTGCCATATGGTGCTGCAACTTCCCAGGCAGACACAATCCTCATTTCCATTTTCCCTCCCACCCCTCTAGCACACACACTTTCTTCTTCTGGCTTTCCATCCTACCTTCACCTTAGTTCCATCCCTTCGAGTTCCTGCTGATCAGGGCAGTCTCCTCCTACACCACATCCCTCAAACGCTTCATCCCTTGTCCCCCACCACCCACCTCCTGTCCTCAGGACCACACACCTCATGCAAAGTCATGGCCAGGTCCCACCCTGGAGGAGCCAAGATCAGTCTGGAGATTCCCACCCAGATTCCCATGAAATAAATTAACTCCCCCCTAAAACCTGTGCTGACAAGTAACCCTGTAGCTCCCCAGCACACAGGAACTGACTCTTTTTGTGTCGATATTTACAGTTAAAAAAAAGAAAGTGACTTGCCATTGCTTGCTTTAGACATGCAGGAAGACAAGTTGTTAGGGCTGTATTTTAGTTATTCCCCAAATTCATTATCTTAAGCAATTTGGGAAGTATCTTGTAACTGCTCAGTGTGTTCTGTCTTCTCGCTCTTGCACCTCTCCAGGGAGGAATGCTGCTAACACCCCCTCGCAGAGCTGCCCTCTTCACTCTTAAGCAGATTAAAGGACTCAGGGGGAAAAAGGGTTGCTGTACCTTTGGTACAGGGTCACCAATCTCACTTAGCAGCTCCATGCCTTTGTGGGTCAGGTTTACCAGGGAATCAGATTCCCAGTGGAAATGGAGCTGCCAAATCCCAATCCCTTCTCTGCTCACACAGGTCCCGGAGATGCTGTGGAAAAGAGACCCTAAAAAGATGCTCTTTCTCAGAAAAGGAGGGTATTGCTTACAGTCCCCCAAATGATTACAGATCCAATACTTAGAGCAGAGAATGAAAATCAGAACTCACTGGGAGCTCGGTGCAAAGGGAGCTGAGGACCTAAACTGGGGACACCTTCCTCTAGCAGGACAGGGTCACACTCTCCCGATTCACATGAGGGCTGAAGGGGATCGTACCTTTTCCCCCACTCTTTCCCAAAGACATTCTTCCAGGATCTGCCACTTTTTCTTCCTGATTGCCAAAACACACCCCAAAATTTGCAGAGATTGCACTCTCCTTGGGAAAATTATTTATTTATGGAGAAAACACAGCTCCTGCTTCAGATGCAGGTCAAGAGAAAAAACAAAAGCATTACACTCATTTCTCCATGTTTACTTATTAAGGATATACCACCTTTTGACAACATCCAAGAGCAACTTGGATCTACAATTCAAAGAGAATAAGAAATGCTGAGCAGGAAGCAATGACAGAGCGAGCACTGAGCTGCTCTCCTGACTCATCTTTGGGGGTTAAATTTTTAATTTACAGTGCACACGCTCAAAGTGCAATGTGGAAGACTTTTAAGTATTTTAAGCACTTGCTCTTCAGTGCTGCTTTTCCAGTGTCAAGTTTTCCATCACGCCAGAAGTTCACATCTCTGCTTGCACTGTGACCACCAGGCACTGCCACAATAACCCTGCACTCACAGTCCTCCTTGCATCTCCATGGTCAAGTGGCTCTCGTGACCACAGCCCCAGATCCCCACTCACAAACTGTACTCGTGCACTGCCCAGCCCTTCCTTTCACTCTTCCTATGCTTCCTGTACCACAACCCACCCCTTGTCTTGGCCATCTCACCCCTACATGTGTTCAAGGTCTTCCAAAACATCCTCCACTGACACCAACATGCTGAAGCTCCTTCTTTCCAGCAGAGAGGGAATAAGCAGCGAACACCCATGTTTAAAGCATCTCATGGCTGACAGTATTCATCCCTCTTTTGCTCAAAACTGATGCTTCTCACTTTAGTCTACCACACGAGTTTACCAGCAGATAAACCTGGGTACCAAAAACCTTTTATTCTACATAACCATGCCAAGTATAATGTCAGGCTGCTCTGGATTTATTCCTCTGGATATGCTCTTACTCAGTTTTCAAATTACTGATAGAAACATATTACCACCAGAAATCCAGACTCCAAACTACCAAGCTGAACATGTTCAGACACCAGTGCTGATGTGGCATCAATCCATGATTCAGGTATGAACTTGGGCTTGAAACAAAGACTGCAGGACTTTCAAATCTGAAATTTGGAGTTTAACTTCATAACTTTGAGTGAGCTTTCCCTGGAGGAAAAGCAGAAGGGGCCTGTGAACCTGACACGCTGGCACCTTGCTGTGCCCTGCATGAACTTAAAAGCAAGCCATTAGATGAAGTTGCATGAGTAAAGGTAAGTTATATGCCTCATAAACCAAAGTCTCCATCCCTGGGTGGAAGGGCATGTGGTTTGCAACCTGCATGACAGCACCTGCAGTCACTGGAATATTGGCAATTACTCTCCATACTTGTTTCACTCTGGAGAAGAAGGTATCTGAACTACTGAACCTGAGTTGCTAAATGGCTTCTTAGCAGTCTGACTTCATGGGAGTCCTTCACCTTATTTCAGTAAGCCTTAAGACAGGTTCCTTTTTATCTAAAACTGACCAATTTGCTGAGAGTCACTACCATTTGGAACTGAATACTTACTGAATCTCATTTCAGACCCAGAAAAAGTTTTCTCTGTGACACATCACCCCCATTACCTACTTGTACCTGTCATCACTTCCTAAAGGTACAAACCTCATTTCAGTCCCAGGCAGATAAGTAGCAGTTTGAACCAGGCTTTTGCCTACGGGCATGAAGATGCTTAACGATCTGCGCTGGGGGAAGGAGAGGGAGCAATAAGACACAAAAATACAGTACAAAAATAATAAATAGATTTGTGCTGCTCAAAGTTTCAGTTCCAAACTGGGTATAGTTATGGGGCTGGCACAAAAGGTAGTTTGAGGTACTAGAAAACACCTTGCTAAAACAAACAACAACAAAATATCATTTTTAAAAGGTCAAATTCCTGAGAGGATACATTTAGAACAGCAGCATCACTTCCTTTAGGCTAAATAATTTGTCATATTTTCAATACATGCACTCTTGTAAGGAATGTGGTGCTCATTTCAACTAGACTAGCCTCAAAAATCAATCGTTCCTGGTATGCTACACACACACCTCTCAAATAACCCTCACCCTACATCTGCCAATATGTGCAGGTCCCCTGCAAACCCAAAGAGAAACCACCACACACTGCTCAGTCCCAGCCCACTGCCTGGCTCGGGAGGGGACACCAGGAGGTAGTCTGACTAAATAATGGTAAATGGACATTTTGGGCTGCACTCTGATGTCCCAGCATGGCTATTGTTCTATAATCAAGAGCAGAGATAAAAACCTCAGGATGGGAGTATCTGACAGGAAAGGACAATACAAGTTTACTAATTTTTCAAAAGATCTCAGGGCAAATTCTCCAATTTTTGCACAAATTACAGTAATTAGTTAAGTCATTAAGTTCTGTGAAGGAGTGTATCATCATGTTATTGTTTATTTGTACCGAGCTTCACTCAATGAGATCTTGACACATGACTGGGTTTCCTAAACACTACCTGGGTACAAATAACTAATGACAACAACAATAAATGCAAATATATTGAAGTTGACTGCAAGACTCCAGGAAAAGATGCTCATCAGCACAAATTTATCACCATCAGTACGTGCCTTGTCAGGGATCTGACCCTGCACCGAGGGCTCTGGGTGCTAATGGCAAACAGAAAAAAAAGGTAACTACAAACTACGCTGTACTGGAGACTGGTGAACAGTACAGGATTTGATTACTGGACTGGTTACACTTCAGGGACTAAACAGAATTTTACCAAACCTGCTTTTATCTTTTGTAATGTCAGAACTCCCATCTCCAGCCAACACTGCCTGCCACTCCACTGACTGATTTTTAAACACTTGCCTGTGCTTTATAAAATGAACATCCCTCCCCTCTCAAAGCTGAAGAGCTGCATCTCATTCAGGAGAGAAAATCCCATCTGCTGATACTACTGGGCTACACAACGTAGGAGGGGAAGGAAAGGCAAGTGCATCATGAATTACAGGCATGAAACTTTCATTAGTGTCTGAGGAGCAACTTGTACCTACTTCTTGGTATCGCTGTAAGAGATGCACCCATAACCTTCCAGGGTAAGGTGACCAGACTCTGTGTCTTTGTGTTTGTATTTACAATTTTCTCTTATTCTTCAACCTTATTGCCTTATAAAGCCAACATTTCCAAGCATCACCTACCTCTTATCTTACAGGGAGGTCAGAAGGCAATGGAATCACCACTCTGAAAGCCCTCTGAGAAATGTTTTCCAAACACAGGGCTGTGTGTGTGGGCTGTGGCAGTCAGGATGGGGGCACAGTGGCCCCGTGGGACCCTGGTGTCTGTGCCAAAGGACAGATTGCACAGGAATGTCTGTCCACAAAGCAGCAGGAGAAATGTTTCCCATATGAACTTTGAAACAAATACATGGCAACGCAGACCTCATCCCATAATTCCCCATATGCTGCATGCCTGTAATTGTCTGCAGAAAGTAACTTGCTCTTATGTTAAAAAAACCCAGACCCCACTATGCATATTTCTGGCATTTATTAAAACTGCCTTTGTGAATTCTGCATTAGTCTATGCATTAGTCAAATGAAATAATAAAAGGCTGCAGATCATTACACATACACAAAGTCTAATCCTATGATATCCTAGATTTTATAATCAAGTACTAAGTCCTATTGTAATCAGGTACTAAGTCCATGCCAAGCTGTGTGACGTGGTTGACACGCTGGAGGGAAGGGATGGCATCCAGAAGGACCCAGACAGGCTGGAGAGGTGGGCCCCTGCCAACCTCATCAAGTTCAACAAGGCCAAGTGCAAGGTCCTGCACCTGGGTGTGGGGTAATCCCAAGTACAAGTACAGGCTGGGCAGAAAACAGCCCTGAGGAAAGGAATTTGGTGGTGTTGGTTGATAAAAAGTTCAACGTGAGCCATCAGTGTGCGCCTGCAGCCCAGAAAACCAACTGTATCCTGGGCTACACCAAAAGAATCATGGCCAGCAGGTCAAAGGAGGTGATTCTCCCCCTCTACTCTGCTCTGGTGAGACCTCACCTGAGTACTGTGTTCAGCTCTGGGGTCCCCAACACAAGAAGGACATGGACCTGTTGGAGCGAGTCCAGAGAAGGGCCACGAAGATGATCATAGGTGTGGAGCACCTCTGCTATGGGGACAGGCTGAGAGAGTTGAGGTTGCTCAGCCTGGAGAAGAGAAGGCTCTGGGGAGACCCGATAGCACCTTCCAGTACCTGAAGGGGCTGACAAGAAAGCTGGGGAGGGACTTTTTACAAGGGCATGGAGTGATAGGACAAGGGGTGATGGCTTTAAACTGCAAGAGGGGAGATCTAGACCAGAAATTAGGAAGAAATTATCCACTGTGAGGGTGGTGAGGCACTGGCCCAGGTTGCCCAGGGAAGCTGTGGCTGCCCCCTCCCTGGCAGTGTTCAAGGCCAGGCTGGATGGGGCTTGGAACAACCTGGGCTGGTGGGAGGTGTCCCTGCCATGGCAGGGGGGTTGGAACAAGATGAGCTTTGAGGTCCCTTCCAACCCAAACCATTCTATGATTTCCTACTAATAGTAACAGAACACATTCCAAGATTTTGGTAAATTTTTTCAGGTAATCCCAATTAACAGCCAGGAAAAAATTCAGTAACTTTTCTTCTCAGGTTTCATCCCACATGCAGACTAATGCAGTCACTGTTCCCCTGTCTAAAATAAGCACATCATGTTTTCATTCACATGATTCACTATATGGTTACATTTAAACTAAATCCATACATTGGCATCAGCTACGAAATACCTCATGGCCCAAACTACCATCAATAGCTCCACGAAGCTGATCTTACCCTCCTTCCTGCACACCACTCTCAAGCTATCTGCTCCATAAAGCCACACTGAAGTAACAACACACGGCTGCAACACCCTGTCGACAAAGGAAGGGAAATAAAACCCTAATGACACACTGCACCCAGGTTTAGGTATAAAATCTGTTATTTGAGTGCAGCCAGCTGAGCTGACACCAGGTTCCTGAAGAGCCCAAAGCTCTCCAGCAATCACAGAGGATCAGGACCACAGATAAAAAACTCTCTCAAAGTTCAATCAGCAGCAACAGCACCGCACATAACACCCGTGTGCTGCAAACTCAAGGGCTCTCTGACACCCTGGGCATCCCTGCTGCACCCTCTCCATGTCTCCCAACCAGGCAATACTTGGGCTTAGTCCTGCTGAGCTGATAAACTAGTCATGTCAACTAACCAAAACACTAATATAAGGAGAAGAGGAAAGAACAGCAGGAGGGCAGTAAATGAAGATAGATGAGTTTGCATTAGCATGCAGCTATTGAACTGCAGTGGTATCCAACACATTAGAGCTGTCTGCAGTCCAACCACCCCTTCCTGCCCACCAGGGCTGTGCAGAGCTCACGAACCTCTCCTGAATCCCACCCAACAGCCTGGGATCCCTAGGTTCCATTTAACCTCCCAAAGTGCTGAGCAGCCTCAGAAGCCTTGCACCATAGTGGGCTGAGGTTATTTTTATTTCCCAGTTGTTTGAGCTAAAGGAAGAGCAAGAATCCCCCCCTGCACCAATAACAAGGTTAGAGACAAGTAATCAATGATCTTTTCTAGTCATCTCTGCATGACATATTACTGCTACAGAAATACAGAGAAGTTGCTTAAATCACTTTCAGGTCAGAGACTCACTAAGTCTGCTTATGCCTAAAAATTAGTCCACAGGTACACATACACACCAGTTAACTAAAGACAGTCCAGGGCATGGCTGGAGAATCTGAGCCTCAAAAGCCAAAGCTTTAGGAAGCTGTGATGTCTGAGCACATGGGAACACTCAGGTTATCCAAGTGCTGCCACTCCCCAGCGTGCCAGCCCAGCAGAGCAGTACAACAGACCCCCAGCCCATTCCCATCGAATGCAGCATCAGTCGCACCCCAAGAAGTTAAACCCAAGGTAAACATTTTCAGTTCCTTAACTGCTACAGCAGGAGAGCTTACAGGAGCCAGGAGCACACAGAGAAACACCGACATCTCAGAGGCAACAGCCCAGCACTGATGGCAGCCAGAGAGAGCAGTGAGCAGCAGAGGTAAAAGCCAACTGGAAGAACCACAGATTTATTGCATTTTTCTGTGCATCTGACTTGGGCTTGGCCATAAAACATTTTCAAGCATTAAGACACTGCAAAATAAAGGATGTTCTTCCATCTTGAGGTGGCAAACACCCAACTGCAGGACGTGGAGTTGTCTCTAAGCCGGGTTTTAAAGGGGCAGTAACACCACTGCTTCACTGGTGCCATCCCTTGTAACACCAGAGTAATGACAGAGCAGAGAAATAATGGCAGTGGGACTCGGGCATTTGGTCCACCACAAATAATAACAGTAATTAAAGGTAGGCAAAGGCAAGAATAGTGCTATCAACTCCTCTCTGCATTTAGTTTGGGATTCTGCATCTTTTCCTGGAAAAGGAGCAGGCGAGCACGCAAGGCTCGTGCTCAACAGCCAGGATGGAGGCTGGCGAGAGCTCTCCAAGCAGGGACCCAACATGGGCCCTCCACAGCTCACTGGCATTTTTCCTGTTTTTCTGTTATCTCAACAATAAATTTAGTTGCAGACTTCTTGAGTCGACGCATAAACTTTTCAGAACTTCCAACACAAGTACAGATACAACATAGGTAATGGCAAAGGAAGAACAGCCTTTGCTTTAAAATACAAACAACTAAATGATACTTCAATAGAACCAAGATGAAAATTAGCAACTTCACAGGGTGATTTTCCCTCTGGAAAAATTGCTGTTTTTCCTAATATCTCAATATGTCTGTGAACCCCTTGAAAAAACAAACCATGCAATAGATGTAGCTGGTGGAATGCTGGCACAAATACTAAATAAAATCCCAATAATATCGGAGTCCTTTCAAAGGCAGCAGACGTGACTAAGATACGAAAGGTGAAGAACGTGCAGAGATTAAAGAAGAGCTCTACAGAAGTGAGAAGGCATGTTTGCTGGAGTGGATCCAAGCAGCATCACTCCATCCCAGTTATCTCCCATGTCATCGCCCCATCGGGCTGCCTAAGCACAGCCCGACTGCCACACACCCCGGGCTCATTCACAGCGTGAGCCACACTTTTTGAAACCAGTGTACATCAGAAAATTTGTCATCTTGTGAGCTCTTAACTAATTTCCACTCCATCTCGTGTTGGTGCACGATGCTCACACGTGCCACAGTGAACTGCAGCAGCTCAAGTCCTCGAAGCAACAGATTTTTCCTTCCCATTGACACAGCAAACATGTTTGTTACCTTGAATGGACCTCACTGCAAACAGCAAAAAGCCTGGCTGCACTGCTCTGTGCTGCATGTGAAATAAATACACACAGAACCAGCTGGTGGCTGTAGGGGTGGGGGGTGGGAAAAAAAAGTCTAATGTCTCTCCTCATACTAACCATTTCTTTTACAGACTGGATGTTTCCAGCTGTGGTATAAAAAGATATTAAAAAAGCTTTCATCCTCCCAGCAAATGAGAGCTCTATTTTAGGCATCTGACACACAATTTGCATACCCTGCAAGATTTTTCAGACAGGCACCTATAGCCAGGTGTTCAAGGGTATTTAGACTCCAATTTCCACCAATTTTATTACATGTTGTATCATTTTTGGAAATACAAATTATCTATGAGGGTCTGAGCTAAATCACTTGCAGGAGGCATCTGGAAAGAGGCAGAACCTCAATTTGTCCAGCAGCAAACTTGTGATAGCCCTTCCTCCTGGCACATCAGGATCCTTAGGGGCACAAAAGGAGATGCTTCAGACACCATTTGTGTCCCCGTTCCCAGTGGCGTCCTGGCTGTCCCTGTAGTGCCTGACCCTCGCCACTGTGGATGCACTTACCACCCCGGTGATGGATGAGTGCAGGGATCTCTTCCCAGCACGGCACAGCATCTTCCTCATCAGGGTATAAAACTAGTTTCATTGCAATGGCACAGGCACAGCAGCAGTGCTATTTTGGTCACTGCTCACCCAGCACCACCCTGGTGCACACTGTGACTGTGCACCAAGTGACTCGTCCCAGGCTGCAGCACTGCAGGGACCTCAGTGCAGATCAAGGTCCGGGGTCCTAAGCACTGGTGTAACGCCTCCTTTTCTCCCCATGGCATCCCACAAGCTTGAGGGTAAGCAAGCACCTTAACCCCCACTACACTACAACCTAAATAGCATGTCTGCAAAATGCTTTCACAGAATCACAGAATGTCAGGGATTGGAAGGGACCTTAAAAGATCATCTAGTCCAACCCCCCTGCCAGAGCAGGAATACCTAGATCAGGTCACACAGGAACATGTCCAGGCGGGTTTTGAATGTCTCCAGAGAAGGAGACTCCACACCCTCTCTGGGCAGCCTGTGCCAGTGCTCTGTCACCCTCACTGTGAAGAAATTCTTCCTCACATTTATGTGGAACCTCCTATGTTCCAGCTTACACCCATTGCCCCTTGTCCTATCATTGGATGTCACTGAGAAGAGCCTGGCTCCATCCTCATGACATTCACCCTTTACATATTTATAAACATTAATGAGGTCACCCCTCCGTCTCCTCTTCTCCAAGCTAAAGAGACCCAGCTCCCTCAGCCTTTCCTCATAAGGGAGATGTTCCACTCCCTTCATCATCTTTGTGGCTCTGCACTGGACTCTCTCAAGCAGTTCCCTGTCCTTCTTGAACTGGGGGGCCCAGAACTGGACACAATACTCCAGATGTGGCCTCACCAAGGCAGAATAGAGGGGAAGGAGAACCTCTCTCGACCTACTAACCACTCCCTTTCTAATACACCCCAGGATGCCATTGGCCTTCTTGGCCACAAGGGCACATTGCTGGCTCATGGTCATCCTGCTGTCCACCAGGACCCCCAGGTCCCTTTCCCCTACACTGCTCTCCAGCAGGTCAGCCCCCAACCTGTACTGGTACATGGGGTTGTTCTTCCCCAGATGCAAAACTCTACACTTGCCCTTGTTGAAATTCATTAAGTTTCTCCCCGCCCAACTCTCCAGCCTATCAAGGTCTCGTTGAATGGCAGCACAACCCTCTGGTGTGTCAGCCACTCCTCCTAGTTTGGTATCATCAGCAAACTTGCTGAGGATACATTCTGTACCCTCATCCAAGTCGTTGATGAAGATATTAAACAACACCGGTCCCAGTACCGACCCCTGAGGGACTCCACTAGTCACAGGCCTCCAACTAGACTCCGTCCCATTAACCACAACTCTCTGGCTTCTTCCCTTCAGCCAGTTCATAATCCACCTCACTACCTGATCACTAAACCCATACTTTATCAGCTTATCTACAAGGATGCTGTGGGAGACAGTGTCAAATGCTTTCAACTGATAAAAACCAGATGACTCGATGCACAACGTCCATCACACCCCATACTGGGGAGAAAATTAATACTGCTGGCAATGTGTCCTGAACTCACAATAAAGCTTTGTGATGCACCCTTGGTTATCTAAGAAACATTTGGCTTTGGGAGAACAACTGTAGATACTCCAAACTATAGTTAAGAAGACATGAAGGGGCAGTTAGTGCTTCTGGCAGCTCAAAGTGCTGATGCATTGAACAGTCCCATTAACTTGTAGCTACTAATGAACTTAAAGCTAAAGATGTGCTTAAGTGGATTTGGGTCTTAAAATACTTCTACAGGCCAATGAAACAAATACTGGAGCAGATTCATACAGGCAAGAAAGGAAGCCTGATGCCTGGCTTACAAACAGCCCCATGGGGTTGTACTCCCATTGGTACCTCCTGCCATCAACACCTGGATAAAGACACCCACTCCTTTCAGTATGGACTGACTATTTTTTCATGGGAGAACACAATCCCTCCCAGCTTTGCTTAAAACTCACACCAAATTCACCTGGACACGTGACAATGTCTGGCATTGAAGGAAACTACATGTGCTTAGCATCCTTGCAAATCAAGCCAAGTACCTAACTGCTGGCATGGAAATACTGCAGCTGTGTGATATATGGTGTCACAGTATCTTCTAGTCTGGAAATAGATCATCCACTTAATGTACATACCAAAGAGATGAATATTAGAGGCGTTGAACAGCGCCCTTGATAATAGCACCTGTAATGGATTTTTAAAGTGAATTTAAGTCTGAGGGAAAGTACTGCACTGATGCTCCTGGAAACCTAAATCCTGATGAGCGCTGTCCCAGGAACCATTTTGGTGTGGAAGAAAGGACTTTAAAGAAGAGAGCTGTGTAATTCATGAATGGGGGAGCAAAGCAAAGGCCCAGGGGGCTGGTACCTGCCCACTCCCAACTCACATGCAGAACAGTCACTTGTGTGGAAGCATTCATCGCATCTGCACTGGTGTCTGCTTCTGGTCAGAGGACAAAGGGGGATGGGAGGAGAGAAAACCCAGGAGCACGTGTAAGTCTCAGAGGCACTGGTAAAATATTTAAGGTTTGTAGTCTAAAAGGAGGCAAGGCTTTCACATGGGCTACAGGAGACCTGTTCCAAGGCCACACCAAGGTCCTGTGGGACCCAAGATGGCACCCTTGGTCCTCTCTCCTGGCTTTTCCTCTCCGACTTAACTAAAACTACATTTCCCAACACCCTGAGCTCCTGTCCCACAGCCCTGATGGATCCCTTTACATCCAGTGGGCTTCCATGGGGACACAGGAGTCAGCACACAGATTCTCTGCAGGACCAGAGCCAGAAGCACTGCTCCAGTAACTACTTATGTCTACTTATTTGTGTTTAACTTAAAAAACATGAGTATTCCTAGTGCATGCAACACAGCATCTTACCTTTCCCTGGACTTCATTTGCAGGAAAAAAAACCCAAAACAGCAAAAAACCTCAACAAACCCCAACAAATCCCCACCTGTATGCTCAAGGGAACACAGCTGCCTTGTTGTACAAAAGCCACTAAGCACTTGCTTATCCTCAAACAAACACCCAAGAGCCAGGATTTACATCAAACAAAACCAAACAAGCAAGCAAAACCCTCAACGAGGTCAAACAAAAGAACAAGCAATGTTTTAACAGGAAGGACAGCAAATGAAAAAATGTGGCCTTTAGCAAGGTATCCTGGATGAGATGGAAAAGGTGGACAAAACAAAGGCAGCCTCTTCAGTGATCACTGCTTGAAAATAGTGGGTTTGCTGCAGTGTTCTGTACAAACCACAGTACCCCATCACACAGCCATAGGTGTACCACGGTGCAAATGCAGACATGAATATGCCTTGATAATGCAGGGAGAACGTCTAAAGAATATGGGCTGCCTTAGGTACTTCCTGACATTCATCTTCAAGACACAGAAGAGGCCTAACAACTCATGACTGGTGTACTTGGGCTTGGCAAATCTCTCTCTTCTCTGACACAGCTTAACGTGACAGAAGATCCAGACCATCACGCATCATCCCCACGCTCCAGTGGAAGCTGTGGCATTACCAGGCTGTCAGCATTTCCATTAAAATCTGTGTCTGCAAGGTGAAAATATGAATTTGCTCTGGGGTGAAGCTTGACATACAAGATTCTGCCTTGAAGCAACTGTTTTAGAAAACGTACTGAGATCCTCCTGTGGCAGAAAAGAGCAATAGGGGAAAAAAATACCCAATATCTGAGATAATTATTATTAATAATTACAATTATTATAATATTTGGTGTTGGCCTTGCTTTCTGGGAGACAAATAGTATGCCTCAGGCACAGAGGCCAAGATTTTTATATGGGATACCTAAGGCTGGGCTCTTCACACCATGTCTTGAGATTAAATAGATTTCCAACCTATGAAAATTTCATGCTTTGATTTTTCCAAAGGTCGCTAGAATTGCAGTCCTGCAATCTTTTCACACAACATAATGTATCTTCACACACTGCTGAGCAGCTCTACTGACAAACTGAAGTACATGCAACTGTCTAAGCCTAGCTTCTGTAAAAGCCTAAACCTTCCCGATTTCTGATAAAATCTGGCCTCAGTCCACATAGATTCTTTGGAAAATGTAGCCTTTGATTCCTCTTGACACCATCTAATGCCACACCCTTGAAAATCTCCTCCTTACACAGAAAGCAGGATTCAGGAGTGTTTATTTTGGATAATGTATCTGAAAGACTGACACCTTTCTTGCTCAAGCATGAGTTATCTTACTCCTTATCAGCTGCACTATCAAGATCTTTGGGTTTTTTAATAGAAATGTAAGGGAAGATTAAAGGGTACATTATGAAAAAGGACCGGGCAATGTGGAGATGTGAGACAGGGTAAGGAGGTGAAAGTGATTTTTCTCTCGCAGTGACTTTAATATAAATATTTTGTTTATGTTAATGTAATTATGCTAATGTAAACAGCACAACATTAGCATTAACGAGAGCACAACAAACCAGGAGGTGCAAGGCACCAGGCGCCCTGGCACTGCTCACACACAGAGCGAGTGCAGGATGAACCCTGGGCATGCAACACACAGCCCCTGTGCCCACCCACAAGCCACTGCCCGGCATTTCTGAACACCAAGCAGCCCAGACAGAATTCAAATTATGAGACCAACAACTTAATCCAGCCACAGCCCCATCTGGAACACCAGTGACACCAACCTCGCTCTGCACAGGACTTTTGCTCCCCAAGCCTTAAATAACGCAGAGTGTTAATGCAGTTCCTTATCCCAAAACTTTACCCCAAACTCAGCTCCAGAGAGGACTTGGCACACTCATCACAGGGTCCCCCTCCCATTAAGGCAGGCTGCCAGCACATATCCCTGCTTGGAGACCTCTCCAGGAGAAGATGGCCATAAGAGGAACACAGAGAGTTCACAGGGTACGGAGGTGCCAAGGAAAAGATGCCCATGGCTGAAACACTGAAAAGAGAACTGGCCTGGCAAGCCAGGAATCAAAGTGTACAGATGTAAAGCGATAACGATCATCCAGCACATCTCCTGCAGGCTGAAAAGTCCTCCCCTCCTTCACAGGATAAAGATGCGAGGCCATTAAGCAGAGAAGAAGGGTAGAGGGAGCCGCGTAAACTCTCGGGAGAAGTTAGTATGTGAGTTAATACGAACAGATTAAGCCTTTCAGCAGCCACTCTGCCTGTCTGTCCCAATGCACACACCGTAACTGAATGGCGAATATGAAAGCTGCCAGGCTGGCAGGAACTGCTCCCCTCCTCCTCTCCTTCCCAGCACGGCAGGCAGGCAGTTCAGATGCTATGCTCCACGGACATGGGTGATGAGCAGATTGCCCTCCTGAAAATACAGACAATAACAGTTCCTAAATTCCCCCAAATGTCCTGGGAATTTAGTATAAAGACAGCCAAGGTTCAGCTAGTGGCAGAGGATGACAGAAATCAGGACCAATTCTCTCCCATGGGATTGTTGGCTCATCTAACTACCACACCTCCCTGGAACATCTTGCTTAACCACTATCTTTAACCACCCCCTTTTGTGCGGCTCTGCATTCGTTCACAAGTTGTTAAATGGAAAAAAAATGCACTGATCTCCAGGACCTACAATTAAACCCAACCGTGTGTCATGATATATTAGGTGAAGCAAGCCTACACACACACAATGAGCCTCTACACTGATGAAAGACATCCATTTATTTGGGAAGCATGCATGGCTACAGACCACACAATGCTGCTTCCGTGCATTGTTTAAAGAGGGCTTCAAGCCCCCAGCACCATTGATTTGCCCTGATGGAGAGGTCCTATCCAGTGTCACAAAATGAGGTTTATTGAAGCATCCTGCAGAACTCAGGAGAGCCATGTCCCCTCCTTGGTTCAAAACCCAGGCAGAAAAGCTCCTGCTCACAGCCATGCACTGCAGGTTTCCAGCCACAGTGGTTTCAACCACAAGCTTATTACATTTCTCTACAAACAGCACTGTATTACCACAGTTAAGTTCTGTGGTTGTATTTTTAAAGCAGTCTATTAATTTTACTATAAAACATACATCTAAAACCATTAGACTGTGACGAAAAGTTTAAACCAAAGAACCTACTTACCATTTTTCATAAACATAAGTCTGCAACAAGAAAACAAAAACATCTCTCACAGAGATGCCCTCATACACTGTTGCTCACTACACTGGGACCTTTGCAGGTCTATCCTAGGGAAAAATAAAGTGCACTTTTCTCAAAACAGAACTCATCCATTGTCTCCTAATGGCCAATCACTCCATGTGACACTGAAAAGACCTTATCTTATGTTAAAGGGCAAGGAAGTATGGTGGCACTGCTTTTGAGGGCAAATTGATCAGAGCCTGTCAGGATGCCCAGGTGGGCAAGAAGGCCAACAGCATCCTGGCTCCCATCAGCAATGGTGTGACCAACAGGAGTAGGGAGGTGATTGTTCCCCTGTACTCAGCTCTGGTGAGGCTGCACCTCGAATACTGTGTTCAGTTTTGGGCCCCTCACTCCCAGAAGGACATTGAAATACTTGAACGTGTACAAAGGAGATCAGCGGAGCTGGGGAAGGGTCTGGAGCACAGTGTGATGGGGAGCGGCTGAGGGAACTGGGGGGTTCAGTCTGGAGAAGAGGAGGCTGAGGGGAGACCTCATTGCTCTCTACAACTCCTGAGAGGAGGGGGTAGCGAGGTGAAGTCGGTCTCCCAGGTAACAGTGACAGGATGAGGGGGAATGGCCTCAAGTTGTGCCAGGGGAGGGTGAGATTGAATATTGGGAAAAATATCTTCACCCAAAGGGTTATCAGGCACTGGCCCAGGCTGCCCAGGGCAGTGGTGGAGTCCCCATCCCTGGAGGTATTTAAGAAATGTGTAGATGAGGTGCTGAAGGACATGGGGTAGTGGGGACTGGGCAGTGCTGGGTTAATGGTTGGACTTGATCTAAGAGGTCTTTTCCAGCCAAGGCTATTCCATGATTCTAGAACAAGTAAATAAATAACCTGGGTTTTAATGCACCCCATTAAAAAATTCAGGCTATGCAAATTTAGCTTTTTTGCCTTTGCATGTTTGTAGCAAACTGCAGAAACCTAGCGTTCATGAATTACAAAATACAAATCACAAAAATGACATTAAATTTAAATGCCCAGACAATTTGCATATTATTAATAATTAAGCGCATGTAATCACTAATCAGGTGGTGCACAGACTTCCACAGAGCAGATATCTCTCCATCAACTCATACATCATCTGCTCAATTAGTCATTGCAGTAAATTATACCTTCTGGTCCCCAAAAAAATGCATAGTTGAGCAGAAGGTTAAAAGAAGGATGGGTCAGAAACTAACTGGGAGATATTGAGCTGCTCTTTCTGCCAGCATAGCCCCAACAAGGAACGTTGAAAAAATCTGCAGACATAATGACACTGCAATGCAAGGGGAATATAAAATGTTAAAATGCTGTGTAACATCGGTGAGGAGGCTCGACACAACAACAACCCTGCTACAGAGGGCACTGAGGAGAGCAAACCAGGACACATGGGTACAGCACTCAAAAATGCTTTCAAGAAACAGTTGCAAGTGGCTGCTGTGCTGGTAAAAGCCCTGCAAAGAGCTGATTCTCCCCAGAAACAGGACAACTGAAGATGTTTTAAATTGTGTTTCACTCAAGAAGAGAGGAACAGGGGCTGAAGCACAGAAATGGCAGCTGGAGGACAAGCAAGTCAGTTGTTCTTAACGTGCAAAGACAGAGAAGGTCAAGGATGAAATGGCAGCACAAAACCACAAGGAGTACCAGATGCTGCACAGAAAGCGAACCAGCCTCCTGATGAACAAACACACAGAGCCAGGCACTTCCCAGGTTCTTGAGACAAAAGAGCCAATCTCACAGCTCTGTAGAACAGTCCCTGGTAGGGGATCAGATGGGGGGACAGCTTATGTTAAACAGTTCTCAGAGCCTGCAGGAACTGAACCTGGATAAAGCTATTTTCTCAGCAGAAAATCATATAGAACTCTGACTTAAAATGTCAAAGAACAACCTTAAAAGAACTGCCAGGGACCCTTGCTAGGGGTCTCATGTGAACAGCCGAGTTCTGCAGGCACTGGAGAAGCTCGTACAGCTGATCAAGCACGCCTCAAATGCACAGCAAAGCAAAAAGGGCCACATCAGTGCTACAACAAAAAAAATTACTTTTCCTCCATTTCTCCCCCCTCCTTAGCTTAGATTTATTTGCTCCTGACAGAGACTTACTGAGGGCGACAGAGTTAAGGAGCTGATGGCACAGAACACCATTTTTTCCCACATATGACAAATGCAGCAAGAAACCACCACCAAAACACATGGGTGAGGTGTCTGCAGGAGGTCTGCTGTACCCATATTATCTGTACCTAACATTTTGACAGAGAAAAGCACTATTTAGAGGATTTCTAATACATCACAGTGGAGTAGAAGTTAGCACTGCTTGGCCTCCACCCCACACCAAACGTGGCACAGCAAGGAGAGCATGTGGGGACCACGGCCAGAGGGATGCAGGGGAGGGCTGGCAGAGCAGCCAGAGCTTGTTTTGCCAATCACTAGGCCTAGCATAAAGGACACAACCAGCAGCAGAACAAACCAGTAACCAGATTCTATTGCACACCAAAGGGCCAGTACATGGGTGATCACTGGGGGTACAAACAAGTCAATCAGATTTCACATAACAGACATCAACCCCAGCAGCCCCAGGAATGATACAACACAGCCAACAACTGGTGGAACAAACAGAGCAACAAAGTCTCCCATGGCAGAGATGGGAGACAGCCAAGCCAAGAGCCTGATAACATCAGACAGAGGCAAACTCATGCTGTTCCCACAGAGCCCACATTCACAAGCACCAAACCTGACTGGGGCCCAGTTGCAGGGAGAGTCAGGAGGTCCTTCCCCAACAGGGAAACTCTGCACAGTGCACCCACCTCACAGACAGACACCCCACCCTTCCTGCAAGTGGTCCCAGCTTTTATCCCCACAGCAGGACACCTGGCACTCATTTACCCAATGGGGGCACCTGGGGCTTGTTCACCCAAGGGCTTTCCTTACAAGGCCGGCTGCACCTTGGAGGAAAGCCAAAAGGCAAACTCATCCCCTCCTTTTGAGGGACCATGGGAACCACCCATATGTCAACCTTAATTCAGGGCTTGGGGTTCAGACCCCTGCACTTCAGAGCTGGAGGCGATGTGGTCCCCAAGTGAAGCACCCCAAGGTTTAATGTCACCTACCTGTCACACAAAGTCTGAAGCAGGGAAAGGGTTCATCTCAAGCACTACAGTAGGAAGAAGGACTCAGTTTGTGTTGAACTGATAACTCATCTAGCTTTGACTAAAAAGATAATACATTTTTGCGAGTTCCAGGCACTCTCCCAGGAACACTGATGCAGCTTCTGGGTATGAATCCAAGGCAGTTATCTCTCAGTCATTCTGCCTCGTTGTTAAAGATAGGAAGAAATATGTCCTTTGTGAGTAATTCCAAATTGTTCTCCAACTGAATTATCTGCAAGGATCTTACAGAGATTCATACTGAACTACAGAATCTCCTTTTCCAAAAAGGGAGCTGAGGTTCTTTTAGAAAATATACGTAGTCCTATATTTTTATCCCCATGAACCTAGCTTACAAGAAGCTGTAGACTGTTGCTAATGGCTGTTGCTGCCATTTTTCAGCATAAAACCTACATGCCTTTTGGCTGGTCCATACACCACAGCACAGAAACGACCACTGAAACATTTTGCACCATTTTTATATTGTGAACCCTTTTTGTTTCCTACAGCTGCCACTGAGCTTGGGGTTTTTTTCTCTAAAATTTCTTAAATCTGACATTTTAAATTTTGAAGTTTTCACAAGACATCCTCTGCATTTTTCACCCAACTGAACTCCCTTCCATTAGTTTAGTTTTAGTAACCGCCTCCCTTCCCACGTTCCCTCCCATCCTGCAGTACCAAACGTACAGAGAACGAGTTGCAAGCTCACCACTTGCAGTACTTCTTTCTTTTCTCAAAGCCCCATGATCTTTCTTGGACAATAGAGAATTGCTGTGGATAGAAGTCTGTAAAGCAGCAATAGCAGTAATGGAAAGTAGTTCTGAGCTGAGTAACATACCATTGTCTTACACACTCATGTGTTCAAGCCAGCAAGCACTGTAACTGGAGGTGGTGCCTCCACAAGCCCTTTGGCAGCAATGACTGATTTTCCACATGCAGCTTGGACACCAGTCACCAAACCAGCACAAGACATGAGCCATCAGCTTCTCGCCCTCGCCCAAACGCTGCTCTGAGCCTCAAGCTCTCTGCAAGGGAAGGACATGCTCTCCTAGGGGAGATACAGGAGGAGGATTGGGGGCCAGAGAAAGGACAACTGTTTGTCAGTGTGCAGATTTAACCTCAGCCTTCACCTTTATCCACATCCAGCAATAAAAATCAGGAAACTGCAAAACTTTCCAAGACTCACTTGAGCATTAATTCCACATAACACCAGCCAGTTTTAGTTTGTCCAGCTCAGCTGTCTGGGGAAAGGAGGAAGGTGGGACATCTACAAAAGGAAGTTTTATATAAGGGCTTTAATATATAAGGGTTAGGGACTCTGAAGGAACAAGAAACTTCCTCCCAAGCTAACAAGCATCCGTTCTTGACTACAAGCTTCAAAGGAAACAGTCTCATCACATGCACGCACTGTGCTCTCCACATTTGGCATGGACATCTCTCTCCTTAATGATCAATCAAGACTTGTGAGCGCACCAGGAAAAAATTTAAACCAAACCTGATGGAACAGGAAGAACCAGGAGTCATGTTGGATACTTCAGAGATTTTTCTGGCTGCATCCGAGCCGAATGTTTTACAACACTGGCTGTGCCTGCGTGCGTGGAGCAGAGATTTCTCATTTCATACATCATTTACTCCTGCAGTGATTCCACAAAGTCACAACCCGTCCTTAATACACAGAAGGGGAGAAATCCATTCTTCTCATGATAATGGTTAAGGCTGGAGATACTGAGCATAGATTTCTCTGTACAGCAACACCACTTGCTACAGGATAATCGTATGTCCTTAATAGAGAAACACAAGGCAAATAGAGGAAAGCGTCAACTCCTTGCAATCAGAGCCCGATGGTTACATCAGGAGGTCTCCCACAGCTCTTAACAAGTTATTTATGTGCAAAGCTACTGCCATAAGTGGAGCATAATTCTCACTGGAAGCTATCGACAATGTTGTTAGAGAAGCACAGGTGCCCGTGGGTGGTCAATAGACAGCAACATTAAACATCCAGACCCTTTTACATAACTTGGGGTACCAAAGCCAGTTAAACCAATCAAAAGAATTATGAGACTTGTTGGCAAGTTCAGTTTTGGCTTAAGTGTCCTCCTGTCTGGATCTACATGTCTTCTACTTGACCTCTGCCACCACATTGCTCCTCTCCCTCCTCCCCAACACCCCTACAGACACTTAAAGCTCCCTAACACTGCAGGACAGGTACACCTGTCCATGTGCTAAGGTGTAAGCCCTGTTGTAGACTGGTGCTAAAGTACAATTCCAACAATCACTGGGAAAAAAGGAAGTATTTTTTTAAAAGCTATATAAAAAAAAGAGAGAGAACAAGAGAACTAGAAGGTGAAAGAAGAAATGAAGAGTAAAGAAAAAAAGATTTAAAGTGTAACACTGAGTCAAGGTTGCATGGGTGTTGATCATTAGAGCTGCCACGCTGGGCAGACCTCTCGAGGAAAAGCAGAAAAAACAGGGCAAGCACAGCACGATGCATCACCTGTAATAAGTGACTGCAGGGAGTAAACAGGGCTTAGGAAGGTGTGAAACCCTCATCAACTAAAGCCACCCATTGCAATTTAACACAGGCCAACAAAAGAGCTGCTGTCCATCCTGGAATAAAACCAGAGCTTACAGGAAATGTTATGACCTAGAAGGCAGCACTACCACAAGAATGAACGGGTTACTCTGGTTGCAAGTCTCACTAGACATGTCCTAGTGAGAGCTGACAGGAGATGGCTGAGCAAACTATTTCAGGGGGCTGGCAAAAGAAGTTCACTCACTTGCGTTAGAAATTTGTTTCCATCTTATCAAAAAAGAATTTTCTTCTGGGGGTGAAGGGAGAAAAAACACAAAATTTAATCAGACATTCCATCCCAAATCTATTTAGAACAGTCTGGCAGAGGAAGTACACTTTAAAACATTACCCAAGGAGAAGGGACTGGCGGCAGGACAGAGCATGTTAAAGTGAAAACTGAAATGAAAGGCTCAAGGGAGAATTTATTAAAAACTTATTACTATAAGGTCTTTCATTCCTCTGTTTTCTTTCCCGAAACACTGATTTACTAGTGATTACCAAAGATGGGAAAGGATATACTGAAAGACTACACAAACTAATATATGTATCTCTCATAATTTATACAAGATCATTCTGTCTGGTATCCTGAGGGCCAAGCAGCCTGGAATCACTCTGTGCAGCTTTAGCAAACAAATAACTCCCCAATTAACTTCACTAGACATAGATCTCAACAAAAATCCTGTGTCCTGGCTTACTTTTATATAAACATAGTCCTGGACCAGCAATCTGTGTCTTGGGGCTTTTCTAACCCTCACGAATGATGAGAAAACGTTTGATGCCAAGCAACAGGTCAGTCATCCCAAGCTGGTACGTGGTGCTCGCAGGCAGCTCTGACTTTCTGCCCTGGACCCGATTTCCTGAGCCAAGCTAGCTGCCCACAGCACTCGGTCTGGGGGTCTTCCTGGTGGCTGCACAGCAAAGCAACACCTATGTCCGGGTGCTCCATCTGCTGGAATCTGAACCTAAATATTCCGAAACATTTTAGGGCAAAATCTGCCATGTTTGCTACAAAAGAGCATCCCTTACCTGAGCTCCTAGAAACAGCTCCTAGTAGCTCTTAACATGCAACTCCTTTGCATACATATTTGCTCTTTCCATCTGGGTCAGTGTCCAGCTGGATCCAAAAATGGAGCCTCCAATAGCTCTTCCTTTGAACAGATCTCAGTCCTGTACTGTTCCTAGGACTACAGAAAGGGCAAACCCGGGGGCTCAGGCAGCACAAGTGGCTGATCCAGCACAAGCAGCATGGCAAGGAGTGTGAGCCATGCAAAGCCCCTCTGACAAATCACCCACCTGCAGAGGCTTGGAACAGGCACCTTCGCACGCGTGGTGCTAACACTGCCATTCCACAGGGCTTCCAACAAACACCCATTAGAAATTCCCAGCTGCAGCTGACCCCCATTAGAAAGGATTTCATTAAATTAAAACATCAATCCCAGAAATAGATGTTTGCTTAACGGATGTAAATGATTTGGGGACCTCATGCTGCAAGCCGTAAAATAAAATCAAACTGTGGCAAAGCTGAAGAAATTAAGCCATAAAGAGAAAGCAGTGGGAGGAATGCAGAGACCTCTTGCCAAAGGAAGCTGCTGATCCCGGGCTTGGTACAGATCGAAAGCTCTCAGGCATGCCACATCCAGACCAAAAAAAATTCAGCAAGTGAAAGCAATCATCGAGCCAGAATTGGCCAAAACGTACTAAGGATACTTGAAAATATAAAAAGCCTGAATTTACTGACTTCAAGTGTAGATTTTCTTTCTGACAGTTTTCTACATTTGCTTCTGCACAGAACTGACTGTATCATTTATCATTATGAATTGCTGGGGGGGCGGGGGTAAGCAGGGAAACTGCATTGGTTCCAGGAGGTTCAACTGCGAGTCAAACGTGCCTACACTGCACCTGCCCTTTCCAAGCAGCACTGTGCTGCAAGCTCGTTCACAGGTGTGCAAAAATAAAACAAACCACAAAAAACCCCACAAAAAACCACCAAAACTCAAAACAAAGAAAAAAACAAACAAAAAAAAAAAACCAAAACACTCTTCTTTTCACCTCCAAACCCAGAGAGGATTTTGGACACTGCTGCATCCCAGATGTTCCTCTTCCTTTCTACTTTGAGGTCGACACTGCAGCACTCAGTTTTCGACCCTTCAGGAAGGCTCAGCTGCAACGAGCTGCTTGGAGTGTCCACCCCTCTACTGACACACCTGAACAGGAGGCAGGGATCGGTATCAATCCCCTCCTCAGGCTCTGAGATCTGTTGCAATCACCAGTCCCAGCATCTATTTGCAGAGCCACCTGAGCAAAGCCCCAGCTCAAGCTGCACAAAATGCAGTTCAGATGGTTTTAAGGACAGAAACAGGATATAAGAATTTCTTTTCAAAATCCAGACCTGCACCCTCCTCTTGCCCCTAATAGAGAAGTTCTCTCCAACCCCAGTTTACTGCAGATAGCAGCCTCCGACTGACACTTTTGAAGTGGCTGCATCCATCCTTTTTTTTACACCATGATAAGATCCTTAAGTTGTTTTGTGTTTATTTATCCATTCCATGGTTCCAGAAAGCTGTTACCTCTCCTCAGCAGCACGCACACCCAGAACACGATATGTGCTGTCGAGGGCAGCAGCCCCACAGGCAGGAGCGTTGTGGTGTCACTGCCCTTCAGCACAAGGGAATCAAGAGCTTCACAGGAGCAAGAGGGAAGAGATCTTGGAAGAGATCTTAAAGCTCATCTCCTTCCAAACCCCTGCCATGGGCAGGGACATCTCCCACCAGTCCCATACAACCTGGCCTGGAACACTGCCAGGGAGGGGGCAGCCACAGCTTCCCTGGGCAGCCTGGGCCAGTGTCTCACCACCCTCACAGTGAAGAATTTCTTCCTAAGGCTCAGTGATGCAGAATCTCCATATGTAACAGCAGAAGTTGTCAGTCTATATCTATTAGAAAAAACAACTAGTTAATTAATTTTCTCAAGAAAATAAGATTTTTCCAGAGCTTTTACAGGGTCTGGCATTATTGAAGCTCCACTCCCACAACAGAGACACTGGCTGCTGTGCCAGGGAACGCAGAGCACACTCTGTTTGCACACAAGGGCCCATCTGTTCCATCTCTCACAACTGGATCCAAGAGCTCTGCTGTTTTTATTTGTATTGCCATACCCACAGGAATGTCTTTATCCTATGCCATGGACAAGCACGTCTGAAAAAGGACACTGTCATCATCATTACTCAACTCTTTTTGCGCTCTCCCTCGCTGGAGCTGAATTCTGCCAGCCACCAAACACTGAGGATGGAAACTCTGGGGCATTTATCACCAGGCTTCAGCCCAGTTTGTCCACTGCCATCCACATGGAGAGACTGATAATGGAAGTGCTTTAGGTTTCAAAGCATAAGGCTTAATCCTTGTATTTTATAACCTCATCACAGAGCAGAATAACTGAATTAAAAGACGGTGAGAAGCAGAGAGCCTGCTGACCCAAAGCAAGTGTTATGACATGGGGAGACTTATTCTTCATCTAGTTGTGGATCAAGGATTAAATCACATCCCTAGGAGACATCCCACCAATGCCTCACAGCTTTCAGCTCTCAAATCACAGAACCATAGAATGTCAGGGATTGGAAGGGACCTCAAAAGATCCTCTAGTCCAATCCCCCTGCAACTCGCAGTATTCCCTAACACCCCTGCTACCTTTGATTTCAGAGTAATGTTCTGGGCACTGCAAGAGATGGTCACTGCTGCTTTAGGACTCCAAAGCCCCCAAAAACGGCTTGGCAGCCATCTGAAGCCATTCTCCATAACAAACTGCCTTCAGCTAAAGGTGAGAGGCTGCAATACTAAAATCCAAGATTTCATTTACCAGTTATTTGAAGACAGATATATAACAACAAACAATAACACAGCTTTGATGTTAGATTCTCTTTTGGGGTATCTTCTGCTTTGTACCAATCCCCAAGTCCTGGTTTTGGGCCAGCTCTTCCCAGAGTCAATCCTGACAGAGTCACTTCTTACCTCTCCCTTCCCAAGAGGCTTTCTGGCGAGTACAAAACATCCCGTTTTGGTAACTGCTTTTACTTGGGCAACATCGTGTCTTTTACAGCCTCTCCTTTATGTCAGTGCCAGTGAACCTGAACAAGTTTCTGGACTCTTTCCTCCAGCAGTGCAGACACTGCTGGCATGACGATGTTTTGACTGCAAATGCTTTCACATGGAGCAAGCACACTGCATCCCGCCAAGGAGCATTCCTTCTGGCTATACAGATGCTACAGAGCAGCACAGCTGGGCAGCAAGACTCACCCCTTTCCCCACTGCATTTCCCAGTTGGCTCTCTCAGCACTGTGAGGTTCAGACCGGGTTCACAAACAGACCAAAGGTACAACCTGTGACCAGCAAGTGTTACATCTGCATCCTCAGTCACTAATCCTGCCACAGCTCGGGCTGGGATGGGTTCATGCCTGGCCGAGGCAGAGCAAACAAAGTACCCCCAGGGCTCAGCCCCCCAGCAGCAGGGCTCAGGACAACAGCCTGCACCAGAACACAACCACCCCGAGGCTGTAAATCCTTTGGGCCAAAGCAGACCCATTTGGCTGACAGCACAGGCACCGGTACCAGCACTAAGGGGAGAGGCTTGATGCTGAGTTCAGCCCCAAGACTCCAGCCACGTAAATTGAATACTCACCTCTTAGTTTACACACCTCTCTGGCCACACAGGGCTACACAAGAAAGAATTAGTATTTCTGAATTACTCAATTCTCCAAGTGCTCTGTAAAAATAAGATTTTTATTAAAACTTAACTTGCCTGTTTTACCATTCAATCAAATGGCAAAGCACTGCCTTGTTAGCTCTCCAACAGCTCTGCCAATTAAAGTGGGGTTTTTAAAATACTATATTAAAATAAATCCTTCTGAAAGGAATCATTAAATTCCTACCACAGACACAACTTGTTTTAATGAGACAGAATTATGTTGTAAAAGGTCTTATGTTGTACATTTCTGCTTGGATTGTTTATCCTCCAGAGCATTGGCACACACAAATCTGAAGTGCATCGTATCGACGTACACGTTAAATACAACTGCTACCAAAAAAAAAATTTAAAAAACTCAAAGCCTTACTGGTTTCTGACATTAAGAAGAGAGTCCATCGTGCAAGACTGGAAAAGGCTGAGTTGCAAGGATCACTGTGCAAAAGGAATAGCTGCAGAGCACAGACTGGAACAAGTGCAGACTTGCCAAACTCTGCTCAGCAAGAATGACACAAACTTCCACAATGTGAACAAAAAGGGAGAAAATCCATCTGCAACCCCACCCACAAGGGGGTGCAGGGTAACACCAGCCCCCAAGAACTCCATAAATCCTGATGCTAACAAAATTAACAGTCTAAAGTTCCACAAGTGGCTCAAACAGTCCATGGCATTTTTCAGGTTCAGCTTTCAGCACCTTGCTTCTATTTTCTGACACATGGAGACTCTACAGACCCTGTCAAGTAGCCCAGAGATTTAGGAGACTGAAGGGATCTTCCAGTCTTGCCTTCTGCAGCAGCAAGACACTGCAGGAAGGAGAGTGGGAAGAGGAGGACTTCTAAGTGTTAGAGCCATTCGATCTAACAGTACGAGAAACCCTCCATCTGAGGTCTGGACTGCTTTAAACATTAAGAGTAGGAATAATACAGAAGGGAATGTCTTTGCCTTCCCTGCAAGTATTGATGCCATTTTGCCCATGTCTGACCCAAGTATCCCCTCCTTATTTTGGGCATCGCTTTCACACCCAGCACGCTGGGTGCAGCTCTAGCCAATTCCAGTTAAAAACAAACAAGGGTATGATAAATCTAGCAATACAAAGCAACAGGATAGCAAAGATTTTTTAAAATATTTTTATATAGGAGAAATTAAATAAACTAGGACTCCTCAGCCTGTACAGAAGGCAGATGAGCTCAGAGGACATGAGAGAACTCTGCAAAGCTGAATGACTGAAAAAGCAAGACATGGTTACCCACTGCACCACCCCAGAAGTCGGGAGCACCCAAGAAGTTACAAGGTACTGAGTTTACTAAAAGACAAAAGGAAGCCCTCCTGTGGTCTCCAGTAGTGCTGGCAGAGGTGGCTTGGCCAAGTTTGGAAGTCATGCTCTCACTGGAGCACTGCCAAGGGGGACAAGCCCTCACAGGCCACTGCACGTGTGATTGTTCCTGATCTCCACCCTCCCGCTGCTGCCACAACCACTTGTTCTCAGCCATGTTCTCCAGCTCAGTTGTGTGCAGGTGGGTTAGCACTTCCCAAAGAACCTAAACATTCTTTGCAAAGTATTTCCATGGGAATTGTTTGACTCAAGTGTCTCACCAAATGTTCTTCTTCATATCGTGCAGTTAGGAGTCTTTCCAGACCCACAGAAGGACTAAGAAGCCACTCAAAGTCTCTGCACATGCAGCATGGGGGGCAAAAGGCTGAGGAACAACACAGCCAAGTGACACTTGAGGCAGTGGAGCAGCAGCTCTCCCCATCACTCTGTCAGCCTGACTTGACATACTTTCCTCTCTGCAACGGGCCAATAAACTTCTGTTTTATATGTTACCTAAAACATATAAAACTTTTAAACAGGCCACAAGACTTCCTCTAGACTTCTCAGATTGTTATTCTTTGTGAAGAATGGAAGTTAAAAGGAGCTGAGTTTTGACTCACAGAAAAAGAAAAGCTATTTAAAAAAGCAACAGGGAACAATAATTGCGTGGAGCAAAGTTGTTTTGGGAGTGTTACTGCCCTGAGGTGGCTGAGCAGTCTTTTCTCACCTACTCATCAGTTCTTAATCTGTAACTTAGTTCATAGATCCTGCCCAATTCTCAGCAGGCTCCGCAGACTCAACATAGGCTCAGTGAAATGCAGCTGCCCACGGGGCAGGGAAGTTTTCATCTCGTTCCACTCAGGTATTGGAAGAAAGAAAGATTTCAGGCAAAGGCAACCAGACAGACACTGTTCTTACAAAATATTTATCATTATGCAGGGCGAGCAAAGGAAACTTTTTAGTACCTTCTCTAAATAAACGAATGAATCTTCATCTCTACGTAAACTTAAGATGATCAGCTCAGGCAAGACTGTCTTAGTCAGAAGGTCAGACCAACCACCTGTGCTCCCCTTCTGCCTATCAGGACATCATAACACTTAAATGCAAGAGCAGAATATCTACCAATTTCCGAGCACGTGAACGTT
This sequence comes from Podargus strigoides, assembly GCA_028020825.1. Classification (NCBI taxonomy): domain Eukaryota; kingdom Metazoa; phylum Chordata; class Aves; order Caprimulgiformes; family Podargidae; genus Podargus; species Podargus strigoides. Next base: position 2,128,205 of record CM051640.1, read on the forward strand.
CAGATCATCACAGTTTCTTGCAATGCATGAGCTGCACCCAACTCAGGTCCTGGATACAGAAATTATTTTGCAGATCACAGAATCACAGAATGTTAAGGATTGGAAGGGACCTCAAAAGATCATCTAGTCCAATCCCCCTGCCAGAGCAGGAACACCTAGGTCAGGTCACACAGGAACATGTCCAGGCGGGTTTTGAATGTCTTCAGAGAAGGAGACTCCACACCCTCTCTGGGCAGCCTGTGCCAGTGCTCTGGCACCCTCACTGGGAAGAAGTTCTTGCTCACATTTATGTGGAACCTCCCATGTTCCAGCTTGCACCCATAATGATGATGCAAATCAAGATACAAATACGGTTTGCAAACCACAAACCAGCAACAGGGGGCACAGCCAGTCTTCAGCAACTGAGTGTAGTTCTCAAAACAAGTTATAAAACCACTGGGACTGACAAATAACCTTTTACTGTATAAATCCACACATTTCAATGTCTGGTACAACCCACAGCCATTCTGAGCTGGGCGCACATCACACTGACATCACACCAAAGGAAATGACCATACTAGAGACAAGGCAACAACAGGGACAGGCAGAACAACAAGCTGTAGCTTGTGTTGCTTACCCCAGTTCCATGGACAGCACTTGGCCTTTCAGATACTGATGCTGGTCTGCAGAGTTTGATCCCCTACTAAGATGGTGCCAGACCTGAATCAGACATAAATTATCACTAAAGGAGTCCATTTTAAAGAAAAAAGGCCACAAACCATATACACACCCAGTCGGTGTTAATGCACCTCACCACCCATCTGCTGCTCCAGCCCATCTCCTGCAGGATCTCCAGACCTGCTGCACCAGCTGGCAGCTCTCCACGGGGACGTTCCCGAACGTCCCGTGCTCCTGAACATGACGTTCGAGAGCCTGCGAGCAAGGCACGCTGCTCCTTCTCGTTTAAGTGAAGCAATGAAGTAGATTTCCTACAAATGTTCAACTGTGATTAACATTCCCCCAAAGCCCTGTCTGAATCTTGTCATCTACCAAATGCCTCCGCGCCGAGCTGCACAGGGCTGCAACGCCAACACAAGTCTTTATAATACAGAGGAGACTCTTGGAGGACAAAAAAAAAATGTTTCTTCAGCTTCAAGTTCTTCAACCTTCTGTCAGGTGAGTGTCAGGAGAGGGCTCAGCCAGGGGAGCACTGACGCAGATACTTTAACATTATATAAATAAATAAAGAGCCCGTTTCCTACTCCGCTCGCTCTCCCCCTCCCTTTAAGTAGGTCACTCTGCCTGCTATGGAAATCAGCTCGTCTTCAAAGCGGGTTTGCTCGTCTCCTTCCCTATCTTCTTCATATTAGAAATGTGCAAAGCATTATAAGAGCAAAGGCTAATTTCAGACTAATTTGATTTATTCTTGGCACAGGTATAAAGATGAAACTGTATTTGCCTGTCAAATAAACCTGAAACATGAAAAATGAACAAAAGCTTGTAAGGTATCTGCCATACGGTTAGTTCTGAATTTGATACATAGCTACAAGTCAAGGTCCCCAGCAGATAACACAATGCAAATGAAATACAAAGGGTCTTCGTGACCTAGGAAGGGGAAAAAAAAAAAAAAAAAAAGAAGAAATAAAACCTCTTGAATTAGACTGTAAAAGCTCCAGGGACTGGTATGAGAAAAGCCCAGCTCATACCAATTTCAGGGTGAAAATTAGGCCTTACCTTATTTCTTTAACTTAACATACAGCCTTCCCATTTGTCCTGCCAATTAATACAGCACATAAGACGAGCCTGATCCGAACCCCGCTGAAGCCCCGGGGTTCAGCATGCGTCCGTAATGATGAAACCAAGTTCCTTGGGTTCTTCCCAGCCCGCCCATATGAAGGGACATGGGCAGGACCCACTCCTCAGAACAATTTCCAATCCAGATGGGCTGGGCTACAGCGCTGTGAACACTCTCAGTGGTTTGAGCCCTCCCCACACAGACACACAGAAAACGTTCGTGCCAACTGAACCAAGCAGCTTTGCATAACTCCAGCCCAGATCATCCAGCACACACGGGGCTGCCATGGGGGAGCTGAGCTTTCCTCGGGCTCGGGGACCCTGGGCTCCTGCAGGGACAGCAGCTGCTACTCAGCTCCTTTTAGGATGCTCTGGGCACCTGGCAGGACTGGGTATGCAAGCTGCAGAGAATGCAGTTAAAGGCATGAAAAGAAATTCCAGTGCTCACAGAAGGCAAATACTGAAAGGTTTTACCTAGTAACACCCAAAAGATGAAGCAAAGAAAATGAACCACAAGAATTGCATTATTACTTGAATGCCTTATCATAAATTTGGGGGTTTTTTTAAAAAAAAAAAAATAAAAAATTAAAAATCGTGATTTTAAAATTCAGGTATAAAGGCATTTCCTAAGACTGGATAAGCATTTGCACTACAAACCTCTGAAGACAATTGCATGCCACGTGGTACAAGACCCTGACACAGCACGTTCAGCAAAGTTCTCCGCACTCCCAATTGTGCATCTTCAGCCTGTTCTTTTGCTCCACTGATCCAGTCAGAAGACTCCTAGATCAGCTTTTTTTTCCCCCCCCACAACTTCCTGAGTTTCAAGATTTGAGTTTCTCAAGTTTCTTAAGGTTTTAAGGCAAGGCTCAGCAGGGAGGTGTGAGAAATGTAAAGGAAGGGGTAGGCAAAAAAAGAAGAAAAAATTTTTTGTTTTTTAACTTCTGCAGGGAGGAGAGAGAGGGAGGCTGTAGATCTGGTGCTGCCTCTAACAGCAGCAGAATTTTGCCTTCTAGACAGCAGAAAGGGAGCCGATGGTTAAGAAGCAAGAAATAAGCTCAGTAAATATGGCACCACATCAGTCTGTGCAGGAGGAGCTGTTGCTGGTTGGCAACGTTCAGCATCGTACCCCTGGCACCACAGCCTCTTCTTCCAAGTCAGAAGGAATCATTTCACAGGATGTGAAGTGAAAAGATTGTGTTCAAAGCTTTCACTTACATTCAAGCTTCCTTAAGAGTTTAAGAACTTGGTTCCAGACTTGAGTACTGTCCACGGCACCTAATCCTAACGCCCTGCCCGTTCTCTGGGACATGCTCATACACCATGTTTCCTGCCAAAGACTGAGGCTAAAAAAACCCAACAAACCACATAATTGCAACAGGCCTGGAGGCTTCCGAATTTAGAAAGAGCATTGTTAATATTAACACACATAATTTTACAATAGGAAGAAATACGGAAAATACACAGCACTGTGCCTTAAGCCCTAGAACCAACTGGGATTTTTGGCAGCACAGGCTGGAGAAGACAGTAGCAGCTGTCAAGTCACAGCTGGAGTTGCCTCTGGTGAAGGGGATTGCAAAACGGGATCAAGAAAAAAGAAAAAAAAAACCCACAACAGGTAAATTCCAGGTAAAATGAAATGCAAGGAGGACAGACAGCTGAGTTAACAGGCTTCCCTTGCTTGCAGAGCATTTAAATTGTTCTGAGTTGCCTATTTCCCTTTTTCCTTCAAGTACAGTCCCTGCTTCCTAACTTACACTTTACAAGTTCTTGGTGACTACCACTTTTCTTGGATTCTCAGCTCTCTGTTTTGCAGGGAGGGCCAGCAGGTCAATGGCCTCAATAGCATCCGTGGGCCCTTACGTTAGTTCACATGGTCCCATCACACTGGTCCTTGGTCCCATCACACTGGTCCTTGGAGCAGCAAAACGGACCATAAAAAAACCCACACTGCCTTTTTCTTCCCCACAAGCTGCTTGCAAAGCTGCCACCCAGGCTGCTACCTTCCAGCCAGCCACATTTCCCCCGTTACAAATTTGTTGGAAAATCCTAAAAATTAACAAAAAAGGACAAATAGAGCAGGAACTTGCAAGTCAAGAAGTGCTCCACACCGAGCACCCCTGGATAATGCCCACACTGACTCAGCAGGAGTTCATGCCACAAACCAATGCTCACTGAAAATATGTGTTCTCCAGCACTGCTGCTCCTCTGCCAAGTCCAACTATTTCTGCTTCCACTGGGGACCTGTATATCAAAAACCTTCTTACGAGGAACAGTACGAGGCGAGCACTTAATGCCAACCTGCAAAACACACCGGTACTGCTCAATTCTCCCACATAAAAAAAGAAGTTACCAGCAGTTAGCTTGAAACGAGGACAGCTGCAGCACTTAAAATACCTACTGCAAACGAGAACTACTTAGGCACATCATAATTAGTAAATAGCAAATATTAGGAGTTATGGGAAAAGGGATCGTTAAAACAGATTTTAATAGCCCGGCATTTCATACATTCAGACGTGAAAATCCAGTCAGCATACACTTGGAGCATTAAGCCTACATTAAGAAGCAAACTGCTTCATTTCTGGAGTTGTAGAAACAAAGGTTAAATATCTGCTTCAGCACAAACCCCATAATTTTTCTGCAGTGACTGTATTGTTTTCCTTTACACGGCTAATAATACCTGCCCTGGCTTTATACCCACACATCTTCTGAACACTCTACAAGGCTAACACTTTTAAGCATCAAACCAGCAAAAATACCCAAGAACTACATTTGGCATTAAGGTTTCTGGAAGGAACCTATCTTTTTTAATCATAGTTCATTTATATAAAATATTGAGTTGAAAATAACACTTTTTTTGGCAAATGGCCATTTTCCCACTTCTTGTAACAAAAGCACCACACCACTGCGCTGCATTCAAACATCCCTGTAGCAAAACAGAGATGCCCCCAGGATCCCTGCTCCCTGCCTGCACACCTTGCCCCACGTCCCCTCTCCCACCCATTCCCATGTCAGCCTCTCCATCTCCCCCCTTCTCTGTTCCTGTGGCTTCTCACCCCCATTTTTTTGGACTTGCCAGTTCAGTCCCTCCGCTCCTTTTCCCTTTGTACCAACTTCTGTCCCTCTGTGGGAACAATGGTACGTGTTTTTCTCATACATCATTTCCAAAAACATCTGGACCAGTTTGTAGGATTAAAGATAAACACGATTTTGACTATATCTGACCATTTCAGCCTAGTTGGAAAAAGATCCCAACAAATTAAAGCAGTTCCTCATGATGGGAAAGGCTGGTCAGCATCAGAATAATATGCTACCTACACCTGGGTCTGCAGCTTTGGAGTGAATTACTTTGGCTACCCAGTTCCAGTAGCTGTAACTGGAGCTGGGTATATTGGGATATGCACTCCTGCTAATTCTGATCGGAGACAGGCATTCAAGGGAATTCCAGGATTTTCCAAACAGCTGCACAAAGAGCAGAAATTATGCTGGGTTCCTCAAACTGGGATGCGATGTTGAAGTTTTACTCCTTTCCCTTCATTGCCTCTTTCCTCATCACAGCCTGCCAGCCAGCTCTAATTTCCAATGTCTGATGCTGTTCCACAGGATCAAACAGGCAGCACCAGTAGGGAGGAAAATTCATGGAAGTAACATAGCATTTATTAGTATGTGGAAGCTGAGCAACTTCCTGAGAAAAGACTAATAAAAGTGTAAAGTCCCATTTTACTGTCTAATTCCTTTTATGTCTGTGCAGAACAGCTATTAAACTCCCCCAGAAAGTCGTTTATTGATTCAGTGCTTGATCCAAAGACAACTGAAGTCCATATGACCTGACCCCAGTAACACCTTCCATGTAAGACATTGTAAAAGCCAGTAACCACCTTTAGACACTCCTGACAGGGGCAGATTTCTAAGTGAAAGCTGTCTGCATGCCCGTAAATCATCTGCATGATCCAGCTGTCATACCTTCACACCACAACCCCTGATCAATCAGCACCACGTTTGAGCCACCCCCCTTTCACGTTGGAGAAAGCAGCTCACCATTAGGTTAATTATTCATTTATTTCTCCAGATATTGCAGTTTTGTTTCTGACCTCCACCTGAAGAGCTTAAAAGCCAGCTCAGTCCCTCTGGGCACTGCACAGGGCCCACCAAAGCAGCACCTGCCCCACCACCAGCACCTGCTCCTCCAAACTGAGCCTTCTGGTGCCCCCACCTCCCCTCAGCCAGCGTCCCACTGCATGTCCCTCTGTGAGCTGCTGCGTGCTGGGCGTTTTCCTAATTGTGAACCAAATGTTGAAGCTGTCCCCCAGTGAAGCAGGCAGAAGCCCTGAGGAAGGACCCAGGCAGAAGCTGCTGCCTGTCCCCTCCCCAGCCCTCACAGCCCACGGAGACACTTCAGCTGCAGGACTTGGCTCAGCGAGACGCTTCTGGATGAAACCTCACTCCTGCCTTCTTCTGCTCCCACCATTACTGCAGCCCTCCCTCCCTCCCACTTCACTGGCACATCTTCCTGCTCTATTATTTCATTTTCTTACACATCTCCCTTTCAACCTAGTCAACATATAATTAATAGAGATTTAAACCAACATGAGTTTTAAATCCAAAAACCACAGGGAATTAACACAATATGAGGTTTAATTCTCCCCCCATCTTCTGCCTCGTTCTGTTGCATGATTTATCTCACCAAACGATGAGCAGTGTGGGAATGGTTTGCTTCTCACTGGTTTATAGCACCAAATATACAGGACAGGAACCAGCCAGGGCCCCTGGACAGGGTCATAATGCGAGTGGTAGGCACTTAAATAAGGGCACATTCCAGTCATTTGTTACAGTAAGGAATAAGAAGTGAGTCAAACACCTCTCCTTTCTCACTTCTTTTCTGTTCTTACCTCTTCGATGCCACTTTCAAACATCTTCAAAACACCTCTACAACTTTTTCTTTGTTCTCATACCATTTCCTGCAGATAAATCTCTTTCTTCATCTCTTTCTGTCCTCAAGAACTGACTTGGTAATACATACAGAGACTTGAATCTCTAACTCATATATATTTTCTAATATTATTCTAAGTGACTCATGCAGCATCACACAAAATACTGGAGGAAAAGCCAAGACCTAACCCTCTCCTCCTGGCTGCCTGGTGCCACCAGTCCCTCCTCATCACGTGAGTAACAGCTCCAAGCTAACCAAAATTCCACATCACATTTGGGCTACACTTAGCAAAGGGCAAAGCACAACATGGCCCCAGCCTTGATGACAGGTTTACACAAGTGTAATAGTTATTACTGTCTTGTCCATGCAAATATGAAAAACTGAAATAAAATCGAGCAGAATAGGGGTTTTATGTTCCAAGCTATTTAAAGCAGTGTTCCAGCACACTTCGCTAAAGGGGGTACACATTAAAAACACACAAATGTCAACCAAAATTATTTAACCCCAATAACAGAACATAAGCAAGCTTTAAAATATCATTAAATGGCTTTTCACCTTTTTTTTTTTTCTTCTCTCCTTTGCTTTGTGTTTTTAGAGTATGATCAAGCGATTATTTTGAAAGAATTTGTAGTAATTTGGCACAAACGTGAGTGCTCTCATGATTTAATTTAAAGTGTAATGTAGGCAAAGACCCAGAAAGAAATTCTAATTGTTTCATTTTAAAATTAACCTTCTTGCTTCATCTTTATGCTGAGAGTGTGCACAAGCATAGTGGGCCATTACACTGCCCAAAACACTACATGAGCAAATGAAGATTAAAACAAAGGTTAAATAAATTCTGACAACCATTAGGTGAGAGACCTTGCTTGACTCTCTCATGTTCTCCACAGCTTCAGGAAACACCCAAAATAACTCAGCCGAGACACTGCTGGTGTCTGTTAATCCACTCTTGATTTTTCTCTTGTAATGGTTTTCTGCTTTCTGTATCTCCACAGCACTTAGACACGCCAAGGAAAAGCAATTTGGATTTCCATTGCCCACAAGCACAAAAAGGCCCTACTGCTACATAGAGGAGACGGGAGAAAAGAAAATCCTGTATCCCATTTGGGTGCTGGGGAGTGGAGTCAGGGAGACAAAGGATGCTCAAGGGCCCAAAGGCAGCACACTGTGGAGCCCAGAGCCCAGCTCTCCTGCCTTCCCACCCAGAGCCTTTCCCCGCCGTACCCCACCAGAGTGCTAGCGCTGAGCAACTGCACTTCCAGCTGTGGGAAGGAGCACGAGGCATTTCCACCTGCACGGAAACAGAGGGTACTGAAGGGAGAAGGGACCAAGGATTCCCCTACCTTACTGGGCGTCAAATGCCAGCACATCACACACTTGGTTTTACAATGGAGTAATCAGGTGCGACAGGGGATGCCAGCTGTACTGTAAGTGGTGATTTACTGTGTATGACACAGCCTCGGCTCTTCAGAGATCTTCCATTTTCCCTATCAGCAGGAAGAACAGTGCTCTAACACAACAGCCTGGGTCGGACAATCTAGGAAGATCCCTATTTTTTAAAAATCCATTTACCAAGAGTTATCTTATTACTCCCCTATTACAGATGCTGTGAAGCCGTAGGAATTCCCTGTTCCCAGACTGAACAAGTGCCATAATACGGCAGAGAGCCTTTAGCACCGCTGCCTGTGGGGACTGGGTATCAGAGTGAATCACGGGGAGCCAGTCCCTGGGAGGGCAGGATCAGAGGAGCTGGGACTCATTACACAGCCAGCTGCCAGCGCAGCTCATCAGGTTTTTAGAAAGGAAAACTGCAATTTTCATCTAACTCAGGATGATTTCAGGGAATTGTCTTTCTTTTTCTGAAAACTTTGCATCTCCCCACCAACAGAGGCATCAAAGCCCTCGGAGTGCATCAGAAGCACGGTGTGTAATTGCTCAGTGACAGCAGAGCGAGGCTCAGCACAGCGCTCTCCCCACACGTAACGTTTTACGTAGGGCTCTCGTTGCATCATTACCGCATTATTTTTAGATAACCATCAGTGAATGTCAGAACGCGGGTCGATAGCTAGGAGATTTATAGGCAGAACTAGCTATGCTTGTAGCAGTAAGATATAAAGCATTCGACAATTTCTGCAGGAAATTTGACCACGGGGATTGGGGGCTAGAAAATACAGCTGCTAGTACTTCCCAAACTGTTCAGGAAAAATAACACTGCACTGCTAGGGTACAGTACTGGAGTTGAATCACAGCTGCTGACTCCCGGCAGGGTCAATACTATGTGTGTTCAGTTTGAACAGCCCTTTGCAGACTTCGATGAGGACATCTTCTCCCCCCCCCCCAGAAAAGTCTCCCTTTTAAAGTTTAATAGTTCAACCTGCAGAATGTCCTCACCTACCCTGGGACTCGGGCACATCCGTAGGAGCTGGGAACTGGCAGCCTGCCAGCCCGCCGTAACATCTGGACCAGATTCTTCAGTTTTAGATAAAGATTAGTAGCATAAATCACAAAATGAGTAAAACCTTTTTAATTACCTGAGAAGGCTCATTTCTGTTTTCTTTTGTGCTATGTGCCATTAACAGGTAGATTTGCTCACAGGCTGCACACAGCATTTTCTTGTCAGAAATGCATGTGCTTTCTGCCAGGAGAGAAGTAATGAGGGGAGGTGGTGGCCAACAGCAGACCAGGAGGACTCCCCAGAATCCAGCATATGCCTAAAGCCAACTTTGTCCGTCTGTCCTCCCTGATCAAAGCGGAAGATCCCCAGGACGGGAAGCGTGAGGCTGTCATCTCAGCACTGCCTGCTGCCATCCGACGGGCCTTGGGGTGTCCAAGATGCTGTGCGAGCCCAGCAGATGTGACACTGCACCGGCGGCTGAGTCGTGCCCTTCTGGAGTGGCAGCTGGAAGCCAGGCAGGATGCCTCCAGGCACTGAAATGTCACTAGATGCCCATGTTTTGCCAAACGCATCCAGTTCCAAATGTCTCCTAATGGAGACACAACAGTACACCACTGATCCAGACTGAGGCTTGGAGATAATGCTGTAATTCGCATAATTACAGCACTTTTTTTTTATCCTTAGAAAAATATTCCTAGAAGCTGCCTAAGAAATTTGGCAGTGTAAATCTAACATACCTTTAAGTTTCACCATCGAGACAAGGTTCTGTTTCTCCATTCAGGCTGTCGTGAATTAATATGCAAGAATAAAATACCAACGCTGTCACTATGTTCTAGTCATTGCTGTTGCATCTCATGAATCCTGTGTTGTCTCTGCATGATAAATGTGTTAGTGGCTTATTACTCATTCATTGCCAATGACAGTGAATATTCAGATGATGATGCCAAACAACTATCGAAAACAAAAATTATCTATCAGTTCCCAGTCAGCCGGGTTGTAAACTAAATGTCACGTTAACGTCTAAGCTTCCAGATACTTCCTAAGTGACTGTCTGAAGCCTCCTCTTTTAACTCTATTATTTCTCTAGGAAGTATTTCTTTTATTTATTCTTTGATCGGTATCAGACTCGGTTTCCATGAACCTGACCAGAATAATTTACAGGCAGCAGCTCAGGTGTCTCAATCCCATGCAGATCACTCTCCTGAAGTTAATAACTTTAGCCTGAGAACTTCTAAAAGCACATACTGAATCCAGATAATCTGCATTATTCCTAACAGGGAACACGGCAACCAAATCTGTTAGGAATACAATAAACATTAAAGGTGCAATTTTTATCAAGCAGCTATATAAGGCTATACAAAATAATAGTTAGGTTCCACTTCAGAAACACCACGGTAGTGGGGCAGGCAGGGAAAAAGCACCTCAGATCCTGGGTGATAACACTGATGCAGTCACATCCCCACAGCGTATCGCTTTATCTCCACGTTGTCATTTCTTGTATCAAAGGATTTCAGCCAGTGAGGCTGTGCTCGTATAAAGAGCTATTTCACTTCATTAATGTGATTAAGGTTCGGGCCTTTCTGCCTACAAACACCATTTCCCTACTCTCAAATATTTACATTTAGTTGTTTATCTTAATCAGAGAATTTCTTAGCATTTCAGTTAATATATTACCTACCTATTAAAATCTTAATATTACTACTCTGTGGGTGTAACCCCATTACATACTACTAAATGGCTGATAGAACTGCTTTTAATCTGCCTTATTTACATACAGAATTTTTATACGCAGTAGTTAGCTAAATTTGTAATGTACTTTGAGGATGATAAGTGTTACAGAAGATAAGCATTATCTTATCCTTATGGGAAGTAAAATCCATATATTTCTGAAGTGGTTTACGTTAATTAAGTGCCACTTTACGACGAGGATAGCAAGCCCATGCGAAAGGTTGTGTTTCAGGATCGGCCTCAATGTCCATATGCAGCCCTCACAAAGTTAATTTCCTAATTGGATAAGCAGATGAGAGCACAATCTGTATGCAGGGAGGCTGCTGGCATGCACTTGATCATATCTCAGCATGTGCAAATAATTCCATGTGCAAAAGCGCAGATGCAAGCTTGTTTGAAAAATGAACACAGGCTTATTTAACCACCAAGGAATTTAAAGTTCCTCTTCAACTTTTAACACTTGGTAAAGCAGCAGTTTACTCTCCGTGCACTTCTTCAGCACGAAGGGAAAAGCCCTCTCTGCTCACCCATGTTCTGGCCAGGTTCAGTGGTTCTCCATCACTCACCTGTCCTTCACAACTTGCAAATAACATTTATTCTCCCTCATCTTATGCATAATCTGTCATGAGTTTACAATGAAATTTAAAAGAAGATCTTGGGATGAGTCAGCAGTGCCCCTTCACAGTGTTTTCTGTCTTACTAATATTTAGCTTGAAATGCAGAATTTTTATTTTTTTCCCCACTGCTCAGGAAGATGTCACATCATTCCTGTCTCACTGGCTTCCAGGCAACTGAGCGCTCACGAGATTCAGTTGCTGTTGTGTATCAGCCAAAAAGCATTAGGGAGGGAGTTTATGGCCTTCACACTGCTTGGAGGCTTTAATCCCAGACCCAGACCTGTGCTGACCATGCACAAGGAGGCACAGAGGTGTTACCCCAGCCCAGCTGGGAGGTGGCTGGGTGGCAGGTTCCTTGATCACCAGTGACCAGCAGACCTGAGCTGCTTATATTCAGTTCCAGGTGCCCAGCTATGGCAGCCATGGATGGTGGCTTCCCCACATGCAAACCAAGGGCTTAATCAGAGTACTCCCTTCCTGCACTCCTTATTCTCAAACTAGCAGCACTATTAAATTACTAAACTGTTTTTATATTGACATAAAAGGAGTCTGGAGAACAGGATTTAGAACAGGGGACTGCCCACTTTTGGATAGGATCAGACTCAGAACTCAGGGACAAAAAACAACATACAAAATCAGATCCAGGCTCTTTCCTCCTACCTGGGATGGATACTCAGCACTGGTGCAGCCCCAGCACTCTGCACATGTAAGGAAACCTGCTTATGGGCCCTATGCATCCCCCCAGCCTCTCTGTCTCTCAGCAGCTGACGTCCAACCTCTCAAAGCTTCTCCTACTTGAGGCAGGCACCGCTGAGGGCGTGCACCAGCCGTATCTGCTCTCCTTCTGGGGAGGGTGGTGAATGCATGCTGCACTGCTGTGAACATTTCCCTTTCCCACACTCGGGATGGGATCAAACACAGCTTCAGGAGGACAAAGGGAGGTGGAGGAGAGCAATATATGAGTTCAAGAAAGAAGAAACATAGCCAGACAAAAGCTACCTGGGCAATTCCCCCAAGGCCATTGCTTGCAGGAGGTGAGATGAGCAGCTTCTCACCATGCAATGGACACGAGGCCCATCCCACTGAGAGGAGGCTCATGGTGAGCAAAACCTTTGTACGCTGTTTCACGAGGCAAACTGCAGCTTTCCTCAAGTCATGTCACTCATCCTACACACCACTTGGATGTTAAAAATTTGGCCTACCTTTGCTGTCTCAGGATCCTACAAATGCATGATTTCTCAAATTCCTCTGGAGGGAGAAGGTTAGGTCAATCAAAGACTTTGCCCAGTGCCACCAGAAGCTGACTACTCTCTTCCAAGTCTTTATTCACTCCAGCTCCTCACTAGCTAACTAGTTTGTCACATAACCACAGAAACCCTCTCTTTGCAAACGCAGACCCAACTGAAAAGTTCATTTGTGTGAATCTCCATAAAGTTGGAGATAACCTGGACCCCAGTTTTGCTTATGTAAATGTCAGCACACAAAAAAAATCAGGTTTGGATCAAAAAGGCAAGTTGCAGTTAATACCCAGAGTAAAATGTACCTGTTCCTTCCCAGCCTTCACTAGCTTTCTCTGAACATCTGCTGAACAAGAGAATTCCACCCATGAAAGTGAATACAGAAATTAAAAGTCCTCTGAATTCTCAGATAAGTGCATGCACATACAAACCCCTCCTTTTCAAAGGGCACCCCCGTACCTCCTTGTGACCACGGGAGCCATCCAATTAGAGACCAGCAAAAAGCAACAGAAAAGCACAAAGTAAAACCTACAATATTTGTGCAATGAACTAAGGAGCAATGACAAACTTTTAGAAAGAAAAAAGCACATGTGGATTTCTCAATCAGTTTTAGGCCAAATAAGACAAATGTGGACAAACCTAAGTCTTCTCATGTATATTTTATGAACTACAAAGAGGAGAAAACCAAGCTCCCCAGTCCCATTCAGCATCCCCCAGGCACTCTTTCAACTGAAACAAGCATCCATGATGGAACTTTGTGGAACTGCAACCCCACCTAACAGTGGCTGGAAAACACTACAGGAGCAGCAAGGTGCATCACCTGGAAAGGGAATCACTGCAGGAGACACACTGGGCCATGTTTGGGACAGCTCTGCTTGCACAAAGGGGACTAAGAAGGGGCCCAGTGTTATTTCCAGAATGGTGCTGCAGAGAAGATGTCATTCAAGGGGAAGGACTGCATAAAATCATTCCTTTACCAGACCAGAGGCAGTGCTATTTAGCTTGTCTGCATGGCCAACGGAAATACATAAATACACGTACATATAAAATGAGGGCTGCCATGCCAGAGAGCACTGTTATTTCCGATATGCTTTGCACTACATGATTCAAATAACACAGCAGTGGTATGATCGGATTGCTCATTTCATCTCTACAGAATGGAGCTTCTTAAGAGATTCAGTTTTTTAAAGATGGCTTCAACTCCCACTGAAATCCAGCCAAGTCCCATAACGCAGAAAAAAATCCACAGCCGACTGCACCCAAACTGCCTTTGACTTTCTCTCTTTGGCCAAATTCTTCCCGATGCTCCCTGAAGTGCAGGATTTCCACATGCCACCCTACAGGATCCACCATATTCTAACATTTTGTATGTGTCCAACAGCAGGTCAGGTTTAAAACACAGCACGAGCTTACGCAACAGAAAGAGCGTTCCCTTGGTGGATGCGTTTTGCAGGGAACTTGTCTGAGAGCATATGGTGGGACTGTTAGGCACTTCTCACCCACCTGCAACTTCCCTGTCCTAAAAGGAAAAAAGCTTGCAGTGAGCTCACACGTGCACTAGCTCACAAGCACGCCAGCTCACAAGTGGGCACTAGCAGTTCAGCTTCAGGTATCCTTCAAGCGCCCAGGATGAACATCGACCCAGGCACAGAAAAGTCGTGGTGGGGAAAGCCTGTCCAGCTGCCTCTGCATCCTCAGCCCTACAGACTGTCTCAGCACACCCAGCTGTTTCCTTTGAGTGCCAGGGGGTGCTGATGGGGGGGTCACATGGCCCGCCACATCTTCCTCTAAACCTACAACTTGCTGAAGCACAACACACAGACATCACTCAGAGAACAGAGCACATCATACTTTTCTAACAATCACATGTGCCAAATATACACTTGACCCAAAGTTACATAACTGCTGTGCCAGAGCTATTTTTTCAGCAGACTCCTCGGGGTTGCTATAAATCACCCTGGTATGCAGAGGCCAGACAAGCTGTCGCATTTATGTGCTCGGCTTTCTGCCTGCCCTAAGACGTTTGTGATATGGGCAACATATCTATTACCTCTCTGCCTCCCCTGGTCTTTAGGTGCATGACTGCTCTTCAGCACTGAGCAGATTCCTGCCCACAGCAGCCTACAGACATGTTCAGAGCCACCCTTATGCTTCTGGCTCCTCTTACAAGCACCAGCTAGATCCCAGAACAGCCCTCTCAGCACACAGCGGCAGGGAGTCCCACTTGCACCTCCACAGAAGAAGGGCAATAACTTACAGTTTCAGCTCTCCCCCTGTGAGGGAATGGTAGGCAGCACCATGATTGCTTGTCCAACACCAAGGTCCTAGTATGAGGTCTCCTGTCTTGAACTGCAGGTATTGCTTTTTTTTAAATAAGTGCATAAATCTTCCTGGAAACTTCTGCCCTAGCAATATCCAGAAGCAACCAGTTTCACAGTTTTATTGTAAATAACATTCAGCTTTCTCCTTATTTCTTGTTATTCTTTTGTTTCACCTTGTTTGTCACCCAACAGTGCTGCTTCAACACCTTGTGGTGCCAGGCTGTTCCATAGGCAGGACAGGTTTTTCATGCCAGTGTATAAAGTAACGATATAAATAACACTTTCCTACAGCTGAGTGCTTCTCAGTTTCTACAGTGCCTTCCCCAAAGCACACACACTGATGGAGACAACTATTACACACCAGGAAAGGTACACTGTATTCCTGCACCTGCCTCACCTCCTCAGTGCAGAAGTACAACCAGCAATAGCTCTGATGCAGCACGGAGCTTTAGGTTCAACCCAACACAGAATCGTGCATTAGCTTCATATTCAAAACTCAGAGAGGGAATCACACTGACATTGCCAAAAACATTTAACTCTGCTAATTCTACAATACAAGACCTTGCAGTTGTTAAAGCTACAGAGGCTGGAAGCAATAAATGGGACTCTTGATTGAGATTACATTCCCAGTTGTGAATCCATGGGGAACAATTTGAAAAAAATTAGCTTCCACAGTCAGTGTTTTAATTAGATACCTCACCTAGATTTCTTACATCCTTACAACACATTTCTCTATCCCGCACAGCATCTTTAAAACTCCCTTTCTACATCTCAGAACTACTGAACCTGGTGAGATTTTAATAGAAATCCCCTCACTACGCTATAAAGAAAAGCATTACTTGAGATTTTAATTAGCAGCTGTCAGTGCTGAGCCATAGGAAATACTGAATAGTTTGCTTAACTTACTAGAAAAGGCACACTTTGCTTTCTGACCTTCTGCACTCAAATGATGCACCGTACTTTAGCTGGTAAAAAACTCCCTTCCAAAAAACCAACTCTGCAGCAGTAAAAGCCGTTCCCTCGGTCAGTGCTCCCGCGCGTTCGCCCCCGAACACCCTTCTCATCCGATGCACAAATCACGGCACTGTCATTTCCCGACCGGTCCTGGGAACCTGAACGGCAGCATCGGCTCACTCTGCCTTCCTCTCGTCCTGCGCAAAGTACTCGGAGCTTTAAACACAAACGGAACTCGGAAATCAGACACTAAATGGATTGGGTCCGTCGGGACTCCGTTTGCCGGTAATACCGGGAAAAGCACGGCTCTTTGACACAAACTCCCAGCCCCCCCAGCCCCCCGGCCGTGCCCGGGCTGTCCGTACCGTTCAGCTGCCGGTACACGATATCCTCCAGGAGGGACAGCCTCTTCAGCACCGCGTCCTGGATGGAGCCGATGCCGTGGGCTGTCAAGTTGGCCACTTCTGCCCTGGGATGGATGTCATGGAAGGAGTCGCCGCTCTTGGTCGTGATGGGTCTGCACTTGGCCAGGAAGAGGACGAAGCCGGCCACCGCGATCAAGTTGAGCACCAGCAGGACTTTGACTCTCCGCAAAGAAGCCATCAAAGTTCCCGAGGGGCACCGCCAGCCGCCGCTGCCTGCCGGGCTAGGGGAGCGGGCCGGCGGGTGCCCGCCGCGGCGCGCACATCGCACAGCGCCGCACGGCCGTGCGGGGAGCGGCGGCCCCGGCCCCGGGCTGGCCGCACCGGCGGCGGCGGGGCGCGGAGCGCTGCGGGGCGCCGGCGAGGAGGAGCGGCGCTCGCCGAAGCTACAGCCCCGAAGAGGAGACGCCGGGGCCGCCCGCCCCGCTCCGCCCGCCGCCGCGCTGCTGCCGCCGCAACTTCATGCCCCGCGCAGGGCGCCCGCGCCTCGGCTCCGGAGCGGCCGCGGGGCCGTGCAGCGCTGCGGTACTGCCGCCGCCACCGCGCCCGCCTCCGCCGGCCCGCGCGGGGCCGCTCCTGCGCTGCGCGGACGGGGCATGCCCCGCCGGCCGCCGCCCGGCTGCACGGGGAGGGCGGGGGCGGGGGGCGGCGCGGAGCGGAGCGGCGGCCGGGGAGGGGGAGAGGCGAAAGTCACGGCGGCTCCCCCGCCCCGCCCGGGCGCGCAGGGCCGGCAGGCTGCGGCAAGCGGCGCTCCGCGCACCGCCCGCGCCTGCGGAGAGCGGCCCCCCGCGGCCCGGCTGCCGGGAAATCCCGGGCTGGAGACCCGAGCGAGAGCGGGCACCGGGAGACACAAACCGGGCCGAGCGGGGAGCGCCCGCCCTGCGCACCGCAGCGGGGTGTCACACCGGCACAGGTGGGAGGAGGTGGTCACCGATAATCGATAGCTGCCGTGCCGTGCCACAGGAGTGCCAGCGCCCTCCAGCCCGGTGCGCGGTCCTCCCAGGAACGCCGCTCCCCGGCTGCCCCGGACGGACCCTTTATCCCCCCGTGGGAGCCCGGCTTTCTCCGCACAGGAATCGCAAATGAAGCAAACCATCCTGCATCCCTGTGTCACCACAAACAGTCCGTGTCACTGCCAGGGAGCGGCTTCAGAGCTGTCACCTGGGTGGTTTGCAAGGATCTTCCATGCTTCACACGTTAAAATGAGGGAGTGAATTCAAATCCAAAGTTTTACAGCCAAACTACTGACTATCCTCACCTGAGAGGAGTGAACTACCTCTGTGGAGCTGTACCCATTCACCGCAGGTAACCCTGCTTTCCAGAGAGATGCCATGAAAATGGATTAGAAATTCAAACAACATTGAGTCATTGTACACAGCAACTTCTGAAGAGGTAAGAATATCCCTCTCACCTTCAAGCCATAATTATAAAAAAAAAAAAAAAAAAAAAAAAAAAAAAAGAAACAAAAAAAATCAATGCCATGGAAACAAACCTAAAATTGCTTTAAAGGATTTGGAATTTTAATTTAGTACTAGCTGCACATGAAATCTTTTATGGTTTCTACATTCAGACTCAGGGCCCTGCTACAAACCTGAGGAAAGGAGACAGGTGTGTAACTCACAGTCAGACCCTGCACCAGCGTGGTCAGTCCATCACCCACACTCGGGTTTATTACTCCACTAAGAGCGTAAAGCTGTGAATGATTTCAGAGACACGAAGCTACAACTACCTTACAAATTCCTGGAAACTATGAAAGCTTTTTGTTGGCACTGCAGGGAAGCTTAATGTGACACCTGCAGGTTTGGGGGTTCTTTGGGGGTGTTCTGGCATACGATAAAGAGTTTTGTTTCCAGAGCTGTCAGCTGAGATTTTTTTTTCCCCTCTATCAATAGGGGAGGTTTAGATTGGATATTAGAAAGAATTTCTTCATGGAACAGGTTGTCAGACATTGGAGAGGTGGAGTCCCCATCCCTGGAGGTGTTTAAGAGTTGTGTTCACACAGTGCTCAGGGATATGGTGTAGTCAGGGACTGTCAGTGTTGGGTTAATGGCTGGACTCGATGATCTTCAAGGTCTTTTCCAACCCAGGCATTTCTGTGTGATTCTGTAATAAAAGCACTTTAAATAAATAAATAGACAAAACAAACAACACGGCTTTGCAGGGCTGCTTACCAAAAAGGGAAGCCACATGGCCTCAGACTATCAGGAGCAGAAACATTTGTGCATACAGAAAACTACCTGCTACTTATTTTAAAACAGTCTCAGACAAAGAAGACCCCTTCTGCCAGTCCTTCATCACACAGTGCTCCCGCTTGTTGCATGGCACAGAAACGGCAACATCTGTTTTAGTTGTAAAACACTGGTTGTGAAAAGCTAGATTCAAGGAAGTCTGACACATGGCTATTACATAATATGACCCTAATGCAATAAATAAAATCTTAATATCTTTTTTAAAAAGTGAATGTGAGAGTTTGAAGCAGGTCCCTGCTGAAGGACCAGGAGAGCATTTTTGCCCCCCCTAAGAAAGGAGCAGAATTAAGTCCCCAGAGCAAGGAGGGAGGGAGAGAGAAAGCCACACCCCACCTCACGGTGACCCTGCATCGCTGTGCAGTTACCACACCTGGCCGCTGTGAGAGTGGGTGGTCCCCAGGAGGATGGCATGGAGGGCAAAATAAACATGTCCAAAAGCCTGCAGGGAAAAAAAAATACAGGAAAAAGCATGGGCACTGAAAATTAGGAGTACACACACGTTCAACAGCCCCCCTGCCCTAGCCAGGAGGATTAACTTCAAAATCTTTCCCACTATCTGTTGTTGTTGCTGCTTTTCTTTCTACAGAGGGGAGAACTAAACCGTGCAGACTTTGAAGCTCTGCTGGCAGACCCCAAGCAGCCAGCACCGGGGCCGTTCCCCAGCCCACCTGCAGAACGTCGCCGCTCCAGGGGAGAGAGGTTTTCTGCTGCTGGCCTCATGGGCAGAACGCCCAACACCACCCAGCACTGACCTCTCAGGGTGGAGGGCACCTCGTGAAAAACTGGTCCCCCTCTCCTGCACTGGTTTGCAATGTTACATGTTCCACAGGACTCCTTCCACTCTGCTACTCTTAGCAGCAGCAGCAACAATTCCGCCTTAACTTCTTATGCTCAGAGAAAGTTATTTCACTCTTGCTCAGTCATCCTACAATCACTTCCAGCCTGATGATCAAGACTTTATAAACCACTAAAGCCCAAAACCCAAGGAGTAAGCACCAACCATTATGGCCCTTCAGCATGTCCTGAGCACCCACCACTAGCAAGCTCTGCATGAGACTTGACCTATGTAAAGGGTGAGTGTCATGAGGATGGAGCCAGGCTCTTCTCAGTGACATCCAATGATAGGACAAGGGGCAATGGGTGCAAGCTGGAACATAGGAGGTTCCACATAAATACAAGGAAGAACTTCTTCCCAGTGAGGGTGACAGAGCACTGGCACAGGCTGCCCAGAGAGGTTGTGGAGTCTCCTTCTCTGGAGACATTCAAAACCCACCTGGACATGTTCCTGTGTGACCTGACCTAGGTGTTCCTGTCTGGCAGGGGGATTGGACTAGATGATCTTTGAGGTCCCTTCCAATCCCTAACAGTCTGTGATTCTGTGAACTCTGTCGTATTCCCAAATATCTGCATCACCAAGAGCTGAGTGTTCTTTACCAGTTGGTACCTCTATAACTCCCCTGAAGTGACATGGGAGAAAGCAGCATCCTGCAGATAATAAAAAGCAATATAGACCAAAAAGTCCACTGGAGATGGACACCAGCAGGATATGGCAGAAGGAGACCAGGAAAGGTTATGCTTTGTGTCACAAGAATCTTGAGAGCATCCTCCCACCAGTACGTCATGGGGGCTGTGCACCACTGGGAGACTG
The DNA here is from genome assembly GCA_028020825.1 of Podargus strigoides. Taxonomy (NCBI): domain Eukaryota; kingdom Metazoa; phylum Chordata; class Aves; order Caprimulgiformes; family Podargidae; genus Podargus; species Podargus strigoides. The sequence goes on from CM051640.1 coordinate 2,148,480, forward strand.
AGCAAAACTTAAATAACTAATACAAAAAGGTAGTTTGCTGTAAACATGAACAAGTTTGTGTCCTGGTTGGGCTAGGATGGGGTCAATTTTCCCCAGCAGTTGGGAGGGAGCCACAGCCGGGCAATTCCATCCCATGCTGACCTCATGTCCAGTGCCCAGGCGCGGCTTTTGTCCGGGTCTGCACCTCGTGCTGTGTCCCTGCGGTACAGCTCTCGTTCTGTACATTGTTATCACTGTTGTTGTTGTTGTTCTGTCTGTTGTGGTTACACTGCTGTATTAAATCTTCCTTATCTCCACCCCGGGGTTTGTACTTTACTCCCTGTCCTGTCCCTGTCCCAGGGTGGGGCAGTGGCAACGTGGTCTCAGGTCCTGACAGGGTCTAAACCACCACAGTTTGCCAAGAACACTCTCCAAATCATGGTTTCAACAAGGAGTAACTCAACCTCCACCACAGTGTTTGGGGTTGGGTTGTGGGTTTTTTCCTCATTTTTCCCATTTTCATTACATTCCTACCAAAAAAAGCATGAAACATTGTTACTAAATAGAAAAGAATAACAACTAGAGGGTATTTATCAGTACTGGGGAGGGAAGATCAGTTTGCATGTCTAATAGGAAAATTCTATTTTTATCTTATACAGTGGAATGCTACCAACAGCACACACACTTTTCAAGTGCTAGCCAAAATAATTACTCCTCTCCTTCTGTGGGGGGGGGGAAAAATCCATTAAATAATGAATATTCAATGGATTGATTAATGACATCCTAATCCTTTAGCTAAAATATCGGCTCCTTAAAATACAGCAAACACTGGCTGCCAGTTACAAGAAGAATTAAAACTCCAGAAATAACTTGGTTTCCAGAAGTTCTCTCATCCCGATGGCTTTGGAAGGACATGATGGCAGCGTGACGCCGTGACGCAGCTGGGGCACAATTCACATTCTGGTGGATGTAAACCAGGCAGAAAAACCTGGCTTCTTCCTACTGACTGGAGGCACTGCCAGCGTTGTGTGATCTCCAGCACATGCAGCAAAGGTGCTGTCCCCTCGGCTCCAGCTCAGCCCTCTCCCATCTATCTGCTCCCAGGGCTGGCCATGAGCCAGGCTGTTGCTGGGGTGCCCTGGAGAAGTCAAAACATCTCAGTTTTCAGCCTAAGAAAGAAGATATTTGGGTCTTCTTAGATAAATTTGGTTGAACTGCATAAATTAGCCTTTCTGTGACTGAATCCCTGCATGAAAACCATGATCAGCAAGGCCAGAGAGTGAGAACCAACCCACAAGGGTTCAATTTCAAGCCATGAGCTGTTTCCTCAAAATCTTCTGGCTGGAGTACTGTTAGGGCAGTTGGGTTTCTTCTACGTTTTCAGGTTGTGCTCAGGAGTTGCCATGCTTTCACTTTTTTCTCAGGCTGTTGAGAATTCCTGATTATTCAGCTTTAATTTTGGTTCTTTGCTGCACAGAACCACCTCTGAGAAAGTCCCTCCCCATCAGGCCAGGTGAATTCAAGCCTCCATACAGCCTATGGGCTCTTCATTTCTCACACTGGCATTTTTCTTCATGCAGGAATCTGCTCTGTGAAGTGCCAAAAGCTCCTGCAGGAGGCACGGAATGTGCACTCACCCGCTAGGGAGAGCTGGAGAAGGGCAGCTGCAACACAACGTGCACGTGGAGCATTCCAGAGAACAGCAGTGCTGCCATTGCAAGGGTCACCAATATCATGACATCGCCCCACACCCTTTGGTCACGGGAGGGCCAATCGTGTGACATGAGTAAGCACTTGCAAAAAGAGATATTTTTTCTTTCTCAGAAGCAAATATTAAAAAGTTGATGGCACGTTGTCTGCTCTCCCTGGATTCATTTTTGACAGTAATTTAGGCAAGTGTTTAACATCAAGGAGTGAACTCTTTATCTCCAGCCTTAACATTTTCTTCCACTACGGGAGCAGCTAATGCACAAAAGTAACTTTCTTCAGTTTTATCTTCAAAGTTTGGGAACATACTTAGTTCTACATTACAATGACTCTATTCATATTTCATGAATTTTTAAGTTCAGACTGTGAGCATGGACAGCTCATCACTGACACATCAGGGAAATGCTGTGAAAAAAACAAGCAACTTATTGTACTTTGAGCTTATGAGATTGCTTTATGGTTCCCTCAAGGATATTAAAAAAGAGATCTTTGCAGTGGTTATCAATAAGTATCTTTCAGGATCAGCATTTCTAAAGCTTCTAGAATGGCTTCAACTCTCGACTGAGTTCAGAAATGAAAGAACTCACTCAGAAAAAGCAAAATCATAGCGTAAAGCTCAACTACTCTTCAGTTTTGCTGCTTTGAACTTCAGTATTCAGCTTGATGACCAGAATCTAATTCTTAGACCATTTTCCTTCCAACTAAAATAGTCTAGTCTATTCTACTCTACTCTGTCCTTATTCAGGCTGGTTAAGTTCCCGCTTCTTTCTCGAAAAACAAGGGAAAAGGGAGAAGAGCAATTTCACTGATATTTTGATGGAAAAAAAAATGTCTTAAATATTGACTTTTTGTGTGACTATAAAAAAATTCCCCACTTATTTCTTTTTATTGCAGAAGATGCCTACATGGCTCTCATTATTTCAGCACTTAATCATCTCATAGTTCCTCAGAACATCTCACTTGAGCCAGGGAATACAATTGTTTCTTCATGTTACATGTGCAAACAAAAAGATACCCAAAGGCCTTTGAAAAAGCACACTTTAAATTCCCAAGGAAATCAAGAGATGACAAAAACGACCAGGCCAGGATCAGACTAAGAGCCTTTAGTACAAGAGCTCAGTTTGCCTCCAGCCTCTGAAGTTCAAGGCTGACACACTCAGCTGATGGCTGCTTCTTCAGCACTGCAGTACATCCATGCCAGTGGAAAGCAGGGAAATCCAGACAGATCCCCAAGGCCAATATGCAGTATATCCCTGTTCCTGTTAACATTGGGGTTGCCTTTCATATGACTGGATATAATAAGTCCTTTCAGGGTTTAATTTTTTCCCTAAAAGCCTCATTTTGCTTCCTGTAGCAGTCTGACCTCTGTTACAGCAGAAGAGAACCCAGAAATGGAGTAGCCCCACTCTGCTGCTCATGAAGCCTGGCTCTCATGCTCAAGAATAACTTCTTATCCTATTCCTTATATCAAGCATTCAGCTTAGGGTCCAGACTCAAAGCCTCTTCTGAACCCATGGACTCATGGGTGTGCAATGCATGGCTCTCCCCAACAAGAGCAGTGCTGGGACAGGACAGGGATTTGGAGTCATGGAGATCCATCCTTTAACACTTGGTCATGGTGTGGCCACAGATATCAATGGAAAACTGACACCTGCTTTTTTTCCTTATCTGTAAGAGCTCTCCAGGTATTGCTGTCAAAAATACAAAGCGTCATCTTAAATAAAGAAAACTAACCAAAAAAAAAAATCTGTGAGTTTTACAAGCCCATGTGCATGAATACTTGCTTCTTTATGTCTTTTCATGTAATTCTTTTTTTCTATAATTAAGATATCTCTTGTTCTTAAACTATGCTACAGTCATGCTAGGGCACCTTTTATCCTGCTGTGATTATGAATAGTGGGTTGACCATCTGGAAATAATACACTATTTTAACTTTAAAAATGTAAACCTTCCATTAAAAAAGGTACCACAAATTGCAACAAGTGCTTAATTAATGCCAGTCTGTGTACTGCATCATACTAACAAAATATCATTGACAGATATGGATAAAATTCTTGCTACGGAACTTAAAAGATGCTTCTCATAAAAATTTCAAGAGGTTTGCATCCCAGAAAAAAAAAAAAAAGAAAACCCAAAAAACTGCAAAGCAGTTCTTCACATCCAGAAACACAAGTAGGTCAAGAAACAGACATATGTATGTTTACATTTTGGACAAGGTAACTGAATTTCCCTGTCAGGTTTTTGTTCTATTATGGGGAATCTGTGTCTCAACTGTTTTACCAGTTCCCAAACCATACCAAGTGCATGTCTGAGCAATACCTGAGAGCTCAGTGCGAGGTGCTGTGTATCCCTGGGGAGTTAAATGAAAGGCAGAGTGGGGGGAAAGAAACAAACTGGATTTTATTCCAGATTTGCTGTTGATTCATGGGGTGTCCCTGGGCAAAGTGCCCAGAGCTAACTTTTTGGGGTAGTCATGGATCAAATATTCAGACACTCAACTGAGGGCGACAGTTTTAGGAGAGCTCTGCTCTGCACATAAATCTCAATGTGCTGAGCTGTGCCCACAGCTGGTGCCCGTGTGGAAAGGGAGATCTTTGGTAGACCACAGAATCACAGAACAGCCTTGGTTGGAAGAGACATCTAAGATCATCCAGTCCAACCATTAACCCAGCACTGCCAATTCCCCACTACACCATGTCCCTCAGCACCACATCTACATGTTTCTTAAACACCTCCAGGGATGGGGACTCCACCACTGCCCTTGGGTGGGTCCCATCTGGCCTCACAGACTTGTGAGGTTCTTGCAGCAGGTCTATAATTGGATTGTAGATTGGGGGGGATTTACTCTGGTCCTCACCCTTGTCTTCCAGCTCCTGGGGCTGAGTAGCCTGAGGACAACTGGTCTGAGTATTACAGACTGAGGCAAGGAAGGCATTTAGTACTTCAGCCTTATCCTTGGTGACAGTATTTCCCTCCACATCCAGTAAAGGATGGAGATTCTCCTTGGCCTCCTTTTACTGTTGATGTATTTGTAGAAACATTTTTTGTTGTCTTTTATGACAGTGGCCAGATTGAGTTCTAGCTGTCCTTTGGCCTTTCTAATTTTCTTCCTACGTGATCTGTCCCCTTGCACAAATACTGCACAAGGTCACATCTGCTGCTGCTACCTTCATATTGTAAGCAGCCCTAAGAAGCACACTGACATCCTCAGCTCAGCAACACTGCTGAAATATTCCCCATCACTGGCCGTGGGCAGTTTGCTTGGGAGGTGGGGTCCAGAAAACTGCAAAACCCAGTGTGGAGGCTTATGAAAGCAGCTCTGTTCAGGTAGGTGTCTCCTTTTTATTGCAAATATTCTCAGCTGGGAAGTCATCCAGGGCAAAACCCTGTCTCCTTCTGCCGTTTAATGTCTAGGTGAACCTGCTGTAGGAGATTTGAGACAATACAAGCCCGAGTTTTGGTCATATTTTCCTTTCTTGCAGGCTGTACATTGCAAGAATGTGGGGGGAGCAGACCAGCTACAGCCAAGTCTGCTCTGCTCACATCACTCACTGAATGGTGAATCTGCAAAGTAAAGCAGACCCCAAGGCTTAGAGTAAAACCTATAACTTGCTCCATCAAATGAAAACTGGGGCCCAAAATAGGCTGTGATTTTGTCCCCAGTCATAAAAGCAGGATTCGAGCAACCTTCTCTGTCATCAAGCCCAGCCCACCCCATCCCCATGAAGCACCATTCCAGCCACTGCCAAATGAAAACATCTTCACAGGGAGCTCCAGCCTGATAAAACTTGTGTATCTGCACAAGTACAAGCTGCCTGTTTTCATATGGTCTAAGTAGTTATTAAGTTCCCCTGAAGGGACTGTTTTTAGCTTTGAAGATTGCTGCTTTCATTTCAGAAGAATGGCCAGAAAGATTTTCTGTTTTCTTTCCAACAATAGCATTTGTTGTGGGTGAAGGATATGACACCTTTAAGGAAGCTGAGAGAGAGAATTATGTGCTAGACCCTGCCTCTAAAATGCATCCCCTGAAGGAACATACATCCGCATGTTGGGCTGAAGATGTTGCAGAGTATTTTTTAAGGGAAAAAAAGCTGTGCTGAGCCTATCCAGTTCTCTCTCCTTTGGTCTGTCTCATCATAGCACCTGGGTGTTTCCCCTTTTCACCATACACAAAGGAATAAAGCACTGAGATGGAGGGATTCACTCAAGTTGCAAAGAAACACGGAGTCCTCAGCCCTGTCCTCACCTTGGAAGGACTCTGCCTTTTCCTTGTCCTGCATGAACCACCTGCCCAAGGACCAGCAGCAGAGCAATGAACACACACTGAAGGTCCTGCTTCTACGCTGCCTCAAAAATCACATTAAGTGAAAAACTAGCAAAGGTGAACCAAACAGATGTCATTCAGTGCTATTGCTACCAAGGGCCTGCTCCTGGTTTGCCAGTGACTCCAGCTCAAGGAACAGTTACACCATTCTTGCTGCTATTATATTATACAGGCTGAGAGAGTTGGGGTTGTTCAGCCTGGAGAAGGCTCCAGGGAGATCTTATAGCACCTTCCAGTGCCTGAAGGGGCCAACAAGAAAGCTGGAGAGGGACTTTTTACAAGGGCATGGAGTGATAGGACGAGGGATAATGGCTTTAAATTGGAAGAGGGGAAATTTAGATTAGATATTAGAAAGAAATTCTTCACTTTGAGGGTGGTGAGACACTGGAACATCCAGAGAAGTTGTGGCTGCCCCCTCCCTGGCAGTGTTCCAGGCCAGGTTGGATGGGGCTTGAAGCAACCTGGTCTGGTGGGAGGTGTCCATGCCATGGCAGAGGGGCTGGAATGAGATGAGCTTTGAGGTCCTTTCTAACCCAAACCATTCTGTGATTCTATATTTAGGCCGATGTGCCTTTAGTAAACCAGTTCTGCAGTGCTTCAAGCTTTTGGCTTGCTGGCTTCCTCATTCACTGTCTGTCCTGCAGTCATTGCTCCTCGTTTGCCAGCAATGCTGCACTTCAAAGACTAGTGGAACATCAGAGAGACACTGCAGTGTTTTGTTTTCTTCTCTCCTTAACTGCTTTTTTAGCATTTTAAAACACAATGCACTCATGAAAGCTTGTAAAATTCCTCATAAAGTTTACCGTGCCACAGGATTATAGAATACCTCTTGGAACTACGGATAAACAGCTAATCTTGGATCTGTCACCAGAAAGCACTAATATATTTCAAAAAGCTATTAGCCCTTAAACCAAAAGCAACACTGAATTTGATTTGGGGCAACAGGCTATAAAACACTGAAATTGTTTGGCAACTCTGCATTGAAAGCAGGTGGAAGAAGCTGTAAGAGCGCTGGCATTTATTTTATTCTGCTCTTTAAGGCATATTTTACATAGTTTCCAAAATGCGTGCATGAAAACTAACGTTAAGTAAGGATACTTGAAAAAACTGTTGAACAATTGATTTACCACACATTTGCAGGAAGCAGAACACCATTTGTTATGTTACGCAAGAAGGCAGGGGAAGGCAGTAAATATTCCACATGAAAAATAATAAGCTGTAAATAGTCTTTGCATTTTATTATTTTTTTTTTACAGCATCATATCTTTAAGGAGCTTTAGAGCCATCAGCACTGACCATAACCTCCAGATGAGCAATATCCATTTTGTGGATGGAAACACTAAAGCACACCTATTAATCCTAAATGCCCTGGTTATTTCTGAAGGGTTTTGCCACAGGAATGGCCAGGCTGATGTGGCATGGCAGGAGAGGGAGGAAAGAGGGTTTGAGAAACACAGGGGGAAATACAGGTTGAGATTCTCATGTGTAAAGCCAAAGCCTAAATACATTTCATACCTTGCTTCTTTCCCTGGCCTTTCTAAGTACCTGGTCTTGTCCTTTCCTCTTGCCAGTGAATGCAGGTCATGAAACAGAAGGGGAGGAAGGTGGATTTCCTGGGAAAGATGGCACAAAGAGACCAGGCTGATGGAAAAATGCTTCAGGAGAGGAGTGCAGGAGTTACCTCCTCACAGGGCAGAGATACTTTTGTCAAATACTTTAGAGTGAAGTTACATTTAAGCTCCTCAAAACCTCAGAGGAATGGAAAGCACAAGCAGGATGCCAGGTGAGTTTCTAGCTTGTGACCGTGTGCTCAGATCTCCTGTTGGAGACAGTGGAGCTGGAAATGGTATTGGCTGGTGACACCAAACAGCAGAGCCAGGCCCAGGGACTGGCTGCCATGCCGTTCCAGTGTAGGTTTGTTTGTGGCCTGGATGCTGTATTTGCATTTTCTACACAGAGTGATTACTGAAGGAAGGCTAATACTCAGGGGAAAAATGTTTTTGGTATTTCTCTGGGAAATAACCTACTATATTAATAATTCCTTTCCCACTCTTGCACTCCTGCACCGGCAAGCATTGGGCATACAACTTGCCAGCACAGTGGTATAACTGATCTTCACATGAGGCTTTGCCATTTGCTTTCCATCAGTTAGGCACACATATTTAGGAGGAAGAGCTGAATCCTAAAATTTTGTCAAAACCAGGTTTCAGTAATAAAGAAATTATGTTTTCAGCATCACTTTGTTCAGCAGAGATTATGCAGGACGGAGCTGACTCTTTCCGTGGTGCTGTCACCAAGAATATAAAAATTTCCAAAGAGAAAATACTTGGGGTATGGAGGACAGAGTTCTATAAAGAAGGAATGGTTACTGTGACCCTCAGAGGGCACAGCAAATAAGCAGGAACAAGATCCACTGTCCTGAGAGGCTAATCACATCCCAACAGCAGCTCTGCAAACTGCATTGCTCTCACTGGGAAACATCCACCCATTTCCAGAAGTCACACTGAAGATCCACAAGGTCTGGCTATTCAGAAAAGCCATTCACAAGTATTCCAGGGCACAAGCACACCAGTTAAGACAAGACAGGTAATATAGGATGTATATTTTTCCTTTTCAGTATCCCATGTTTTGGTGTTCAGAAACAGGAGAGCACAAATGTAGAAGAAGGCATCTTTGATTAATTTTGGCCATCGCCATCTCTGATGCTGGAAGCCCTCTTCTGCACCAGCTGGATATGGAGAAAGGCACGTGCACACAGCAAACAGGCCTTTGGAGAGCAAGATGCACATGGCATAGCTCCAAGCAAACATACATGCCTGACTGTCCCCGTTCTGTGGATAACCCAGTGGAAGAAGCCTGCTTTCAAACCAAGCGTTTGTAGTCTTGAATAGAAAAATTCCATGGATGGATTTTTCTGCCTGTACAAAACCACATCAAGTGAGAGCTGAGCAGATGTAAAAATAATATATATGGATAAACTAAAAAAAAAGCAAACCAACAATGAAAAAGCACAAAACAGAAAAGCTACTCACTCGGTTTAGCTACTAAGGTGCCTGTTGTGGTTCACTATAGGTGAAGGAGGAACCACAGACAGGATCACAAGACACCGTTCAATAGGTTAAATTCAATAGGCTAAGAAGTGCGTGGAGTACACCAGCTCTCACTTTCCAGGATTAACAGAGAAAGGGGTGCCACATACAAATTGTTTTTCAGGCTGGCTAGAGTATCTCTCAAGATAATTGGAATTAAGGACTTCAGGTTTAAGCTTACCAGTTACAGCTATCACTTGGAAAGCTCAGTCTCCAGAGCCCTGTGGGCACAGAACAGCCTTGGTTGGAAGAGACCTCTAAGATCATCAAGTCCAACCATTAACCCAGCACTGCCAGTTCCCCACTAAACCGTGTCCCTCAGCACCTCATCTATACGTTTCTTAAATACCTCCAGGGATGGGGACTCCACCACTGCCCTGGGCAGCCTGGGCCAGTGCCTGACAACCCTTTCAGTGAAAAAAATTTTCCCAATATCCAATCTAAACCTCCCCTGGCACAACTTGAAGCCATCACCCCTCGTCCTGTCACTGTTACCTGGGAGAAGAGACCGACCCCCCCTCACTACCCCCTCCTTTCAGGGAGCTGTAGAGAGCAATGAGATCTCCCCTCAGCCTCCTCTTCTCCAGACTGAACCCCCCAGTTCCCTCTGCTGCTCCCCATCACATTTGTGCTCCAGACCCTTCCCCAGCTCCGTTCCCTTCTCTGGACACGCTCCAGCAGCTCAGTGTCCTTCTGGGAGTGAGGGGCCCAAACTGAACACAGTATTCGAGGTGCGGCCTCACCAGAGCTGAGTACAGGGGAACAATCACCTCCCTACTCCTGCTGGTCACACCATTGCTGATGGGAGCCAGGATGCCATTGGCCTTCCTGGCCACCTGGGCACACTGCTGGCTCATGTTCAGCTGGATGTCAACCAGCACCCCCAAGTTCTTTTCTGCCAGGCACTTTCCAGCCACTCTTCCCCAGGCCTGCAGCGTTCCATGGGGTTGTTGTGACCCAGTGCAGGATCCAGCACTTGGCCTTATTGAACCTCATACAATTGGCCTCAGCCCATGGATCCAGCCTGTGCAGATCCCTCTGCAGAGCCTTCCTACCCCCAGGCAGATCAACACTCCCACCCAACTTGGTGTCGCCTGCAAACTAACTGAGGGTGCATTCGATCCCCTTGTCCGAATCATTGATAAAGACATTAAACAAGACCAGCCCCAGCACTGAGTCAGATGTCCACATGCAGAAAAATTACTTTATTGAGACTTCCACTGCTTATGTACACCTGCCTCCAAGCACAGGGACAGTCCTGTTGAACTCAATGACATCACTCACTCAGACAAAACGTACTACGTCAGTACGTGCTGGGAGAAGTGGGATCCCAAGATCTGGGTTTTGGAATAAAGCTTTTGATTGGTGAACAGGGGGGAAGAAAAGTTGCTCAGACTGAGCAATTCAGTGAATAAAAATCCCCACCATTTACTGGATTTAATTCTTGCATTTGTGAATTGCTTGTAAAAATACATTTTATTTCTTTTGTGTGGCTAGCCTCAGCAGCGCGAGAGGAACCCGAAGGCACACATTATAGCCTGTTAATCATTCTTGTGCAAATGGCCAGGATAATACCTGCATATAACACCAACTTATTTAAGTCCCATATTTAAAATTTCACTACAGTAGCTCACTAAATTCAATTATGTGAATAATCAGTATGTATAAGTCTGTGTTTGAGTTGCCTTGCTGTTTATCCAGCTCCATTCTGGCTTACGAGACCATTTGTGACAAACAGCTACGAGGCTACAACATTAATTTGGACAATGATTCAATCAGGGAACAAAATACATTTTGACACAGTACATGTAGGGAGCCAAGAAAGCGTTAATTTTAACTAAGTTGGTGTTTAATAAATGTTTATTTAAATGCTATGAACTCTAGTAACTTGATAGAGCTACTTATAAAAATAACAGTTCTCTAGGTCATATTAACTAATCATATTCAAACCATTCATGGCTACAATTTATCAATTATCCATGAACTCTTGACAATTAAACTTCATGTTAAGAACACTCATAATGCTAAACAGCCCTTTGCAAAATTTCTGAATTACTGCATCAGCTGGACACGCACAGAAAGTCTAGAGAGTCTATACCTATGCGTGGGTGTCCTACATGGAAATCAGTGCAGAAAGGTTAAAATATTTCTGTGTATAGTTGATTCAGCTGCTGAGCAAGAGCACGCCTGAATCTCTCTTTTTCAATGCAGGGAGTCTGGAAAGGATCTGTTTTTAAACTCTGCCTTGGGTGGGATAACAAGTGGTCTTTCAGCTGCATTAGCAAGGAGGAAGGCTTGTAGGCAAAGCTTTCAGCTTTTCTTGTGGGTGTAGCTTTAATCACTGGGGAGTACAGGCAAATAAGCCTGTTTATGTGGTATTTCTCTGGAAAAAAAAGAGTTTCCGCTGCTCCTTTAAAGAGCTGCCAGTGCCTGGAACAACATTGCATATATATATATATATATATGTACATGTATATATAAGTATTCTGCTTAGAAAGAACATCTAGGTCATGTTTTCCATACTGATCTACCTTCCATCTGCATCATCAAGGGCACTTTCACAGAAGCAAGAGCCTTATTAGGGATCTCAACTGCTTCTGCTGCTTATTCCCCTAACTGAAGTTTAACCCTCAGTAGACGTATCTTTTTCATTTCCCCAGCAAGCAAACCGTGGTATCAGCTTGCCCAAGGGAGAAGAATTGAATTTCAAGGGAAGACAAGAACACCTAAGCAAAGACAAACAAACAAAAAATTTCATAAGGTGTCATTAATAAATGACAGGTCAACCAAAGAGGTTTTTTTCCCCATATGCTTCCCATATGGTCCTGAAATGAAAACCTAACTGGGCTCTGCAATTGCTGGTATACACCTGGGGATAAAGGCATGTTCAAATACTGGAGGCTAAGAAACGTGACATCACTCACCTCTGATATAAGCCATGGCTATAAAATACTATGCTTAGATATAAGACACAGTAAAAGCCATCATCAGCCACAAGTTATTTGGATTTTTGCTGCGGACTAATATTTGACATCTTTATTTATACTAGGTAGTGCTTTACCTAGTAAAGCTCATTCGTATCCCTGGAACGAGTCACAAAGTAACTTTTAACATGTTATGGATAAGAAGAGCAAAGCCTGGCCTTCTGCAAATACATGAAACACAGTATACCTCTGTGTACCTGTTATAATTGCAGTGGTTTACAACTGGCAGTTTTAAGCCTCTTCCAAACCCTGGATCCACATGAGTCAATGATTATTAAAGACCCTGCTATACCTTTCAGCCACCAAGAGGCTCGTTTTTCATAGCTGCAGCTGGACTCAGTACTTCAAGGTCCAGTGCCTGCTAACTCTGATACTGTGAGGTATCCTGTTACATACCAGCGTTTGTAGCACATCTCAAACCTAGAGGCACACAGCAAGAGGAAGAAAAACGGCCTGCAGACAAGGAAAACACTTTTGGCTAGTGTTTGAAGGGAGGTGATGGAAAAGGACAGGAGATGGATACTCCAGAAGATATAACCAGCAATTAAGGTTATATCGAAGCTGCTATGACTGCTGCACTGTATAACTAACAATGTCCTCCCCAAACACCCTGCTGATGTTTGCATTCAAATGTTATTATCTACCCCAGCAACCAAGGAATGCCCCAGGCCCACAGAGTTCACAGGCAAAGCTTCCACCAACCCGGGAAACGCTGACAGCAATCCCTACAACTTTACCTGCCATGCTCAGCGACCCACCCACACTGAGCTGTGCTCACAACCACATCACAAAGTCCAATGTGCATTGACATTGTTAAAAATCACATGCTTTTGATAGGGGATTGGGGTTTTGCTCTTTTAAAAATCTGAAATAACAGGTCAAGGCTAATCCAGCTTTGAGTGGACAACAATTAGAATAACCAACAAACACCCCATCCCTGCTATGCCACAAAGGGCACTGCCCTGATCTAAACAGGAGGGTGCATGAGGGCAGTAACACCTCTCAGGTCTTCAGAGCACACAGCAACTGAGGGCAGGGGGAAAGGGAAGATCTTTAGTACCTCCTTGCCTGCTCCTCCTTAGGTAAATCCGTATCTGTTAATGTCCAAATGCATCAGAAGCAGGATTTGGTGGTCATTTATAGAGCCACAAGTGAAAGCCTGTGAATGCAATGTCTTGGTTATTTTCAGAGAAGAAAGCGCAAGGCGGGAGCTGCTCCCGAGGCTGTCAGACTGACAGCACTGCAGTTAGCCCACACCCACGTCCTAGCAGGACCCCTGCAGATCAGCACAGGTCCCTTAAAGGTCAGCACTACTCAGACGTTATCAAGCACTTCTCTTTCTTTGATCCACACAGTTTGCATATGTACTTGTCTAGTGCATATGAACCTGTCCAAAGTGGTTGAATATTTTGGTTTTAATTTACTGTGATGCTTTGCCTGCATAGCACTCTGTGGCTTACATAAACTCAGACAGTGCAGATGCCCAAACCAGCAATGCCACGACACACCCGACACTGCTGTGCTGTCCCCTGTACATCCTCCTTGCTGAGCTGCCCTTGGAACCCCCAGTGAAACTCCCATCTTTCAGAGGAATTTAAGTGGTTCTCTTCTGCCACAGAGCACTTTGCAGCTTGAGAAAGGACCTCCTCCTGGCTCATCAGGTTTAATTACCTATTGAACTGTTTCATATTGGCACTTTTATTAAGGGATCATGTCCACAACATTAATGAATACAACAGACCAAAGTGGGGCATCTTGGATATCAGATCTTTGTTTCTAAACAATGTGCTGATGTCTTCCGAGTGTCCCACAGTGAGAGCAGGAGAGCCCAGCCATGGGACACTGCCTTCAGACCCTCCTTCCTCCTCACCAAAACCCTTCTCCAAGGGTCCTCAAATCAAACCTGAGAGATTTTACTTGTCTCAGTTGCAGATACTCCACAGGCACAAGGCAATGATTTCAATAACCAAATTCCAAAGCATTTTCTGGGTGAGTTGGTTTGTTGTTTTTTTTTAATGGCCAAGCCCTTTATTGTATACACATTAAATGAAGCACTGCTCACCAACAGGCTTTGGGAATTGCTGGGCAAAGGAAAACAATAAACCTGTAAGAAAAGGAGATGCTTTGCAAAGATGATAAATTAGGGTGAAAAATGCTCAGATTGCACAAAGTGCTTTCCAGGAAAGTTTAAGTTATATTGTATTACGTACAGCTTCTAAAAATGTGAGGCACAGAAAGATGCTTTCCTTTCTCCTCCCGCCTACATTTCCTGACGCGGCTCATGAGTGAACTATTAAAACGTGTCTGCAAGGGGAGTCTGGGCTTGTTCCCTGGGGTGGTGCAGAGGGAAAACCAGCAGGGTCCCTTTCAGGGACCTGCAGTGTTCATGCTTTTTCAGCCAGTGTGAGGGACAGCTGAGCAGGAGCAGTCCCTGGGGGCTGGGGACAAACAGCATCCCTGCAGGACAAGGTGCAGGAGCATTGGCGGAGCGCGCAGCTAGCACTGAGATCCTGGATGCAGACAATAGCCTGGATTAGCTTGGCAGCCACCATGTATATGAATTTCTGCAATACTGTATCTGCATGCAATTAGAAAAGAAAGGCAATAAAGCCCAAAGAAGCCAACCCTGCATCAAAGCTGCAGCAGGGACCATGATAGCCTGATGGTAGCAGTGATGGCATCAAAATACATGGCATATGTTTGCTAAATTTATCATTTCTCCTGAATCACCTGCATGTTTGCACCACAGTTTCTCACATAGTCTCATTTTCTCCTGTCTCAACACCAGATTTTTGCATCAGTTCTTGAACATTAGTGTAAGTTATATCTTTTTTCCCCTCAGTTCAGAAAAAAAAAGTGAGGTGAACAAGGGAACCTAACACAGCAGCGCCAGAAGCAACTTAGCAGTGACCTACTTCTTTGTGAGAAGGAAGCAGAAGTGCAGGGGCTGAGGTCCCAAAGCCCATGGTGCCTGGTGACATCTCATGCACCAACACCCAATGTATCACTGAGTTTGAGGGAGAGCCCTGCAGAAGGCTCTTGTTGCACTGTAATCTGAAAGAAAATTCGGGCATGAAATAATTTGAGCCTATTCATGGCACTGAGTGCTGCACGTTTTTCCTTTTCTGAGTTAAACAAAACAGTGGAATTGATTTCTCTGAGCCAAAACCTCTCATGTGACAAATATAAAGCTACATTAAAATATCTGGCAGCTTCGCTCTCCTCCAGCTCAACATAAGAATTCAAATCATCTGGGCCACTCATGCTAACAGCTAAAGCAAAAGGAGATGTGCAATTATGAAGGCTAGTTTGAGGCTAGAGAGGGTTGGTTATATTCCTGTTTCCACCCTCTTGGAGACTGTTATACTGTGACTAACACACCAGAAAATACAGTATGAAGTTTACATTAGGAAGACATTTGGGTTTTTTCCTGCAAATACACTAAGAGTAGCTACCATTAGAATTTGACCATTCTCTTTAGCTGTAGACCTGCAAAAAATTAAATAATACACATTCATTTTTGTGACATCTAAGTTTTCAATATCAAAGCAAGAGACTTTTAGAATATAAAACAATGTTTCAGACATCACAGCTTGATATAATAATTGGATTTTTTCTTGTGATGGTATCTGTGTATTTACAAACTGGCAACACACCACAGTTCCTAAGGGAGCAAAACTTATTTCCTCAACTAATCTCTTACTGAGAGAGTAGTGGAGATCTTAGCAAATATACTGAGCTATAAAAGCTTTTATCCCTGGGACAAAGCACACCAAACACTGATGCACTACATTCATTAAACAGAGTGGAGGGAAGCATGGAGTCCTGCTGGCTCTGACAATAAGAATATTCCAAGAAGTTCAAGCCTGCATTCAAAGCCCCATCCAGCTGTATGTGAAACCTATCCCAAAAGCTGTGGGATACAAAAGCATCCAGAAAGCATCCAGACACAGATGCATCAGCCTTCTGCTCCTCATCAGAAGCATCCTATATGTGCAGATAACCTGCCCAGAGAATCACTGCTGTAATTTACTTTTATCAGAGCCCAAACATGAAACAAGCTCTGCTCAACTTTAGTTTTATACTCATTACTAGAATAACCTTACAAAGAGGCAATTTCTTAATCCTAGCAGAGGCAAGCTCTGAGCCAAATATGTAAATATAAAAGAGGAAGAAGAATTGATCCTCAATACACACTAATTGACTCATGCAAGGCAATGTATATCAGGCAACAGCAAACCTAAATCCCAGAAACCTCAGGCTGAATCTCTGCATCCACTGCTCAGTTCACTTTCTTATTTAAATCAAGGGAAATTCAGATAAATAAGAGATTCGGCAGCTGGCTTCTCATCTGAAGTTCAAAAATCCACAGATACTTCTCCAGAGGAGTTTCTCCGGATCTGATTGTGAGGCTATTTCAAGCAGGAAGCCTGTATTCCTGGGTTATAAACCCCACACGGGAATTGATGTGAACACCAAGCACTGCAACGCTGGTTGTAATTAGCAGCTGCAAACACTGCCATTTCCCTTTCCATGTCTGCTGCTGTTCTGTCCTATGAGATGATCCCTGGGGATTTTATAAATTGAGCAGAGTACAGCCCTGAATTCAGATCTGTGCCTGGAATGAGTGTCCCCAGAGAGAAAAACCCACCTCAGGCTGGAAGCTGCTGCTGGCAAGGCAAACCAGCTCCTCTGCTGGATCAGAGCCAGAGTCACACCAGAAGGTCACACTGTTGTGCTGCTGGGAGCTCTGATGTAGGTGAAACACCCAATAACATGGTAATGATCATCTGTCAAGTGCAGGGGGCTTCCTTGGAGGACTCCAAATGTTATGTGTGGCCAGGCACTTTCTACTGAGGCCATATGAAGACCCAAAACCAAGGAAAAATGAGAATAGCATGGAAGAATAAAAAAAGAAAAAAAGAAAAAAAGTGTTGAGAATTGCAGTTCTAGACTCTTCTCAGTCCTTCTGACCCATGCCTCCTGGCCCTATGCCCAGCACCTTTCGCCAGGAACATGGTTCTGTTAATTATGAATGGTCTCTGGGTGCTTACAGTTTCCCCAGTTCTGAGCTGCAGCTCTGTTTTGCTGCTTGCTCCTGTTGAGACCTTCTTCATTAGAAGTCTCCAACCAAAGTTCCTCAGAAGCAGTCATCATCTCAGTACATGTTATTCCTTGACACAGAGATATGATTTGTGCAGATATGAGCACCGCAGAGAGGTGTTTGTATGCAGTCCCCCACCTAAATCACAGGCTCCTTCTGGAGCCTTTCCTTCAGCCCAGCGAAGCAGACTGCCCCTCCGCAGACCTGGGTGCCTCTCTCAGGCCCCTTACCCAGGCACCACTTTGCCCTCCTTTCCAGATCAAAGGCCTTGCACAGTTCAGTAATCCCAGTTCAGGCTGGGATGAGTCAGATCCAGTGGCCAACATGGAGACAGGTATGGACGTGCCAAGTCCTGATGTCCTGGGAGCCCCCTCTGCCCTGAGGAGCTCTGTCCTGAGCAAAGGGCCTCTGATTAACACAGTGTCAGGCAAGACATGATCACAGAAAATAAAGGAGGCAGTATTTATCAAATCCTTCATTCTTCACTTAATTGTTACATTTTAGTTGCTCTTACAACTCAACCAACCAGTCTATATTTTTATCCTCTGATTTTCCCCAGTTTTCCTTGGTATTGATATACTTCTATATGACATCATTATGCAGAGTTGCTGCTTGCTGTTAAACAGATGCTGCTGTTCATGCCTGCAAGAGAACTGACCTCTAGATGTGGGCGTGCTTTGTTTTTAAAGTATTTATTTCCTTTTGAATGAAAGTCACCAAATTAAAGCAAGGTATTTTTTCCCCCATTTTCAGAGTAAAATAGAACACAAAAACATTAACCAAAGTATGTTTAAACACCCTTTCCAAATCAAGTAAAATCCCATCCATCTTAATAGCAACCAAAACTGATAGCTCTGCCTACACACTATGAACACAGCAGATGTTAAAAAGCCATTTAATCTTCTTTAGAGCGCTTTAGGTAAAAAGCTGTGGCTTTCAAATATGTACAAAGAAGGTTGGAAAACTAAACCGCCTGGAAACAGTTTTGCTCAGGGGCCAATGGGATCTGAAGTGACCTCTCTAATTTCTCAAGTTCCCAAACTTCATTATTATCAAGCCCTCTTTCCCTTTTGATGTTTTTAACTATGTAGAAGGTGGGCGTTGCCTTCAGCGTACCTAAAACTTGTAAGCATTTTTGATTTATTCTCCGTGAAAGGTTAGTACACCTGAGGCTGACGCTAATGACTGGAGATCCATTGAAGTGCAGATTTACCGTAATCACTTTTTCAACCCCATCAAGAGGACAGCTTTACAGTTTTTCCTGGATGTTCAAGGAAAAACACTGCAAACCCTGAAAGTCTCAAACCACACAACTATTTTATGAAACTTACTATTCTTAGAAAGTTCCCTCTTGCTTTACAAAAGGATATTGCATCTTTGCGCTGGTTCATTCCCACGGACAATGCCAGCATCTGCACCAAAACCTCAAGAACTTGATCCCTTTTGAAAGCAACATCGTTGTGTGGCTACTAACCTCAGTGGACTCGCCAAACACCAAAGGAGGCTTGTGGCAGAGAGCCTTCAAATCACAGTTGCTGTTCTTCCAGGTCTGTTCATATCCCCTAATGGGATGCATGGCTTTCAGTATTTATTACTATCATGCTGAATAAGACTAGACCATTTTCTATAAGCATGTACACAAACCCATTACTTTTAATTTTGTGGCACAGACGCATTCTTTGATGCAATTTAGTATGTAACTGCCACAAAAAAAACCCCAAACAAAACCCCAAAAAGCAAACAATCAATGATTCATCCAAGTTCAATTCAGTCATTGATTGAAAGAAATGCTTATTTCCTGTATTTATTCCTGTACTTAAAAGTTCAAAACCACCAAGACATAAATTTTTTTTGACAGCATGAGGGAGGGTTTACCCCTGTCCAATCCTCTCTAGCATTATATTGTTGCTCACCTTCACTTGAGAGACACCAGAAAAATATTCTGCATAAGAGGTGAAACAAAGTGGTAGAGGATTTGACTGAAGTGTAGAATATAACATCACAAACACCACAGCTGGAAAACAGGACAAAGCCAGAGACACTGGAGTGCTCCTGCTCAAATGCATCGCATATACAGAATAAGGGCCTAATGCAGGGAAGGCTGCAAGAACATTTCTTATCACCTCCAACAGGCCCTGGACAAGACCTTGAAGCACAGCTCAGGAAGAGGTTGTATTTCTTCTTAATCTTTTCTGTAGGGACATGCTGTCACTGGATTCACTTCCCAGCACTGAGACCAGACAGACAGAAAAGATGGGTCACATCCGTCTGTGCCTCCAGCTCTTAGCTCAGGGCCAGGATGAGGTGAGAGACGTCAGCATGGTGTGCCTTTTCATCAGGAAAATGTACCAACTCATCCCCTCTGTTTCCCTTCTTAGAAACAATATGGTCATCCTCGCTAACTCAGGAGTGCAGTCCTCCCCTACAGACAGCTCTCTCCTGGTCTGCATCTCTCCTGCAGTTTTAACCCTCCCACACTCATCTTTGTTCACGTAAGAAAGCCCACAATGTGCTGTGACTGCCCTGGGACAGGGTCTGAACCCATCGAGCATGATCTGCCTTAGCAGCTGCCCACTGGTCCACCCTGACTCCAGATGTACACATTAAAGAGTTACAGGCAACTGGAGGTGCCTTGATAGCAGTCAATGACAAGCAAGGCTGTATTTCTTCACTACAGAAGGGCAGACAGTGCTCAGGAAGTGAACACCACCTTAACTTACAAATGTATTAGCCCATACTAACTACAGCCAGAAAGCACTATTATTAGCACACATGTTCTTTTCAATCAGACCTTAATTGGCTATCTGCTTCACACAAGCCAATTAAGTATCAATGCCATGCTCTCAGGGAGGTTACAATTCACTCTTTTTAACATTAAAAGGGAGACTCATATGTGAATACTGGTGCACCTGACAGCTTATTCATTTGGAGAGTCAACTTAAATATTTTTACTAGAACCTAGCCCAAAAGCTAAGTTTTCTGGGGAAAAAAAGTGTATTTTCCTTAGATCTGCTCAATAGAGCAATAATACAGATCCTGCTGTTCCTGTCAGCTGCTAAGAAGACTATTTAAGGAAATATGGAAGAAGTTGCTTTTCAGGACCCATTCACCTGACTTCTCCTTGTGATCTGTCAGCACCCAGCTAAAATTAGAGAGATGCAAAGAGATCTATTGCACTAATTGGCAATTAAGGAGGGAAATAGGGTAAAGACTGCCAGACTGTTAAACACAGACCCACTCCAAAGCCAAGGCAGGCTAATAATGGGTCTTATTTTCAACTTTTCCTTATGCTCTCCAGTTTGCAACTCTAACATAAAGAGCACTTCTCCCCACATCTTTACAATAAAACAAATCATTGAGTCAGTCTTTTATCCTGCCATTTTCCCCAAATTCCAAAACACACAAACCAGCTCTGGGGCTGCAGGCCTGTGCTCATCAACCGATGTCATGTATCCAAAATAGCTCACCTCAATTAACGGAGCACAGAACACTTCAGACTGAAAAAGGCAGTCACACATCTATAGCAGTAAGGGATCTCTAGTCCAACCATGACAAAGTTTACCTTTATTTACCTTTATTAAAGTGTCCTAACGGTGCTCAGGTGATGGTTCACTGGAACTGTTGGAGTTCTTTGAGCAACAGAGCCCTCACTATGCCTAAGGAGGTAAAGAGGTTATTCCTGTAGCGCTGCACCGTCTGCTTTGATGTAGGTTTGTAATGGTACTGAGAGCAGATTTTGAAGTATTGAAGATTTTACAAATGTAACAAATAATGGCCTTTATAGTGTCCTGGAGTTGGAGTATCCATGACAACCCTCCGCTGTGCCAAGGGACTTTTAGTCAGACACTGGGAAAAGTCTCTTGTAGCCTGGTTTTCATGAGATGCAGGAAGGTGCTGGTGGGATTTTTCTCTTAATCCCTAAAGACTTCACCACCTCCAGCTGTAATGGGAGACAACATCCACTGCTGTGGGGTTCCTCAGTTTCAGCTGGCCCCAGGAGTGGTTACAGCTTAAAGATCTACCTAGAAAATTGTTCCCAGTTGATGTATACAGCTGTATACAGGCATGAAGAAAGACTAAATAACCCACTTGGTTTCAAAAACAAAAAAATACAAAAAAAAAAACCATAAAAAAAATCCCATCCAAACCCACTTCCATTGTAATGGCTAAGGAGTTCAATCAGTACAGAGCCCCAGTGGACATACATAAAAACTTTCATTATCCCAGGCATGGTGTATCCCACTTAAACACACCAATATGCATACCCCCAATGCCTTTTAGAAACCTTTATTTTTCTGGCCAAGTACTGTGAGTGGTGTGGCATATCTGTTACTTTTTATTCATTCTTTCCCTAAGGAATTTCTCTTTATTCTGACTGTCTCATTAGATAATGAGCATTTAGGAGCACATTTAAATGCACTTCCCTTGAAAACTCTCAGTGACACAACCATAGGTCAGATTATAACTTTACAACTTCGATCCATGACTAATTCTGTTTTCCAGGGTGATCTCATAGCACAGGCCTCTGCCCCAGCCAAGTACAGCTGCTGTTGTTAATTGTTACATTCAAAGGATGAAGAGAAGCGGCCTTTCCCTCTCTAATTTCCCAATAGTGAACATTAAAGCATAGTACACAGCCTGATGCTCTTCCTGTGATTAACTGATGTTTTGAATGTGCACAATTGATTTGACCACATGCGTTATTCACCAGCTATTGTCTTTATAATTGTAAAAATAAACCCTTATGGCTTTCAGGATTGTCAGCTGTCTTGGGGGGCTCAATGCTATACAGTTTGGCACAAGAGTCCCAGTCTCCAAGCCTCTAACTTATCACTTAAGTATTTACTAAACTGAACACATAAAATCCCCAGTAAAGCCTGTGGAAGCAAGTACTCACATCCTTAATTTTGAAATTGCTCAGGTGCTTTGATTCTGCTGCAGGGTATATAGTGCGTTAGAGAGCCAAGTTTTAAAGGATGTAAAGGCTCCCAACAGTTACAAGTCCCACTGGCCTGCTCCCTCTACAACACGCACACCAAAAAGGCCACACAGCTCTGAAGAGCAGGCTGGTGAGAGTGTGACATGTCCTGTTGTACACCAGGTCTACTCACCAGCCAGATGGCAGAGCTGCTTCTGCCTGGACCGAGAGGCTCAGTCTGGGGAGATACAACCTAAAATGAGTCTGGTAAGGAATCTGGAAGAAACGTGATGAAGTTTACACCAGAAGAAGCTGCTATGAACTAAGCACCATCACATGGGGAAGCACAGGGGCCCCTTTGAGTGCAGGTACCCAGGAGTTAGCAGGAGTAACAGCCCCAAGGGACCAAACTAACCCAGCTGTGCTCATTTGTTCTGTGGGACCGAGGAGAGGCTAATTAGCCAGCCAGCAACACAACCCATCCTACTCACATTACACAGAAATCTTAACAAGACCAGCACAGCAGCATAAGCAACCCTTCACACACAACTTGCTCACAGGATGGAGCTCCAGATAATTCACTGACTCATTCATGCTTATTTTTTCAGTAAAGTTCAGAACACGCACAGTGTCCATGGCCAGTAGGAAAAAAACCCCCACAAACAACAAAACTAAACAAACAAACAAAAACCCAAGCAAAACCACCCAACAAACAAGTTTCCCAAATGCTTTGCAGTTGCCACTATTTGCAATCCTGAGATTCTCTGCAGCTCAGCAACAGCTTTAAACAAAACAACAAAAAAGCATTATGGAAATCTGGTTCACAATTAGACAGTGAAGGAAAAATTGTATTCCTACCAGATCTAATTTGATTAGCATTTATATACAGAGCTCTCAGTAGTTTGGACAAAACACTGCAAAAAAAAAAAGTTGATATGCTTTTCCCTTGTCAAAAAAAACCCCAACAAAAACCAGCTATAGGCTCGGGGAGGTTTTGAAGAGTTCTCTCTATTGAATAAGAGGCTTTCCACACTTCTCAAGTTACAAATTAATGAAAAACAGAAACAAAAATCTTTTTAAAAGCTGAAATCCTTCTGTGAAGATTATCTTGGAATATAGGTTTTAGCTAACAAGCTTTTAGAGCCCAAATGATATTTTTTAATAAACCTTATAATTTAATATTGTTACGACTTATGGAAATTTTCTAACTGGGATCCAAGTATTTTAAAACTGAAGAGGCAAGGAAAATGATAACAGAAATTAATTAACAGAATTAAACAGTCAATTGAATGCTTTCCTATTCAAACTAATGCAAGGTCTGTATTCAACAAATGTGAAGGTAAATCAGAAAATTTCCTTTATGTACACTGCATCTTTATTAGGTTAGTTGACAACATGTTAATATAAATAAAAGACATGACTCCAGTAATGGCTTCACTAAAAGTAAAACGCAATGTGAGCATGGTAAGTGATCTTTCTTGCTGACAATATTGGATTTATAACTAAATACTGAAGATAGTTATCTAGACCTACTAGGATGTGTTCCTGCAGAGAATTTTGGACAACTGAGAAACATTATAAGGTAAAGACATCACATAGACCTGAGTTCATCCATTTCATTCTGTGTTGCCAGATAACACGGAATTAACTGAAAAGAGGTGGCTGAAGGAAGGAAGAGCAGAGATGTGGCTCTTCAGGGCAGCAGGAGCCTGGCTGGCTGAAGGGAGACTTTACTCCCCATCCATGGGTGGAGAACACTTAAGTTATACACTGCCATATAACTTCATTGCATGCTTACTATCTAATCCTACTGGCTTGCATTTTGAAATTGTTTGAGTTGCTTTAAAAAGATGCTTTCTATTAAGTGTGCTGAGCAGAGAGCAAGTGGTTGTCACTTGTCCTCTGCAGCAGAACTGGGAGACACACGAGCACAGGGTTCCTCCCACAACATTGTTTTGGGACTTCAACACCTCTGACAGCTGCAGCACTGTGGAGCAACTGGGATAGGTCTAAAACACAATCATAGCCATCTAGTATGCAATTAAAATTCCATTTTCTGTCACAAAAGTACATTGCTTTAATTCAAGATGAAATTAGAAGCTGTACTGACAGTGGTATTTTTTTCCCCTCAAGTCCAGGACTGACAGCTTCCCACTTTTCCCTTCCACAAGGTCTGTGCACTAGACAGCTCAATGATCTCATTCCCATTTGCACACCTACATGATGCCTCAACTTTAAAATATCAGAGCACCAGCCACGTTATCAGTACTTAATCTTGCCATGAACGTCCAAGTCACTTACCTCCTCCTGCCTTACTGCAAAGGATTGCCTGCTATGGGTTGTTATTCCTTATCTAGTCAATTTAATTTCAAGACATGCTGTTGGTCAAGTGTCCCCCTGAGGTGCTGTGTACACAGCCTGAAACATCTTGCTGTCAGGAACATTCTTCTTCCTTGCATTTATTTCATAGCTCTCTAATTTCACCTTGCTTCTGTCTTGAGTAATCCCTCTTCATATTTTCATTCTTCAAATATTTATAGTGTATTATGTTCCATCCTTCCCTCCATCACCCTCAGCACCTTCTAGCAATTTTCCTTATTAATCAAATCCTTTAGACTCCTGTTAATTTCTTAGCTACTCTTCTCTGACCATCTTCTCAATTACAACAACTTCACAGTGATGAAGTAATCAGAATGTAATTTATTTTGTGTGCACTTATGTAAATACTTTATAGAGAAGCACAGCCAAGTGGATCAAGTAGCATTCATTCAGGCAGTGTGCTCAGTTCTGACACTTAGACACACACTCCTCCCACCAAGCACTTGAGTTTCTGCACAGTATTTGCAAACTGGCCATGGTTAAACTGGCTGTCTCTCTGGATAGAGCGGTGACGGGGCGGTTGTCTTACGAGCTGAACAACACAACCAGTGGCCACCCTACGGTTTCTGTCCAAAGCCACTGATGCTCTCCTTTGTGTAAGGAGCACTTACACTGTATAGGGGTTTTCTTCCTCTGTAAGATGACAGAAGCTTTACACACAGGAACTCCTGGAGATTTCTGTCTTCAAGAAAGGAGCAAGGACTGGTCAACAGGAAAGAAGGATAAAATGTTAATCATCCTGCCTGTTGTGTCCCCTGCAGCTCTGCTGCAGATGGGAGGGAGCCTGGAATTCACAATAATAACCGATAAAATCCTGTTCCTCTCTCTAGGACTGGATTTATGTCCCTGGGCTGAGAGACTCCTCACACATTCCCTCTGCAATTCAGCTTTCAGCACCTTGTTTACATTTCCAATGGCTCCATCCAGCATGTGTTTCAAATGCAATAACCAGGAATTCTGCACGCACAATAAAATCCAAATGTACTCTCAGATTATGAGGGTCGATCAAGGAGGATCAAAGAGACACTATCAGTAAGGAAAAGAAAAATCCAGACAATAACAGAAGGGAAAAATAACAGTAAACTAAGGTAATTTTAATGTATGCTAAGTAGGGTCAACTGAATATTTCTATGTTCAAATTAATGCAAAGCCTATATTCAACAGGTTTATACACAAACCAAATTTCATATATGTACATTTCTTAAATGTGTAGGTTATAGTAAAATTAAATGCCTTGCTTCAAGAAATAAATTCTTTTTTAAAAGAGATATTTCTCAATGTTACTGTTAAAACAGTTTTTTTCCTCGAGTTTGTTGTGTTTTAGTTAGACACCTCTGGCTCTTTGGTAAGATCAAGCCAGCCAAGAACAAGATTAGAAGATACAAGAGCACTGTTTACAAGCTCTCAGTTAGACAGGGTCTGAAGTACCCTTCTGGACCCAATCAGGCTGCAGTGCAGTACCCTCAGAGTCAATGCCAATTGTTTGGCATTTCACTGCCTAAATAGCTTTACTTCCCACACACACACACCTCCCCCCGCACTCGTTTTCCTCCTTAGTGTAACTGCACACGTTTGCTCCTCTTTGTACTATGCACAGTTCACATTTTAGAACAAGTGAAAGTACAGTGTAGCACTAGGAAAGTATCTCTTATATGCAGAAGTTCACCAGGGTTCCCTCTTGACTCACAGCTCCTGGAGCCATTTCAGTTTCTAGTTCTCATGAGCTGAAATACTGCATTCTTGTTCATGTAATTTCTTAAGCTGCTTAAAAAAAAAAAAAAAAAAAAAAAAAAAGCATATAAAATGCACCAAAATACTCTCCCTTTTGCATACCCATTCCATGGCATCTGGAGTGCAGCTTTCTCCAGAACAGACAGGAAGAGCTTCCCAGATTTATTTTACCATATGAATTCATTTGAAACATTCTTGCTAGATGATGAAGAAAACAGCTTTACACTTGGAATGTAAGGGTAAGTTTGAGATGGTTGCAAAGAGCAGGAGTGTGAAAAATCACTGCTCTTGACAACATTCAGCAATGTCTTTAGGGGTTTTGGAAAGTAGAGTTGGGAACAAAAGCAACGTTGAAAAGACTATCACTCAATAGCTGACTGAAATAGATGTTGGTTTCAGCTAATATGAGCCAGCTGGGTTTATCCCTGTCAAGAATATCACATATGGTTGGCCCATGGTATATTATATACGGGTAATAATTCAAACCAGAGGCCTCAGAAGCCAGCCCCATGCCATCTGTAACACCAAGTGTCATATATAAGGTTTGCTCTGAAGAGGTTTAATTAGTATGAAAAACTCGTTTTCAGACAAAATACCAGTGTTAAAACTTCTCTAGTTCATTTTCCTTAAGTAAACATGCAGTTTTGCTTTGTTATAAACCAGCACAACAGAAAGTGCTCCTCAAAAATCCATCTTCTCCCTTTCATTCAGAAACAAATAGCTTGGCCCTCAATATAAGTAAGTCTCTGTGTTCATCATGATTTCAATTGCTTAGCACCAGTGCTGGTAGGGTAAAAAAAGAAAGAGGTTCAGGCAGAAAAAAAAAATTTCCTTTTTACCATTGATTTACTTCAAAGACCATGAGAACATGCAAGCATTGGCAGATGCCATCAGATGGGTGGTTGCATTGCTGAGGTTTGCTGTGCTGCAGTGCAGTTTGGGCAAGGGTTCTAGAAGTCCCACAGGCAAGCCTGGAGAGCCTCTTTTGCCCTCGCTGCTTTTGCAGCTTTGGTTCAACTTGCCCAAGCCAAATAGCTGAACTGGTGGTCCTACACACACCCCCTTTGGCCTTGCCCTTTTAGTGTGTCTGCTCACTGCATCTCTTGACGAAATTTCCAGCCCGTCTGCACTGAAGACTTCTCTTCCTCCTTTCCAGAGATACAAGTGCAAATTCCTTCCACCAAATTATACCAAGATCTGCTTTCTATTCCTGACTGGAATAGTTCCTGAAGGAACTGGACCTTGAGCTCCTCATATTTTCCCTACAATATTTGCCAAGTATAAATTCAAACTGAAAGACCCATTTCCACTGAAACTAACCCCATGTCTCCCTACCCCACCCTTTCCCATGTTCAGGGTTTTGCTATCATCTTCAATTTGACCTCCCAGAAAACAACTCATTGCAAACGCTTGCTGAACAACATCTCAGAATAACACTATGGAAACAGACTAATGAGGTTTTAAAACTCTGGTCAAGCTACCAACCACCATCTCCACTGTCACAATACCCGTTTCCCAGCCTTGGCAAAGGTTCCTGCATCCATTCACAATGCTACTACAAAGCCAGACCTGAGGGAATTATTTGGTAGACACCTATGATGAGTGTGCCCGCTCACTTACATGGGAGATTCAACTGAAACTGCACAAAGTGGAATAAATTCCAGGAGCAGTGAATATGTTACACCAACCTTCAACTAACCAACAACCTGGAAATTAAGGCTCTCACATCGAATGCAGAAGAAAAGGAAAATTTCAGTTCAACACTTCAAATTACAAGTTTTCCCTCTCAAAAGTATTATTTTGATCTCAATTGTTAATTCTGATGAAGGAATATTTTTTTAAAAAATACTATTTTACAATGGTTTTGGTATGGAAAAGTAGCTTCTCTTCCCAACTTTTTTTAAAGCCATAAAGTGCTACACTTTTATTTACTGCATGAAAATTTTTAGTAGATTTTTTGAAGTGTGGAAGAGGTAGAAGAAAGCTAGCAGTAACTGAGACACTTCTAAAATAAACACAGATCTACCACAAAATAGCCTGCAGTCACAGACATGATGTACTCTGCTATATTATTTCCACCTTCGTTCCACCTACCAGACTTCATTTATTGTAGTTTCTTTTCCTCCTGGAAGAACCACGTAGAGGTAGGTATGTGTACATTTATATACAGTGAGCTGCACAAAGCCAGAGAAATAGAACTATGAAAAAGAGTCCATTGAGAAGTATGGCCAGGAGAAATAACATCAGCAGGTTTGAGTATTAGAGGTGCAGAAAATATGAAAGCAGAGAAAAAAATTGATACTGCCGACACTTTTCCAGATTAAGAATATCTGGTACATCTGACTCTTGTTGTCAACTGGAATAAGAAGATATAAAAGAAAACCAGATATGACATACATTTGTGTTATTGCACATACCTAGGGTAAGGTTTTATCTGCTTCTTGGGTAGACAGAATGCCTACTGCTTCACGCTTATTATGAGCATTTCCAGTTGCCTAAATCCGCTGATCATATCAGAGCCTGTTTGGGGATCAGAAATTGTTTACTTACATGTAAGTAATTTGATCCAGGAGACATGAATGAGCTAATCAGCCCGTAGTCCTTGCAACACTATCTCATGTTTTGAAATCACTTGTTATTTCACTAGCTTCTGACTGTCATGTTTTATTTTTTTCAGAAACAACCAACACTCAACACCACGACAAAGCAGTAACAACACCGAGACAATCACTGCTTCCCAAGGCAATCGCAACAGCCGCAAGAACGCCCCGTTGTACCAAACCTGCCTTCCTCACCCTTTTGCCCAGTCCAAAAAAATGAGCAAATTGGTTCAAAAGCTCCAACACAAACCCCAGTGCTGATGTCCTCCCTCACGTTCCCTGCCACTGCGCAGAGCCACGAGCGAGGAGGCAGAGCACCAGGCATGGTGCAGGCTGCACACACCCCAGATACCGAACCGCCTGTGACCCCAGGAACAGACCCGGGCTCACAGCAATACCCACCAGCAAAGTTCAGGGCCATACCCACTTTTGTCAGCCAGAAGTCACTTCACAAAAACAGGATACCAGTGTTTTACCAGACTGACAACCCAGCACTCAAGTTCAATTTCTAGTTCAGCTATTAGTTGACCGTAGGCTGACGGGGAAAAATTACACCAATTCCTTTATAAGTGCTTTCAGGTTCAGAGAGAGATAAAAGCTAAGAAATTATTATCACTAGAAGAGACAGACGATCTTTGAAAGGCTCTGCTTTTTGCCCAAGTCCGTGTCCTTATAAAACTTCCCATATACTAGAAGAAAGTCTCAGCACTCCCAAGAGCAGTCATTTGCCTGCTTAATTTTGTGTCTTACCCTCCTCTTTAGTCCCCCTTTCATACTTATCACTAAACCACTCCAGCCTTATCTCAGCAAATTTACTTGAGCAACTTTGTCCCACATACTACATTTTTAGCAAATGTTGTATTTTCCCAGTAAAGGGACTGCCACAGAACAATAGCCTAGAAAGATGCCAGACAGGCATTGATATCTTCAGCTGCTTCAGGAAAACAGCCAAACTTACAGTTCTTAGTTATAGTCACCTTTGAGGAAGTGAATGAAAAGGTAAACGAGTTACAATAGCAATAAGCAGAGTGGTAATTAGATATTCTCATCCTCAGGTCTTCTGAGCTTATCTTCTCCCCAGCAGAAATCCTCTCTTTAGCTGTATCACACCCAACAAAACTAGATAATAGGACATGTGTGCACTACTCTAGGAGACCTGCTTAAAAATTACAAAGTAAATTAAATCATGAAGCTCCTTAGCCCACCAAAGCTAAGGAAAGGACAATACATCAGGGAACAAAAGCAAGGGTTTTGCAGTTGGAATTAGCATGTTCCTGCTGAGAAGCAGAGAACATTTGAAGAGTCACTGGTACTAAAAGGGCGGGTTGCCATCTGCATCACATGCATGGCACAGTAGCTCAAGGACTGAGAATTTCTCAGGAGTTTTGATCAGGGTTTCAAGTTTGGTATGTACAAAGTGTGCTCTATAGTGCTTCATCCTCCCCAGTCTTACCTGGAAAGACCTCTCTTCTTGAGGACATCTAGTATTTCATATGAATTTGCTCCTAACATGCATGGACCTGGATGAAGAAGAGAGGTTTTCAGATGTAGAAAGTCAGAAATCCAATGGAGTTTCTTTATGCATACACACTATCTCATCATGTGGGTATTGTTATCACAGGAAGAGCTGGACAGACACATGTCCTAGCTGCCTGTTCTCAACACAAATGAACTCCTGCACATATGGTTTGCAGTGGCATCTTCAAGGCCTTAAAAAGAGAAATGTAACAACAGATTTGTGTTATCAGCTGCCTGTTGCTGGCAGTGGCTGTGACTTTGGTCTTCTCAGAGAGACTAGAGAAACTTACTGCCAAAACGACAGTTGTAATGGGAGAATCAGATACCCCTATGTGCACCAAGTAAATGTCATACCCAGGCATAATGCCAAGACTGACTTTTCAGTACCACTAATGACTATTTCACAAAGTAGTTAATTAGGAAACCACAGGAAAAGCAACTCTTGACTTGGCCCTGGCCAGCACTGAGGATCCAGTTCTTCAAACCTGTTCATGCAGCTCAACTTTGGCCCGTGGACCACTGTCTATTTAAGTTCAAGGTCCACCTTGGATTAACAGAAAACTGAGAGACTCTTTTTGCAATCAAGAACAACTTGAGCTAAGTTCAGAAAAAAACCCATACACCTCAGAAGTGCAGTCAGAAAGAGCAAGATCCTTGCATATGCAGAAAGGTTATGTAAAGACGATACTACACCGAGGCTTCAAGAAGGTGAAGCTGCACCCCAAACAGAAAGCAGTCCATCCTACTTTGGCAGGCTGACTGTAAAGGTACTACAAAGAAGGCCAAAATACTTAGAGGAACAAGACTGCAAAAGTTGTAACATCTAATAATAAATCCTTTATCAAAAATGTCCTAGATAGTAGCTTGCTAGAGAGCCTCATCTAGTCCTAGTGGATGATCGAGGTAGGAAAGGAGCTTTCACAGAAGATAAGGCCACAATACAAAAGATTCGTTGGGGTTTTTTTCTTTTCAGTTGGAAGGTTTCAGTGCTAGATGTCTTCCCCCCCTGCCAAGGCAGTGGGAACTAGGGGCCTTGGAAGACCTACCTGAACTTGAAGTGCCAGTGGAAGAGGTTATAGCAAAGGTAGAAAGTACTAACAGTACTAAATTATGAGCAGAGGGCAGTATTCAACCAAGAATTTTAAATTAATTCAAAGAAAATAAGTGAACTTCTATTTTCCATACCATTTGTTTAATATCTGGCCCCATGCTTAATCTCGCAAGGGAGTTTTTAAACTGACCTTTCTGGAAGAGCATAAACATAACCTCCAAATTACTTTTCACAAGGAAACACCTCTATAAAATGTTTGGCTATGCGTACTAAGAAACGAAATGCATGAAATGAAAAAGGCACAAGACTTTCGCCGTGTAATTTGCAAAGGTCTTCAGTATGGAGTAGTTACAGCTACTGAGATTTTCAAAGTAGGCTAAAGAAGTCAGGTGTGCAAATCCCTCCAAAAAGGTTAATTGGGTATCTGACAACTCCTTCCTGGGCACCTCTCAAAATCTTACATTCATCACGGGTGGAACCGTTTATCAATTCCAATGCTACTGTTTTCTGTGACAGAACTGAAGAAGTTTACAGAGGTGCAGAGCTGGACCTCACGGATTACATTTCTCCTACTCTTTCATCCACATTTTGGCACTTCCAAAAATATTTTTGGTGAATCATCCACTTCTCTCCCTACTAAGTACAGACTGGACCTAGTGACCTGGTTTAGGATGGAGGTTTAACTGTACAAGTTTGGTTGGGAGTTCTCTCACTCATGTCCCTGACCAACACCTTTGACCTCAGCAGAGCAATGTGGTCTTCAAGGATCAGATGTCAGCTGCTTTGCTCTAATTTTGTTCCTGCACTCTCTAATTGCAGTTAAATCCTCTGCCTGAGTCTCTTTATCAAGTGGTTGTAAAAACACAAGTTACCATTAAAAGAGCAAAAAGTTATAGCCACCACTGCCAATGTAACATAAATTAACTACATTATCTCAGACTATATTATAAACAGCTACGTACTGTGGCACTCAGGATATATTAATAAGAAGATATTTAATTATCTTACTGAGAGCTTAGAAGATAAATTTATGTCTATAATTAACATTGCACCACCTGACCTGAAAACAGAGCCTGTCCCTCAGAGCACCCCATCCTGGGGAGGCCGTGAGAGCAGAGGGCAGAGAGGAACCAATTAACTACAAGGATCTGGACTGTAGTTGTACACGTTCTTTATTGTTCTGAAGTAAAACAGCTGCTTCTCAGTTCACATGTACTGGATACAAGTGAATTATTTACCTTCTCTCACACTTTGATACCAGTGAGCCTCACCACCCCAAACATTTGAAGTGGCAAAACTGAATTTTGGGAACTAGTCTTTATGATATAGCATCCTTGAGCTACCCACAACTTGAACCCAAGTTTACAAATGATCCAGCTGATAGCAAGAAACATTCATCTTCACCTTTTGACCTTACAGATTGCCAAACAGAGCAGAATGGACACACTTCTCTTACATGCACTACACTCAGAATTCATTTCTCAGTAAAATACATAAAAGCAAAGTTACTTCAATAAAATACTTTCAGATCTCTAAAAGGTTGGAAGGCAGTTTAAATTCTCATGATGAAAATGCACTTGAACTCAGTCCTCTCTGTTAGACTCTGATCTATTTGCTTTTTTGCATTTCCCATAGGACACTCCACCACAATTTTCCCTTGATGTCTGCCATGTCTGAAAGCCCAGAGGAAATTATAAGAATAGGCTAATACAGATGAAAAATGAAGCAATCAATAGGCACTAAAATGGAAAATTGCATACATGTATATTATATTAACTACACAGAAATACATCTTGAGAAGACTTTACGGTAATTGTTGCAAAAATAAATCATACCCAAAAAGTGCTTATTAATGTTATGGGAAATAATGTTGCTTTTAATGTACTTTTTACTGATGGCTTACTAATTTATTTTGAGTACGCTATAATTAGTAGCCTTTGCAACAATTTAGGTTAAAAAAAAATGAAAATCAGATGCTATGTAGGTCAACACCAATGTTGTTCATGATTTTAAAAAGGAAAATAAATCCTAAAGGATTCTAAAGTCTGCTTTCCCAACAACTGCAGATTCCCAGCTACGCAAACCCTTAATTATGAGATGAAGTCAGAACTGGAGATGTTAATTAATATTGCAGTTAGGTATTGAGAAAGAGAGGGAAAAACCCAAGACAGTCTCCACGCTTACTGAATGCATTTTGAGCAATTCTTAATTCAGTGTTTTCTTTAGATGTCACTTTGACAATACCACAAGAAGTGAAAAATAATGGAGCACAAGACGACAGAGGTTAACCAGAGATGGCTATCCGTGTTATTTTTTCATAAATAGAGACAAAAATCTATACATTTATCCTAAGGCTCTTATCCTCAGTTAACTTAAGAGAAAGCCACTGCTCACCCATGAAGCCACTGAACCACTCTTCCCTCATTAGCAAACTAACAGATGCACATCCTGCTTTTTCCATCTGCAGGCCTTTAAGCAGGAGCTTCGCCCCAAGATGATTCTCAGAGACACACATTAATACAACAGAGCTTATTAGCAATGTATTCAGCTGCCTTCAGTCAAAAATACAACTGCCTAATTTGTACTTTAACTATAGCTAAGAGTAACAGTTTGAAGCAATACAGTAAACAAGTGAGTGCTCTTTGCTAATGAAGTAATAGATTTTTAAGTTTCTATACAGGTATATTAGCTAATGCCACACAGAAATGTATGGTTATGAATAATACTAAGCTCTATTCACTTGATATGTTCTCAAACAGGATATAATCATCTCTCAAGCTTCCCCTAATCTATATATCCTCTTAAGAAGGAGATTAATTTTCATGCTCATCCATAAGCAAGTCACAGAATCTATGTAATAAACATTGTCCAAATACATCCAAAGAATGTCTCATTTTAACCCAGGAAGCGTCCTCCCCAGAGGCCAAAGAGTCCCTTGTGGACAAGAAAAACATTTAACTTCCTCAGCTATGCTTCTTAAAATATTTCTCTGTACAGACTCCAGAATATGAATATGATGTATTACAGTAAGTTGTTACACACACTGTGAATACAGGTCATTGAAGTTTCTCCCTGGAGATTAAAAGAAAAAAATAAAAGTGCTGTGAACGTCTCACTCTTCAACAGCACAGAAACAGCAGTAAATTGGTTCTGCTGCATCTCTGCATACTATTGACATATTGCAGTGGATTACTGAAGATATTACGGGGTCATTACACTTTCTCTACTCCTGAAGTTAGGAGACAACTGCTGGTAACAGTGCAGTCATTTAACTTTTCAAAGCTTTCTCTCCCTTACAGCCTAACATAACTGTAGGCATCTCATTTCAGAATATGGTGCTTTTTAGCATACATTTGTCCTGTGTGTGAGGATCTACATTTATGAGAAGCTCTAACATGAAGCACACGAGAGCTCTGTTACATTGCTCAGAGGTTGGGTTTGGGAGATGTTGCCAGGTAGGAGTCAGATGCTGGTGCAGACTTTTACTCAAGCAGCCTCCCTGGCCCTACCTGCTTTCTGAACACCACAGACTCCATGTGTTTGTTCTCCACTTGTCGCTGCAGCGCTGTGAACAGCCGTATCAAAAGCAAACAAGCAGATAAGGGCCATTCTGAAGAGACCTGCCCGTGTATCGCGGCCATGCGATACGCAGCAGCCCGGTGTGTGGCTGGAGGAACAAAGATAGCCACTTGTGCAAGCGAGATGAATTCACTGCAATCTAAAAGCAGATAAAAGAATACAGATGTTAGCCCCATTATTTAATTTACTACTGGGAAGTGTTCAAATGTTACTGTAGTGACTGTGGTTCCAAAAAATCCTATTCAGAAATGAAAGAATACTATCTCACTCATATTGTTCACAGCCATTATGTTTTCTTTGTTCTATTCATTCTTGAACAGATGTTGAAGCTGGAGGCTTGCAGCCAGTTTCTCAGTTTTAACCAATATATTTGATATGCTTCAGCATGGACTTCTAAAACCAGAAGCCTCTGTAATCCAGTGTGGAAAGCCCTCTTTGATTTTTAACAGAAAAAATGAATACTTGTTCTTCCCACTAACAAGACTTCTGTAAAAAGGAAAGTGAAGTTAGCAACATGCTCTGCAGCATTTTTCCAATATTCTTTCATGAATACTTAAATAACACTTTTAGGCTTAAAGGTATCTTCTAGTTTCCCACATTTAGAAAGATTTTTTGCAGGAAATAATTTTATCATATAGTATTAATACATAGTATCAGGCAATATGTTCATACCAATTGTTCATTTAAATACCCTGTCTAGAAACTAAAACAATTTAATTGCCTAGTAACTCCTCATGATGAATTCAGTTTGTCAAGAGAGATTAAGCTCATTGATCCTATTAAACTTATCACAGACTTGTTTTAATTTCAGAACACATCTTCTGGCTGGAACACAGATTGCATCAGGTCCAAGGCTAAATGGAAAGGTGAAGGTTGCTTGTAAGCACTCCCTAGTCCCACTGGGTACCACAGGGGGTGAGGGTATGGGTATCTGGAATCTAAGTAAAGTGAGAAGAGCTGTATAGCTCCTTGGTGCAGCCCTGCGTGTTCCCAGCTAGAAAAGCCACTACCAGTAACAGCAATGACTCTGCGAGTTGCTTTACGTAGGTCTGCCCCAGCACAGCTTCCTCTCCCTGGCATTTTCAAACAGCTCTAGGCAAGATCCTACAACTGAGTAACAAGGTGGAATCCCAGGATTTGCATAGCCATTCAAGGTATGGGAAGGAGGAAAGGGAAGGGAAAGGGCTGAATGCAGCAGCAGCGCTTGAGAGGTAGGTATGGCAACAGGGGGCTGAACTTTGAAGTAGTGAAGAAGTGAACGCAGGGTAAAGCTCAAGGGTGTTACCTGTTTGCAGCCCCTCACTCTTCCTTTCCTTTAAATGCAGCCTCAGAAGATGAGGACTAAAGCTATCATACAACCTTCCCAACTTGCATCCCCTCCTACACAACCACCTCTAGAGAAGTTCTCTCTTTACACACCAAGATTCAGGTAGACTCACATTCTTTCTGGGTCACCTAAAGAATCACAAGTTCAGGATTTTTCACTGTCTGGGACTGAAAAAAACCTGCTGTTGTTGGTGTGGTTGATCAGGAACAACGCAGTTGCAAAAAAGGTCATTTACTGCCTTTCTCCAGGCCGTTTCTGAAAGGAGAAATCAATGCAGATACAAGCTTTTGAAGTTTTCCCCTTAGAAAATGCCAGCTTTCCACTGGTTTTGTTTACTAACAAAACCTGAAGTGAAACTACTTATCCCCAAATTAGAGAAACAAGCTTGGAAAATGGAAGAATTGGGTTGGGAGAGCAAAATGGAAGAAATCCAGAAAACGAGGATTTCTGAAGTGGCAATTCCAAAATCTGACATCCCTGACAAGATAGTGTCTGATAAAACTGTACTTTTAGAACAGCCCTCTAAATACTACCTTCTTGCTGTACCACTTGCCTAATCAGGACTCCTTTTATGCTGAACAGGTACACCCTGAGGCTTAATACCCAGGCATGCACACCACTCTCCCACTTCAGTTCCTGTAGATCTGCCTTCCTATTACACTGCATTCTTACCACTCTTGGAACATAAGGAGATAAGTGCTGCCCTCAACCTTTGCCCAACAAGTAGTGGCTATTTCTTTGCCCCTATCTAAAAATTTACAGCCATTACAGAACAATAGCTTGCTTCATTTCTGGGAGTGGTTGGAAACATTTAGCCTCTTTCATAGCAAGGTCATTTTCTTTGGGCAAGCAAGGATAGAATTAGCACCAGCTTTTCCAAACAGTACAAACCCATGTTCTGTAGGGCTCTTACAAGCCTCTGAAAGGTGCAAGAGAAAGCAATGGCGACTGTGCAAGCAGGTAAGCATTTTCATTTGCCTGCAAGTTTACCTGCTTACAACCCTGCAAAAAAATAGTATGATCTGTCACCTGCATTACTCTCCTCTACAGATTGCATAAAGTCAATTGACAAACACCCCTACAATTCTTGATACTACTTCAGCCCAGAACTTCAATTTTACTTTTCTTCAAGTAAAATTAGGAGAAGAGTGAACACCAGTTTTACACTGATAATAGTAATTACAAGAAAGAATCTGTGCTTTGATGTTACGGCAAAGAACTTGTACCTTAGAACAAAACACAAGTCAACATAAAGGGTGGCAGTGCTAATTATGGAAAACTAAAAACTGAACCAGTCAGCACAACTACTATCTATTAGCAGTTCTACATATCCCAGAGAGTTTCAGAGCACATACTTTTATTTCCTCAACTGTGTCTGGTTTTCAGAAGAGACATGAATATTAGTACATAATTGTGGTTCAAAAAAAGTCAACATTGTATTAGGTTCCTACCCAGGAATTCAAATAGAGCCTGCTGGGTTTTGTAAGTCTCTTTCTATAAATTTCCTTAAGGTCCAAATCTGAACAGACAGGTCAGGTTTTTCTCTTTTACAGAGAGAGGGAAACTTAAAGCCCAGGGAAGTGAAACCATGTGCTCAGAAACAACAGCAGAGCAGGGTCTGAGCCACATCCACAGATTCCTTGGGTTTGGTGATGTGACCAGTAAGACATAACACTTTCTGAACCACAAGTTTTCATATAAATCCAAGCAAAGGAAGGCTAAAGAGACACAGAAGATGAGCAAGAAGGAATGACATTTCTCTACCACGTATTTTCCTATACTTTGCTTTTAGAAAAACAGTTACATTACATGTTTATTAACCTCTACTTTCCTCCTTCACTTGTCATACTAAGTGAAAACTTGCTGGTTTACTTAAAATGTATGTTGTTACCTGTGTTATCACTTGCCTTGCTTCTCTTCGTTTTGTCCTCCCCTTAAGAAAAAGGAAAGAATGACGGAAGGAGGTAGAGTATATATGTGCTCTGAGTGAGGAAAGAGGACAGTGGAATTCCTGCTTTCAAAGAACTTAATGCCAATTAAGTGAGCAAGTCAGAACAGTCAGAAACCTCTCAGAAAACGGCCTTGCAGATGATTTGAGAAGCTCTGAAAAATCATCTCTGCTGCTGAAGTTCTGTGTGGGTACCAAGTTTTAAAGTTTCTGCAGAATTGGAAACACCCACTGTTTTCATGATTCATTTTGTGAAACGATCCCGAGGCCTGACTAGTTGTGTTAACTAACCCTCTATTCCAGACAGATTCGTTATTTAACCCAAACAACAGGAAACAAGAGAAGGCTCTGTCAGAGTCATTTCTGTGCTTGTAGCAACAAATGTGCAGCCAAAGCCTGAAGGAGTTAAACAAGAGGCAGCCTTTCCAGCACGTGTTTTCCTTTGATGTGCAAGTAACCCATCTCTCCTGCCCAACCCTCTACACTGCAGCCAAGCCAACAGGACCACATGAAGCATGAGGGGCTGAACCTTACCCCCAGCCTGTCTTCCCTAAGCAGGACAACCTGAAGTTTTGTCCAGGTCAAAGATGTACCTGTAGAGCTTCTTATCTTTTCACACAGGGAAGGGAAGCCAAGAGATGAGAGAAACACATTTCTTCTTGCTTGCTGTGAAGAATTTCTCACGTACAAGCCTTACCCTCCAGAGGTCTTTCAACAGCAGATGCTCTCACTTCCAAGAAAGCTCTCAGCTTTGAGAACAGTCTCAGTTCACAGGGCTGTTTTTCTTCTTGCTCCTGTACACAGGATTACTCTCTCTAGGTGGTAAATTATTCATTCTACATTCTCAATCTAGGCCCTGGCATCACATACACTGTTTAATGCTGCAAAATCAATATATTCTGAAAGCTGTGGTAGTCTGTAGCGAGGTGGAGAATTTTGAATCCTTTCTCTAGCTATGTAACTTAACATTTTTGATGTTTTTCAATTAAAAGTAATTTCTGAGCAACAGCACACTATTTTAGAGGCCAGCAGCCTGCAGGAAGGATTGAGGTACGTTGTAGTTAGTCTGTAATGCCAAATACATATTAATGTTTTATTTGCTAATAATGTCTATGTGTTCTAGGGGTATCCAAACCCAAACATCAAATCAACTATGTTTCCATAGTTTTGAAAACAATTAGAAATGCTTGCTAAAATGTTTAACAACTGACTGGCATGTTTCAGTTGAAAGATAACAAAAGCCTCCCTCCTACAGAAATTAAGCTTTAAAAGACTAAGTTGGCTTGTATCAGCAGTAGTGTGGCCAGCAGGACCACAAAAGTGATCGTGCCCCTGTACTCAGCACTGGTGAAGATGCACCTCATATACTGTGTTCAGTTTTAGGTCCCTCACTA
Source organism: Podargus strigoides (assembly GCA_028020825.1). Lineage (NCBI taxonomy): Eukaryota > Metazoa > Chordata > Aves > Caprimulgiformes > Podargidae > Podargus > Podargus strigoides. Next base: position 2,188,112 of record CM051640.1, read on the forward strand.
AAAGAAGAATATTGAGGTGCTGGAGCGTGTCCAGAGAAGCGAACGGAGCTGGGGAAGGGTCTGGGGCACAAGTGTGATGGGGAGCGGCTGAGGGAACTGGGGGTGTTCAGTCTGGAGAAGAGGAGGCTGAGGGGAGACCTCATTGCTCTCTGCAACTCCCTGAGAGGAGGGGGCAGTGAGGCAGGGGTCAGTCTCGTCTCCCAAGCAACACTTGATAGGATGAGGGGTGATGGCCTCATGTTGTGCCAGGCAAGGTTTAGGTTGGATATTGGGAAAAACTTATTCACTGAAGGAGTTATCAAGTGCTGGCACAGGCTGCTCAGGGCAGTGGTGGAGTCCCCATCCCTGGAGGGATTTAAGACATTTAGATGTGGTGCTGAGGGACATGGGGTAGTGGTGACTTGGCAGTGTTAAGAGTTGGACTTGATTATCGTATGGGTCTTTTCCAACCTAAACAATTCTATGATTCTGTTCTATGATATCCCCCAATTTCATCGTAACGATATGCGTACTGAGAGTAAAGTATTTGCAGAATCTAGACTTTCCACAAACAACTTAAACCTTTAGCTGCTGTAAGGTGTTGCATGCACCCGTGATGCTTTCTCCAAACAAGGAATAAGAGAAGTCCTTTTGTATATTCAGATAGAAGACTATATCTTCTTTTTTTTTTTTTTTTGTGTGTAATCAGGTTACTAAACCCAGTTAGTTTTTAAAAAAACAAGGACAAAACCAAATGCTAATAAGGCAGCCTCCCCCTCACCACCAGTAAAGCCCTGGACTGCTTCACTGAATCTGAATTCTGTTCCCTTACAAAGGCCAGTCATAGCATTGACTGCTTCCCATGATCACACAGGAGCAAGTGTTCCCCTTCAAGTTTGGATTGAAGGTCTCTTATTATTTAAGGGATAAGAAGGAATGAAATTATATGCTGGTCAGTTCTGCGCCATACTACTGCCTTAGACTGATTAACACAAAACTCAATTTCATGCTAATCATCCCAAGTCCTTGCTACATGTAGTAGAACAGGTCCTACTGTGCTCTGAGTGCTGCAAAAGTCACCTTGTTTCAGAAATTATTGCGACGTTATTCATTGCTTCCCTGGCAGTCTCATTCTCACCTCCACTGCTGTGCTCAGACTCAGATACTGTGACCTGGCTGCAACCAGATTAGAAAGTAAATCCCCCATTATAATAGATATTGTACAAAGGATGGATAAATCACTATCAGGAAGAGTCCACCTCTAATTTCATACACAGAGACAGACTTGTTGAATGTGTGAATTCTGGAAAACCAGAATCCAGAGACATCCTCCAAGGCACAGTAGAGGCAGGCACTGGGAAATCCCTGTCAGATAGCTTAAACCTTGGAACAGACAGGGGTTATTTTAATTTGGACAGTGGTGGATATCTGGGTTTATTTCAAAACAAAAGCACTGCATCAGATGAGTATCTGCAACACACTCCAAGAAATCAGGTCTCTTCACTGCACAGAGTATATATGGGGGGGGGGGGGGGGGCAATGTATGGGGAAGTTCAACAGGGCAAAAACAGGATGTCAAAAATAGTTTAAAAAGAAAGCACAGATCCAAGACTGGATACACATGGGTCCAGGGACAGTTGTGAAGTTACTGGGAAGTTTAGAGGTGGAGAGTGACTATTCTTATTCGTAGCTCTTTTTAGGCCTGGGCAGGGAGGAAAGAAGGGAGCAGAACAATACAGTGCATGGCAAGTTGGGGCTGCTGTGCACTATGCAAGCAAAACCTGGCTTCATTGCAGCCTCTGGCTGCTCTCCATTTTCCCTCCTCAGAGGTACTTGCAGGTGGTTCATGCTTTCCCTTGCCTTGACTTCCATGCTCGTTTAGCTGGCCACTGTGAGACTCAAGGGCTTGCAAGAGAGAACAGCATCATTCAGCTCCTAGCAACAACATAACTTGCTCTGCCTCAGCTGTCAGGATCCTCCTCCCCTTCATTGCTTTGTGCTAGAGAGGGACTGCACACCCCATCCCCAAAGGATGCGAACCTCCGCATTTCCATGGAGCAAAAGCTGCCCCTCCATATCAGTTCTGATGGAACTGTACCCAAAGGACAGCACTCCTGTACAGCTGGCACTCAGCAAGCCTCAGCATTCTGAGACTTCAGTTTTAGCCAAGGAAAAACCTATAATATCTCTACAGCATTCTGCAGGTTGTCTCTAACTAGAGGTACTTTTAAATCAGGAGCCTTAGAGATTATTCAAACTGTTCCTCGGGGGGGGGGGGGGGGGAAGAAAAAAGAAAAACACACGTGATAACTCTTTTTAGACAGGGAAAAACATTCCAAAAATTATGAGCATGATTCATTTGAACATGATAATAAACAAAGAGATTTGCTTGAAAGACAGCTGGTAGAAGGCAAACACTCCCAATAGGTCCCAGTGGCTGCTTTGTGCCGTGCCACCAGGCTTCTTATGAGAAGGCCTAATCAACATGAGAGTCTTTAAAATCCCATTTGTCAAACTGCACCATGCTCCTCTTTTGCCCTGCCCGTCCCCATGTAGCTGGGTGAACAGTGAAGAATGTTTCTTCAATGATTTATTCAATAAAGATCACAAAATTAATCAGATAAATTATTCAATACATTTGCCAACTTTTGCTGTTCACATTGCAAGAAAGAAATTGAGCTCCTGAGCATGTTACACACAAAAAGGTTGTGCCTACAAAACAGCTTTGCCAAATCTTAAGCAGACTATTATTTAGCAATCCCCATGCCCAAATAGCTCCTACTGCCCAGAGAAAGGCCAGTACAAGAAACAAAATAGAGGTTTGCTCTCCAGCATCAAAATGGGGAAAAATACATATATTTATCTTAAAGGTCGGTTCAGTCATTGAATAGTTGCCTAGCAACATTTCCTAGCAACACCACTGCAGAAAAACCACAGCGAGCACTCTCCTACAAGTCAATTAGAAATGGTAATTTGTATGGGAAGATCCCACCGTCCGTTCCAATTAGAAACAACAATTCTTTCCTCATCACCATTCTTTTTTTATTAGAAGCTTTGTAAATTTATTTGCTCCATTTTGCTCTGCCTTCCTTCGCTTCTCCTTCCTAGGTAACAAAACTTTACACCAGCAGCAAGTGAACGTCGACAGTATTAGGAGCAACACCTAAAAATATAATACAACCCATTCATCTTCCTTTCCAAATCAATGATTGGTTTCTTTTCTTCTGCAAAAGCAGCTCAAGAGACACAGCTGGCTCATCAGTCCTCCTCCCATGTGGAGATACTTTCAAAGGAAGAGTCCTACAGTAAGCTGTAATCTGGCACTAGAATTTGCATTGTGCTTCCCAGAGTTCACACGGCCGTAGCTGGGTAACTCCTCTTCACGTCCTGAAGCATAACACAACTGGGGCATGCGGCATGGAACCAGTAAACCACGACACTTTGTGTGTCATAGCATCTCCAAGCAATAGCAATGGATAAGAAGGGTTTGTTTTCTAAAAAAAAAGTAATTAAAGTGCTTGGCAATTTAATGTCATTTAATGCAATGTGTTCTGAAATGAGATTTGAAAACTAAAAAGCCAGGCAAACCCTTGAGATGGGAATGATCACATATTTAAAGCCTTTCATGCTTGAATCTGTCAATCTCAGCAATGAAATTAAATGAAGAGAAAGAGGAAAGAAGAAAGTGATCCTGTGTGGGCTGGTGACTGATCAAGGTTTAAACAGTCTCATTTACTGATCTCTCCAATATACAGTAATGACAAAAAATAGATTTCCTGCTGTCAAATGACCGTAATTTTCTAGTTGTTTACTCTCTCCAGTGCCAAAAACCTACCTCCTACTTAATTGCTTGCAAAAACTATTATATGCTTTCACTAGTGTTTTTCATAGCCATTCCCTCCTTTGTTATACAGATTGCCAGTAATTTGAAGGAGACATCTCCCTCAAAGTTTGAGGGAGATAAGCTTCAACACAACTTACAGACCTCACCCCTAACCCCCTCACATTCGTAAGAAGCTGCACACTCACAAAAACCTAAAAGAATTAGAGAAGTCCCTTCAGAGCCTTAGATCCCAAAATATGTTTTCCCAGCACTGCTTGCCCAAAGCAAGCAGCACTGCTGACCTTCCCGTGGCCTGGGATGCCTTCACACTGAAGCACCAGTCAATGCAAGCACTGTACTGCTGCTGCTCAAAGTCCTCCTTGGGAAAGGGAAAAGAGCCAAGGGTTGGGGCCAGCATGAAGAAAGTGCATTGGGCCATTGTTACTTTTCAAAGGTACAAGTCCTAGAACACTAGGCAAGGGGCAGGAAGAAAATAAGTGTGCCTTGTCTGTCCCCCTGCCCAGGACAGGGTCACCATTTCCAAAAGGTGTTTACCCAATGTGACCTTAGCAGCCACCAGTGATGAAGATGCTGCTGCCTCCAAAGACAAATCATTTCAGTGCCCCATTAACTCAGCTACTTAACGGCAAAGCTTTGCCATATTTGAAGTCCTTTGACATCACTCCAGACTCTCTTAAAAAATAAAGTAATTATTTTAAAAGAATTCACATGGCCCGTAGGACACCTGCCAAAACTTAGTTTCCATTCACAAGGGAATTTCTGTTTTTCCCAGCTTCCAAATCCTGATGCACACGTGAGATTGCGACCTGTCACTTCCCCGTATGACGTATGCTGGGCTGCTGCTCGGGGCTATTTTCTGGCATCTTCCTACAAAAAATACCCTCAGTTATCAACACTTCCAACAAGGTATGGCTGCTCTGCAGTGGCTAACACAGCCAGGAAAATATGGCAGGTGTGTCTGGAAGTATCTGACCAAGTTGAGAAATGACATTACAGCTTTCAGAGCATCAGCTTTATAGACACTATTAAGAGAAAGCTTATTAGTCTGTCAAGTCTATGGAGTGAATCTTCAACCCTCCGGCTGACTACAGCTAACTACTTATTTCATAAAGCCCACAGCAAAATTATTCAATAGTAACATAAAGGGTAAAAACTACAACTGTGTGTTTTAATGTATAGATTGTCAACGTTATTTGAAAGAACTATATAGCCTTTAGCAAGGAAAAGGTTCCCCACACTTGCCTGAGAGCAATATGTTTCATATTAAGGTAGTATAATCAAAAAGCAGACCTTCCTCCCTAGTGAACACATTTTGATGCTCTGATTTTTGTGACAATATCCAGAGCTGGGAGATGGATCTGTCTACACCTCTCCTTGAAAGTGAACACAGTAAAAATACCAAAGGAGCATCCAGCATCTCCAGAGCTAGCTTGGGAGAAAACAAACCAAAGCAGGCTAAATTCTGCCAGAGCAAAAACATAAATGCACTGAGTGTGACACATTCAAATAAAAGGGTCCGAAACAAGTATCACCATTCCCAGGTGAACATGCGAAGATGGAGGCAGGGATAAACCCAGGGGCACCTCTCTCCGTATCACCTTCTAAGCCTCTCCAGGAGTCAGAGCTCCCTACTCTGAGGCTGGGCTGTGGGTGTGCTCCCCACTCCCCTCACTGTTCCCCATGGCTGCTCGTGGGGTGCTTGCCATGTACCTTAGTTTCTCCTAGCTGAGCACTGCAGCTCTCCCTGAAGGAAGCAGCCCTCTTGCACAGGATCAACACAGGGATGAATGGCGGCAGAGGACTACCTTGCTCTTTTTTGCCTTACCACACCTTTTAAAAATAAAGCAAACCTCATCCCCCCAGCTAGAACCACCAACACTCCCTGGACACGGATCCAACTTCACAAGAGTTAAATGCAGTTAAATGGTTAGAAGTTACTCTTCCAATGCCACAATTTGGGATTACATAAATTCTGTGTTAAGAGCACAGCGAGCGATTTATAGCCTTTTCCTGAAACTGCAGTACTGAAACTGTGTTTGCTCATCCCTCAAAAGGCCAGAGAAGACTTGTACAGAAGAAATGAAAAGGTAAGATTTGAAAGGCAATTTCAGAATTTAAACGAGAAAGCAGTGATTATGCCTTCAGCCCCAAGACAGGCAGAAGGGCTTTGTTGTAAAGTTAGGCTGGAAACAGCCCAATTCAACTATCAGAAAAAAATAGAAAGAAAAGTGAAAAAACAAAACAAAACTTCTCTGCATTAAAAACATCTTCATGCTACAGTCCAGAGCTCCAAGACACCCTCCCTCTCAGGAACGGGAGGGCAAGTGAACAGGTCACTGGAAAGCACCCGGGAAGGATCCTGTCGGGTAATACACTGGCAAGATGAAAGACATTACAGTCTGTGCATCCCAAATTCTTTTATGTTCTTCAGATGCACTCAGCCATGGCAAGCACCAACTGCTCCTCAGCAGAATTAGCCACTCCGTACCGACCCCACTGCAGTCCCAGGGACTCAATAATTCAGCTTTATCCATGCTTATTTGACATGGATTAACTGGAGTCAGACAGGACAGAAGGAAAACAAGGCGACCGAGCCAGAGGATGGCTTCTTGAGGCCACAGCCCAGGAGGAGCAGTGGGCTCCTGCAGGCTCCCAAAGTCCCCACAGCTACAGCTACCCCAGCTGCTTCATGAGAAAGCACTTAATTCCGTTTTGCTTTTTGGTAGCTAAGCAAGAGAAATCCTCCTTGTGTCCAACAGGGGGAAAAAAAAAGTATAGAATAAAACGCAAGTTCAAAAGTCTGCCTTTGTTACAAAGAGAAAAAATGCGTGTAAAGAATATTGGAGGGCAATTATAAGACAAACCCAGGTCACTGATGAGATCCGACAGCCTCTGGGCAAAACCAGCAAGCTTTCCTGGAGACATCTATCCCGAGCATCACGCCCATTCTTGTTTTAAGTTCTCCTTTTACTGAGAAACCCAAGTGCCTAAATGGCTATTTGTGGAATACTAATAGCCACAGTTTGCAATTGAAATGAAGACATACTGCAGCAGAAATCGTGCAGACAATCCGTTTTGTAAGTCAGAGGGTAGAGGTGGGATGCAAACTGCTGAACTCAAGAAGCATAGCTGTGGCAAAAAAAAAAAAATCCAGCATTTTATTTGAGCACAATGACACTATGGAAAGGACCTTTGTCTCCTGGAAAACCTACAAACTCCCACCCAAGCTTCCCAAAGCCTCTGCACTCAATCCAAGTTCACTGGTCATTACAGACACATAGGGTAAGTCATGGACCAAATCTTCACTGACAATAGAAATTTAGTACCATCATTTTGACAGTCAAATGAAGGGGTGGAAGGAGAGACAGGAAAAGAAAACATTTTTCTTTTTTTTTTTTTTTTTTTCTTTTTTTTTTTTTAAGTTACTATGGACTGCTCAAAGCCAAGTCTCCAATCCATCCATTAGACTTGCAACTTAACCTAAGAATGCAATGGGGTGCGTGGGTGTAATTTGTCTCTTCTATGGATCAAAAGACTTCAGTTTCTAAAAATAGTTGCTTTGTTTGAGAGGACAGCACACTTATCAAGTCTTCTCTTGCCAAAGGAACTACAAGTGTTTTGCAGAAAAGTCTCACACAACAGTACATACAGAAAGATAGAAACTTGGTTTTGTTTAGCAGACTGCTTGTTCACCAGCAGGTATTCTCACGAGAGCCTGTCTCCATGTCTTCCCCCAGAGAGAAGAAACACTTTAGGACTGGAGACAGGGAAATCTGAATGCATGCAACTGATTCTCTGAATCTTCAGTAGCTTAGTACTAAATGAATGCAACTGTAATTGCCTGTGTTTCCAAACTACATAGGGATTTTATTTATGAGTTATTTATTTATTATTATTATGAGTTATTTATTTATCTCTCCCACTTTCCCTGTCCATTCTTTGTAAAGCAGAAAAAAATAAAAGCAGCAAGTAGAGACCTCCCCAGGTTCAGGTGGAGCAATACTTCCATTTGCTCAAACTCCTTTCTTCAGGCAGGCTCCCTTCACACAAACTTCAATTAGGAGAACACTACTTGTCAGATGATCAGATGTGCAGGGTCTGGGTGGACACTCCTACACCTTTGACATGGCTGCACACAACTCCTCCAGCAAGCCAGGGAAACAAAGGGGAGTTTGGTGTGTCACTCCCTGTTCTCCCAGGGAGGTGTGAGGGAGCAGAACCTGCTGCTGCTCAGATTCAGCATCTGCCAACTTGCACATTTTTCCACAGAGAAAGAAGGAGAACAAGGGGAAGAAGTTTTGCAGCGAACATTTTTTGCCTTCTCTGATTGCAGCCTTATTACCTGTCAGGGTTCAGTCTGCTTCAGTCAGTATCTTCCCAGAAATGACTCAAGAGCAGAAGGTCAGGTCGAGGGAAGTTAAGTCCCCTTGGAAATTTCACAACATTGAAATGCAAAATCATCCATAGGAATATGGATCAGCTGTAACAGTGGCAAAGATGTAAGATGTCTGGCAAGCCTGAAGTAGTGAGCACAGCTATTCAAAGATGAAAAGCAGCTGGGAGGTGTCACAGGAGCATACTGTGACTCCTTGGAAAGAACTGCTGCTCTAAAAGGCTTAGAGAAATCAGATTTCCAAAAGGCAAATCTCAGGGTGCTCAAGTGTACCTACACCAGAACCATCCAGATGTTTCAAGGCACATGCAGGGGCTGGGAGAAAACACAGTCTGTTCACACAGCTTCAGAGTGCAAAGGACCAGTTTTGTGTGACTGGAAGTGCTTAACAAAGTGCCAGTTACGCTGTTCCATACCAGTTTGCAATGGGAGATGGGAGAGAAGACCCATGCTCCACTGTTCAGAGCATCCTGCACCACCAGCACCCATTCCTGTATGGGAAGTTCAGTAACTGCTTCTGCTGGGAATGTCTTCCCACCCCCTTCCCCACCCCCCCACAAAAAAAGGAAAAAAATAAAAAAAAAGAGGCAAAAGCGCCTCTTTGCAGCCTTGTTTCCTCTCAGGATTCAGCCACTGCCTGTAGCACCCGTTCCTACTGAAGACAGCAGGACTGCTCAGCCAGAGGCTTCAGCAGGAGCGTAGGTGGCGACAGGCAGGGATTTTGCCAAGTTATGCAAAACGTTTCGCAGGCATTGGATCATCCAAAGATTTGCCTAAAAGGCAAGGCAAGAAAAATGGCATGTTGAGCTGCAATGCGCTGGCAAAAAGTCTTGAGCAATAAAAAAAAAAAAAACAAATACAAAAAAGCAGAGGTAAGCATGTGGCTATACGCCAGGTGAATATTTGTCACATGAAGCCACTTTCATCTGCCCTACTTTGGCTGTGGTAAACACGCTGAAGGTAACGGCAAACCCTTAGGCACCATTGCAACAGGCTTGTGTACTTCAGCACAGAAGCTGCATTTAAGATCACAGGGCACCTTATCTTAGGTCTTGCTATTGTGCAATTGCTATGGTATCCATATGCAGAGAAAAAGGGCGTGTTAGTGAAGGTAATGAAGATACTTCTTCCCTAAACTATCTCCTTGGAACACCTCCAGAGTGGCTTACAGCACAGGTCAAGAAGTCTGAGTGGTTACTGCATTGAAAGGATGAGACCTGAAAGACTCCAAGGACAAGAAATGGTAAGTATTGTCATTACCACAAACTGATCTTAAAACAGATACCATGATAAAGAGAAAAGGATGGGCACAGTCTTCAAAAGACAGTCATTTTTCATTGCCTGTCAGTAACAGTTCAATTATAGCACATGGTCTCCCCATGTGCTATAATTATACTTCCAGCTGTGCTCACAGGCAAATATTTCTCAAACCCAGTTTCCATTTGAGTGGAAGTGGCTGCCTCCCTGCTACACATGCTGCAGGTCGGACGTGGTAGCGCAGTGGATGGGAGTGACTGGGTCTTGCTGGGGGGGGGGGGGGAGGCATAGAACTAGATGATCTTGAAGGTCCAGCCCAAGCCATTCTACGATCTTCAAAATCAAATTAATTAAAAGAATAAAATTATACACTTGTGTGCACACCAACTCTTTTGATGTTAGCCTTGATGCAAGGCCTGAATCCACTAGCAATTGCTTTACAAACTGGAGCACTCAGGTGGCCCAGATACAAAATAATCCTTCGTGTTCACAGACTAATAATGAATTTCTGAAAAAAAAGCAGCAGGGGAAGGGCCTGGGGCACAGGCCTGGCGTGCACAGAGCACATAGGTGGAGGTTCTGGGTTAGTCTATTAACAAATGCTAAGCACCTCTGCACCATTGCAGGGAAAGCAGATGAAGGACCAGAACATCAGCCCAGTATGCTTCATTCTGCTGAAGAGAAATAGCCACAAACAGCTGCTATTTCTTGCCAAGATGCCCAGCAGATTTGCAAATCCTTTAAAAACAAAAGGCAACCCATGCTGTTAAATGTCCCTTCGCCACCCTTCTGGCTGCAGGAGCTCTGCAATTGCCACCTGCTTCCTAAACAACTCAAGCATACCAGAAAAGAATGAAAAAATGGACCAATTTAAACAAAAAACCAGCATCCAGCAAGTGATAGTATGTATATTTAACCCTGGTGCTTGCATTAAAGTTCAGTGCTTTTATGCAAGTTATCCCTAACCTACTATGCTTTCACAAAAATAAATGCTTACTTTATACTGTATTGCTCTCTTCCTACAGACCCTTCACTACATTGCTCCCTCACTGCCTCCCAACTGCCAGACCTCGCAATACTTGGCACTCCATGGCTTTTTTGGCAGTCTTTGAAGGTCAGGATTTCACTAATTCATTTCCATACTTTATTTCTTTTAAGAATTCCTTCATGAAGTCTGCTCAGTCTTGGGAAGGCAACACTGTGCTAGTTTGTGCCTTTTATAACCAGGAGTTCAAGTGTGAAACGGGAGAAAGACTCAGCATATGTATACTCATGCTATAGCATAAATGAGTTGGAGACCAGAGCTTACACGAGAGGTGGGGAACAGCTTCCTGGCCTAGAAGCAGCTTTCTATTCAGGAAGATTAAAATTGATTTCTCTGCTCTGATTCAATTAATTACTATAGCCATCCCCATGTGACTGAGCAGATGCTTTAGACCAACAGATTTTCCACTAGGAGCTTCAACGGTAAGTGGGGCTGGAGGCTACCATTCGTACCAGTGCAGTGCCATAGCCAAGTTGCCTTTCACTGTGCTCCATCATCCATAGAGTCCACATTTCCCTTCAAGGAATTCACAAACAACCTAACTTACCTACCCATCTCACTAGCAAGCCCTACTTCAAGGCGATCGACAAAATCCAGGATGTCACGGTCCATACGTACCTGCTGCCTTACCATCACCTCTTGGGGCTCTTTGCCCCACTCCCGTTAAAACCCAACTACAAACAGTTTTCAGCTAGGACTTCTTTTATTATGCACTGTGACCACTAAGCAATTTCTCCAGAGCAAATCCTCCTGTAGTTCATAGGAGTCTTCTCTTCTGAGGTAAAGACAATGGTTTCTGCAGATAGGTGGCATGACCTCAGGAACAAGTCAAGCCAGCTTGTGACTCAGTTCAATCAGTCAAACATGAAAACAAAATTCTGAACCAGTCCTCCAAGGATTTGGTAACAAAGCTTCCAGCCCTTCAATTACAGACCTCATTCTGATTCCCTGCCTTTAAATTATTAGGCCAGGATATGTACAAGTTTCTGCTACAAGGAACAGACTCTAAGATTCTCAAAGCTGAGTGTTCCATTCATTTGAATTAGGACTAGTTGAGTTAAATTGATTTTTTTTAATGCGTTTATCCTCTATAGGGACTTCTTTTTCTTAAATGCTGATTTGCTGAAACTGTGCCTATCCAATACTCATTACTGAAATGCATGGAAAGCTGCCAAAAGAAGCGATGCCTTCTGGACTAAACAAGGGATTTATTACTGAGAAACCACAGCACAGGGTAAAAATCCATCACAAACTTATTGATTTAAACTGATTGTAAGTAATCACACACAATTTATATTAAGTGAAACATACTGCCATCTAATTTAGAGTAAGTGAATTGAATGCTACTACTCTGAATTCTGTTTAAAAGCAAACTCTAATTGATATCCAAATGGAAATAATTGAAGCTTTCAGAAAACATGAATAAAATATTCCATTATCTCTGTTTATTATGTATTGATAGGTCATTTTTACCTATTTAAAAATAGTTAGACAGTAATTATAGTAGTATATTTCAGCAGAGATTTATACATAAGCCTCGAGGGCAAGTTAAATAGAATTGGACAAGTACTGCACCTACAGTGTGGAGAAAAGAATTTGATATGCGGGATGCAGTTTACATTACTTCAACTAGCTCTTAATATAGAGGCCTCAAACTTCACCTACTTTCCACCCAAAATATGATGAAATGAAGTAATGCATTTTACTAAAACATGCTTCTCTCACCTCCTGATGAAGTATCTCAGAAGGAAAACTGTAACGTACGGCACAACTTATCGCTGTGGCACCGAATCTTCCCTCCGAGATCCCACTGGGGAAACTGTGCTTGTTGGTACCCTCCGATATGTCACATAATTGGATCCCAATCCTCAGCAGTATTAGTCAGCTCTAAAGCCAATTTTATTTCTAAGTAAACATTTGAAGGTATTTGCTATTCTTTTAAACTGTCTATGTATGAACACTGCCAGGAATTTTTTTAAAAAAAGAAAAAAATCTCGTTCAGAATGATCTCTCAAAATCAGCAGTTTGGCTATTAATATTTAAGGATGTAAGAATGGATTAATTTTTTACTAATAAAATCACTGACTTAACGGGAGCACAGAGTGTACTACCACTTTCAGTATTTGATTGGCTTCATAGCTTTTGAAGACCAGAAGCCCACCTCAAAGGAAACTCCTTCTCAGGTCACTTTTCACTAACGACTGACATTAATTTCTCAACAGGAGTGCTCATGTGCCGGATCACAAGGTTCACCAGAAACATTTCAACTGTCCTCCCTCAGATGGCTCCTCAGGAACTGCCTGTTCACAGGAAGGTGTGGTTCAAGTCTTATGTGAAGTTACAAGCAAAGGAAGGTGTTCAGGTGGCCTTCTGACAACTTGAAAATTTTATTTTTAAAGTATTTCTCTAACATATGTTGCACTCATGAGTTTCAACCTAATCCTGCATTGAGCTGCATGTAAGTGGAACAGTTGTCCATAACTAGCTTCATTACAATTCAATTAAGTCCATTTGCAGAGTGCATTGCAGGACTGGGCCCTTGGGAATTTGTAATGTTCCTGGAGCTTATTAAATTGCTGGGTATCTTCAATAAAGCAACAGCTCTGCATTCAAATCATAATTCACTCCTATTTGCCTGGTAAGTACTAGCCACCTCTTAGTTGTTATTTTTGCACAACTAGACACTTCCATTTATATAAACTTCCCCTTTTTTATCATAATCTGGCTCTTAAGACCGATCCCCTCATTAAACACCTCAAAAGGTTCTTTGCCTTTCCACTGCTCTGAGATGAAGAAATACTCAACTGTCATTAACAATGCTAAATTACACCAGAGGACATCCACGCCCCTCAGGTACTTGCCAAGCATGACTTACATTCTAGAGGAGCTACTATGAAAAACAAAACCAAACTTACAATCTCAGGTTTTTTTAAACAAAACTATCTACTACAAAGCACTGCCATTTAGCAGAGACTTTTCTGTCTAGTGATGTGAATGTTGCCAGGCCATAGCAAGCCTATCTGCACCCGGTTCAGAAACGCTTGACTGACATTGCCACCCAAAAGTACATTAATTGGAGGCAGGTAGCTGAGCTGGTTTGATGGGCTTGCTTGCCTTGAAAAGTATTTACTCTATAAACCAAAAGAACAGAATCACAGAATATCTCAAGTTGGAAGGGACCCATGAGGGTCATCGAGTCCAACTCCCTGCTCCTTGCAGGACTACCTAAAACTAAACCACATGACTAAAAGCACTCCATGAGTGCTAACAGGCTTGGTGCCGTGACCACTTCCCTGGGGAGCCCGTTCCAGTAAGTGACTGCCTTCTCAGTGAAGAACCTTTTCCCAGTTATCCAACCTGATGCAGCTTCGCTCCATTTCCAGGTGTCCTATCACTGGTCACCAGACAGAGGAGATCAGGACCTCCCTTCTCCAGTGTCCCCCTCATGGAAATTGTAGACTGTGATGAGGTTCCCCCTCACCCTGCTCTTCTCCAAGTTGAACACACCAAGTGCCCTCCGCCACTCCTCATAAGTCTTGCCCTAAATTAGCTTACACACCCATTGCACGAGCCTTGCAATACTGTTTGGAGGCAGAGCCACAGATTGCAAACACATTTGTTTGCAGTTCCTGGGCTAGCCACAGCCCAGGGCTGGGCCTCCCACAAACCACATGCTATCGGCTGCTGGACTGTTTGTTAAAAGAAGTGTGAGAAATTAGCAAGTTAGAGTAATAAGTAATCCTTTTCATAGATTCATGGAATTTTCAGAGTTGGAAGGGATCTCCAGAGATCATCTAGTCCAACTCCCCTGCTTAAAAGCAGGATCCCCTAGAGCACATCACTCAGGACTGCATCCAGGCGAGTCTGGAAA